>JBAMAX010001276.1:0-722589 GCA_037043745.1 Chymomyza amoena
GGACCAAAGATCTTACGTAAAATTTTTATCTCGAAAACTCCTATGACTTGCTCATCATTGTTCGTCATCGTCCATACATAAGGACGGATATAATGAATGTTTTATTAAGAGTTATCTTCGCCCTGCGGGATAGGGCTCGATTTCTCAATTGCATACTTAGCCCAAAATAGCACCTATTGGCAAGAGTAATTCTACGCTTGATCTCAAGGCTGACATTGTTTTTGGTATTTATGCTGGCTCCTACTACTTCGAAGGTGTAGCTATTGACAGTCACATGCTGCCCAAGATGCTGAGAGGGCTTCTGTGTCGTCAAGAGGTATTTTGTTTTCATTCGCCGCAAGGCTCATTCGCCTTGCTTATTCATTAAGCTTGGAAAAGGCAGCACAAACGGCGCGGCTGTTGCAACCAATGATATCGATATAATCGACATACGCATGTAGCATGACACTCTTATGCCACAGTATCTTGACAGTGCGATGGATTTCTGGATTTCCTCTTTTGGTATCAAATGGTTGGGAGAGGTCCTTTCCAATTCGTACCGAGCTGGAAGTGGTTTGTAGCCTCATTATGCACAGCATGATTAACTTTGCAGGGATACCAATCAGTACAGGTGACACCTAATAATACCATCAAAGGTGGCTTCGAATTCGACTAACAGGCAATGTGGTCCATTTGCTTTTCAAGGGTTTTCTTCAGGATTTGCTGTAATGCCTGGTCAATGGTGGACTTAACAGGTCTGAAGCCACACTGGTCCGATCAGTTGGTTGACGGTTGGATTAAATTTTTTACAAAGGATATAGGTGAGAGCCTTCTATGCGATGTTAAGTAGAGAGATTCCACGGTACCATCCCAGATCTAAAAGCAAGATTATCCAAGAGGTACATGCGATTGCAGCATATCTATTGGAAAATGTTATCGAAAATTATGAAAATCGGTTCGACTTTTGTAAAACTAGTCTTGGTGAACACCTATCACTTTAGTTTTTCTGATTTTATTTGCCTTTTTGGAATGTATAACCAAAGGCGAATTAAGATACCAAACAATATCCAAATATAAAGATTAATGGCCTCTGTTTTGCAAGGTTACAACATCTTTCAACGTCTTGTGGGCTGATGTCTGACAAGGAATTATGATTGTTATCGCCTTACAAAATTAAGATATCCCATTATCTTTAAGCATACTTGTGTTCACAAAAACCAACATATAGGCCCATAGTGCAGGCTGGTCAGAGCGGAGTGTTGCCACCGACCTCCCTACCCAAAACTCCCCCCTCCCATAAAGCGTAATTTAATGCGCTGTTATCGATCTTGTTGCAGCCGAAAAGCAGACTACACCTAAATTACAATTAAACCTAATTTTCTTGTTGTGCGCCACTCTGGCGTCCAGGCAACGCTTTTTTGTGCTGTGCCTCCCCCCGCCCCAACTTCTTTACTCTTTGTTGCCTTTCTTCATCGCTTTTTGTCTTTCATTTGTCTTCCACACTCGCTCGCTCTAGCGCTCTTTCTCTCTGTGCTTTGCCGTATTTGCCTTATTTTCATTATCATTCCTATTTGGGCAAACGCGTTGCTGGGGCTTAGCTGCCTATTATAATGTAGCTAGCAAAGGAGGAGAAGGAAATTGAAAGGAAAGCGGGAATAGTGACTAGGGAGAGCGGCAGACAAGAGAGAGAGAGAGGGGGCTGACGCTGGAAAGCAACGACTCAGCAATTCTGCTTGTCTATGTAGCAATGAAATTGAACGTAATTGTTTGTCGCTAGTTCTTTCTCATTGTATGGGTATATGTGTGTGTTTGTGTTTGTGAGCGAGTGACTTTAACTGTGTGGGTGTGTCTGTGTCTTTGTCTGCGTATGTGTGTGTGTGTGTACTTTGTTGGACTTTGATTTGTTTTATTCAGTTTAACGAATTCCCTTTTTGGACGCAAAGTACTGTGTATGTATGCGTGTATGTATAGCTTGTGTAGCTGTGTGTAACTGCGTATCTGTGTGTGGGTGTATTTGTATTTGTATCTTCATGGCTGATTTTTGTATCTATTTACATTTGGGCTACAAATTTTGTTGCTTTTTGGCCGTGTTTATGTCTATATATCGATGGCTATGAGTTAGGTACTCCTCACATTATACTATGTTGAATATTGAATGAAATAGGACCAGTCCGAACTGAACTGAACTTATTATGAACCATGACATGACATTGGCTAGTCACAGGTTACGTTTATGCGATGTGTTTATCTATTTGGGACAAATATTTAAGACAATATATTTTATGTCATAGAATGATTTAGCTGTTTTTTGAGAATGCCCAAAATGCGAATTCCACTAAACTGAGCTTGAAAATGGAATTTTGATTAAGTTTAAGCGAAATATTGGCAACTGATTTATATACAAATTTTTAACATATTTTGTATATTGAGTTTGGTTTAATTTAATGTAACTTGACGGGTCTTTTTGCGTTAATAAGACTAAACATTTTAGCATAAATTCTGGCTTTGCTGCTGCGTGATTGTATGTTACTAAAAATTGTATTTATTTCATAAAAAATATTTATTATAATACAATAAAAATACTATTTCTAGATAAAACAGTGGAGCAACGAGTAACTCGACCTTTACGTCAAAATTAATTTTATAAATGAAACCAAAATTTTATTAAATTATGACTTTTTTTATATTTATATGTATTCAGTTTATTGGCAATTAACCTATTCGAAAAGGTTACGCTCCAAAACATTGACAGGACCAAAACATAATTAGGATCAACTGATTGTAATTTGTTACGTATACGCAATGTATTTCACTATTTCTGTAACTTTTATTTTTTATTTATTAAGTAGGAAATGCTTCTTCAGAATTTTTCAAGTCGGTATTCAACTTCAACTCATTTTTTTTTTAAACCTTATTTAAGCGCAATAGTAAAATTTATTTAAAATACAAATTTTTACATTCGACTATGCAATATATCTGGGATGATACACTTTGTACGAGGGGCATTCAAAAAGGAAGTTTCTCTAATTTAAAAATGAAGTACAAAACAATTTTTAGGTTACAAAATGAATATTTATTAATTATTTGACTCACAAACTATTTTTCTACATAGTCACTTTCGGCTTGTATACATTTTTCGTATCTGTTATAGAGTTTATGCAAACCTTCTTTAAAAAAAGACGTGTCCTGTTTTTGGAGCCATAATTTGACAGATGTTTGGACTTCTTCGTTTGAAACAAAATGCTACCCACTTGGTGCGAGATCCGGAGAGTAGGGTGGGTGATCGAAAATTTCCCATTTGAATTTTTCCAATAAAGTTCTTGTTTTTTGAGCAGAATGAGGCCGTGCATTATCATGAAAGAGTAAGATTTTTTTGGATCATTTTCCTGGACGTTTTCGTCTGATGGCATTTTTAAGCTTATTAAGCTTAACTCGTCCCAAAAAACTGTGGTCATGATTTTTCCAGCAGAACGTTGCATCTTTGCTTTTTTTGGAGCACTTTCTTCTGGTTTCTTTCAAACCATGCTTTGACGCTTTGTTTCGGGATTCGTATGATGACACCACGTTTCATCACCCGTCACAATGCGTGAGTAGAGACTATCGCCTTCTTTCTTAATCATTTCAAAAAATTTTTGTGCAGCGACTATTCGTTGATGTTTATGGTTTTCGGTAAGCAGGCGTGGGACCCATCTTGCGCAAACTTTGCTGTAACCAAGCTTATCCTTCAAAATTGAAAAGATTGAAGTTCGCCCAATTTCAATATCAGGAGGAATCAATTCGAGAATATCATCGATGGTCAGCCGTCTGTCCTCTTCAATAATTTTTTGAACAGCTTCAATAGCTCTGTCCGTAGTGGCTGATTTTGGACGTCCTGCACGCTGTTCATCATGAACTTCTGAACGTCCCGCGATAAAATCAGCGCGCCATCTTCGCACCATTTGCACACTCATACAATTCTCACCATAAATTTCCACTAGTTCACTGTGAATTTTGTTACTATTCAGTCCTTTTGAAGTTAAAAAACGAATAACTGCACGCAATTCACAATTGGACACGTTTTGCAATCGTAGCTCCATGGTTGTTGTGTTTATACTGCTGAAAAAACTATTTTCGGTCACCAATACCAGTGCCGTTCTTATCGATAGACTCAACACTGATGTTGTGTTCAGTGCGAGGCCGCTAGATGGTGCACAAGAGAAACGCCAGACCAGGGAAACTTACTTTTTGAATACCCCTCGTAGATATATATTTTTTTGACACATAAATTGTTTAACAATATCCTTTTTCTTTTTTTTTTTAAAGAAATTGTATTTTATACTCTATCTACAAATTGAGCTATAAAAATAAATTTTTTCAAATAATAAAAATCAAAATGAAGCCTGTAGATGGGTAGAGGTGCATGACTAATTTTCGGCACCATTAATATGAAACTTAAAAAAAATTGAGAAAAAATAACATGATAAAAACAAAATTTATACTTAATAAGAAGTATATATATATAATTCCCTGTTAGACCCCTTGGAGGAGGGGCATAGGGGATCTCTATTAATAACTGTTCGAACAGAACAGGGACCTACAGTTTATAGCCGAATCCGAACGGCGGTGTCTTTAATTAATAGAGACTTTCATGGCAAATAGCGTCTTTGAGCTAGCGATGCCAGTGCTAGGCAAATGCACCAGTGCTACTGCGGGGAATCGAACCACCGACCTTCGGTTTTAGAGGCGAGTACGCTACCACTTAAGCCACCGACGGTTTTTTTTTTAATTAATAGATACGATTTTAAAAATTAAAATAAATTTAAAGCAAATTTAAAAGATTTAAATTGTAATTAAAAAAAATAAAAATAAATTTATAACAATAACATTTTATTTATATTTGTATGCAAATAAAAATTGACAAGAATAAAGTAATATTTTTAAAAATTATTACACATTATTAAAGTAATATATGCCATATTAAACACTAACATTTTATTTATATTTATGACCTATTTATATAAAATAAGAAATTCTTTTGAGAAGTAACATTTTATTAGCTTATTTAAATTCTGGTTTATCTGAATCTTTTTTTTTTGATAAATCTCATGTTTTAATTCATGGTTTTCATTTTTACAAAATCTTTACTTAAATTTGTCATTCTGTTTCAAAGTGCAAAATCTTTTCAAGCTACGGTGTTGCCACCTAGTTGTTGTACTAAATAATAATAATTCGCAGTACTTACTTTACCATATTAATAGATGTTTTTGGTGTTAAATGATTAATAAAAGGTATATTTTATATAAATGAATTCATTTTAATTTTTATTATTATTTATATTATTCTACCTATAATTACAGCGAATAAAAATATAGATCTTATTACTTCATTGCTGCTTTTAAATGGTAGATTTAATTTTCTTAAATAATAATAGGTTGGAGAAAAAAATAAAATTTAATTGAAGTTAGGAATATAAATAATTAATTAGGAATTGAATGCTATAAGTGACTGCATTAATTTAATTGTCATAAGAATGTACACATTTCCTAACACTTTCATTTTCCTATAGCTTATTTTTCATACTTTCACCAAAATTGCATTTGAAGATATACATCTTCTAGAATAAAATTATATAATATTGAAGTCTACGAATACTCTACTAACAGGTAATGGTTTTTTATTACCAAGGGCATAGTCAATCCCTTTACGATTAAGCTATTTGAGACATCCTTTGGCCAATTATTTTAAATAGCTTTCGCAGTTTTACGTCAGCCGCAATTTACTTATGAAACTATTTTGATTAAAAGATAAAACGCTTGAAACGATTTTTGCGCAACGAAAAGGTTTATGTAGTATTGGGCATATTGTGATAATGATTTTATTTTATTTACTTTTTTAAGTCCATAATCTTTCACATAAATAAAAGCATAAAATATTAGAGAATGTCATGTTGCTCTATTTTATGATT
The DNA here is from genome assembly GCA_037043745.1 of Chymomyza amoena. Classification (NCBI taxonomy): domain Eukaryota; kingdom Metazoa; phylum Arthropoda; class Insecta; order Diptera; family Drosophilidae; genus Chymomyza; species Chymomyza amoena. The sequence goes on from JBAMAX010001276.1 coordinate 5,924, forward strand.
TTTTTATGAGAAAGATTATGTAGATATATAAAAAGTAAATATTCTTAATTAGGATAGCTTCGTTTTCTATAAGACCGAACATATTGAAATTCATTTAAAAAGTAATAAAAGGATGCGGAAAAAAGTATTAATAGACTGTTGACGAGCTATATAGCCCAATTAAATGCTTGATAAGTTTGTTTTTAATATCGACTATACAAGCGCGTCAGGTATCTAAAATTCCCTTAAAAAAATTAATCTGGGCTTAATATTGATTTTTGAGGTTATGTCAGAATCGTGATGTTCTGTGTTTTTGTTTACCTAATATTGGCACAGAGACAGACCCCAAAAGCATAATATATCTTCCAAGCCCGAAAATCTGGTGTATTTGTTATAACATAACCTCAAATTGAAAAAAGCAAAAAAAAATTTTTGGGTTGTCCGGCTATGTTTTGTTATCTTACTATATTTAAGGTCGCCTCTTAAATTCCTTGATTTATGATTTTTTTTAAGATAATGCCTAATACCACGAGCGATAGGGCCTTATGATCTCAGCACAAAATCTATGAGAAGAAATCCTCTCCATGTCAATTTTGCACCAACTTCTCGTATTGCGCATGAGAGCAAAAATATTTTTTTTGGGTCCTTAGATTTAGCTTCAGAGATTCCAAATCATGGTGTGCCCTCAAAGCCTTGACACCGATTTTTTTATTATGACATAACCCCAAAAATTTTTTTTATTTTATGTCGCATTCCAAATATTTCGATTTATGCTGACTTTTAAGGTTATGCCAGAAAACTTGTGTGCTGGGTTTTTATTTTTTGACCTCTTATTGGAATTCAGAGATCTCTGAAAAATTGAAAATCGATTTTATTTGTCATGACGTAACTTCAAAAAATACTACAAATTATAATATTTGCTGGTTCGATTGTCTAGCTATGTTTTGTATATATTTTTGAAGTGGCTGATCGTAATTTGGGGCTAAAAAGCTTTAACAGCTACATTTTCTGAGATGATTTCAAATATCAAATATCTATTATTTTCCTAGCTCTATTTTTCAATTTTCTATTTAATTCTTTTTCTTCTTAATTATAGGTCAACTGTATTTGGAATTTAAACTAATGACTAGTCGACTTTAAAACCGTCAAGTGTAGTTCGGGAAGGCACCGATAGTATTTGAAAAATACTCTAACATTATTTACGAAATAGAGCGCTGTTCGCTTGAAGAAAGTTGGGAAATATCAAAAACATCCTTCCAAATTGGTGAGTATTCATTAATGTAATTGAACACAAAAATTTTTCCAAAATCATAATTTGTGAATCAATTCGTCAAGCGAATTCGTGAAATTCGAATGTTTCTCTTGAAATAAATATTCTTCAAAACAAATTCTACCGTATAAACTTCCAGCTTTCGTCAACATTTATCAGCTAAAATAAATCTCTCAAGCAAGATCTTATCTTATGTTATGTTACAAAAGACTTACACAATATCACGATAATGCTAAAACGCATAAACTTGGCGAAAGTGACAATAAACAAGCAGTTAAGTCCAATGAAAGCGGCTTGAGCCAACTTGCTTGCAATTTTCTAATATGTTTTGCCTGAAACACCCTGCTGGCTTTTCCAGACACACACACACGAACACTAACACATTGACACACACTCACACACACTCACACACACTGACACACAGCTGTGTATGTAAACATATATGGATGTCAAACTCATGTAGCTTAAATATTGTCTTTTTTTGTGTGTGGCCTGTGGCATCAACGAACCTTGTGTGGATTTATTTATTCAAGCGTGTTTTGTTTCTCTATACAGAGTATATATGTATACAGTTATAGTATATATGTATACAGTATTTATCAGTATTCAGTACTCAGTATTTTTGTTTTTGTTTTTTTGCTTGGTATTTCTTGATATTTGTTTAGAATGCGCGACGAGACGCGACGCGATGTTTTCGCCGCCGGCTTTTACATGTTGTTGTACATTTTTTTGCCTTTGAGGGATTTCCCTCAAATATTTTATGAGCATGTGTGTGCTTGTGTGTGTTGATGTTTGGCCCAGTGACGTAGATAGCTATATGTTCAGTAGGGGAAATGGCGTTTTGCTTTGAAAATTGGGTTTTTCATTAATATAATGGCTTTAAGTGCTCATTAGAAATATTTGTATAGTATAGATCTATTTATATTTATTTATATATAAATAAAGTAGTAACAAATTAATTTAATGGTTTGTCTTTCTGGCTGATAGCAAAAATTAGTTTTGAGGATGGCTTAAGGTAACGCAAAATATTGTAAAAAAAATGTACCTTATTTTTGGCTGCTTTTGATAATTTTAAATGAATCTTACTTGAAGAGCGCCGAAACCTATTAAATATTTTATTTTGCTAAAATAAAGGTTTGAGTTCGAATAATTTTTACAAATGTTCGGCAGTCTTTCCGACTTCCGGACCACTGGAGTGATTTATAAACAGAGATGCTTGCCATTAACGAGGCTTTGATTTGCTTGCGCAACATTGGCCAGGAAACTGGTTTGGTAAACATGTTTTCGGCTAGCCAGACAGCCATAAAGTCACTTGGAGCACTATCCTCCAACTTGGTGACAACAAACAACTGCCGCAAATCTTTTCAAGAGAAGGCATGGCAGTTTGTTATTAGCCTCGTTTGGGTGCCAGGACACCGAAAGACTAAAGGCAACGAAACAGCAGATGAATTGGCCATACAGGCAACGACCTCTACCCTCCAACCGGATGAGGAGGATATTCGTATGCCTATGGCCGCTTTGAATCTACAAACTAGGAACAAACTTAGCTCTCACACACAAAGGCTGTGGTATAAAACACCCCATTCCACCATCAGTCGCCAGATATGACCTTAAATTGGTCCAAAAAGATCCATAAGACTCTGCCGAGAGTGATCACTGGACACTGGCTTTCGGAACACATGCGACCAGAACGGGTGTTCCGCGACATGACTTTTGCAGAAGCTGCAAATACGAAGAGGAGGTGGAATTAGTAGAGCACTTTTACTGTTCCTGTGAGGCTCTTAGTCACTTACTTCATAGCCTACCTGACCTAGCTTCTATGTCCGAGGAGGATTGGTAGCTACATCGTGGCAACAGGATGGCAATTCGTGTAGCGGTATTATCTCAGGAGAAGGGCTATAGAGAGATCTGCGGCATCACAACGGGCCGGCTTAGGCCTTATTGTTTTGGCTTTTTGAGCCAGCAGCCGCCCTTACCTAATCTAACCTAACCAATATATTTATATTTATGACTTATACAGATACTTCCAAAAGTGTTTTGATTTTGGAATTGTATTTTCAATGATTCTCTCTTCCATATCCTCTCCTTCTTATGTCTTGTTGCTCTTAGTGGAGTATAGGGCCATCGTGAATTTTTTCCATTGATCCCGGTTGTGAGCTAGAGCTATTAGTTCATCCCATTTCTTTCGGTTATCTTCTACTTCTTTTGCAGAGTTCTTCTTAAGTTAGTTTAGGTTGTATAGGCACCTCAGATAGTGACTGAGATCACCCGGAGACTATGAGGTCCATTATGTTGCCTAATTAAAAGAAGGGGAGGAAAGGAATCGAAAAAGGAAGGGGTTGTGGAGTAGTATTAAAAGACTGTACATCCCTAATTTGCAGTCTCTGTTGTAGAACCATTTTGAGAATTCGGCGAAAGCAGCCGCTTCCGCTATGGGCACATAGGCTATATTACCCAGATTCTCAAATAATAGTTTACCAAGAAACTGGAATCATCTTCTAAGAAGCTCCGGGCAGTCGCATAGCAGGTTTTGGATGCAATCTATCTCTTCATTATCTCACCGCGATTTTCTAGGTTTAATTTCATTGGCGATGAGCATCTTTTTAGATTTTCTGTGGAGATCTTCTTCATTTCTGAATCACCTTAATTGTGCGAAGTTTAAGTAAAAAATAATTCAAAAATAGTTTTTATAGAGCTTTGTAAACAGTTAAAAACTTACACTTTTACATAATAGTTTAGCTTCTTCAAAAATCGTAGCTTTTTTGGTATTTTTGATAGAGTTGTAGAATATTCAGAGGATTAAGGGATACGGCTATATTAAAGTCCTCTACCAACGAAACCACTTTTCTTTTATAATTCCTCAATTTTTCTCGACTCCAGTGGCGTTAAAACCGCAAAATCCCCTCTTTCGGCGCCACTGCTTGGCTTAGTGTGCTTTTGCTCCCCCAATCTAAACGATTTTGCCATCAAGCTCAATCAAACTGAACTGTAGTTTGGTTCTTTGGCTCATGAATGCCAATCAACACGCATACGCCGTGTGGTACGCGTCTGCCCTTTGCGTGTACATCAAAACATTTTTCTAAGGATATATGGATATATATATATATATATTGTATATATTTATGTATGTAGGAGTATATGAAGCAAATCTCGTGCACGCAAAACATTTTAGCATCTCATAAACCTAATAAGCATACAGCAGATATCAACAACAACAGCAATAACAAAGAGATACTTCGGCGGAATGACCACTTGGTCGAAATACTCATTAGTTGAGCAATTTATTAGCCATGATAAATTTGGCTAGGAGCTAAGCAGCCAACATTTACACAAAGTGTTACTTAGTGTTTAGCATAAATATGAATTTGGAAGGTAGCTCTGAATGGTATAGACGGTACTTTATATATACTATATATACATAAAAAAGGGTGTGCGTGTTGTAAGAGGTGTGTGTGTGTTTTTTTTCTGATGGTTTTTGCTACTTTATTATAACTGATGGCAGGCAATATTAAATAATTATCTCATAATTTAAGAAAATGCGCCGTGTTTTTTATTTAAAAAAAGTGTTGCCTATCCGTCAGGCGCAGAGTGAGTAAAGCAGAAAGCAAAATTTTTCTTGTAGTAAAAGGAATTTATTAGGAAAAATAGGTAAAGAGAAATAATTTGGACAGGCTGTTTAAGGAAGTGAAGTCCTTTTTGAGGTCTCATTTTTTGGTAAGTTAACGGAAAGCAAATTTGTCTAGTACAGTGTGTAAGGAGTTTAGATTAGTGATAAAAGGTGTGGACAGCTTCTTTCAACAAGCAGTTCAAGCAGTACAAATAAGATAAAATTTGTCAACAATTTGTTTCTGACTAAGGGAGTCAGATTTTCTGCGATTCGATTAGTTAAGCCTGCCTGCGTGTAATGCGTCAATATTACAAAAATTTTACATCTAGCTCTAAGGCTCTCTAAAGCTCTCAATGTTTAGCCATATAGACATCCTTGGCTAAAATACTTCTGACCATTTTAACCCAATTTTTATGAGGAGATTATACTTTGTCCGCTTCTCTCGCAAAGCAGTTCAAGCAGTTTTCTACTGCCCTATTGGCAAAATTGCCTCCTTTAAAAACAGATATATTTAAAAATCTTTTTTTCAACTTGTTATTTTGAAGATGAATAATAATATACAATAATCAAAATGGCCCAAATTCTATGTATGTATGTATCATTTAGGGAACCAAATTTCAGCCTTATTTATTGAAGATTGTCACTGATCGATATATCCTAGTTCAAATTAATCGTTATGCTGGTTTCTTGTCTAATGCGACGATTACAGCCGGAAAATCGCTCTTCCGAAGTACCTAAGAGATTTAAATAAAAAAACGTTTTTTTTTCAAAAATTTCTCTCGGAGTAAGGGAGTCAAATTTTATGCCCTATGCTCCGACTAGGGGGAGATATATGTCGATCCGATTAGTTTACCCTGCCTGCGCTTATCGCGTAAATATTTTTAAAGAAAAAGATGGTGGACGTAAAGTCGGGCGCGGACGACTTTCCGGATACTCTGTACCACTAACGTGTGGTAAAGTCCGATTCCTTTGCAGGAAACCAAAACCACGAAGAATGTTCTAGCAAAAATTTTATTTTTACTGATCGTTCCTATGAGAGCTATATGATACAGTCAACCGATTTCAATAAAATTTAACACAGTGCTTGAATACCTTAAAAAGATATGAATGCCAAATTTATTTCAAATATCTTTGCAAACAAACAAAACACATCGAATTTTGTATGCAAAACGTGTTTCTGACCGATCGGTCCTATGGGAGCTATATGATCTAGTCAAACGACTTGAATTAAATTTAGTACAGTGCTTAGGAACTATAAAATACTCACGAATGTCAATTTTGGTCCCAACTATCTTAACAAACAAACGAAACTACAACAAATTTTGTTAAAAAATCGATTTTTCGGAAGATGAGCCCTATGGGAACTATATGATATAGTCAACCGATTTCGATCAAATTTGGTAGAGTCGATTGGCAACTATAAAAAACTTTCGAATACCAAATTTGGTTACGATATCTTTATAAACAAACGAATTATTCATCTAAAACGCTCTTTTCTTGTCGAGGTCGTCTCAAACACCCCTATGGGAGCTATATAATTTAACCCCGATATCAAAAAAATAAAATAAACTTGCCTCCTATGGAATAATATGGGATCTAATGTGAAAGTTTGGTAACTCTAGCTCTATACCATCTCTGAGATCTAGGCGTTCACACGGACGGACGGACGGACAGACGGACGGACGGACGGACGGACAGACGGACAGACGGACATGGGTATATCGACTTCTCTATTCACCCTGATCATATTTTAGGTAACTTTGGGATGTCTCCGACGTCTCCTTCTATATGTTACATACATTTTCGGCTTGCACAAACTTAATATACCCTTAGTACCATACGGTACAGGGTATAAAGATATCTAGCTCTAGGACGCTTCAAAGCTCTAAATTTTCATACAGCCAAAAAAACAGACAGCCTTGGCTAAAATACTTCTGACCATATGAGCCGAGTTGTCTCTAAAAATTTGGCAAACAGATTTTTATGGGAATATTATAGTTTGACCTCTTTTCTTACCAAGCAGTTCAAGCAGTTTAGTATAAAAGTGGTTTTTAAATTTGTTTCAGACTAATGGAGACAGATTTTCTGCGATTCATTTAGTTAAGCCTGCGTGCGTGAAATATGGAAATATTTTTATTGTTTAATATCTAGCTCTAAGGCTCTCCAAGATTCAAAATATTCAGCCAAACAGACAGCCTTGACTAAAATTCATCTGACCAAGTCTCTGCAAATTTGTCAAGCAGCTTTTTATGAACTTTTAAAATAAAGATTTCGCACACTGGAGCTCAAGGTTTTTTGCATAAATTAAATTTAATATAGTCAGTTTCGCTTTAGTTTCATATTTAATCGTAAATTTAATATTTGTCCAGACAACATTGAAATGGTTTTGTTTATTTAAGTAAGACAATATCTTGAATATTTAAGTTTTTACTACTGCAGACTGTCTTTATGTACATTTTTATTATAATGTCATCATGAATTTTAAACAGAAAGTGCTTTGATTTTATTTTAGTCCATTTCTAGCTTAAATAAATAACATTCTCTATGTACTTAGTATATAATAAAGTGCGTAGTAAATATTTAACTTAATGGGGAATCAATCATTTACTATCATTAATAATGCCATAGTTACATCAATAATACCTGACAACTATTTTTGTTTGTTCAAACTTGTCAGCTTATTTTGGCTTCATTAGTTTTGTTTTCCTGTTACCAAAAAATAGCCCGCCCCCTAACCCAGTTTAATAAAGTTTAACATTCTATGCTTTTCTTTGCTACAAAGTTTTTAAGTGCTTTAATGAATACTTGAATAATATTCTGCACTTGAGTTCAAGTGAAAATAATTTAATTTATGTGACTTTTAGTGAAACAAACCCAGCGTTAATTGTTATGAAATTTGCCCCTTTGAATATAAGTTATTCTGGTTAAATAAAGTTCGAAAACCTCAAATTGAATTGACAGTGGAATCAAGCAGCTTTGAAACTAGGTTAAGCTGGCTTTCTTGGCTTAAACTGGCTAGCATACAACAATTTTTTAGGACACATTGAACATCTCTGTGCCTGTTGAGCATAGCGCGCAGGTAGTGGAGTCCCCTTATTTAACCCTACGTCTGACAAACGGGTCTGGCCAGACATTTTTCGACGGTAATTATTAAATATATTTTTATATAAAAAAGTAAAGACTTTAGCTCTTTCAAAATTTTATTGGCTACTGATCTACCTCTATGAATGACAATTATAAAAATTACTCAATAAGGACGAAAAAAGGATGGTAAAACTGGGACCGACGAATTGTGCCTGCCTGGAACCTATACATTCGTCAGACGGAGGGTTAATATTACAATTATTCATACTCCAATGCCTCCAGTTCTTCACTCTTAAGCCAACTCTTTCACTCACGATTTATGAACCTGCCTAACTAACTACATATTTGTCCAGTTCTCCATCAAGGTTCTCCTCCCAGATAGCTGCCCATGCTTTATGCATCATTTGGCCAATTCAAGCCAAATAACCATAGTTGGAAAAGCCAAAATGGCATTAGCTTAATGAACCTAATCGATTGATCTTCGAAAGCGTTACTCGACGACTGCACACTACTGGGCGTATGCGTAATTTAGACCCATCCAGGCAATCAAAACTAACACAACTGCATAAGGCATGCCACATGCAACATGCCACATGCAAATGCAATGCGCAATTCAATGAAAATGAATTGCCAATTATGCTGTGGCAGCTGCATAGCCAGAGGGGGCGGTTGTGTGATGGGAGAGGCAATCAGCGATGCAACAATACCCGAGCATGTCACTCTTTGCCACACATTTCTCCCTGACGCTGACAACAGATGTCTCTCACTCTCGTTCTCTGTCGCTCTACACAGAGGGAAAATTCTGGAATATATTGGAGTAAAATATTTATGTTGAGGCAAGGAAGGAGGCCAGAAATTGTTTCTGGCTTAAGACAGTTTTTGACATAACCTCGAATTAAATATTCTTATTTCAAATACAATATTTTAAATAATATATTTCTAATTATTGCTGTCTTTGTTTCATATCTAATATTTCAACATTTTTAACAACACTGGTAAGAACACATTAAGTTTCAAAATGTCCCGGGAGTAAGGTAAAATGGTTGTCAAGTTAAACAAAATATTTCCCACAAGAGGGCGCTAGTAAAACAAATTGAAGCATTGCCAAATATACAATTTTTTTGTAAGAGAAAGCTTGGGGAAAAATGATGAAATTTCAATTGTTTATTTATTATTTTATTAAAGATAGAAAAATAAATGGAAAAACAATTGTCTGTTTTTAAACTGTGGATACGTAAGTGAGTCGATCAGCTCACCTATCAGCTAGCTAACAGATGGTGCCGCTAATGGTCCTAAAGGGAAAAGGGCTGTATTGGTTTAGTGGCTAGTAAAATTTTCCTAGCTTTACACGGCAACTTTTAACTGCTTTCTCTATGCATGAGATAATCATTAATCTTTCGTCCAAGGTAACTCCTAAGCTCGAATATTTGGCCATCCTTTGAATCGTCAAGGTGTGACCCACACTGCAGGTGACTGCTTCATTCGCCATGCAAACAGCACTGCTTGGAACCTTGAAAGATTTAAAGTAATGGTCCATCTGCGAGCTCAGCTCAGCTCAAGCAGGTGAATTTATTTTTGAATAACATGTGCTGGCTTAAATTCGCATGGAGCAGACTTGACAATGCCAAAGTCATCAGCATAAGTAGCCATAATAAGTCGCCAGCTCCCTGGGGTTGGCGTCCATTATGCTTCATTGTCCTTGCTCTGAATAACTTGGCTTTTATTTTAGCGTGAAAGTTATCAACACTTTAAAAGGAATGGCGAAAGTTAAAGTGGGATGCTGGGTAAATAGTATTTATTTTTGAAAGGACACTGCCAATCCAGACATCGATAAATCTTCCATAGTAGTCAAACGCCTGTAGAATGTGATGGATTTCTTCACTGGGGTCACTGGACCGGCCGTGAACTTAAATAGGTGATCTGGGTTTGTGGCCATGCTTGCATTCAGCCAAAAGTGAAAGACTTTACAAAAATCATAGCATACTTTTGGGAGCTGCTTTTCGTGCTGGTTTGAAACTAATATGAAGGTTTAGCTTTTTACTAAAAGAATTATTGAATATGCAAGATGGCGCATATTTAAAAAATTTCAAACTAAAAATATTGAAGTTTTTGATTTTGGTTGATATTTTTTAGTTTGTGAAATAGATTTTAAAATAATCAAAATTTTTCTAAGATCCGGAATACTGCATATAAATTAAGAAATCGGTTACGATTACTTTAAAATAATAATTTTATTTAAACAAACTTAGTACAACGGAGTACAGCCTTGGAACGAACTTAAATATTAGTTCCACTGCAGGACTGCCAAGTGCTTGCATCGTTCGGTGACTTCTTTCGTCTCCAAGGATCTGTCCGATAATCACTGCCAGATGTTTGCGCCGTCCAGTGTCGCCTTCGATGGAGTGGTCGATGGCAGACGTGCAGAAATACTTGTAATAGTGTGGGAGTTGGGGGAAAGGGAAGTGTAGCGTTAACTTATATCTTTAAAGTTTCAAAAATTTTATTAAAAAAGGTCCCATAAATACTTATTTTCTTTTTATTTTTTGATTGTCATAAGAAGCGATATGACAATTTAACAAATTAAATTTTTGTTTATACATAATTTTTAGTATTTTGTTAATATTTTCTCTTAATTATTTAACTCATGACGGTGTCAAGGCTTTCTTTTAAATTTCTAAACATTTTTTTACTCAATTTTTAAACGACTTCCTACACTCTTACCACACAATCTGCTACCCTCTTTTTTTGATCAAGTTCCTAAAAATTGTTTCTACTCCCTCCCCTTTTCTCTCTGTGCATTTCCATCGCCTACATTTTACGAGTTAATGTTTATCTTTGTCTCGTTATTTATTGTTGCTTTTTGTGGCATTTCGCAAAATATTTGATTTATGAAAATGTTAATTATGTTGATCTAAAAATTTCATTCTAAAATTGATTTTCAATGTTGACAGTGTTAACTAACCCAATTAGTTCATCAATTACAAAACACCAAACTCTAGCACAGTTTTGACTTGATTTTCAATTAACGTTTTAAGGCTAATGACTTGACAGGCTTTGGTTGGGCTTAATTGCTTGTCTTTGGGCTTAAGTGTTAATTGAAAGCAATGAAAATGTTGCCTTTAAAGCCAACTGGTAAGGTTCTGCTCCTGCTTCTTTTTCTTTGTCTCTGTCTCTGTCAATACAAATGGCATTGGCAACTAATGAGGCAGCAAACCCTTGGAAAAAAATTACTTGACTTTTACTTGTTAGCCAGAGCCTTAAATGGCTCTAATGAGCACTTTGAGTAGAGAGTGTAACAGAGATTGCTAGAAAGCTACAAAAGCCAAACACCGCAGGGACAGTTCATTCCACTTCATTTGAGTTTATTTTATTGTATATACGACTGTATATTATATACTTATGCTCTTAGAAATATATATGTATTCCTTCTTGCCTTACTATGGCCCACAATTTGAGTGTTATACATAAAGCATGTCTATAATTTCAAGTTAAAAGAAAATGCATGTCTAAAGGCGAACGCGAACGACCTTAGTGTGCCCGAACACGAGGCAGAGCCTGAGAGAAGAATACCGTATACACTTTTTTTCCAAAGATAAAAGAGATAGGTGCACATATGCATAGATACGTAGATATATAGATACACAGATATATAGACACATAGATGCGTAGATTCGTAAATTTATAGATAAAGATGGATTCAAATATTCAAAAATTCAAAGATTTAAAGGCTTAGAGACTCAAAGATTCCAACATTTAAAGATGCATAGGCACAAAAATATGGGATCTCCGCATATACATGTTTTTCAGCGAAGTATCGAATGGAGTATTGTCGATTCCAAAAGGTAGTAGGTTAGGTTAACTTGTATAGGAGGCTCAAAAAGCGAATGAGATCACCCAGAGACCATGAGGTCCATTGTGCTGCCTAACTAAAAGAAGGGGAGGAAAAAAATTAGAGAAAGGGAAGGATTGTGGACGAGGATCAAAAACTGTAGAACAAACCTAATCGCCTAAGTCTCTCATGTTGCAGAACCATTTTAATGATTCGAGGAAAGCAGCCAGATCCGCCATGGACACATAGACTAGATTACCCAGATCTTTAAAGAATGGTTTACTCAAAAACTGGGTTCGTCGTCTAAGAAGCGATGGGCAGTCGCATAACAGATGTTGGATGCTTTCTGTCTCTTCCTCATCTCTGCAGCAGCGGCAGAAATCGTGATGGGGAACGTGAAACCTTCCAGCCATATTGCCTATAGTGCAGTGCCCCGATACAACAGCTACCACCATCCTCGTTCTATTTTCATGAAAGCGCAGGAGTTCAGATGTTCGCTTTGGATCATATCTCGGTCAGAGTGCTCGGGAGATACGACAATCGGACACTATGTTCCTAGACGTCTCCTTGATTTGCGATACGACGTCCGCTAATGGTCGTAACCGTAAGGTTAGCTGCCAGCGCCGAGCCGTTTCTGGCGCACTCGTTCACTGAGTGATCCGGAATCTAGCAGAGGGCTATTGAGTGGTGTGGATACGGCTGAACGCTAGCGTCATGTTACGGATTAGTTTATTCCTTATGGTATGCGATGGCAGAGCTTTAATTGCAGCCTGACTATAGACAAGAATTACAATGTTCCTTGGACTTCCGTTCAAGATGTCAATAAGTCTAGCCGCTTGTCAGACTGCGTATATCTCCGCTTCAAAAACGCTACACCAGTCGGGGAGGCGGAATGAATGCTTCGTCGAGCGCTATTCAGAGAAGTTGCCTGCTCCTGTGCCTTCAACCATTTTCGAACCATCAGTATAGTTCGTCAGCTCGTTCCACTTTAAGCGGGTTCTTTGCATCTAATCTTCCAGGAAAATTGCGACAAAGTTGTCGTTCCATTTCTGAACCCTGGAACAGTAATCACTATCTCCGGTCTGCACAAGAACGCCCAACTCAAGTAGGATACTGCTATGACCAGAAGTTGATGGCGTGAGAAGATTTAACGCCCGGAGTCTCGCTGCGCTTATAACTCTTCGCCGACTTTAGGAAATTTCCCACTGGTTCTAGGTACATAATTACATCGAGAGCAGCCTGAGGTGTGAATCCCATAGATCCGGCGATACCTAGGCAAGCCACCCTTTGCACTCTCCAAAGATTCTTTTGGTGAGGTTTGGTATTAGGCGCCTTCCACCAGACAAAAGCTCCATAAGTTAGGATAGGTCGAATTATATACAGGTTGCAGTCCCTATTTCCTACCAAAAGTCTTTTTGCAGGTGAAATAAGCACCTAACGCTCTTTTCATTCTTTTTTCGTTGTTTCTCTTCCACAAGAGCTTGGAGTGCAGAACGACACCTCGATACTTCACCTCCATAGATCTTTTGAGTTGCGATTCACCGAAAGACGGTGGTGTGAGACCATTGATCTTATATTTCTTAGTGAATAACATCAGCTGTGCCTTCTGAGGATTAACCTCAAGACCGTTCTGTTGTGCCCATCTAAGGGTGTCGCCAAGATCGGAATCCAATAGCTCTAGTGACAGTGGGAATTTATCCCTTAGCATGAATGTAGTAAAAAAAATAACAATTAATTGAGTGCAGGTATAGACATTATTTGGAAAACAATATTTTAAAATTCCTAAAATAGGTAGGAGGAGCCCCTTGGTAACCTTATAGAATATATAAACGATCATATTTTTACATTGTTTCTCTTAAAAAGATTTAGATATATTATACTGTAGAAATTAATAGAAAATTTTTTGAAATCCAATTAAATAATCTATATTAATGAAATCTCGTTATTATTGGGTTTTACATTTCAACAGTCGTATTTAGATTTTATGTTTTAAGAGACGTAACTTTTGCTTTCAAAATTAATATATATTTTTTGTATTCTTTTTATAAATTTAACAGAAATTGCAATTAAAAAGAAAATAAAATGAATTTTTTGCATAATTTTTAAGTTAAGTAAAAGTTTTGAACTTGATTAGGAATGCAACTCTGCTTTTAAAAACAAATGAGCATTAAGTTGTACATTAAAAAACTTCTATTAAAAAACAGCCGTATTTTTTTAAACTAAAACTTATACTTAAGCTATTCACTTGTGCATTCCTTAATGCCTTTTTTTATACCATTTGCAAGGGTATTCGAAAATAAAAAAACCGCAGTTAATATACTACATGCAGGAGAGAGAGCGTTTCGCTGCCCCCCGGCTCAAGTGGCGTATACGTAATGTAACGTTGATTAGCTGCGCTTTGTATTACGGCGCCAAATGTTACGGCAGAGGCAACAGCAGCAAATTGTATAAAAAATGGCTCCCTGTCTGTCAGTATGTTGAAAAAAAAGACGGAAAAAAAAGAAAAGCGGAAGCCAGAGAAACAACCGCAGCGGCAGCGGGTATAATAAACCCACAAATAATAAATAACAAAACGTGAGTGAAAAGCTGAGCAAAACTGAGTTAGTCTGGCAACACTGGCAACGAGACTAGCTCGGAGGCTTGGCAGCATTGTCAGCTCGTTTCTTGTGCCTTGTTTGCGGCAGACTGAAATTTCAATTTAAAAATGTAGCAAATTTTTCAAGGAAATCACAAACACACTCACGCACACACATACCCTCAGTCACTCATACATAGATAGGCAGCATGCCAGCAGTCGCCATTTTGTGTGACCGTGCATAAAAAGTTGCCGCCTATGTGTTTTGTGTTTAGTCAGGATATGTCGCATATTTGTTGGCCAATGTGTTTGCGTGTGTCTGTGTGTGTGATGCTTTATATGTATGACAGTGTATGTGTGTGTGTGTATATGTGCCTAGTGTGTTCATAGACGGTTCTAGTTAATCCTTTTTATGGGGTACAGAAGTCTTAATCAAGTTAAGCCTTTTAAAATTTTAGACTTTTATCATTTATCAGGAAATCGATAATCATTTTGGAAACTCTTTTTAAAGGACATTAGGATACTGAGGCTAATATACGTGTAAATTTATGATGCTTTTATAGTTTAAGCTATTTAGAGTGCTAGTTCGAAAAAATTAGCTCAAAACTATTCTTCTATGTAAACACAATAACATTTAAGCCAGATAGGTTTCATACAATCATTTTATACGAAACGTGACCTGAAAAAGCTGGCCATCATCAATTTTAATTTTAGCTATGAAATGTTTTGTTAAATGGAAAATAAATCCTCGAAAATTGTAATACGAAAAAATAATAACATCCATCCTTCGGCATAAATTGTTTGTGGCCCTACGCTCCACCCGGAGTTAGAGGAACTTATATATATATAATTCGGCATAAATTGTCAAGACTTGAAGGCGTTTGGAAAAATTATACAAGCTGAATAAGTTTACATCAATCTAGACTGCTTGGCACTCTGCTTGCGGCGCTATATATTTTGTGTTAAAAAAATAATTTAATTATTTGATTTATTTTACTTATTTTATCATAAAAAATTAAATAATTTTAAATAATAAGGCCAGAGTAAAAGAAAGTAAAGAATATTTATATATCAAGTTGCTTGGGCCATCTAGCAACAAGCTGATTCCGCCATCTGGCGATCAGTTACTTGCGCCATCTAGCGTCGAGATAATTGGGCTGTTGATTGACTATTTATTTGCGCCGTGGTTGCTGGAGGGCGACTAAACCGAGAAGCAAATGATGGCGATGACTTCGATACAGTGATACGATTGCTAGCGATCTCTAGCTAGAAGTTACTTACGCCATCTAGCGGCAAGTTACTTATGCTGTCCAGTGACAATTTGTTTGTGCCGTCTAGAGACCGCACAAATCTCTTTTGTCGCTCTCCTGAGATAATCCCGCTAGAAGGATTCCCATCCCGTTGCCACAATCTTCCTCGGACATATAGATGCTAGCTCAGCTAGGTTATAAAGGAAGCAATGTCCCTGATGCTTATTCCAACGTCTACTAAGAGCCTCAGAAGAACAAAAGAAGTGCTTTACTGACTCAACTTCTTCTTCGTCTTTGCAGTTTTTGCAAAAGTCATGGCTCGGAACATTCATTCTGGTCGCATGTGTTCCGACAGACCAGTGTCCAGTGATCGCTCTAACAACTGCCGAACACATCGATCGCTTGAGTCCGCAGAGCCTTATGGATCTTTTTGGGTCAATTTTAGGCCATATCTGGCGACTGAATGTGCAATGGGGTGTACCACAGCCTTTGTTCTTGAGAGCTAAATTTCTCCCTTGTTTGTAGCTTGAAGGTGGCCATAGGCATTCAAATATCCTCCTTACCCGGTAGGAGGGTAGAGGTCGTGCCCTCTCTGCCGAATTCATCTGTTATTTCGTTGCGTGTAATATTTTGATGTCCTGGCACCCAAATAAGGCTAATAACAAACTGCTGTGCCATCTCTTGACTAGATATGCGGCAGTTGTTGACTGTCACCGAGTTGGATGGTAGCGCTCGAAGTGACTTTGTGGCTACCTGGCCAACCGAAAATATGTTAATCGTACCAGATTTCAGGCCGGTATTGCGCAAGCAGATCAAAGCCTCTTTAATGGCAAGGATCTCTGCTTGAAAAATGCTACAGTAATCCGTAAGTGGGAAAGACTGCCAAATATTTAGTTCCTAAGAGTAGACCCCCTAACATGGTGGTTCCAATCTCAACCGTCTCAGCCGTCCGTGAAGAAACTAATACATTCACTCTGCCCTGGCTGAGTTTCCCCTCCCCTAGAGAGGATATCGGTGTCTGTTTTTAGAATAGACGAATGTCCATATCCCAAGATTGTCCAGCGCATGTAGCGTCTAATCAGCGTCTTGATGTTAGGGTGGGAATTTCTTTCGCCATTATAAGAATAGGGGGATAGAGAAACAAATATTGACGATGACGTCGTTAAAGAGATAAGATTGCTTGCGCCATCTAGCGGCAATTTGCTCGCGACGCCTAGCGATCATATTAAATAGAGATATACATAAATGATGACAGTGATGTCGATAGAGGGATTTAAAAAAGAGAAGTTGAGATCTTATTACTTTATAATAGACTAGTGGGCCCGGCAGACGTTGTCCTGCCCAAACTTTTTAAATAATCTTAAAGTTTATAAACATCGTAAGATTCTTAAGTTAGCTTATATAGACAATAATAAGATTTTTGGATAAGTTGACTTTCACGACTCTCCAAAAAGCCGTATGGACGAACTTAAGTATTCTTAAGAGAGCTCGCATCTCTAATAAATTCATTCCCCACAGAAACTACATTTCAAGCCCTTTGCTAAAACGTTTCTTGTCTGCACTTAATGGCCAATACCCGATGTTGAACAATATGCTATAGCATAATAGAAAATTGTTCAACATCGGGTATTGGCCATTAAGTGCAGACAGAAACGTTTTACCTATGTGGCAATATACACACAAAATCCAATGCGTATATCTCACGAACCAATACACACAAACACATCGCAATAGGCTTAAAACCTCGGTATTGGCAACCTCTAACACACGCAAAAATCAGATTTGAACTTCATCGACGCGTTCATGAGAACACCCGTTACACATAAAACATAAGTTTCTTTTATTAATTTATAATAGATTCCTTGTGTTGCACTTCATCGTTTGCCAAAATTTCAATAATATCGTAATGATTCTCTGGTATGGCTTTTGTAAAAAAGTCGGTTCATTACCAATCACATATTTGATCGTTTCTGAAATACACGATTTATGAGTAAGTCGTCTTTTATGCCGAAACAACATCGACTTCGGATCTTGAATGCTGCCATGATTCTATATATTTAAATTTTCATCAAATCATAAACTCTCTTATTTCATTTTGAGCTCATCCTTAGAACCTATATTTACCTGACAAGTTTTAATAGTTCTTTGTTTAATTTGTCACTGTCGCCCTCTAGCGGTCAAATTTAAAACTTTGCTACCTTTTCTTCTCTTCCCCAACAATTTTATTTGCTTTCTCGCGCTGGCTGACAATTTCAAAACTTCTTGTGGTCTTACCTAAAAGTTTGGGACTCTGCACCCCCCTAGATCCTAACCCCTTCATCCGTCCCTGCCTGTATCTATGTGTTGGTCTTTGTATGTGTTTGGCAGTTAGAAGCTGTATGCAGTCAGGCATGAAATCTTTGTAACCTTTTTGTCGCTTAGCTGACTAGCTTGGCTGCCCTTGTGCATTATGTTTTACTGGTGTGTTGTATCTGTGTGTGTGTCCCCGAGTGTAAGTGTTAGCGTGTGTGTGTGTGTGTGCATGAGCGTCTCAATTGTCTTGTGCCCGAAAGCTATTTGACGTTAACCAAACCATCCAAGGCAGTCAACCAGGCAAAAAGAATGACAGAACTACAACAACAACAAAAGCAAAAATAAGTCTATATAAAACGGTCTGATTCTGAATGGCCAACTACTACTATAACACAAATGCCCATAAAAATACACACACACACACTTAGACCATATTTTTGGCCTATATATATATACTGTGTGTCAGTGTGTTTGTAAATGGCGACTGGCTGACTTGGAATTTTGTACAAAAATAAACTTTAAGGCAACAAAACAAAAACTTGCCAACTTAAACTAAACACAAATAGTCCACAGCACAGTTAGTAGACATACACACAGATACTCACACAAACACAGATACTCACACACACACACACACACACACACACACACACAAACAGGCAGCTGGTTTTATGAGTTAGTATTGTGCGTGGCTGGCCAAAAAAAATATATGTGTAGAAGAAAAACCGCCTATCTGTAACCTCCTAGCAGATGGTAGTCCTTGCGTTGGTTGATATATGTGTTTGTTTTCGTGCTATTTTCTGTTTTTTGGGATCCTTTGGAAGGGTTTATGCATTTTTATGTGAAATTTGTCATTTTTGGTAGGGGCTGGTTATGGAAAGGGTTTATCGAGTGGAAGAACCAAAATCGAACATAATATTTAGTAAGTAATACATAAATATGATTTTGTCTAGCTTAGTCCAGCACAAAATATGAACAAAATATACCTTTATACCGAAAAATGAGTATAAGAATATACGATGCGAAATTGTAGATATTTTTAAATTATAACACTAGCTTACAAATTTTAGGTGCATCGAGTAAGGCTTGAAAATTACGAGTTTTTGGGGTAATTTGGGTCTAAAAACGATATTCTTTTTTTTTTTAAGGAACTGATACCGAGATTTTTTCAATTACATGGTTTATTTTTTCAGTTATTCGTGAATGTGCTCGTGAACAAAGTTTTGTATAAACATGAGAGACGAATAGATGGCAAGGTATTACTCTTTACGTTAATACGAGGTGTGTTCAAAAAGTAAGGCGACTTTTCAAATTTTGTTCGGTCTTGGTTCTTCTGGCCGCTTCCATTGGAACTATGGGGCTTGGGTTTCGATATCATAACCATATACCCATGATTCGTCACCAGTTATGACCCTTTTGAGTAAATCTGGGTCGACGTTGACGTCATTCAACAGCTCTTGAGCGATGCTCATGCGACGGTTCTTTTTGTCAAAATTTAGCAATTTCGGAAGAAACTTCGCTGACACACGTCTCATGCCCAAAACGTTAGAAAAATTTCATGGCACGAGCCAAGCGATATACCGACATCCTCAGCAACTTCTCTGATAGTGATTCGACGATTTTCCAAAACAATTTTCTTCACTGCTTGAACGTTTTCATCAGCTGTTGATATGTGAAAATTAAATAAAAACTATTATAAAATTTTTTTTTTTAACATTGAGCTGAAAAAGATTTCATTTACGAACCTAAGATCTTAAAAATCCAGTAAAAAGTGTAGACATTATGGAACCATGTACGAAAAATATGAATGTTCTAATATTCGCTTAATCACACTATTGCTTGAAAAAACCAATTTTCACTCTAAATTTTATGTTTGAGTTCATCTAAGTCTTCAGTAATTACCCATTATGTCTTTGTCCAAAAAATCCTCATATCGCCTTTCATTAGCTAAAAGATCCTTGCTGGATTCTTTTATCATCCGCGTCGCTCTCAGCTATTAGAGAATATTTCCGGTTAATTATTTTCGGGAATTTTTTTTATAAATAAATATATAGAGCCATAGACAAAACAAAATTTGTCTAATCAATGGAAAAAAAGTATTTAACTAAAACACATTCGCTGGTTCATTTTTCGTGTAAACTAGTGTAATTGAGCCAGATTTGTATAAATTAATTCCATAAAGTTTTTTAAACTTTTGCTGGGCTCTAAGCAAATAATTGGAAAGATTTGATCGAAGTCACTTTATGTACACGCTAGTTGCCGCTAAAGAGGTTTTCCGACAAGTCCCTTTTTCAAAAAATCATGGTGGGGCAACCCTGACTACAAGCGGCATAATCTTTGATTACTTTTTACACTCCATTTGCAAATCGCTCATTTTGCTACCAAATTTTAGGGAATTTTTAAAAAACTTATGAGGTATATAAAAAATTTGATTGTAAGATTAACCCAATTTCGGTGACTTTTGACCATGAATATATTTTAACACACTGCCTATATTATTAATTTTATTAGCATAAATTTTATTTTAAATTTTCAAATTGTGCCTTTCTATAGAGTTTTATCTTGTCGTCCCTTATTTCAAGAATTTACTGCTTGTTTTATGCTTATTCAGAGCTAAGACTTTATATATTTCGTATTGATAACCCTTGTAAACAATTTTTGAACGATCTATCCACGTCTACCATGACCATCCATTAAATGCTACATTGCGTATACGTTATTTTTATACACACCAATGGCGCATTGGTCTAATAGTGGAAATTTGCGAAGAAATTATATAAATGCTTGTTTAGAACTGAAATTTGGTATATGTGGTAATTTGATTGATCTTTCCATATCTCACTTATTATTCAGTCAAGGTTACATTGCGTATACGCAATTTTTAATTATTTTTATTATTTTCGACTGAAGACGATTTCTCTAGAATTTTCAAAATTAAATCATGTTTTTTATGTTAAAACATACCTAAAGCAAAGTACTAGAATATTTATTTATATCTTATATATAAAATTCTCGTGTCACAATGTTATGTTCCTACTAAGCTTAGGATCTCACGAACGGCTGAACCGATTTGGCTAATTTTGGTCTTGAAATGTTCGTGGAAGTCCAAGGATTGTTTAGGGTTGAGAAAATATAACAAAATTGCGACGAAAATACTAAAAAGGACAATTTGATTTTCCAATACAATTTTTTTTTTAATTTAGGTAGGCATTGTGTACATTGTCAGATAAACTAATATTTTTTAGTTAATAGTTTTTTGTCGAAAGGAAACACAAAAATTATAAACGATTCATGTTTTGATTTCTGTGTAAAATACATATGATCAGATCAATATTTGCACATAATGCCGCCAAAAAGACGTAACATTGGGAGACGTTCGCGTAGAACTCAATTGCAATCATCCCGAAGAACAGCTGAAGCTGAGGAACAACGTTTACAAAGGAATGAGTTGAATCGATTAAGAGAAGCAAGATCACATTTTGCTCATACATGCTCGAATGAGAATGAGACGAAATCGGGATTATCAGAATCAATCAGATGAAATCCATGCAGAACAGAATTTAATCCAAAGAACATTCAGGCAAATGCGCAATGCATCCAATCTACACAGAGCTGCATTCGAATATAACAATACGACCGATTATAGCTCGCGTCAATCTGTTGTAATTGGAACAATGAACAAGGTATGTAATCAGTGCCAAGCACTGAAATTTCCCAATGAAACAGCAGGCCTGCTTATTATCAAAAGCAGTGTATTCGGAGAGGTTCGCTGCTGGATGTATTCGGTAGAATGGCAGAAGAGAGGATTACCTCAGAAAATACTACCGCATGAAATTGATGATGTGATATCGGCGGAAATCCCAGTTCAAACAAATGATCCAGAATTGTTCGAGGTTATCACAAAGAATATGATCCACAGACCATATGGTGTGCTCAACCAAACTTCACCATGCATGATCGACGGCAAATGCTTCAAAAGATATCCAAGGGCATTGACTTCGGACACTGTTACGGGCTACGATGGATACCCATTATATCGCCGTAGATCAACAGAAGACAATGGCAGATCAACCACAATCAAAGTGCAAAAACAAGAAATTGAAATTGACAATCGTTGGGTTGTTCCATTTTCGCCATTATTATCAAAAACGTATAAAGCCCACATTAACGTCGAGTATTGCAACTCAGTAAAATCAATAAAATATATCTGCAAATACGTCAATAAGGGAAGCGATATGGCGATTTTGGGTGTGAGAGCCGACAATGTGAATGACGAAATTTCACAATATGAAATAGGATGTTGCATTAGCAGAAACGAGGCAATATGGCGAATTTTCTCATTCCAAATTCACGAACGACACCCAACCGTTGTCCATTTAGCAGTTCATCTAGAAAATAGTCAACGTGTTTCTAGACGAGCGAGCGGAGCGAGCGTGCCGAAGGCCGGCTAGTAATTATAATATATTTGAGCTATATTTATAAATAAAAAATTTCTAAAGTTTCAATGATCTCATAGAAAGAAGAACGTTAAGATATTTAAATTTTTTTCCTTCTTTAAGTATTTTGGAAATTTAAAAAAAAAATTGTTAGTTTAAATATGTTGTCTAGCACCCTTAACAAATTGATATTAATAATAATATTCATTTATCTTAAATTTTAGTTTCTTTGAGAATTTTTAAAATTTTGTAAAACTTTTTATTTATTTAAATTTTTCGTTAATAATAAAATTTTGTTTTGTATTCCCAATATATTGTATTAGTAATACTAATATTCAGTAATTTTTTCTTCTTTGAGACCTTTGGACATGTTTTTAAATTTTGTATTTATTCAAAATCCTCCTTTTTTTAATTTCAAAATTTTGTGTAGCATTATTAAAATATAATTATAGTAATAATATTCAGTTATCTAAATTTTTTTCCTTCTTGCAGAATTTCGTGAATATTTTAAAATTCTGTATTAAAAAAAATTTGTTTATTTTTTATTTTTGTGTAGTGTTCCCTATACATATGTATATGTATTGTTATTGTAAAAATTTGGTAAAGCATTTTTAGATTTATTTTTATATGACAACATCTTAATTTTTCGAAAATTCGAGTAAATTTTTTTAATTTTAAAATTACAAAAAAAAAAATAGTAGTAAGGGTGGACGTTATCTAAATATTTTTCTTTTTATGACAACATTTGAATTATTTTTAAATTTAATATGTTTTCTGTAAAATTTTTATAATGATAACTCGATAGATATCCTGGTTTTTGAATAAAAATTAGTTTGGGATATAAAAGACCGCGCTTATCCGCCTATATACAAACTTTGTTATGTACATCTGCATATAAACCTACTTACCCCAGCTCGCTTTAAAATAGTGCAAGATATAATTGAGAACTGATATATTTTATGTTTGCCTGGCATCCAGGTCCATTGTAGTGTATTCGCTTAAAGCACTTCCAAGCCAATTCCTGGTTGTCTAAGTGGCAATTAAGAAGCTATCAAGAGCAAGCTCATAGCTCAGACAGCTTAATGACTGCTTCAGGGCATTCACCATTCGGCCTTTAAAACTGCAAGCGTATCCTTGCTAGTTTTAGTTATAGTAAGTGCTTCTGGTGCCGCTTCCTTAATGCCGCACGTTGCCATTGCCATCGGGTCTATAAATACACCGTACACGTAGCAGAGTCTACGATTAGCCTGAAACATTTAAGCCCGTTCGCAAAAGTTCTTGGCGGTTTCTTGTTAACTGCAAGTGGCTGAAAAGTTATGACCACAACGCGTTCCAAGGTGTCGGCTGACTTTGTTCCCAAGTCTGAAGGGTCTAGGGTCCTGACGTCTACCGAACGTTGGTTAATTTCGAAGGCGTTGTTAACACGTCGCATATTTAGCATTATTTATGCCTGGCTAAGATGGGCTACTCGGTTTACAGCTTGGCTATATAGCCAAGGGGCATAAATAAGTATACGTCTATACAATACGTATACGTCGTGTATGGCTGTGCGTGTCCGTGTAAGTACTCGTTCTTTTGTTGTTTTTTGTTGTTGTTTTCAGTGCCCCGGTTGTTTTGCGGCTATTTACACTTGAAAATGTTGCTATTGTTCGTCCTGGTAATGGCCACTTGGTATTATGGTTAAAGTGTTAATATACTTGGTCTAAACGATGTGGCAGACACAGTAAGACAAAAACTACGTTGCATTGTCTGACAAGAGTCGACGTCGTCGTTGTCGGCTTGCCTGTCAGGATCGACGCCGACGGGTCGTGAGTGGGTCATGATAGGTTTGTTCTAGATAAGGAGAGGCATTTTACTTGCCACAAAATGGCCGCCGGCTGCTAATAGTCTGATATCAAAATGGCTGAAAACAAAAGCAGCAAAAGTAGCAAATAAATGTCAAAAGATGGCATACGTCCGGATAGACTCAAGAGTGCGAAGTTAATTGGAGTCGTAGCCATTTGAGTGACACACTTAAGTGGCATAAGGACATGTCATTCATTTCTGCCAGATTGGCGTCTAAAGGTGAAGATTGTCATGGTTGAGATTACAGAGCTTTGGGAGTTACGCTAAGTGTAGCTAAAAAAAGTTTTACAATAGCAAAAGCACAAAAAAAGTATGGCGGATGTTAAAAGTCGGAAGGAACGACTTTGAGGTACACTTTTCTGACACATTATAAGGTAACTTTATAGCTGCACTTATAAAGGGTGCGCCATCTTTTACGTCAGTTGGTAAACTTTGAATATTTTTGACATTTATCAACCGATTGACTTGAGCGGTGACGTTACGAAATGTCAACTCAGTGCAATTTGCATCATGAGTGACGTCACATCGAAACAAGGCGGCTAAACAGTTGTTTGGAGGCGTATTTTAGTTCCAAATATGTATAAATATACTTTAATATATCAGCTTTTAGAATGAAAACTTTGAACTTCCCTCTGAGTAGTCGGCGGAACTTCACCCTCTCTTAATAAGCGAAATTGCTTTGTTTGACAAAAGGAGGTTCCATAATAGATAGATTAACTAACATTGAAAAAGTGGCTCTTTTGGCTAAAATGTTCGGACCCGAAAACTCTCTGAGGATCGGGCGAAACTTCACACTCTCTTAACAAGTAATATTTCCTTATTCGAGAAAAGGAGAATTCATATTAGATAGATAGATAAAATAACATTGAATTTAAAGTGACTCTGATGGCCTAAATCCTTCTTGGAATATTTTTCTTTAGAGCGAGCAAATCTGTTAATGGATTATCGGTGGATAATGACTCATAATATGTCATCATATAGATGTGTGAAAAATATCTAGACAATTAATGCCTTCGACAAGACGTTGCTCGATCAGCGCAGTCTTTGTCTTAGACGTGTGACGTCATAAAATGGTTTAATTGACTGAAGATTACTAATTTCTACTCCTCGCGACTTCGTTGTGTAGATTTTTTTTAAGAGCAAATTGTTTGCCAGTGAATCTACAGCCATGGGCAAACATTCGTGCTGAAATCCTGGCCTCTCGAAATATTCGAAAAAGTTTCTGAAAGACCACGACAAAAAACTGGCTTATTTTTTTATCCAATGAAATTAGCCATTAGATTGATCTTGCATTTGTGAACTAGTTCAAGGACCAAATTAAATAAAAATACCACATACATTCATTGATTCATTCATTGTGTAGCCATGACAACCCGTTCTCGGGTTACGTCCGACCTCAACAGCTCTCGCCAGGCGCCTCTGCTTTGCGCGCGCCTTCTCCAATTAGAAATACCAAGGTAGAATAGGTTCCTCTCCACTTGATCTTTCCTTCGGAGTCGTGGTCGTCCAATTCGTCTTTCTTCGTCGGCTTTCGCTTCGAATGCCTTTTTCGCTGGAGCTTCGTAATCCATACGTACAACATGCCCAAGCCAGCGCAGACGTCGTATTGTGATGCACTCGATAACATCTATGTCATCGTAGAGCTCGTGCAGGTCGAGGTTCATCCGTATGCGATAGTCGTCCTCAAAACGATCGGGACCGAAGATTTTACGAAGAATTTTTCTCTCAAACACCCCAAGAGCAGCTGCACCTGTCCGCGACACAACCCATGCTTCTGCACCGAATAAGAGCACAAGCAAGATGAGCGTTTTGTATAGTGTTAGTTTAGTTGATCGAGAAAGGTCTCTGCTACACATCTGCTTTCTGAGATCTTATTTACAACTATTGGCAAGTGAGATTCTTCGACTTACCTATATCCAGGCTGATGTCATTTTCGGTGTTAACGGCAGTGCCAAGGTTCGTGAATTCCTTCGTAGACAGCCCTTGTTTACCACTAGATGCACTTTCGCTGACTCCTTTTCGATTGCGGAAATTGCAGCAGTAACATCTCGCTCACAACGCCCGATGATATCGATATCATCAGCATATGCAAGAAGCTGGACACTCTTGTAAAAAATAGGACCCCTTCCATCACGAAATTGAAGAGGTCGCAAGATACACTGCCCGAAATACAATTAATAACACCCATTTTTATTTGAAAATATTAAGTTTAAGTTATTTAAAAAGCATTTGTGACTGAAGTAATATTATTAGCATTTATGCATTCCGAATGAACTAAAAACTTATCCTAACTAAACAAAAAAAAGCTTGCAACTTCAAATAGCATTACAAAATGAAATTTATACTGCGATATTCAATTAAGAATTTTCTAAAAAGGAACAAAAAATATAGAAAACTAGGGCTAGCATCGAAAGAATCTCCTTCCGAAAGTCGGAAAGTGGGATTTGAGCCCATTCTTCGGTAAATGTCCAGCGCAGCTGCTGCACCGTCTGAAATTTGATTCTGCCAGCGAAGACGGGACAGATTCCTCACAAATGTTCTTAATGGGGTTCAAGTCTGGCGATTGATGTTAACGCTATGTAACCAACCACGACTGGCCTTTGAGACGATGGATCGGATCATTATCCTGCAGAAAAATGGCGTTTTAATGCATACTTTCACTACCCAAGTGATTCGAACCCTTTATAATAATATTATTAAGATTTTATTACAATTATTTGGATTTTGTCTGTTATGTATCCGATTATAATGATATTGAATATATTTTATATAAACTACATTTTGAGAAGTATAGCTCCATTTAATGATTTGGTACCGGAATAGAAGCATTGGCCGTGAGAAAAGTAAATAAATAATTTACTTAAGTTTGGTAGTCCTAGGTCTTTTAATCTTCAACATATTGGCGTTCATACAGATAGGTTTTGAAATTTTAATAAATGTAGTGCTTTAAAGTTATTTGAGTTTGAAAGAGCTTCAAAGTGGAAGTAGTCTAATTCTCAAATTTGGTAACCCAAGCTCTTATAATATCCAAAATATCGGAGTTCACATTAGACAAAATATATTTCTTTCTTTCTTTTGCTCTCTTGATGCAATTTTAGAAGTCATGACCGAAAGTGAAAGCTTATAGAGGGACGCTACATAAACAAATTTAATACCCTGTTAATGTTAAAATGAAAAGGGGTCATTATCCTTATATAGTCTCTAATTATTTTTTATTAGAGACATATATCTGTATACTGATGGCTGCTTACGCTTTAGTTATTATTATTAGTTTTTATTCTACTAGTATTCGAAGCAAATCTAATATTTCAGTAAATAAAGAGTGGGAATTGGGAGCTTGCCAAAAATATAAACTAAATTTGCTAGAAGTTTGCAATAAATTTATTATGCCAAAAGTTTACGCAGCAAAAATTTTGTTTTCTGGTTTGCTTAAAACTTTTGCAATCTAAACAAAACTTGTACTCTACCAACCAGTTAGTGTGAAAATTAATTTAACTATCATCTGATTAAGATATATAAATATATTATGATTTTTACTGAGTACTGCTTGAGTGACTTTTTCAGACTATGATTTAGAATCTATTTGGCAAAGAAATTTAAATTATTTGTAGCCAGCCTTTACTTCGAATGTGACTATAATTGTAAGGTTATACATATGGTATAAACTGGATGAAGAATTCAGGGTTGAAGTCCAGATGAAGTTTAATGGGAGGGTAACTACCAACCTAAACGTGGGATGCAATTAATTCCAAAGTTTTCACCAATATTTTTCAGTATAAGCTAAATTTATAGTTTCAGTTATTCCACAAAATAAGTCGATCGGATTAAAAGATATTTATTTCATCACAATAAATATAAACGAATTTTTACCTACACTTCAAAAAATCATTTTAAAACTTAAGTTACCATATTAAGCGTCCTAAATTTCCTGACAGACTCTTTAAATTTTTCCAAAGTAGCAAAGTTAAGAAACCTCTCAGTATCTCAATCTCTGCTCAGTTCAGCTTTCCATTTCACCGACTTTATCTCCCACTTAGGAGCGACCTTCACACCATTTGGACCACCACCGACCACAACAATCAATTGACCTTAAGCAAATTAAGTGAAATTCAAACATTGTTGAGCACATCTGCAGACACGTACTTTCATCCGGAGTCCAACTCCTCCGCCCGCTCTAGGCTTTTCCTGCTTGTTAACCACATGTTGACAATTAGTCTTAAAATTAAATGGGTGGCAACCCTGCCATCATGACACACACAGAGAGAGTTTATGTTTACTTTTATGGTTGACTGGCCTGCTATGTTGTGTCGGGTGAGGGTGGGGGGCCATCGTGAAGCGCCCTATAGGGAGGGCGTATTTATGTATATTACGCCGTAAATGAAATTGATTGCACCCGGAGTGAGAAGGAGTAGGACGAGGAGTGGGTGAGTGAGACGCACTGAGACGTTGTTTGCTCAAGGTGTTTGATTTTTGTTACAGGTTTGCGGTTGCCAAAACAAGTAAAGCCGGAGGCTATATAAGGAAGCCACAGCCGGAATATTACAATAATAATAATATGACTGGCAGAGACAAACACTCTGGGATTAAACGAGCACCAAGTCATGTTTTAGTACACTAAGCATAATGATGTGTGTGGTGGATGATGGTTCACTGAAGACTAAATACTCTTCAAGGTCGTGCTAAGAACTTTTTCCAAAAGAAATTTATAAGGAAATAAATTTTGGCATTTAATTTAAATTGGGTTAGCTGTATGTAAGATAAGACTACTGTTGGATAGATATACAGGTAGACAATATGCATATGCATCCATACTCCGTTGATTCCGGACTTGAATTCACGTGTATGTAAAGAATTCGATATTGAAACTAAAAAGTAAGATATAAAATCCAAACAATATTAGATCACATCGATATTTTTTCATCTCGATTTTTCCAGTCTCTATCCTGATAATTATCCGCTTCGTTCCTTATAAGAGCTGTAGGTCAAGCCGATTTATATTCGCCTTGTACCTCTCATCTCTTAGTGAGTCATGAAGCGCTTGCTTACCATTCATGAGTTAATTCAGGGGTATATTCACATTGTTCCTATCTCCTTTTATTCAGTAATGAATCATTTGATAGCCTTTCATCAGGAAATTTAGAGGTATATTCAACTTTTTTCCTCTCGCCTTTTACTTAGTCGTGAATTATTTTCTTAGCTTTCATGAGTGAAATCAGTCGTGAATTCCTAGTAATTTCTTTCATTTATGTTTACTTAGCCTTAAGGAATTGGAAGCGCTGAATGCCAACAAACAAACATATATTATAAATAATTGTAGATAATCATCGATTGACATTATCAATTTATCGATTGAATTATGGGATGTCAAGCAAGACTTATTGTATATCAAGTCCATATCGATTACAATTAGAATTTTAAATGATATCTTTCGTTAACTTAGAAAACAATATACGATTTTTATTCATTCTGAATCTTTTTTATATTGGGAATTACTTAAAATAACTCAATTTTTATCTATTATCGGAATTCACTACAAAATTATTTTTATAATAAAATTCAGGAACATAAATAAAAATATATTTTTTTTGTTATGCTTCAAAATTGAATATAAGAGAAATTCTACTATGGAAAATTGTTTTTTAATTTTGGAATACGTTTGAACTTAATTCACTTAAAAGATTTTAAGTATCCTCAGATATTTGTTTGCGAAAGCAATAATATTAATCTATTATTCAAAATATTAATTCATCTCATTCCGAAATCTTCTGCAGATAACCTAACTGCGCATAGTTTTTTAAAGTGAAAATGTTTATGCATACCTCGATAATTATTAATTAAAAAGAAAAAAAGTGGAAAAATTATTATTATTTAAAATCTTCTGTAGATAAAAGTTCGTTACCCCAACTCTTTGTCAGGAACCCAAGCACAAAAAAAGAGTATTATTTTGTTTAAGCAAAATATTTTGTATATTTACAATTAAAAAAAAATTATAAGAATTTATTATAATTTAAAATCTGCTGTAGGTAACCATTTATGATATATAGAACAACAATTGAGGAATGGGATATTAAAGAGGTTTATTTTATCTCTATGTTCATTTTAATTTTAAATGATTTTTGTTTTTTTAAATGCATCGATTTTTATCTGTTAACGGATTTGAGAACAAAATTATTTTTATATAAACTCTTTTTTTTATTTATTTATAAATTAGAAATTAATTCTAAAATATAAAGAATAAAGCCAGAGCAACAAGGCCTTCAGGCTGACTCTTTTTTTATTTTTATTTTTTTAATTACCTTATAGAATTTTTTTTTTAATTATCATTATTTGAAAATTAATTCAATTAAAAAATGTTTATTTATTTATTTAAAAATTTTTATTTATCTATTATTTAAAATATAATTATTTTTATTCCGAATTCTTATATGTTATCGGAGTCGACAAAATTAATTTTTATATTTAATTAAAATATAAATAAATATAAAAATATTTTTTTTTTAATTTAAAAAATTTTTAGATTTATTAATTTTATTTAATTTAAAAATGGGAATAATGTCTATCTTAATTTATGGAGACATATTTTAAAAAATGAAAATTTGGCTAATAAAATACATACCAGGCAAATATTCTAACTATATCAAATTATTAGAAAAATCAAAAAGATCGTTTTAAAGAATGACCCACCTCAGACATATAGCACCCACATACCATATTCGATAAAGACCCATCGCTGTTCCCGCAGAAAGAGTATTTAAACTGTCACTTTTGTTTGCTTCCGCTGCACACACATAATAATTCATAATTAATATACCCTTCAAAGTTATAAAAATGCAAAGCACTCATCTTCCAAGTGAGTCCTTAAATTGTGTTAGTATTTATGCATTTTTTTTTTATGCGCTGCAACTTCATTAAATTTGCTTTTTAAAATGCCGCCCTCCTAAAAGAGTCCTAAAACCATATCAAAGGAACCGGCCGCTTTTTAAAGCAAAAGCCAAGCATGGAAAAACCAAAGCGGAAGTGGCTGGCAGTCGTTGTTGTTGTAGTTGTTGTTGCTGCTGTTGCTTTTGTAGGAAATAACACGGGACAACGGTACTTTTAATTACTTTCTGCATAAATTTCCACTCATTTCCTTTTTAGCCGCCCCAACGCTACACTTCGTTTGTGGCCGAAACAAACGGCCAACAGCTGCTGGCCCTGAGAACTGGGCTCATTCACTTCCGTTTGGCGCGCCATTTTCCCGTAGGCGTTTTTTTTCTTCTTTTTCGCTGGCAAAATGAAAATATTTTCATTTATTTTTTTGTTTTTTTGTAACAGTTTTGTGCCTCTGCTGCGTTTGACTGGTTTGTCATAACAATATTTTTTAAATTGTTTCCTTTCGGCTACAAGTTAAAGTTGGATAGGAAAACCCAGGGTGTCAAAGTAATAGAAATGCGTAGAAAGTTTATATTTTATTAGTAAGAAGCTAGAAGGGATATCAGAATGAACTGTTTTAGAGAAACTTTTAGATAATATGATGTCACTATTATTCCAAGAAATTACCTAGGTGTCTGATTCCAAGAGTGCGTACACTTTATGTCTAAAACAGAATACAACTGAAATAATTTTGTTCGCGGTATTTTAAAATATAACAAATTTTCCCACGAATATTGAACATGACATTTGAGTAACATTCTAATTGTTGTTTGGGAGGAAGTTTATAGGATCCTACAACGAGGCAAAACAAATTCAAATGAACATTTAGTTTTTCGGAAACAATCAACTCGATAATGAGTTTATGTAGAAATGCAATTTTAAAAGTTACGAATTGCCAACGATTCTTAGAATACATTACACAGGTCTATAAATACAGGGGTCATGTGAGTTGTTGGAAAGCTAAAAGTCATTTCCGAAGTAATTTGGTGCGTAGAATCCGAATCCGGCGTCAGAACTGGCCCATCACGTCAGGATTTTGAGATATTTAAGGTTATGTTATTTTTTGGGTACATAACCTCAAATATCTCAAAATCCTGACGTGATGGGCCAGTTCTGACGCCGGATTCGGATTCTACGCACCAATTTACTTCGGATATAACCCTTAGCTTTCCAACAACTCACATGACCCCTATACTTGTAGACCTGTGTTATTTTAGGGATATATCTCGTAACTTCGAAAAGCCATAACTTTGCGAAAAAAAAATCGTAATTGATCTCTTGAACCCTTAAATTAAAGGGTAAGAGTTCTACTAAATGATGTAACTGGAGAGAAACACCGCAAAAATTTTTTGCGCCCTGTACATAACCTCAAAAGTAGGAAAAAACGCCGTTTTTTGGGTACACAACCTCAAATATCTCAAAATCCTGACGTGATGGGCCAGTTCTGATGCCGGATTCGGATTCTACGCACCAAATTACTTCGGAAATGACTCTTAGCTTTCCAACAACTGAACCATGTTGACCTGTGTTATTAGGGAATTTTAGCAAATTAGTTGCCCTCACAATAAAGCGGACCAAAAAGGTCGAACTCTTCGAAATTGATAATTTTTATCTATATATGTGATAATATAAATAACCACGTAAATTCCTATAGTAAAATCCCGACTATTTATCAAGTTATAGATAGCTGAATATTGGTTGTTTAACTTTTTCTTCAAAAAATTTTGAATTTTAAAAGCAAGTTTTGACAAAATTTTTTAATGAAAAATATTTGAAAACAAAATAAAAAATTTAATTAAAATTTTACTGGATTTTTAACTATTAACTTTAACCCAAAATAATTTTGAATTTGAAAAAGTTGATTTTGATTTAATTTTTAAATTTTTTTAAAATTATTTTCTAAAATTTTTTTAAAGTTTTAATTCAAAAGTAAACTCCGATTTATAACAAAATTTTTAAATTTTTCTATATATCTT
Source organism: Chymomyza amoena (assembly GCA_037043745.1). NCBI lineage: Eukaryota > Metazoa > Arthropoda > Insecta > Diptera > Drosophilidae > Chymomyza > Chymomyza amoena. The sequence goes on from JBAMAX010001276.1 coordinate 38,979, forward strand.
AAACGAAGTTTTATTTTAAATTCAAAATTAAAAAAAAAGTATTTAAAAAATTAAAGATAAAATATTGAATTTGAAAACAAAAATTTTAATAAAATTATTAATTTTTTTTAAATTTAATAAAAAATTTTTTCGTCATAGATTGAATTTAAAAAAAAAAATTTTGATAAAGCATATATTTTTCTTGTAATATTTGTTAACATTTCTTTTTAAATTTTTAACTCAAATTAATGATATACGAGGGTAGATTGATAAGTTTCCGGCCTGACCAAGAAAAACAACGTTTTTAAGATTTTTTTTTTATTTCTCAACATAATCTCCTCCAAAGCTGATACATTTCTCATTGCGGTGTTCTAGTCTAGTAATGCCATCTCTATAGACTGATTCGTCAAGCTAATCAAAATACCCATTTACAGCTTCGATTACTTCTTCATTGTCCGCAAATCTCTTACCACCAAGCCATTTTTTGAGGTTAGGAAACAGATAATAGTCACTCGGGGCTAGGTCTGGAGAGAAGGGAGGGTGCGGCATCAATTCAAACTTCAGATCGTTGATTTTAGCCATCGCAACGATTGACTTGTGCGCTGGTGCGTTATCATGATGAAACAAGATTCTTTTCTTCGCCAGATGAGGTCGTTTAATTTTCACCTCGTGGCTTAAACGTTGCAATAAGTCTGCGTAGTATTGACCAGTGATAGTTTTACCCTTTTCAAGGTAATCAATGTATATAATACCTCTTGCATCCCAAAAAACAGTAGCCATAACATTGTTCGCTGAAAAAATTGTTTTTGCCTTCTTTGGAGTTGGTTCCCCTGGTTCTTTGGTTTCAGGAGTGTAGTGGTGGACCCAAGTTTCGTCAACGGTTATGAATCGACGCAAAAATTCGCTTGGATTACGCTTATACAACGTCAAATTGGCGGTAGAAATGTTTTTCAAGCCTTTCCATTTTCAAGAAAAACACAGAGGCGCCTTGTTCAGTGTGCTCTCAAATCTAAACTAACATGGCGATCGGGCTGAAACTATAGCTACAAGCTATCTAAGGATGGTACTATAGAACGCCACCTCAAGGTAGGCCTAGTGGCGCCATCTCTTGGTCAGGCCGGCAACTTATCAATCCACCCTCTTAAGAATATTACTTATTCGATCCATTTTAAAACACGCTTGAAGCTCTTTTCGATTTCGCTAATCAATTTCGAGTAATTTCTCAAGTAACCGGAAACTTTTGCCAGGCAGTGTATCTCAAGAACAGCGATCTGTAGAAAATAATATTGTATCCAGACATTGTAGTCATATTTTTATTCGTTTAGAAGATATTACTGGTCAAGGAAAAGTAGAAAAATCCATTATTCAGTTATCGATATATCGATAAATAATTTGAATTTGGATTAAGAAATTACGAGGTTACAATTTTCTTAAGTAACTTTATTACATATGAAAAAATCGAAGAGTCCGGCGGAAACATTAGCCCGCTTAACTTATTTCGCTTATATGTTTTAATTAGGGGCGCTCGCACCTGCTTGCTTCGCTTTTATTCATAGCAGTTACAACAATTTTGACGATTTAGCAACAATTTAACGTCCAGTACGCAACACTATCGGAACATGCCATAAAAACGTGAATTGCTTTAATAATTAATATTAACGCAGGTTGGTTTAGCTAAACTAGGAAATAGTAGATCCGCTTCCCAAAATTTCACAACTTTTCAGTACGTTTTTATTTTTAAAGTTTTGAGATGAAACATATACCATAAAGTTTAAAGCAGCTTCCCATAATCTTATATTCTCATTAAACCACATCTCGTTACGTTGGAAAAACTTTTCCACTTTAAAACGCTTTGTCTCACCTCCTAAGTGCTTTGCAACCCTGGCAGACAGCGTTAAATATTTCAGGACAAACGACGTCACTTGTACCTGACAGTCCGTCAAATTGTTTGACCATAAAGGGATTCCTTTTACAGAACTAAAATGCGTTTAAGCACAATATAAATGTGCGCAAATTTGGGTCCATTTAGTATCTATTCCCGGAATGCACATTTACACATATGAGTGCTTATGTGTAAGTGTGTGTGTGTGTCGTCCTTTCAGTTTGTGTCCGGGTATCTTAAAAATGTCACACAATTTTCGCTTGTGTAACTTTTTCGTTTATTTTTCTTAAAATGCTGCTCCACTTGAGGACTCTCCTGAACAAATTGTTATTTAATTATACGTAAGATTCTTACTCTCTGTTACGTTACGTTCTGGGGGGAACGTCACGTACAACGTAATGGCAAATAAATCAACAACGGACGTAGTGCAAATGACGTGCCGCCATTTTGTGGTGTGGCAGTGATGTGATGTTGTGGTGTTTGGGTACTGGTGTTGGTCACATTGGGAGTCCAACCATGCTACCTGGTTGGACTCACTGAATTGGGTTGGTTGCAGTTCGCGGAAATTATGCTGAGCGAAAAATGATTGACTTTAAACTGAAATTGCGCATTTTATGCATCGGAAATGAATGGCTAAAGCAGAAAAAAACATGGCATTGACAGGATGGTAAATTTAATGAAAGTCCTCCAGTTTTAGTTCTGCTGATATGACAGCAATTTAATTAGTTAGTCCTGGGCGGGGGTTGGCAAAGCAGCTCTGTGCCTGGTTCAGGGATATACTATATATATATATACATAGAGCTGTCAAAGCAGGTAAGAGCTTTTGAAGTAGTTTCAAGAAATTGCTGACCAAGCGGAAAACATTAAAGTGGTTCTTGAGTTACCCGCAGAACTTAACTCATTGTAATTAATTTATAGAGCATGAATGATTTTGTTAAGAGTGGAACTTGGTTTGTTAAATTTAAACAAAGCCAAAACAAATTTAAACATTTTGGCTTTAAAGAGACTTAGAAATGTAGTCAATAAGCAACTCCTACGTTGAATAGCCAAAGATGATTGATGGATCTAGCTGGGATAAATCTGTGTCAAGCTTAAATGTCATGGCTGGCAAAATGTAGGTGTCAACCGTAAAATCTATTAGGGCTGAAAGACAAAAGCAAAAAATCGAAAAATGGACAAAACACGTGAGAGCTTCTTGCCAAGGCAAAGATGTTGTTGTGACCTCATTTCTGTTTTTTGGCAGTAATAGACAGACAGATAAGTACGCAGTTTGATAAAAAAATAAATTGACGGATACATTTTGCAGGGCATAAAAGACCTTAAAGATTTAAGGTAGCTAATTTGGCGCTGAGAATGTGTTAACGAGCTTATACAGGTATTAAAAAATAATATGATTGATGACTTAGATAGGATGGTTTCATTTGAAAGGCTGGCAGGTTTCCTTGTTCTCATTCTTCAGATTTCCCGTTTGTACTGCATGCAGCAATGAGCTTTAGGATTGTATAGAAAAGATACTTCAGAAGGAACCGGTAATACATTGATTTTTGCTAAAAAATGTATTCCCTAAAGCGTATCAAATTCTTTTAAACATATTCAATGCTATTTTGACAAAATATGTTAGGGACATATTTTTTCCATAAAAGGGTTCCTCACTGAGATGTAGGGCACTGCGACCAAAAGTCTTTTGTACCACACCCTTAAGTTAAAGCAAAAGACTTTCCGCTTTCCGCATGAATAGCAGCAGGTCTTTGGTTGGTATTGACCTGAGATGGAAGGGACTAATCCGTTCCTTTCCCATGTGAAAGGCTCTGTCGCATACCAGCGCTGGGCAGTCACAGAGAATATGTCTGGGGGTTTCATCGTCTTCTAGACAGACCCTGCACTCTGAAGAGTCCAATAGGCCAATTTTCTGTCGATGGTATCTAACAGTGTGGTGGCCAGATAGGTAAGTTACCAGGATCTTTAGGTCCGCTCTGCCAAGACCTTTTGTCTTGATCGCATCCAGAGGTTTGAAAAGCACTTTTGCTTGATTAAGCACCGGAAGGGAGAACCAGTATATCCTATGTTCTCCTGCAGTCCATTTGCTTATCATGGCTTTGATTGTGGACCAACCAATACAACAAAACGCCGCAGAAGATGTAGTCAGGGTGGAGGCACCCTGTCGTGCTAGATTGTCAGCGATCGTGTTCACATCCACTCCCGAGTGTCCAGGCTCCCAACATAGCACGACTTTGTTCCGGGCGGACAGGTTTGGAGGTAATTATGGCATTCTTTAACCATCCTGGGGGAGATGCTCCAGAATGACAATGCCCTAATAGCAGCTTGGCTATCTAAAAAAATGCATTTGTTTGCCCCCTAGTTCCCTTGAAAAGGATACTAAGGACGCAGATCTCTATGGCATGAATCTCCGCTTGAAAGACGCTGGGCCAGATGCCCATTGCGCTAGAGTTGCTGGTGTTGGGTCCAACGATTCCAACACCTACACCCTGCTCAGTTTTGGACCCATCCGTGAAGCATTGTTGCCACCGGGCGTTTCCAAAGGGGCTGCCATCAGCCCAAGTCTCCTGACTTGGGAGAAGAGTTCTAAATTTCTTATTATGAAAAAGTTCCGTGACCCTAGGATCTGATCTAGGGCAGATCGATACGTCAGGAAGGGCATATATAAGTGCGGCATGACCAGTGCCACTTGTTAAGAGTCCAGATGTGTTCTGGATACCTGGTAGACTCTGCATGGTTGTCTTTTTGATGAAAGTGGTGTGAGTTCAAGGACTGACTCCATGACAGCTCGGAGAGGTACGCATCGCTCCCGCGAGAGATATGTATACTAATCTTTGAAGCTTGCTGCATTTATTGATGCCCACATTTTGCTGCGTCTTGGGTCACCACACAAGGGCTGCATATGTGACGATAGGCCGTACCATCTTACGGTATATCCACTCTATAATATGAGGTCAAGGACAATTAAAAAAAAAAAAACACTTCAGCAGGCTCGATGAAAGGGGTGGTGAAGGAGGGTAGGGACATTCTCAACGGGCCTGGACCTAACTCATGGGTCCGGAGTAAATACTGCCACAGATACAGAACACAATGGTTCAGGCTTAAGGTGTATTAGAGAGATCGATTCATTATCCCCGGCCTCGGATCTTTCCAAATTGGTATTTCTTTAAGTCCTTAAGCAATGTATCAGGGTATCCCAAAGTCCTCCGCAACCAACCTTTTCTACTGCCTAAATAATAATGAAAGCTACTCCCAAAATCTGGCACGTGTCCTAGATTTTATGACAATCAATTTAACTTGTTTTCCACTTTTATATTTTGACAACTCAATTGGTTTCTGAGTAAAGGGTAAAAGTGCTTTGACCTAAACCACTTTTGCTTTATTAATTATTCAACTTGTGAACTTCATGTCAGACTTTACCCAACATATGCTTACGTTTAACTACTGAACTATCCATCTATTCAATAGCCATTATTTATTTATATCCAACCACTCCTTTCTTTTTATACTCCAATCAAAAAAAGAAGAAAATTCCTTACTAAGTTGTTTTGAGTTATTAGCTTCATTTATCTTATATACTTTACCCTCTGCCCTCTGGCACGCAATTATCCACTTGAACATTCATCTATCTAATTAATATTATTTATTTATATTGGCTGTCAGTCTCAAAAACTCACCTGGTGGCTGCTTTTATTTCATTTATCATACTTATCCATGCTTAATGTTGATTAGTCAAAGGTTGCCGAGTTTGAAATTATGCTGAATCATTTCTGTACAGATTTACTTTTCTCCGCTCTCTCTCTATATATACTATACGATATATATACCTACTATATATATATTGCAATTCATGTCAAGTGGCATAATCTTGGACGTAGTCATGCTCAATGTCATTGAATGCCCCGATCCCTCCCAGTTCGGTCAAGGGCGTTCATGCAGTTGCTGAGTCAAAGAGCAGTCCCAGCTTTGTCCCCCAACTATCTCTCTATGCTTTTAGTCCATAGCCCATATCTATACCTAAATAGTTGTCAATTGTGTGCCACAAAATACCTTCAATATTAAGTTGACTGTCGAATCTTTCTGGTAAAACCCACTAAGGCGCTTGCGGGCTGTCATTCACAATCACAAGCACAATCAAAGCAGCAGTTTTTATCTATAATCAAGACGCACATGGACTCACATAGATACTTACACACACACACACGCACACAAATATATACCTTACACATACAGATACACAAATGCAGGTAGCTTAGTGAGTGCTTAAAATGTTTTGAAAATCCCCTCAAGTTCACACAGTATCAAAAAGGGAAGCCAACAGTTAAATAAGGACAGTGAGCACTCGCCAAAAGGGAACTGTATTGAGTTTGTGTAGTAAACTGTACTTGGTAATAATATAAATAGAGGATAACAGATTGAAATATAATAAAAATACCTACAGATGGGAGCTAAGTAATGCATTACATAATATCCAACCCCAAAATGGACATCACCAACATTGTCTTTCTTCTCACCGATCTCTGAGAGGTTGGCGTCTGTATGTCCAAAAGAGTGTATTTGAATTTGGTGAGAGTTCATTCTTTAGGATGTCTGTTTTTTAATGGTGAATTCTTTTCAGAAAAATCAATCGGTTTTAGAAAGTATTTTGTAATATCTTGTTCCAAATAACTAAACAATTCCTTTTTACTTTATTTGTTCCGAAATCTTTCGATTGATTTTATAAGAGCAAGGGCGGTAGCAACAGCTAACGATAAAGCTCTAAGAGCCTCTTTGATTTCTTCTTCTGCTATCCTTGAGCTCCCATTGTGGCATGGTCTTCTGATACGAAAGTACTCTCTCTTTAATGTCCTTCTTGAGAGTGTCTTATTTAATTTATGTATGACGTCACAGAGCTTATGTCCATCGGACGATCTATAGCATTTCCATCGATATCATCATTTATCTATTTATTATAAGTGGATTAGAAGCTACTGGTGAACAGACGTACACAAATATACATTTAGGTCAAACACATAACCCACCTCTCTGTATTGTATGAGAAAAGGTAGTTCGGTAATGTGACGCCTGTCTGACCTTAAATAAACCCACGATTGAGACCTAAGAGAATACTTAACTACTTGGACCTTAAATAAGCCCACGATTGAGGCCTCAGATAGTAGTTAAATTTACGATTGAGGTCTCGGTTGAACAGTGCTGCAATCCCATCCCATTGATTCCTAGTAAGTACCCCGAACCTTCCAGCGCCAATATCCCCATATCCATATCAATCCGGTTTTTCCATTATTTCCTACCCCTTCCAAGCCTATCCTCTAACTCGCTATTCCACTAGTAAGTCGTTACTTCTGCACATAGCTTTAAAAGGAAGCTCCAATGACAAGTAAGGCTGTAAAATGACAGATGGAAGTTCATTGCGATTATCAAGATTGTCATCTTTGGCTCGCATCTTTGTGCTAACCCATGTAATACGAGCTATTTGCCCTAGGCAGCTTTGATGGTAGTCCTATCAGCAAGGAACGCCACGCCCAATTGGTATTAGAAATCAGCCCCACCTCTAGAATAAATCGAATTCTGGCCAATCATCGGATTGAACGACAAAGCACAATTACTGAAAACCAATACAAGAAAACGAGTCTTTTTTAGAGGCGCTAAACTTCCAAGAAGAGTGGTAAAGGAGAGAAATTAACGAATGAAATTGCTTTTGTACTGATTTCTGTCTCTATTTATCTGATCGTAGTAGGCTCGGGGCTTTAAATAGCATTTTTTTCTAACTCTTTCCCAGCAGTATGTTATAGGATCCTCTTTTGAAAATCCACAAACCTGTAGACTCCCGTATTGGCAATGGCCAGCTATTTCAAGTATCTTTCGTGGTCAAACTGCTTAGTAAACGAACTAGGCACCACATGTGAAAGACGTTCCTATGAATTGAGGTAACCCCCACAAATTTATGATAGGTGTATGTAACGGATGCTGCATAGCCACTTTGAAACCTTGAAGCATTCTGAACTGCTTTTTGACACTAACAGAATTGAAGCCGAGCTCTTATTTTTGAAATATACTCAACTTATACATTAGAAGTTTTTGCTATTTTCGCACTCAGTGGCGGATGCAGTGAAAATTTTGGTTGAAAGTTTCGAAATGAAGAACCTCCTCCAATACCGAATAATAGACACGCACCTGCTCGCACTTTTTATATGATAATATGATATTTCTTAAAAGAATCTTACAAGTACATTTGCCGCAACCCTTTTTTCTGAGGGTTACCACAAATAGGGCGGCCTCGATAGCCTAGCAACAGGGCACTAGACTATCATCCCAGAGGTTGCGGGTTCGTACCTCTCGCTATGTATGGTTCTGGACTTTTCCTATTTCCTTAATTTTTCTTGTCTATTCAATATACTTCAATACTTTCTCCCTTTATCGGTATCACAAACCGTTTCTTGGCCTAAGTGAATTGGGACGCTAAGTTCCAATGGCCCCCTTAACTCAACCTATCCACCATGAAAAGGACCCAAACAATTTCCAAATTTTACCAATTTACAAAATATTTCATGAAACTAACCATTTAACCAGAAAAAAAATAATATCTCTACTTATGCGTCTTTGGCAAGTCTTCACTGTTGTTTACTTGTATGAACTTCTGAGAAGGTCGCTGCGTGTGTTTTAGTCGGGGATTTCAATTTTGCAATAAGCTTGGGCATGGATTACTTTTTGCACACAAATGAAATTGACAGCTAATCCGTAATTGATCTGGAAAAAGGTAAGAAACGAAGACACCAAGTCAACGAGGATGACAATGACGGCGACGACGACGAAGTCGATGATGATGATGACGATGACGATGTTGACGGTTCTGGCTGTCGTTCGAGGGGACTCAGCCCTACGGCTAAAACATGACATTGATAGACATGCAGGCATAGCAATAGACACCTAGAGAAGGTAACGTCGTGTTAAAAGCCCAGCTAACGGCATGCTGCCAAGGAGCGAGGCCCGAGGATGTCCCGAACTGTTTAGGCAGTCAACAAAGTGTTAAAAATAACACCAGTACAAGGGACAGACGGAAAGTCAATGGCAGGCAGGGAGTGAGAGTTCAAGTCAGTGGGGGGCGAAAGCACTTAAGCCGGGGTTAGGAGGTTACAAATAGAAGTTTTGGGTGAGTTTTCTAGGGGGCGGCATTAAACATATGAGCATGCCAGACCGCAGTCAGCAGAACTTTGAGCCAAAGTCAATGAAATATCCAAATGAATTTGTCAAAAATACTGAAGAGGGTAGCCGGATTTGTCAGTGTAACTGTGAGGGAGTAAATAAGTGAGTGTGCGTGTGTCTGTCTGTGTATCTGTGTGTTTATTTTGGGTTCATAAAGTGGCTTATGGAAATGCTATGTAAACATATACTAAGCCTAGTCGAAAATAAATAAATAAATAAAATAAAAGCGACCCAAAAAAATATCTGCAATGAGCTAAATTGTGCGTTCCATTTCCGCTGCGTGGGGAGAGACAATAAGAAATAAATACAATTTTATTAAATAAATGCACATTAAATTTTCACTGTGTGGGTGTATCTGTGTGCGTATTTGTGTCTTTATGGAATAAAAGCGCAAAAAATTGTAGCAGCCTTTGAGGCGCAGCTTGATGGCCATAAAAGTTTGTTGAGCTGCTGCCAGCTGAAGCGCAAGAAATTGTCGCTGTGTGTGTGATGAAGCGTGCAATCTATGCATGTTGTGTGTGTGGATGCCTGTGTATGTGTGTGTGTGTACTATATATAAGAATGTTTGTAAATATATACAGTAAATGCTTACAAACTGGAACCAATTGCTGTCACATGTAATTTAAATACGCAAAATATATTTAAAGCTGTTTCGAGTTTGACAAGCAATTTTTAGAATTTGAGTACAGATAAGAGTGTCTTCTTGGGAGTTTGGAGCTTCAGTTTGGTATATTATTGAAGGAGAAGAGTAAACAAGAAAATATAATAATAAATATAATAATATTAAAATTTGAACGTATAATCTTGCCTCACGATCTTATCTCTAAAAACAATAGTTATTTTAGATATGGATAAAGTAACTTAATTCTATTAATTAAAGACACCGCCGTTCGGATTCGGCTATAAACTGTATTTCCCTGTTCTGTTCGAACAGTTATTAATAGAGATCCCCTATGACCCTCTAAGGAGTCTAACAGGGAACTATTTTTAAAGGACTGAAAAGCATTTCAAAATAAGCGGAATGAATGGAATTCGGCACATCTTTTTTTTACCTGCATTGTAAATATTTAAGTTGCGATCTAGCTGTGAAAAGTGTGACCATATTTCGTCATACTCGGTTTTCTATCAATATCAAAATAAGCTGAGTAAACAGGAGAACTAAAAGCGACAAGGGAAGTGCATCGGTAAGAGAAACAATTTGCGTGGCCTTCCCTCGATCTTATCTTTAAAAGAAAAATAGTTTTATAAAAAGTCTTTCTTAATAAGAGAATTCGGGATACCTTTGTATTTTTATTAGGCAGATGCTTCAATTCTAACAAATCTTCCACTTTTATAGTAATTTTCTACTTAGCAAATAATTAAGTTTCAATTTAATTGTGGGAAGAGTGACCATATATTGACACACTCTGTAAACTTAACACCTGATTCTTATCATAATTTCGATAGACGGAATTAGACTGCCGATCTAGGACTGAAAAGTAAAATGACAGTTGAACTTGCCTCTGCATATAAGACAGAAGCTCTATTTCTACCAACTTTTTCACTTTTATAGTGAATATCTAACATACTTTGCAAATAATTAAGTAGCAATTTGTTTATGGAAAGTGTGACCGTATTTCTACAAACTCTGCAACCAAAATATAATAAATTGGATGGTTACCTTGCTGATCTTTTCTCTAAAAATTATTTAGGTTTAGGGCTTGGACCTGAAAGTATGATGACAATCAAACTTGCATCTACATATAAGGCATGAGCTACTTTGGTGACAGCTCTTCCACTTTTATGGTCATTATCTACTTTGGAAATAATTAAGTAGTGGTTAGTCTATGGAAAGTGGGACCATATTTCAAGATAGTCTGTTACCAAAACAGCTGTTTTCTTTCGAAAACTTTTCTGAAGAGCTTTCGAGTAAGCTTTCATTCCGCCTTACCGACGGTGTAGCATAATTCAAGAGGAGATATACGCAATCTGGCAAGCGGCTAGACTTATTGGCAGCTTGGACGGAAGTCCAAGGAACGTTGTAATTCTTGTCGATAGTTACGCTGCAATTAAAGCTCTGCCAAATCAGGGAGATGTCTAGAGCTTTTGCAGAAAGAGAGTAAGACATGGTGTCCGCATCTCCCGAGCACTCTGGCCGAGATATGCTCCAAAGCGAACATCTGAACTCCCTGCGCATCCAACACCTGATTTGCGACTGCCCGCGCTTCTTAGAAAACGAACCCAGTTTCTGGGTAAACCCTTCTTTAAGAATCTGGGTAGTCTAGCCTATGTACCCAAAGTGGATCAGGCTGCTTTCGTCGAATCGTCAAAATGGTTTTTGCAACAGGAGAGACTTAGGCGATTAGGGATGTATAGTTGTTGATCCTTTTCCACAATCGCTTCCTTTCTTCAATTCCTTTCATCCCCTTATTTTAATTAGGCAACACAATGGACCTCATAGTGTCTGGATGATCTCAGTCACTATCTCAGCTACCCATATATCCTAACCTAACATATCAAGACTTCTCTAGTCTGTTCCAGTTTGTGAGCAGCTACTGTATTTAATTTTCTTCTCGTGTCTGAACTTGGTGTCAAGTTTGAGCCACATTTAACTTTGCTGCGCCTCATGTGACAAATAAACAAAATATTATTTGCTCTTTAGCACGCAATGCGACAAAGTCGGGAGAATCAGCTCCTTGAAAGTGCCAAGTAATAGTCAAGTTGTCTGTGAGGCAGGCACCCAACCCAAGCAACTCTAACCTAATGTCATATGTTTTCTTATTCATATTCCATTGCAGTGTGCCCAGACGTCAAATATGCGCGTGAGCATCAAATAATACTCGTACATAATAATACTAACAAATACTAATAAAAATAAAGTGTGTGTGAAAGAAAAAGAAAGCGCAAATGCTAAAAACAAAAGTGCAAAGCCGATAAAAACAATAATAACTGGCAGAAAGTAGAAAAGAAACTACGATAAGGGCTGCCAACTTACGCCAAACGCATACAAATGTCAATGTCTGCGTCAAATGTTGCCCTAAACGGCGTTGGAAGCGGCAGAGACACAAACTGCGACTGCGACAGAGCGCTGTCTCTCTTTGTTTAGACAACAGCTGACGACAAGTTTCAATTGGACTTGCATAACTACAACAACAACAGACGCAAGCTAGCAACAACAACTACAACAACAACGACAACGAAGTGTCACACAAATACGCACACACACAGACGCTAACATGGATGATGTTGCACCACCCCCGCCCAAGAAGAGCACCACCCTCTCCGTAGATCGTGCCGCTTTTCTATTGTTGCGCGTCAAAAAGGCATTCAAGCGGAAGCGACAACAACGGAAGGACAAACAGTAAGTTCCATTAGTTAGTCTAATTTGGATACACTACACTATATAAATACTTAAAGTTTATTTAACTATGTTATGTAAAGTTGGTATTTTTAATACCATTTATAGCTCAGGAACTGCTGGAGCGCTTGTTTTAAACTTTGTTTTGTTGGCTTTGTCTACTTCATGAATATCAGCAACATTCACCAAATATCAAAATATCTCCAGAAATTAAAAAAAGTAAATTAGTTTCCCCAAAGATATTCGATTTGGTGTAGCATTTATAGACTCAAGAACGGCTGAGTTAAAAAAAGACCTTTCATATCGAATATATTCTAGTATTTATTATTAATAAGAATTAATGAACATTTATTTTTCAAGATATTTAATGTAATATTCTGATATTCGGGGATCTTGCTGATATCCGGGAAGTAGCCAAAGCCAATACTGAAAAAAAATCATCAATAAGGCCTCAGAGTGGTACCGATTGTGCTCGTATGCATGAGCTTATTGTGGTCAAATTTAAACCATTTAATAGCCACACCTCATACGGTGTGTACAACGTAAGTTATATATCAATCTATTAAAATCATGCAGTTGAAAGGACTGCTAGCCACTTCGGCGAATGAAACCCCTAAACAAGAAATCATTCTAGTATATTTCAGTATTTATTATCAATAATAATTAATTAACCATCTGTTTTTCGAGATATTTATTTGTAATATTTTGATATTCGGGGATCATGATGATATCCAGGAAGTAGCCAAAACCAACATTAAAAAAAATCATCAATAAAACCTCAGTGTGGTACCGATTGTGTTCGTATGCATGAGCTTATTGTGGTAAAATTTAAACTATTTAATAGCCACACCTTATACGGTGTGTACAATGTAAGTTTTATATCAATCTATTAAAATTATGCAGTTGATGGGTTGGCTAGCCACTTCGGCGAATGAAACATCTAAACAACAAAATTATTCTAGTATATTTCAGTATTTATTATTAATGAGAATTAATGAACATTTTTTTTAAGATATACGTTTGTAATATTTTGATATTCAGGGATCTTGCTGATACTCAGGATCTTGCTGATATTCGGGAAGTAGCCAAAGCCAAAAAAAAAAATATTATAAATGTGGTGAACTCGAAATTCATTTTAGTTTAAGTAAGTTTTATATAAATCTATTAAAATCAAGCAGTTTAAATCCCATACAAGACATTAAAATTTATGATAGTTCATCAGGACCAGTGGCGTATATAGCTTTTTGATATGGGGGGGGATATGACTCAGAATAATATCCTGTTTTTTTGTAAGTTATATTTTACACTGCGATAATAATCCTCGTTGCACAGTCGTGTACAGAAATTGGTCACATTTTGCACATTGATAAGTTGCATTATAAAAAAATTCTCTTATTATCGAAGAAGAAATTCAAGCTTTCGAGATTTTTTTGCTAATTCATCAATGACTTCGTCTGCTGTGATTCCAATGTCACGATGCATTGCCAGAGCTGCCAAACCATTCAAGCGGTCCTATAATAGATAAATCAGACAATAATTCGAGTTATTATTGATGCATATTCGATAGTATCCAAACATTTAGATGGAACATGATGAACTCACTTCTTTTATCGTGTTCCTTTGAATTGTTTTTATCCGTTTCAAACTTGAGAATGTACGTTCCGCAGTAGACGTAGATACTGGCAATGTAGCTAATATTCTTAGCAACATATTGATATTTGGGAAATTCTCTTCTGGACAATCATCCAGCGCTTTCAACGAATTGTTAGGCTTGATGTCGCCTTTACGGATCAAATACTTCTTCCACATTTTCAACTCGATGAGAACAGCAGTTGGCCCAGAATCAAGAAATTTTTGATAAAACTCGACAGTTTCTATAAATTTCTCAGCTGCTTTGTCGATTTCAGATAAATCATGCTTGAAGAGCGCCGAAAACCCTTCTAATATTTTTTCGTGATCGATAAATCTCTCGCCAAGATCCATGATGTAGAAGTCCAAAAATGGATTGAACACCGTGACACGGAAGTAATCTTCTGCACTCTGAACTTCAGGATTCGCTCGATTTTTTTGTCTGCTCACTTTTCGTTTGTGTTTGATTTCAATGTCCAATGTTTCAGCAATTTTCTTTGCAGCTTCGAAAATTCCAGGAAACGTATCTGCTTCTGCTCGAATCCTTTTCAGTTCATCGCGTAAATCCTTGGCGAGATCCATAGCTTGGACCAAGTCTAAATCAACCTTTTGAAATTCTCGATCAGGACACTCTTCAAAGAAGTCATATAAACAACCAATCACTTGACATTATATCACATTTGGTTCAATATTTGATGACATCGACACTTCCTTGCAACAATTATCTATAGATTAAATTAAGGCTTATTAACGCATCGAAATTATTTAGTAAGAACTACAATAGCGCAAAGATTTTTTAAGAGTAATAATAAGAGACTAATAATAAAAAAAAAGGAAACAGAAACAGAACAGTATCAATTATCTAAAAAAAAAAAAGTTGCCTATAAGTGCTAATTTATCTTGAACCAGTAGTGAATTGTAAGCACAAGAAACTAAGCTGTTTAGTGTCTTAGAAAATCCGGATTTTTAATCAACATTTCTAGTGATGAATTCCTAAGCTTTTTCATCGGCTCCGAAACAGCAATTCTGGGTCTTTTACGAAAATGGATGACAAGATACTGTTACGATCGAAAAAATCGGGAATATTTAAAAATTTTCTAATGAAATATTTGGAATCTAAAAATTTTGTTCTTGTTCAAATTGCTCAAATTAGCTTCTTAATTCATCACTAGAAATGTTGCTTGAAAATCTGCATTTTCTAAGATACTTAACAGTTTAGTTTCTTGTGCTTACAATTCACTACTGGTTCAAGATAAATTATCACTTATAGGCAACTTTTTAACTTAAGATTTATAATTGATACTGTTCTGTTTCATTTCTTATTATTAACTGTCTTATTATAACTCTCAAAAACTATTAACGATTTTGTAGTTCTTACGAAATAATTTCCATACGTTAATAAGCCTTAATTAAAAAGTCCGATAATTGCAATTTGTCCAAAAATTCCAACTGTTATTGAGAACAACTTTCGTTAGAAGTATCGATGTCATCAAATATTGAACCAAATGTGATATAATGTCAAGTGATTTGTTGTTTATAGGGTTTCTTTTTAGAATGCTGTGATAAGAAATCATAAGTGTATGGGTTTTGAACTGCTTGTTTTTAATAGATTGATATAAAACTTACATTGTGCACACTTTATGAGGTCTAGCTATTATATAGTGTAAATTTTACCATGATAAGTTCATCCATTAGAACACAAACGGTACCAACACACTGATTTTTTTAATGATACATTTAATGATTTGTATGAGTTTTCGATTGCGTGATTTCAATAGATTGATTTAAAACTTATATTATTCACATCGTATGAGGTGTGGCTATTATATATATTACATATATTATATAATGTAAATTTTACCTCGATAAATTCATGCATACGAATACAGCAGGTACCACACTGAGTTTTTTGTTTTTGTTGACTTTTATAAAATTTTTTTTTTAAATCTTTTGTATGAGTTTTCAACAACTTGATTTTACAAGATTGATATAAAGCTTATATTCTACACATCTTATGAGATTTGCCAATTATATAGTATACATTTTACCACGATAAATTCATGCATACGAACACAATAGGTACCACACTGATTTTTTGTTTTTGTTGACTTTTATAAAATTTTTTTTTTAAATCTTTTGTATGAGTTTTCAACAACTTGATTTTACAAGATTGATATAAAGCTTATATTCTACACATCTTATGAGATTTGCCAATTATATAGTATACATTTTACCACGATAAATTCATGCATACGAACACAATAGGTACCACACTGAGTTTTTACGAGCTCCTGAATTTAACAAAACTTTGCTGTGGATAGTTCATTTCAGTTTTATTTATATAGTTTAAACCTTTTTTGGTTTAAAATTTAAATGGAAATCAGTAAACATAATAAACATTTACTTCCACTTTGCCACATCATAAAAACCAAGCCATAAAATATGCATCTGCCAATTTATTGCACAAATAAAAAAAAAAAATCCCCAGCCAAGGACATTTTCAAAGCTATAAAAAAAACTTGACGAGTTTCTTAATTAAACATACCAAGTTTAATGAAGTAGTTGCATATTTCAACATTCCTTACAAATATTTCATATCTCTTAAATTTGTTAGCATAAAATATGGCAAAAATTCCAGCTTAAGGACAACGACTTGTTTTCAATGCAGGCTGCAGCACTTTTCAAAGAAAAGGATTTCTTTTCGAAATTAATTTATTACCCTTCCTGTTATCACATTTCAACCAAAGTAACTCAAGACCAAAGCAAAGTCCTCTAATCTGTGCAAACATTTTCAACTTTGCTGCATTTTTTTTTATCCTACTGCATTTTCCTTTGATTTCCACTACTGGCTGCATAAATTTTACAATGGCGGGCACTTAAGCGTCAGACAGGGAGTCCTTTGGGGGGTCCTGAAGCTGTCAAAAACTTGCTAAAATGGTTGCCGTTGGCTTTCGATGCATTGCCAACGACATGTGATGCAATGCAAAGTGCCTGATATAGCTGCGGGTCCTTGAGAAACTTAATGTTTTTGGGGTTAGGCTATACACATGGCTATACACATGCTCACATAGATACAGATACACCCAACACACATAGCTACACCCATACACACAAGTAAATAGTGCCCGAAATAGCAGCTTGTTAGAATTTCTGAAGCTCAATTTGGTTGCCTACCTTCCTGACGACTCATCGTCGTTATTTTAGTTCCCACTCTTGTTTTTTTTATGCTTTTAGTCCTGTTTACCATTTTGTTTTTTCTTCTTTTTTTAAAGAGAATTTTCCGAATTTTTTTTGCCTCGCTGCACAGCCGTAATGAAAATGCTTACGCACTTGTTTTTCTCATTTGTTTTTGTTTTCGCTTGTTTTTCTTGTTAAGCGCAAAAGTTTTCCGAGGAATTCTCGTCGTCATTTTCTTTATTTCTAAAAAATTAGTAGCGGCAAACTCAATTAGGCGCAAAGCCCGTCAAAGCGCGGGTCGAGTAGAGGGTGTTTTTTTTTGTGGGTGGCTTTTCAGGGCCACTGCAAGCGATTGAGAACTGCGCGGAGCAATGCATATTAAAATGTTTAAAGTTTTAGTCAAGTCGTTAATTCGTTTTGTGCTTAAACAACAACGAAAAACAAAAAAGTTAGCCAAATTTTTGGAAAGTTTCCGTAGAAGTTTAGCTACTCTACAATTTTTCAAGAGCTTGCAACCAGTGATGGCAGAATCTGAGAGCCAAAATAAGCTAAATTTGAAAAAAAGTTAGTAAAATAAACTGAATACCAAAATAAATATGCTAATAAAAAGCTAAACGACTATGCTGCTAAAAACACAAGTTTTTCGTGGATTTAGTACTTAAATATTTTTATTAGATTAAATTATTAATGATTTCTCATAATCAGCAGAAACTTCTTCATCACTTAAATATTTTTCGCTTATTAAAAAAAATTTTTGATATTTATGTGGTACATCATAAAAAAAGAAATATTTCTGTGAAATTTAAAACAAAATTAAAATAACTGAAATTTCGAAATTTTAAAACATTTTGGTATTCTTGTCACTAGAACATTTCCATAGTGAAATGTCATTCTAAAATCGAAAATGAGTTCACTAATTTTTTTCTGGAGAGGATATCGGGATATTTCAAAATAGCCATTTTTCATAATTAAAAAAACAAATAATAAAAAAAATTGATTATATTTATAAATTATTTTTTTCAAATTTATGGTATGTTCGTTATTTATCTATGCAACATTTTTCATTAACATTTTTTGTAATTTTTAGCACATTTTAAAGAAAAATTCAATTTCGAACATAAATTTAAAAATTTGAAATCTAAAAAAAAAATCCATACATTTTACAATTTATTTTTTAACTCATAAGATTTTGTCGATTACAAAAAAAAATTTCCTTCCATATTGGAATCGTTTTAGTTTAATCTTGAAATCTAATTTTTCACACTCTCTTTAAATATACTAAAACTTTATAAAATCAGTTGGATTGGTTATATCGTCTTTTTGTAAACAGCTTGGAAGGCTAAAACTGCTTGGGGCTACAAATGCAAAGCCATTCAATATTTTGGGTATAGAATATTTTTGCCAAGTATTCTGGGCTTATATCTGTCTCTGTGTGAAATATGGTCCAATTTCTAACGACCATATTTTTATTGAAATTTAGATAATACATTTTGGTTTTATTTTAATTTTTTGCCAATTTTGGTCTGTAATAATCTGATATAGATAAACCTTTAAAAAAAACCTTGGGAGGCTCACACTTCCAAGAAAATTAGTTCAATCCTTTAGGAACACCTGTGTAAAATGTTATCACCCAATAAAAATTTGTATGGTAATTACTATAATGATGATTCTGCAAAATATGAAAATTTGGGCCCACAGTGCGGTGAGATCGAAATTCGGTAATTTTTTAATTATTGTCTTGTCTCGATGAAACTCGACATGATTTATTTGTTTTTCTAGCACCCTCTAGCAGAGAATTCTTGAACTTGATGTGGCTCAAACTATCAAGAAAAATAGTTCAATTGTTTAGGAACAATTGTGTAAAATTGTATCACACAATACAATTTTTTATAGAAATATATGAATGAATTTTGGCAAAAAATTGTTATGTAAATAAATTCCAAAATGATGATAAAATCGAGGATTTCACCTAGATCAGTTTAGACCATCTAATTTTCTTTATTTATTTATTTTTTCAAAAATTACGAATTCTTTAAGGTTAATTGAAAATTTAATTTTTTTTATCTATTTAAATTACATAAACAGAATGTTCTCGGTCGTTTTTTCTTCAGCGCACAGTGGACTAAATTGCCAAATTTTTGCCGAAATCGATAAATGTCTTGAGCTCAAAATTTTCATAACGATATCACCATTACATTTGTCTAAAATTATTTTACGATCTCTCAATGCCTGGCTTTAGCGTCTATATAAGGTTAGATTACGTATTCTTCTTATGTGGCCATAACAAGCCGATTACCGGATTACGGCCTGCCTTAAAATATCTCCCCATGCGCCTCTGCATTGCGCGTGCCTTCTCCAGTTGGTCACACCGAGCGAAGACAGGGCCCCTTTCACTTGGTCATTCCAACGCAAACACGGTCGTCCTCTCCGCCGACGGCCGCTGACTACCGCATCGAACGCACGTCTAGCTGGAGCATCCTCGCCTATCCTAACGACATGCCCGAGCCAGCGAAGCCGCTGGATGTTGATACGCTGAGCAACGTCCATGTCGTTGAAGAGCTCATACAGCTCCTGGTTGGTGCGGATGCGGTAGTCATCGCCAAATCGAATCGGACCAAAGATTTTGCGCAGTACTTTCCTCTCGAAAACTCCCAAGGCAGCTGCATCAGTTAGCGACACGGTCCAGGCTTTCGCGCCGTAAAGGAGCACTGGAAGGATGAGTGCCTTGTAGAGTGTTAGTTTTGTCGCGCGAGAGAGGTCTCTACTTCTCAATTGCCTATTGAGACCGAAATAGCACCTGTTGGCAAGAGTGATTCTGCGCTTGATCTCGAGGCTGAAATCGTTGTCGGTGGTAACGCCGGTGCCAAGGTAGGTGACAACCTTGACAACATCGAAAGTATAGCTGTCGGCCGTAATCTGGGACCCAAGCCGCCGCACGTCCCTTCTTGTCGACAGCATGTACTTCGTTTTGCCCTCATTTACCGCCAGTTCGTTAGCACTGAAGGCCGCGGAGACATCTCGCTTGGTACGCCCAATGATGTCGATGTCGTCAACGTACGCAAGGAGCTGGACACTCTTGTAGAAGATAGTGCCATTGCGATGTACGCCGGCCTTCAGCAGAACGCTCTCCATGACGAAGTTGAAGAGGTCACATGATAAGGGGTCGCCTTGTCTGAAACCTCGCACTGTATCAAAAGGCTCGGGGAGGTCCTTTCCTACCTTGATGGAGCTGCAGGAATTACTCAACGTCATTCTGCAAAGCCTTATCAGCTTTGCAGGGATACCGATCTCAGACATTGCGGCATATACGCTATTCCTTATTGGGCTATCGAAAGCTGTTTTGTAGTTGACGAACAGGTGGTGAGTGTCGACTTGATGTTCGTGGGTCTTCTCCAGGATTTGGCGTAGTGTGAATATTTGGTCGACGGTGGACTTGCCAGGTCTGAAGATTAGATTACGTATACGTAATATTAATTAATTGAAGGAAAGCGATAAAGGACTCATTTTGTAATATAATTTCAATTACTTGAGCAAAATAAAAATTTCAGATGTAACCGACCTACTTTAAGATATTTGCAAATTATTCGAAAAAGACCAAAGTCCCATCTCCACTTTTGTAATTTGAGCGGTCATTGCAATTGAGACAATTGATCTAAGATCTTGGTTTAAGTTTTCTTTCATAGATAAATTAATTGCCAACAATTTCAATGAATGTTTACCATGCCCCCTCGGCTTAAAACTTCAAACTGGGTCCCAAACCATCCCTGAAAGTTTCATCAACTAAATATTATTTTCTAGCTGAAGCTATTACACATCATTTAAATACAATATAAATTTGCTTAACAGTTTAGTCTGAAATCGCTTCATGAATCAGGAGTCTTGGTAAAATACAGGGGTCAAAAGATAATGTACCATGATTCCGAATAGTCTTACAATATCACTTTGTACTACGTTTGACAAATCCCTTCACCATCCCACGCATCCCCTTGACCCGCATTAAGAGTATAAAAGACTCTCCTCAATGAGATAACACGAACTCATTCTCATTTAGCAGGACTAAATAAAAAGTGTAAAGAAACTTTTGGCTAAAGACTTAAAACTGATGGGCAAGGAGGCTGTAAAATCCAAAAAAATTGCGCTTACAAAAGGGGTTAAATGAAAGGTCCTGTTAGCAAAGAGAATTTGGTGGAATTCCAAAAGTCTGATGATTTGATTACATGAGCCACATTTGCTCTAATTATGCACGCACATGTAAACATAGCGCCAAATGTAATTACACGGCGGGTACTCTCATCCCCTCTCTCTCCCATTCTCTCTCTCTGACAGATACACAGATACTCTCTCACACCCACACTTCCGCACACACATTAAGGCTTACATTGCGTATACGTAATGTGATAAAGCCCCCCACACACACACACGCGCCATATATACAACTAAATATATTTAAGGGTATTTGGATTTTTTTTTTTTGGGGCATAATTTGTCGAGCGGGGCGCCAAAAACTGTTAATGGGTTTGGCAGGTCGAGTGCGATATATATTATATAGTACACAGGGAGAAAAATTTGATAACTTTATTATGCAAATTTGTGATAAATTGTTTGTAGCAGTATTTAATATTTTAATTTTATGTGGTTTAAGAAAAACTTAAGAAAATATTAGGCTTTGTGGGAAATTTTTATTGAGTGACTAAAGGATATTTGTTTATTATTAATAGTGAGCCCGGCAGACGTTGTCCTGCCAAAACTTTTTGAAGACTCTTAAAATGGATAAACATCTTAAGATTCTCTAGTTAGCTTATCTGGAAAAATATAAGATTTTTAGATTAGTTTGCAGCTCGATTCAAACTTGCACCATTATCAGGCGATTGACGCGCTTCACGGGTCTGTCTTAACTGAATTCTTTCAAGTTCATTGCGATCTTTACGTTCCTGGGCAGTACGAATAGATTGAATAGTTAATTCGATTCGTTGCATTTCTTCCTAATTGAGATATATCATACATTGATCGATTAGAAGACGCCATTCCCAATTGTCCTAATGCTTTATAAGCCATCGCCAAACATAGATCTTCAATATGAATTAAAGCTTCATTGTAAACTTCCGGAGTAAATTCCATCACTGAATTACATTTTGCTTGACGTACTTGAAACAAAATATCTTCTGATAAATAATCTTAATATTTTATCCACAATTCAGATGGATTTGATGGAAAACATGTTGCCAAAATAATCGCAAATAGAACACGTATTTGATAGGGATGAGCAGTAATAGCAGCATCTGCTAAAGTTTGATCCCAGTGCAAATCATTTTCCAACAAATTCGAACATCGATTAACAACAATACAAGTTTTTGTATATATAGCAATATATGTACACACAAAAACCGATATTCACAAAAATGCGTATAACTCACGAACCAATTCACACAAGCACATCGCATTAGGCTTAAAACCTCCGTATTGACAGCTTCTAACACAAGCAAAAATCAGATTTGATATTCTTCAACGCGTTTATGAGAACTTACGTAACACGTAAAGCATAAGTTTCTTTGATTTATATAGAAGATATATTATACTTATATAAAATATATTTCAAGACCGAATTGCTACTCAAAAAAATATCCCTTTGTTGCTTAAGCTTCCCGTCCACTCGAACTTCCGTTCCGCCATTTTTCTCTCAGTGTGTGTTTGTATTGGTGAGTACACAAAATACCAAAAGTAGTTTGAGTAATGGCTGCGCCAAGGACCAATGGTTGCCTCATAGGGTTTGACTTTATTTTTTGAAATGTGAATGAACTGTATGTAATTTGGTTGGAATATTTTCATTAACTCTCTGCCAGGGATTAACTAGGCATGAGTCAAAATTAATTGCTAGAAAGGTACTTAGGAACTTGAGCAGGAAATTACTAAATGAAATTAGGATACGAATGGCGTTAGGAATATACTCATAAAGCAGGCATATTAAATGATAGGTATAAACATAATTTTGATAGCTTATGGGTTGGATTATTACCAAAAGGTGAGTCCGCGGAATAATTACTTTTAATAATTGCACTAAAAGTTAATGCGAAAAGTCTAGGAAAATAGTTGATGTTAGGGTCAATGGACGATAATGAATGGAATTTGATTATTAAAAATGGTTAGTAATTAATTAGAAATAATTTTATAATAATTTATAATATTTGCCAAAATTTGCATAAATCGTATTTTACCTATTACTTTATTACAAAAGTCTCATAAAGTATTTTTTTGCTGGAGAGTATTTTCTATATATGCTTGAATAAATCTATAGCTGAATAAGCTTTAATAATCTTTCAAAATTAAAACAGAAGCTGCATTAATCTTATCTACTTAATAAATATAAGTAAAAAAGTAAAAAGTCCTTCACACTTCATATCAGAATCTTCCAACAAGTTCATCATCATTCACTATTAACAAAGGCAGTCCAGAAAAAATGCAAATAAAATGTCTCAAGGACGCTCATAAAGTTTTTCTGTTAATTTTTTTTGACTCTCCGCATTTATTATCTATGATAAATGTTTCAACAGTTTTTCTAAAAAAAATTCTATTGCTCTGATAAGACCATCATAACTTATGTTCCTTAAAGTATGTACCAAAAGCAGGACACAGCTGGAGCACAATCTCTATGCGTATTAATTATAAAAGCTGTCAGGTTCAGTGAACTTTGAACCCTTTATTTGCGTCAGGACCAAGTCTTGGCAATGCGTATGACAAAAAAAAATATAGCAGGAAGAGATCTTTATTGTTAAAGTCATAACTTTTATGAAGCACCCTTACATAATTTTTTACTTTAAATAAAGCTGCCTTTTAACCTTTTTGAATAAAAAAAGAAGTAGCATAAGGTTATGCACGAATTGCTTAACGAAGACCGATTTTCAAATGCGCTTTAATCAGGGCGATGTCCTACAGAAGCAGCACTTTATAACCTTTAATAAAATTGAAATTTTTAATTTTACAATTACTAGGAAACTTCACCGATTTGTTTACTTGGCCTTCCTAATAAATTATATAACAACTTGTATACAATCATTTTTTCTTTCTCCGTGCACTTTTGACGATTTTTTCATTTTTTTTTTTTTGTTATGCTGTATTCTTGCCGAAAATATTATAAATGCGCCTAATTTGCTAATTTTGACTAGCTCCCTCTTGTCGTTAATTTTAAAACTTGTCGAGATTTATATTTTTTCTTGCTCCCCCTTGCGGAAAATTTTGGAACTGCGACTGATCTCTTCGGCAAAGAATAAAAAATTCAAAAATTCAAACTGATTCGATTTCGATTCCAAGCGAAGAAAACAAAATTTCAAGTGAAAAGTAAAATCTTATTTGAAGAAAATATTTTTTTAGATGTGAAATTGTCAATTTTAAGAGGCCGACAGTTTCTTAGGGATGCGATTCGATTTCGATTCTTCACGAAAGAAATTTCAAGAGCTTTGCGCTCAATAAAGAGTGCATTTTCTATTATAGAGGAGTGAAATTCTTATATCATGAAACGTTTTTTTAAGCCGTTGAGAAAAATATTTATCGGCCGTTAAAGTTGAACTGAAAAACTTGTAGAAAAACAAACTCTGATGATAGGTGTAAACATTTTTGACTTAGGCTATTTGATAAAGAATATAAAACTGGGAAAAGTAAGCAGTGGTGGAGCCCCTAGCTTTACAAAGAAGATATTTCTATACATAACTTAAAACAAAACGCTTGGTACGTTTGGGAATTTTTTTTGTACGATGTTTTCTTCTCTGGACCATACGAATCAGTATGAAAAAATGTGGAAATCGAAAAAAAATGTTATTATATGTATTACTCAAAATTAACTTTTTATAATAAAAATTGCAGAAAAGCTATTGTTTTAATTTATTTTAATAGAAAGTAGCGAATAATTTTTATTTTTGAATGTAACTTTTTCATTTTCAATGTTCTCTTACCTGAGCCATTCGAATCACCCTGAAAAAATGTGGAAATCGAATTTTTATTACATTATTGAAAATTAACTTTTTAAAATAGAATATAATAAAAATTACAAAAAATCAATTGTTTACAATTTTTTGAATAGATATTGGCAATAATTTTTATTTTTGAATTTAAGTATTTAATTCATTTTCAATTTAACTAATTCGTAAGACATTACGAATACATGCGACATGTTTAATATCGTATACAATTCAGAGTTCAGGTTTATTTAACATTTTCTATGGTTATATCAAATTATACTAAGAAATATACAATAGCATTAAGGTCATAAGGAGCCGGGAATAACCTACAGAAATTCTATGACTACGAGGAACTTGTATCTAGGATTTAATTCTAAAAATTGAAAACTAAGAATTTTTCGAAAATATGTAATTCAAGCTAAAACTCAAGGCTAGTAAACAGACTACGAAGAAGTCGGGAGAGAACATGACTTGACATGTAGATGGCGCCAAGAAGTGAAAAATATAATGAAATAATTGTTATAATATTTTTGGATTTTTTCATCGAAATTGCATAATAATTCCTATTTTTTGACGTTAAAAATAAAAATTATGAAATAATATTTCAATGCCCATTTTTATTTAAAATTAACAAAATAACTCTTATTTGTCAAATTTTTAAATGTCTCCCAATAGCGAATTTAAGGCACCGATGAATTTTTCATTAAAATTTCTAATAAATCACACAATTGGGAGTTTTTTCTAAATTTTTCATGAATTTTTTCTTTTATGCTTTGCCGTTTGAATATTGTATGCGACTCTTTTATTTTTATTTTTAATATATTCAAAATTTCCTTTGAGCTGAAAAAAATAGTATATGAAATTTCAGCTTAGGGGCGGAATACCGAAAAACTATTTTCGTTTAAAATTTTTGCGTCGTGTACCGCGCCAAATATCAACTTCTGAGTATCACAGCAAAAAGAGTGAAATTAAATTTTTAACGAATTTTGTTGTACGACTTTTAGAAGTAGAAATTTTTTATTTTTTTTTTTATTTTAATTTATTTGCAAGAATTTGAGAGAGAAAACACTTTTCAAAATTCTGTCGAAAGCCAAATAGGGGGGTTCGTATAATACATTTAGCTAGAGATATTTTATGAAATTTTGTTCAGGTCAAGGTTTCTTGTTTGTGCCTTAAGAAGAGACAGTGCAATGTGGGCCGGGTCAAGAAGTTTTAAAAAGTCCAATTCCGAATTTCGATTGCGAAAGCTTGAATGAAATTTTCAAAACGACTTATCAATATTGTAAGCGAAATCTTTATAAATATATTCTATGGAAAAAGCAACAAAAAGACGTTTTCGACTTCATATACGCATTGCTTGGCTCCAACCAGAAGCTCTTCTGGCTGGGAGGACTAATGCCCTAAATTACCAACAAAGTTTTATGGTTCTCAAGATCTCAGCGTGTGCTGAAACAAATAGAGATACACTCAGTAACTTGGCGATATCTGCTCCTCCATTTAGTATAATCCTTATGCGTTGGGAAATACCTTTTACAGACATTCCCATGTACTTAGTATACCCTTTTATCTCTATGAATAATGGGGTATACAGAAATGTATATATATACTTTGGCTACATACCACGAGTATGTACTACTATATGTACATACATACATATACATACATACCTATATACTTTGGCATTTCTTGTGCTGAGCATCGCAAAATGTGCCAAGTGGTTGGTAATGTATTTTGCGTCAATTATGTAGATCCGCTTTGAATTATATAAGTGGTAAGAGCGGGGGAGGTAGGCCTAACGGAGGTTACCAAGGGTAATGTTAAAGGCAACGGTAAAATGTAAAGGCCTACAAACATTTTGGCAAAATGCGCTGGCCCGCTGTGTAAGCCAAGTTGTGCCCTGTAACAGCTTGGCCAAAATGCTGGCTGCCTTTTATACTATATTATTTATTTATTATTTTTTTTTTACATTTATTTTTTCAAGTCCCCGTTTAACGCACTTCAGCGACACTTAAGCTCGCCTGCACCGCAGAATACCAGCACAAGGAGCACCCCGAGCACACAGACGCAGGCACATCCTCCCAGCTGACATGCCTACCGACACTTACCAACACCAACACGCATGCAGGCAGGCAGGCCGGTCTCTACCTTTTTTGCCAACACTGAAATCATTGCAATCATTTTTCTCACTCTCTTCTCCCCTCTCCCTCAGAGAGAGCTCTCTCCCTCGCGGGTTAAAACAAAAGCCGCATCGCCAAAAAACTTCAACTTGCGCCAAGTGTTGTGTAATGCTCCTTTAGAACTTACATATTTATATAATGCACTGAGTTCTTTGTTTTTTTCCTCCTCCTTCTTCTTCTTGTAGTTTTTGGAGCCCTTTGTTACGCATTTTGATACCCTATAAAGTTGGTGTAAGGATTTTAGTTGTCACATAGTTTTTGAGCTACTAAAAATGTGGTTTTGGTTTCATCCAAGTAGCTGCTAGCCAGATAACTATGTTTATGGCATACGGGTTTTCTTTGGAAAATGTCAACCAACACCCAGTCTGTTTGTCACTTTTGTTTTGCTTTCAGCATTCTTGAGGCTTCAGATGTCATGTCCAACGTCTGCTATGCAGGCTCATATGCCATAACTCATCCTTAAATGCAGCTTAACCCTTTCAACGCTTGTCCTTTCTGAGAAAAACAAAGGTAAACAAATCCCTGCAGTTAGTCAGCTTCTCTAGTGAAGGAGGCATCACCTGGTTGACAGTTGGGATTAGATAACCGTATTTAGATTGGTTAGTTAAAATCAGGACTTCTTAAATACGAAGCTAAAACAATAACAAGGGTCGTAGTTTCCTAAGTTAAATAAATGATGATATGAGTTCTTTATTGTCTAAAACGGTTATGGGACACAAAAGATTGATTTCAATAATTCCATCTGCAGATTTTTATGTGGCGAGCGATTTTTTTTAATATCTTCTTCTTAATTGCCCATAGAAATCATATTGGGTAGCGACCTTAAGTAAAAAGTCCCTGTAGATATCTTCGCTTTGCGCAGGAGAAGACTCCTCCATGATATCAAAGGTAACTATTGAGGTAAGCAGGTGCGGTCTATCCCTTTCGACGGAATCCCACAAAA
Source organism: Chymomyza amoena (assembly GCA_037043745.1). NCBI lineage: Eukaryota > Metazoa > Arthropoda > Insecta > Diptera > Drosophilidae > Chymomyza > Chymomyza amoena. The sequence goes on from JBAMAX010001276.1 coordinate 67,252, forward strand.
ACCTTATTGAAAACTTTACACCTTATTGAGCTTCTTCATTTATAGGAACACATGAATGCCCCAGTGGTGTTTCGGGATGTTTATGCTATTAATATTTTCGTTGCTCATATAATTTGTCTTTCTATCGAATGATTTGGATGCCTACTGAGGCCAAAGTAGCATGGATTCAGAAGAGCAATTCTTTGCTTGATCTATATGCTCGTTGTGGCGGTCGTGCCAAGTTAGACTCCAATCTGGTCGTCTTATCGCTATGTCTTCCTATTTGAAGAATACATTCGACTCTAGAACTGCAGTCCACTCTGGTAGATTTATTTTCAATAGCTGCAATGGCTATGATTGACGAAATCCTTGATATCCAGAGTATCCTTTTCATTCTCAATCTGGTTGTCTGATTTCCTTGATCTTATTTGCCATTAGATCTCTTGTCCACCCTGGCAGATTTTTTTCCTAAAGCTGCAATGGCAACGGTTACGACTCTCCCTTGGTACGACCATGTTGAAGACCTTAACGGTGAGAAAATCGACTCTCTGGTAGCTTGAACAGTATCAAAAAGTTTAGAGAGACCCAACCTATCTTGACCGAGAGAAACGTGTATTATTTAGCGTCATTTTACGCAATCGCACCAAATTTGAAGGTATACGAAGATTGGCTGTGTCGGATCCGAGTGAGGACGTGTCGGGCCAGACCTCCTCCAAAGTGAAGTCCGTATATATTACCTAAAAAATTTCAAGGAATTATTACCGTGTGGCGCTCTTGATGTTTCTTTTTTCTCCGAAGTGAAAAACCTCTCTATCTCCAAATCCTGGCCCAGTCTGGATTATGATCGTCAAATTTTGTGTCGATTTCACTTATTCTGATAATAATGCGATTCGATTTCGGAAAAAAAAATTTCAAGTATTTTGCGCTCAGTAGAGAGCGTTTTTACTCTTAGAAAGAGAAAAATTTATTTTTTAGGTAAGTTTTTTTTTCGATAGAGGAAAATTGTCAATTTTGTGAGGGTTATTAGGTTGATAAGGCAATTTTGTACAAATAGTAGAAGCATCGGTCTAAAATGGCGCACCTAATATTAGAATGAAATATTTCAACTTCCAAGGCACTCATAAAATATCGAGATGCCTCAACACTCAAATTATCGTAATTGAATCCCAGTTAAATTATAATATTTTGGGCTCTGAAAAGGTGTTTCCTTTTGGCACATGCTTTAAGGTATTTTTTCTCAACATCATACAAATCCTACCGGTTGCAAAAATTTCTCTGCGATGGGGCGTACTTTGAAGCTTTTTTTATAACGAAACAAAACTTCAATTTTTTTTCATGATCTTTAAGTTCAACATTCTCAAAATAAATGCTTGTACTATATGCTTCAAAAACTTCCCCGATGAGATCGTAGTACATAATATCTGTTTCAGGACGTCATCAAATATCCATTCCCAGCACCATTTCTAGTTTGTTCCCAAACGAAAGCTAACGCCGTTAGAGTATTTAAACTGCGACTCTTTGGATTTAGCCTTTCCTCGCGCGTTGTTATTGTCATCGTTCCTGTCACCGAAGCTGTTTTTCTTTGTATTGCCGTAGTTGCAAAAAATATTTCCACAAGGACACGTTTAAATTGCTTACATGGACATTGACATGCGAGATTCTTGCTTTACTTCGGCGACAAAAAGAAACCTCCACAAAGACTTGCTTTTAAGAGCAATTTCGTCTGGGTCTAGACGCAGGCTTCCATTGAGCTGTTTGGGAGTACATGACGGTACATCAAGATAAAAGAAGCAGCAGCGAAGAGATTGCAACAGCGGAACGGCACAAACGGAAGTAAGGTTATTGATGCATATGTTAAGGTTCACTCCGCGTACAACCTTCAGTGGAAGAGACTCTGAGCTCTGGGAGTATTTGCAAACAGTTTTTGTTATCAAAAATGCGCACGATTCGTATTCTTATCAAAAGAAGAAGTAGAAGAAGTAGATGATGCCAGTGGCGTATCTTCTTGGAACTGTAAGCCAAGTTTCCGATACTTTGTCTGCTGGAGAACTCAACAAAATGTCAAAGTCAAAAGTAAAAGTAATTCAAATAAAACTTTTTGCAATGCATAGCAAAAATAATATGCGTTCCATTTGTTTGTAGATACTTTCTGCTATATATATCTGCGTGCAGCTGAAGCGGGTTGGCAAGGATGTGCTCGGATTTTAGGGACACTACGGCATTGAGCACTGGCTGACATATAGCTTGTCATCCAGTCATCCAACTTCTGGCATAGGCGCTGCCGAACCAAGTGTGAGAAATTCAATCACATGTCAAGTTCAACAAATTGTCAACAGGCAGGATACACTGCTCCTGCTCCTGCCATTGGGTTCGCACTCATGTTGCTGACAGCTGCACATTTGACATGCAAAAAAAAACAAAATGGAAATGGAAATCACAAAAAATTAAAAAAAAAAAATCTAGCGCAAAGAAAATTCCAATCTGAAATGTCAAATGTTGTATACTCTTGCAAGGACATACATAAATTCCTTTGATGACAGTCAATCAAATGCTTGACTGGTTAATTGCTTAACATTTGATTGGTTTAATATAAATATTTTGAAGGTTGAAAATTAAAAGAACTTCCGGTTGGGACTGTTTATAAGTGCATTTCCGATATCGACAGATGATAATTTACAATTTCGAATCTTTTCTGGTGCACAAAATATATATAAGTTCCTCTAACTCAGGGTGGAGCGTAGGGCCAAATTTGGTTTCAGTAATCAGGTATTTTCGAAAAGATGAGTGATTAGCCCAGGGTTTCTAGTCCAATGGTAGGGCTGCTACCTTAGTGTTTCATTCAACAAACAGAGGTAACTAGATTACCGCCGAAATCGCTCGCAGGATCATTGCACTTACTGAGCCTCCTCATCGCGACAAGATGACAACCCTCGGAAGGACAGAAAATACTTTTTTTTATTCTTTCTTTGAAAGGGTCTTTTCCCTGTCAATTGGTCATAAATATTTTACCATGGGCTTCGGACAACGACCATTAATATTTATATAGTATATGTTGACTTGATAAAGAATTTTACATTTTTATTTTTTCCGGAACTTTTGGAAAAAGGCAAGAGAATACGATTATTTATTGCGTATACGTAATTTTTTTAAACGAGAAATGTTTCTGAGCTAAAAATTTGTGAGTAATGATAGCACGCATAACATACTCTATGCCAAAATTTTTGGCCGATCGGCCTACCTCTCATACGAGAAAATAATGGGTATACGGAATTTTGTAATTCCGAAAATTGTCATTCGAACAATATTAAAACAAATTTATTTTTATATTCAAGGGTAAATTACAAAATGTAAGCCTCCCAAATTTGTTTTTATTGTTCTGGAATATTAATTTAAATAAAAGTTAGTTTGTTGGAAAGAGATTGATTTATTTCGAAAGAGAAATGTTTCTGAGGAGCTAAAACTTTGTGAGTGAAAATAGAAACATTTATCGAAATTTTGGTTTGATCGGCCAATATTTAACTCTCATACGAGAACACATTGCGTATACGTTATTTTTTCTAAGCCTCATAATTTTCGATTCTTGTCAAATAATATTGAAAAAATGTATTGTATTTATGTTTTTTTTATATATTTTATTTATACTTAATTTTATCTCTCACATAAGAAAACATTGCGTATACGTGATTTTTTTAAATGCTGAAATAAATAAATATTCTTATAACAAATAAGATCATTATTCATTATAGGTATTATTTATATTATACTTACCTTTACCTTCTATACAAGAAAACAATTCGTAAGAATGAAATAATTCATGAAAAAGGTGTAAAATCTTAGATTATTCTAAATATGTGGAATTTCATTTCTGGAATGAAAAACACTTTTTAAGGTAAAAAAAAATTTGAAAGGACAGAATGTTCAAGGTTATCATCATCATCATCATCAATTCCTTTATCTCCGGTTGGAGCATAGGGCCTCAATAAAGCACTTCCACCTGGTTCGATTTTGGTTAGCAATTTTAGCTCGTTCCATGATTTTGCGCACTCATCGACCTCTTTTTGTAGCGACCTCCTCCATGTTGTCTTAGGGCGGCCCCTTTTGCGGCTTTCTTGGGGAGTCCAATCAAGAGCTTGACGGCAAACTTCCTTCGCATCCTTCCGCAGTGTGGCCTATCCATCTCCATTTCCTTAGCTTGATAGTGTTGGCCATGGGTTCCAGGTTGCACTTTTTATATAGGTCGGCATTGCTGATGACGTTTGGCCACCACACTTTAAGAATACGCCGCAGACATCTATTCACAAAACTTTGGATTTTTCATGTTAGAAGGTCGGTTACAAGCCAGGTCTCGCATCCATAAAGCAGCACTGAGATGACGTTTGATTTAAATAACCTCATTTTGGTTTGGAAGGATATTTGTGACGAATTCCAGATTTGGCGCAGTTGCGCTTATGCACTGGTTGCTTTATTTATTCTGGCCAGAATATCCTTTCCAGCACTGTTCTCAGCGGATATTATACTGCATAGGTATGTGAAGTCTTCAACTTGCTCAATCTCTTTGCCTTGTAGCAAAAACTTGTTTTCCATATTGCTGTTTATTTTCATTGACTTGGTTTTGTCGATGTTGATTTTAAGGGCAAATTTTCCCGACTCGGCGCACAGATCATCTAGTTTTGTTTGCATATCTGAGTGTTTTACTGACAATAGGCAAATATCATCCGCATATGCAAGATCTTCTAGATGTTCGGTGAAGTTTCAGTAGATGCCTCTTTGCTTGCCTTCAATGGAGTTATGTAAGATGTCATCAATAACGATCAGGAAAAGGAACGGTGAAAGTAGACATCCTTGTCCAACCCCTGCGCTGGTTGGGATGCTATCTGACAGCTCGACATTGTGGAGTATTCTGCACCTGAAATCCGCATATTGTGATCTGGTTAGAGCTATAAGCTTCTCCGGAACACCTCTGGATCTGAGCGCCTCCCATATGCTATCGCGATGAATACTGTCAAATGCCGTGCTATAATCAACGAAAACAAGTTGAAGAGTCGACAGCCACTCATTCATCAGTTCAACTATAATGCGCAGGGTGCTGATCTGGTCAATACATGATCGACCTGGGCGAAATCCCGCTTGCTGTTTCCTTAGCGATTGGTCGAGTTTTGGTTTAATGCGGCTTAATATGATACTGGACAGTACTTTCGACGTGATGGATAGAAGCATGATTCCACGATAGTTTTTGCATTGGGAAAGATCGCCTTTCTTTGGAAGGACTACCAGGATACCTTGCGACCAATCCTCAAGGATCTTCTCATCCGCCCTTATAGAGTTGAATAGTGGGAGTAAGAGTTTCGCCGTGTGCTCAGGGAACGCTTTCAAAACTTCAGCCTGGATTTTGTCGTAACCTGGCGATTTGTTGTTTTTCAGACTTTTTATTACCTGGACGATTTTTTGCAGCAATGGTGGAGTGGAGCTTATTCTGTACTGCAGCTGTACTTGATTGTTCAAGGTTATAATAGGAACAAAATCTTTTTGCCGATCTTGAATCAAGCTATTTGGGGCTTCTTTTAAATAAAAAAAGGTTAATTTTCAAAATGGAATAACTTCAGATTTTGATTTTTTTTTTTGTTTAACTAAGAATTTAAGAATATTCAGCATTTTAAGGCAATTTTCTCCTAAAATAATGCGAAAATTCTTATTCTCGCATAATTTAAAATTTTGATACAAGAAGAAGAAAAACAATAAATTATTTTTTTCCGAGTGTTTTGATAATTATCTCAAAAGTTATTTTTTTATTATTTTAGATTTGGAATTTATGACAAGACTTAAAAGATTACTTACTAAAAATAGTTGATTGAAATTTACGTAAATTTTTCATTTTCTTAATTAAAGATGTGTTTAAGTATATTGGTAGTTTTATTTATTTATCATTTTGTTGTTATTTATTTATGATCTTATTTTGAGATTTCTTATTTTGAATTTAAGATTCTCATATTCTGATTAGTTTAAGGCTTTAAAGTTTTTATTGGATTTAACTCATTCCGAAAAGGACGACAACCTCTTCATCTCTTGCTAATTAGTTTCGTATGAAACAAAAACCACATTTGACCTCAGCCAAATCTAAATGTAGAACGTATAATCAAAGTAACCACATTTTACTTTTTCTCAAGTGTAGTTAGAGTATTAAAACCACCGTCAGAGTTCGTTACCAAGTGTGCATGTGGTTGGATGTCCTGATACTGATGCTGGTGTCATGGTAAATAAAAGAAAATCATTTTGTGCCCAACAATAAAATGTAATTCGCAATGCGTGAAAAACGTCACGACTCTGTTGCAGTTGCATATAAATGGCAAATCAACAGCTGACACAAGCACACACACACTCTGACACACTCACACACACTTACACACACGGAAGTTGAATGCAAATGAAACGGAAATGGCAGACCTGCCATCAACAATGGCTACAATAAGCAACAACATGGCGGCGACGTCTCTCGTGCAACCCCAACTAATTGCTTTTATATGCCAATCTCAGTTTGCAGCTATTTTAATTTTTAATTATATTAAGTTATAATTGCTACTCTCAATACACGCTCTTTACTCTCTCTCACGCTCTCTCTCTTTCTCTATCTTTTGCAGAGCACTTCAAAGTGGTTCATGCTATGGCGGCAGCGCTGCTGGCAGCGGCGGCGGCAGCGGCAGCGGCTTACAATCGCGCAATGGCAGCCGCAAACTGCCGCCGCCATTGTTACGTTCGCGTACATTGCCCGCCATTATTGTGCCCGGACTTCCGGTTGTGCCGCTGCACACGGATAAGCAAACATTTCAATTGGGTGCGTATGCATTTGTAAATGTATCTATAGATACTCACACACACACACTGACACACACATGTACTAACGATTATTTAAAATTGTTTTTTGAATGGGTCATGGCCATAATAATGGCCGTCATATCAGCGTGGTTTCCAGACATTTTGCATTAACTTTTATGCTTTAATAAAAGTAGTTCCTGTTTGCCTGAGTGGTTTTTTGTTATTAAGTTTCTAATAATTTTCTATTTAAGCTTTATTGAAAATGTTTGCTATTGACATTTAAAAGTAGTAAATAGTAGCAAAGCTTTAGGGTAAATAATTAATTTTTAAAGTTTTATAGAGCTAAAAGTTTGCGATGTGCATTAGGTAAAGTTTTGCAGCTGCCTTAATGCGTTTATATGGCAGGGGAAAAAAGTTACTATGTGCTCCATTAGGCGCTATGTAACTAATTACAGCCTTTTTGCTCTTCGAGTTTTTAGAAAAAAAATTTAAGGGCCTTTAATATATAATAAGGGATATTATTTTAACTCATAGAAATACGACGAAGTAAAATAATTTTCCATATATTCATCAAATAAATATAAATTACTAAATGATTCAATTTCAAATTTAGAAAAATTCTTAAAAAAATATTTCAATATTTTATCGGTAATGGAAAAAAAAATATGGTTCAATGTATTCATTTATTTATTATATAATGCTAAATCTTCTATTAAGAGGATAGTACAAGCAACAAGGCCATCAACTCGATATATTGATTCGTTTTGGAGGTACAGCTTGTCAAAGAATAGTTTAAATATGAAAAATTGAATATTTAGCTATCGATACCTCGATAAAAAATCTGAATTTTAGAATAAAAATATTCATGGTCACTATACTCTTGTAGCTTTATAACATACGTAAAAAATCATCAAAATCAAATAGGTCGATCAAAAAAGTAGGGTGCTTCACTTATTTTCGCCCATTTGCAAATATATCACATTGAATATTCTAGCATTAGACGCTATGTAACTAATTACAAAATTTTTACTCTTCGTGGTTTTAGAAATTTATTTCAAATGCAATTAATATAGATATTTTTTTAAATCGAAAAAACACGAAATAATTTCCCATAGATAACAAGTAAATGTCAATTTTTAAAATGAGCGTAACTTCCACAATTTGAAAAGCTAAAAACTTTTGAATTTAAGTTTTAAAATTAAAAAACTTCTTTAAAAATAATTCAAAATTTTATTGGGCTCAATATATTTATTCGTTTAGGAGATATGGCTTGTCAAAGAAAAGTCTTAAAATGAAAAATCCAATATGCACTTGTCGATAACTCGTTAGATCATCGAAATTTTACAATAAAAATGTACTTTTGGTTACTATTATTTAGTACATTTATCACGTATGTAGAAGTCATCAAAATCAAATAGGTCGATCAAAAAAGTAGGTCGCTTCATCTAGTTTCGGCCCTTTACAAATATTTCACATTGAAAATTCTGGCATCTCTTATCGATTTAAAAAAAAAACCATATATTAGCGCAAATTGTTTTATCGAGGTCACAAAAGTGATTAAATTATCTTAGAGACCAAAAGTGTGATTTATTAAAATTAGGAATTTTGGCACTTTCCGTTCCAGTTCCTATCCGATTTCGAAGATCTTAGACTCCAAATATTCTTAAAAAAGTCTCTTTTAGCATAAATCTTAACATTATTTAAAAAAAATTTTTTTCGTTGATAGAATGTATACCAAAAATATGAAATTTTGAAAAATTGTCAAAAATTCCACTTTTTTTTCGATTTGCCCGCAACTTCGATGCTTACTTAATCATCAATTATTTTCGATATAATTGTCTTTTATTTCGATAAACAATTTATTCACGAGATATTAACGAAAATTCAAAATAAGTGCGCAAAAGTGTTTTTCGCAAATATCTCGAAAACGCTGGTTAAGAAAAAAAGGTTGTAATTTGTATGTTTCTCGACCCCAAATTATCCTAAGAAATACTTCTTTACGAAGGTCAATTTTTGGTGTAAATAATTATTACATCTTACCTTATTACAAAATGTAGTTCCCAAAATTTTCTTAGACCGTATTAATAAATCTTTTTATTTGCACCAAAGAATGATGCGGCATTTCCATCTCTTCATCGTCTTTTCGTACGTTTGGTATCGTTAGTGTTATCATTATAGCCAATCGGTACTATGACGATCGATATGAAGTCATTTCTGTTGGCTTTATCAGACATACTCCTCCAAAAACTATCCATTTAATGGAAAAAAAAAATTTTGAAATAAATTATACTGAAAATGTTTCAAATATCTTCGTTAATTTCTTTTTAACTTTTTTAAAATATTTCATAAATAAATTAACTTACAGTTTCTAACTAGTACTATAAGCTAATTTGTTTCTTGATTTTTGTCATCCCTGTTAGACACATTAGAGCTTTGTTTTATTTGACTTTTACAATTTTTTTTCAAAGTAATAAAGTAATTAAAAACAAAATGGCAGCTTGAGAGCAGGACGAGTGTAATATAATGCTTATAAGTAAAGGAATTATTTTCGGAAAATCACTTCGGTATATTATTTCTTGTATAAAAAATCGATTTTCAGAAGCTTCTTCTCGTATACTGAACCCTTAATGAAAAGATTACCCATTAAAAAATTTTTTTTTATTTTTTTTCGGAAAGTTCACGCACTTAAAATGTCAATAATTTGTTAATCAATGCCGACGACATTTAAATTAAATTAAAATTAAATACTTCTTAATTTCTTTCATTTTAATTGTAAAATACCTAATTCGTATCAATTTATGAATTTTTTTTTTTTTAATTCATTGGATGAGGTACCGTTAATATACTATAAATAACTTGTAGTAGAATCTGCCTTATTATTAACTGGTCCTCTGAAACCTGATCTACGGGTGGAGTAGCAAAAACCCTTAAGAAAATTCCTTTAAACGATTTTGTGGTACTGTCTCTGATGAGAATCTCGATCCGGATCTGGTGGCATAAAAGGGATTCACCTTTTAAAGACTAGTATCAGTATACTTCGCTTCGACTATTTGGACTGGGCGTAATAAATTTCATATACAAAGTATTATTAGCTTTTGGGCTAAAATTTTTAGACATCTTAAAATTAATCCATTAATCCATTATTTTTTATTTTAAGCTTAAGGCTAGCAATTAAAAAAGATGTACGGATTTAGATGTACAAATCTTTTCAGCTGAGATACAAATATTTTTAGTTGTAATTTTTTAATTTTACCTTCGTCCAAAAAAAACATTCTATTTTAAGAATTCAAAATTAGGGTTAAATTATTCTCCAGGAACTTAGCAGGAGTAAGAAGTTACATTGATCCAAAATTCCAGTACTCAAACTGATGAATGATCTCCTGGTCAAGAATATCCTTCTTCATAAGAAAGCTACACCCATTTAATTAGATGAGCTCGGGATACACAAAGTCTCTAACAAAGATACTTTGATAGCCTTATCCAAAACATTCAAATGATGTCACTGGCGCCATCTTATTCCCTGTGGCATGACCTACTTAGCCTTGGTTTCACCCACTCATCACTTAAATCACTCTACTTGTACATGGAAATCCACCTACCCTTTAATCAAGGCAATAAAAGAGTGGCCAAAAATGAGCAGTTTGGGAATTTTTCAATATTTTTGCACTTTAATAAATAGATGCGATGAGCTTTAGTCAATTACTTTTCCTATTTACAACTCACGCACGAAATTTATTTAAAGCTGCTAAACCACCTCTAGTCTGACCTTCCGCTACTTTTTGCAATCAAAAAAATTAATAATAAAAGCTAGACAAAAATAAACTTGATATAACAATAAATTAAAAACGACAGTTGCACACAAAAAAATAAAATAAAAGAAGCGAATCTAGAACGATGTTCATAAATTTCAATTAGTTGGGCCTTCAAATTGTTGTTTTTGTTGCAATATACGCCGGACATCACGTTACATAGTACATTGAGTATATACGAGTATATGTGTGTTTGTATATTATATATATACATACTAGATATATAAGTGCTATGTGCAGCTTTGTTGCTTTTATTTGGCGAGTCAATGTTTATTTAATTTATATGACATTGGGAATCGTTTGTTTATTTTTATATAGCGAAAAAGAAAAACTAATTTTAAACGGATAAAAATATAACCCGAGGGAGATTAACAGAGATTATCTATTCAACTTTAAATTGATTAAGTTTTGAAAATGTTTAGGTTAGACTTTGATGTTTATCAGGTTAGAGACATTAAATTAATTATAATCAATCAATAAATATTGATTGAAATTGACTGAAAGGAATCCAAGGGAGTATTTGAGTGATGTATGGATAAATGTTATTTAGGAAAAAAATAGGAAAGGTAAAACTGTTAAGGTTATTCAGAATTTAAATTTTCTATCACTCAAATACTAAATTAAGCATAAAAAAGTCCGTTAAAACTCATTTGTTTGTGTACGAAACAGTTTTTATTGATTCCTGAAAAATTCTAATTTAGGGTCTTATGAGGTTTTTGAAATGACCGATTCATTTGTATAATAGAAAAATGTTTTATTAAGCGTAAAACCCTTGTTTCTAACTACCCCCTTTAGAAATAAACATTATATAAAATAGTCATCTTTTAACACAATGAGTTTGGTTAAAAAAACGATTTTTCGACTGATTGGTCCTATACTATATGAGCTATATGATATAGTCAACCGATTTTGATCAAATTTGGTACAGTGCTTGGACTCTAAAAAACTTCTAAATTCCAAACGATGTTTCAATCTATTAACAATCAAACGAAACACAACGAATTTTGTTCAAAAAATGGTTTTGTGCCCGACCGGCCTTATTGGAGATATATAATATAGTAAAAAAAATATATAATCTAGTTAAAAATTGTTCCTAAAATTTTCTATAGTTGTTGTTACAGGAAAAAGTGAAATATTTGTCAAATTTCGCAACATTTACTCGAAAAAAAAAAAATTTTTAAAAACTGACTAGAGCGCCCTCTGGCGGTGCTCAAAGTTAAAAATAAATGTCAAAAATGGATTACTCGACCCCAAAAATCCTTAAATACATATTTAGATAGAAAAAAAGTTGGGTTTTTTGGCCATTTCAATGCAATGTCTTAGTCGATTTTGGAATATTTAAAAAAAAACTATTTTGAAAAAGTGGCAGACTCGAAATTAATTTTAGACCCATAGATCCTTGGGCAAAGTTGCTTAGAATGACACAGAGAATCAAAATCGCTGTGAGCCCCAGAACGTTTTTTTGGCTCCATACAAATTGACCCACCCTAATATGTATATATTAATATAGTAAGTTGTTTAATTAAGAAATGATTTATTTTGAGAATATTTTCTTGTAGTCGTGTCTTAATTTTTTTTACAACAGTGTACGTTTATTTCTTTTATTAACCTTTAATTTAAGAAAAATCTTGCAAAAGTTATTAGCTCTGAAAGTATTTTGCAAGTTGAATTTATGAATTTAATTTTATCGTAAGATATTTAGAATCAATCGCTAACTGACCTAAAGCTAGAAAGAAGCACGTTTTCCAGCTCTTCATCGATTAGATTATAAAATTCCTTTTATTTTCTTCTGCACTGCATTTTACTGGCAGTTTGAGTTTTTACTATAAACTACCCTGACATATTTCCTTCTCATCCATGTCCTCTCATTTCCTCCTGGCATGCACATTATCAATAAAAATGATATAGTAGCCATTTTAAAGTGCTTCTATGTTGCGTGCGAAAGCCTTTAAAGTTTATTGCCGTGCGTGTACTTACTTTGTATTGTTTAAGTGAAAAATCCTTTAGACAAAGGCCCACGCTCATCTCTAAAATAAACACACACACTTACAGCCACACACCAACACACACACATGCATGCACAAATAGCTGCTTTCTTTGTATTGCTCTCAGTGTAAAGTGCAGGCTGCGCTCTAAAGTATGCAATGCATTTTATGAGCGAATGTGTGTAAGTATGCGGGAGAGCGAGAGAAAGGGTTGTGTGTTGGTGTGTTAGTGACTGTGTGTGTGTGTGTGTGCACAAGTTGTTATTACATTTACAAAGTGAGAATTTTTTCTTGAGCCATTTCAATGGAAATGCTCAACGCTCATAAATTAAATTCTTTTTACAGTGTTGTACAGTGCCAGACAGTAAGCCAAAGATGTGTGTGACCCTATGTGTGTGTGTGTGTGCCAGTAGCGTTGATAAAAGGGGGCCTGGGGGATTAATCGCCACTTAAGAACAAATTTTAAATGCAAAAAAGGAATATTTCTGTGTGTGTGGAAATTTTAAAAGTTTGCATCAACTTTTTAAAGGAAGAAAATTATGTCCTGTGCGCAAAAAGCGTGCAATGGTATAATAGCAAAAAAAATTGGTGTGCAACACTTGCAACGATTAAGGACGATTACAAAGTTTTTAAAGCAGAGCCACAAAAAAAAAAGAAAAACGTATTAGCCGTCGGTCTTTAAATGTTAATTATGCCTTGGATATGAAAAGCTTAACCCTTGTCTGTTTAGAATCATTTTTATTACATTTATTCTGGGAACTTTTAAAATTTAATTTTGCTGTCCCGTATATTATCAATTAATTCAATATTGTGGGTAAAAAAAGATTAATATATTGCATGTATATAATTAATTTTGGCTTAAGATTTATAAACGTTTCATTAACTTAATCCCTGGTTATGTTAATGTGCTTCTTGAGGGAGTGAACCATCGATTGGCGATATTTGCTGTATTTTATTTAAATTTTCTCTTAAAACAGTAGAGATTCCCACGCCCCTCCCTGGGACGACTGACTAAATAGTCAGTCAGGGAATTATTTTAAATCATAGTATAAATTGAACAATGCTTATTAATGAACTGATTTTGACATGGATAACACAGCTACACAAAAAGATATTTTTGCGGGTCTGGAGGTCAGACCATGTTTACTATATGTTTTTGGGATCGCTGAATCCCAGCACGCCAGGGTTCTGACATAACCTCAAAAAACCTCATACAACATTTTATTCGAGTCCCGGGGTCTGACGATCATCCAATTTTTTATAAATTTTTCAAATTAGGCGGCTGCATACATAAATTTTTTAAGTTCAACTTTCTATTTATTATTGCCTATATAAAAGACTAGTTAAATAATTTTAATCTATTTTGTACTGATGGTCCTCAGATGTACTCTATATATATTTAATTATTATTTATAATTAAGCCTCGTTCGGCGTCAAAGATTCCAAACTGTTTCTATGTTCGACATAAGATATCCATAAGTAATCACCATTGTCTTCTTCGTAGAGCGGTCTCCTTAAGCTCGATAATATTGGCATATTGCCTGCTGAAATATTAAATTAATATTATTATTAAATATATAAAAATATAAACAGCATTTTAAATATTTTGTCAACATCATAAAAAAACGTAACTTAATTAATTATTATACTTAAATCTAAAAAATAATGCATACATGGTAAGTTGGGGCAAACCCGACCTCCCACTGTTCGTCAAAAACAGCAATACCGACAGGCTCATATTAATGTTGTCGTGTAGAGTACTAAAAATAAACAAAATTCTAATTTGTCAGTTGTCTGTCAGTCTATTTTTAAATGCGCAAATGACAGGAAGCGTATTTTTGTGATTTTCAATTTAATTTAAACTTTGTGAATATTTGATTAGAATTTTTATAAAAATGGATCAGTGGGGTAAGCACGACCACTAAATGGTGGGGCCAACTAGATGTGCTGCTCGAACCAAAAATTTGTCAGCAAATCAAATAACTCTGCATAATTACTTACCTCTGCAATCCAATTATCCTTCATCCTGACATCCATTTAACTTTCATTTTGATTTACCATATATGTGTTATATAAATACTTTCAGTTTTGTTAAACAACAACAATTTTGATTCATATTATGTCTATGTGCTAAATCAACCAAAAAAAGACGGTCGGGTTTACCCCACTCCTTTTGAAAATGATAAAAAAGCATTAGTTTTAATTGGTATATCGGTGTCAAATAAATATTTTGTATCTAAACCAATTACAAGGTCGGATTTGCCCCATTCTTTTTTAAAAATAGCAAAAAAGCTGTATTTACAATTGGAATAGCGAACTTGTCCATCCGACGTCAAATAAGTATTTTGTAGCCAAACCAATTACAAGGTCGGATTTGCCCCACCCTAAGCTTAATTGGAATATCCAACGAGTTGATCTGATGTCAAATAAGTATTTTTAAGCCTTACCAATTACTAGGTCGGAATTACTCCATCTTACCCTACGCGTACTTGTGGAGAATGTTTATAATTTTTAAAGAGCCACAAGTGTTAACAATTATAATTTTTACATAGCTTTATAAGCTTTATGATCCAGCTTCAGTTATCGGTGGAGTTTCAATTTGTATTGCTTATATGTTTTTTTTGTCCTCTTAATATTCCTCCAAGGAGCTTAGTGCTTCTACAAGAACTTTCCACCGGACTCTATTTGGCGCAGTTTGCTTAGTTATGTCCCAGCTGATGGGATCATTCGTTTAATATTGTACGTCGCCAGGTTGCCTTTGGTCTTCCTACTTGTCTGCTTTCTTGGGTGTTCAAAAGACATCCTGACAATGCTGCTTCAATTTTTCTTAAATTTTTTTTAATAAAACATTTTTTTATTGTATAAGAACAAAAAGATCTCATTAGGTAAAACTCTACTCAATAATGCCAATAATATCTATATTATCTTCATTTACACTTTAAAAAGTCTTTACTAAATGAAAGACCCAGCGGTTAGAGTATGGCCTAATCAGTCGCGGATTCACGTGGAAGGATTTAGGGTCCGCCATCTCTTCTTAGGCCAACGAAAAAACAATTTTTTTTTGAAAAATGATCTGGCAGACTTTTGAGAGCTCGGGCATATATATACGCTTTGAAGTGAAGAGCTCGCCCCTAGACCAAATCCGAGATCTGTACCTAGGCCTGATTATTGCATTTTCGTCAACTGATGGACTGATAGTCTAAAAGCCGGAACTTTATTCTTCTTTGCTCAGACATGTACATTTTAATAAGTGATTAAAAAATGGGCCCAAGATGTCATCCTGAAAAGTTTACTTTGGATTCATATCAAATCATTTTAAGACTATGCGGTACACCATAGTTCAATACAGTAGATCTTCTCCTTCAATTTTATTTTTTAATTCCCTTATCTACCCCGGGGGTCAGAATGGGATACTTTATTCCTTTCCATATTTTGTATTACTATATTTTGTATTAACGAATCTTAATATCCCAATCCAATACCTGCTATGCGATTGCTTGGTCTTTCTTAGAAGATGAACCCAGTTCCTGTGCAAACCATTTTTTAAAGACATGAACAGTCTGGCAAATGCGCTTATAGCGGTTCTGGCAACTTTTGTCAAATTCTCAAATTGTTGCTGCAAACAAAGAAACTGGTAAGAGAGGTGACTAGGGTTGGCCACCCCTCTTTTTGATACTCGGAGTAATCCACCTCTACTTCCTCCCCTCACACTACTACCTCTTTACAATTAGGCAACACAATGGACCTCATGATAGGTTATATAAATTATAATTATAGAGCCTAACCATCTTAAAAAGAAATCTTGTACAAATCAAATGATCTCTGTTAGACACTCCCTTGCGGTATCGTCCCATATATGGGGGAGTAGTACAGCATACTAAGGTAGTAACCAATTCTTTGATTCATCTAACCAAGTGCTCAATAATATTTTGCCTAAAAAAATATTCCCTTCCAAAACCCCATATAACCATTAGCTGCCTACGCCTATGTAATGGGCGTGCCAGTTGCCATGCAGTTGGCCAAAACAAGGGGTTAAGGGGCTTGATTTGATTTTGTCATGTTTGTGGAATATAATTAAAAACTTTTGACAGCTGTTCAACTTGAGTTAAATATTATAAAATATAATTTCCAACTGCAACACACACACACACACACATATATACACACACTCACGCATACACATGCACATAAACCAATTAAGTCAAAAACAATTTGTAATAAAATTTCTGCTCTCTCTTCTCTCTCTCTCTCTCTTTGCTGCTCTTTTGACTTTCAGAGGAGCGTCTGCTGGGCAGCAAAAGTCGCAGCGGCAGCGCCAGCGGCCATCGTTGGTCGCTTCTAACACGTGGCAGTGGCAGCGGAAGCGGAAGTGGCGGCAACAACAACAATAACAGTCATTTACCCAACAACAACAACAACACGTTGATGGTTAAATCATTAAATTTGCCCAAAGATGATAGCAATTTGGTTTATCGTCGCAAATCCTCGGGGAGTACGCCACATACGGTAGGTCTCAATTCGCAGCAGTTGCAGTCGCAGCAACAACAGCAACAAGAACAACAACGAATGTTGCAGCAGCAACAACAACAGCAGCAGCTACAACAACAGCAGCAACAACAAAATTTTGCAGACAGTTCATTGTTTCAGCTATCGGATGACTTTGAATGCCATGCGGATGGTTCGCTACTGCTCAGGTGAGTTGGAGTAGACTATTAGAAGCACTTGTGTAACCCTTCAGTACGGCGGACTAGTCCATGATAGATGAAGCGGTGGCTGCTGTTTCTACAGGACTGGTTGGCTCACGAAAAACATGAGCAAAGTCCTTGACTTGCATTTGGAATATTGTTATGACACCCCTGCACTACCTATTCAACAGTCGTTCTATAGTACCTTGATTAGGCCTAAAGGCTGCTAGTGAGTCAATCACCCACAGTTTATACTTAATTATAAGTGCCACGTGAAGTGAAAGACGATAAATCGAAGTAACCTGATAGTGTTTTCGATACATCTCTCGATGGATATTTCGTTTAACCTGGTAAGGGATCATTCATGAACAACGTGACGCTACTAGGGAGTAGAGGGGGTCTGGGTCACGAAACACAAAAATCATTTGGAAAATCTCCAAAAATATTACTGTGTCACAAAGGGGAGGGACGGAGTCTACTTTGACAAAAATCAGCGTCACGTAATTTATGAATGAACCCCAACCCTATAAAGCGGATATAGTCAAAAGAGTGTCGATTATCGAGTTCAAGTGCTTTGGAATCCATTTCCAGCTCCGTTTCCAGCTCCGGCTGAAGAAGCAAACATTTTCAGGAGCTTAAAGATAGTGTGAGAGAAAAGGATAATCCTCCTGCATCCTAGATCCTTCTACGACTGTTGATAATGTAGTGCAGTGGTGGCGATTAGTCCCCCCTACAAAATAAACCCATTCCGTACTGAAGGGCATTAACTTTTATGCACGGTTCAATGTCTAGGTGTGTAGAAGTGTGTGTAGGTATATGTGTGTAGTTCCTACCGGTGTGTGTGTGTAGGTGCACTCCTTTGCCAGGAAGCAGCTTGTTGTCATCGTCTTAGTGATGTTATCACCCCCTTGTTGCACCCCCCCTCTTGGTGTTGTTGTACGTGACATGTGTAACTTTTTACACATTTTTTGTTTTTTTCTGTGTAATCCCTTGACTTTACAATTTTCCGCACTCATTTTCACCGCAGAATACCCGCTCCTCATGTCGTTGCCGCGCGTGCCTATCGCCTGGCTGCCAAGAAACGTGCCACAGCATCAACATCCACCGGCTGTGGCAGCTATCTATCCTCCTACTCCTCCTATGATACCAATGCAAAAACAACAACATCCAATGTACCACGTGTGCCGGCCTTGCCAGAAATGTCTCTGCATGGTCCTGGTGCTACCTCCTCGCCATATTACACGCATGAAGGCAGCAGCGGCAGTGGCAACAGTAGTAGCAGCACCTCGGGCACAAGCACGAACACGGCCTTCACGCGCTTGGCCAAATTGCTGCATCAATCAAGCGCCATTACATCCAAGTCCAATCTGTCCCAGCAGCAGCAGTATCACCATCACCAACTACAGCAGCAACAGCAGCAGCGGCGGAATCAGTCGCTTTATGGTGACAATGTTTATATGGAGGCGCCGGGCAATGCCGCATTGGGCTTGGGCGAGGAGGCGCCTCGTCGTCTGTCCTGGGAGAGGTTCGTAATTTATACCCAGTCTCTCTCTCTGTGTATGTGTCTAGATATGTGTATACACGTGTGTGTGTGCGTGTGTGTGTAGATTGCACCTTGTCAACGTTTTTGTAATTAGTTAATTTTATTTTCACTATGCTGCGAAAGTTGATCTTTTGCGGCCAGTTGATGAACGCGTTTATGTGTAAATATACACTGGAAGAAAAAACTTATCGAGTATGCGCATGTAAGGCGTTGGAAAAACTTGAACTGTATATGTTAAAATTGAACATTATTGTAAAAAAGGAATATATCCAATGGTGAAAGCAGGTACGACTCCAGGAAGTGGTCTTAGGGGGTTTTCACTTCGAAATGTATTTATATCAAACCATTTTTTGAGCTTTTGGATTGTTCACTTCGAAGTATTTTTATATCAACCTATTTTTCCAACTTTTGAGAGGGGTTTCGAATCGAAAAATTCCCTGTAGATCTGCTACTGCTAGACAGATTTCAAAATGTTATAGTTAACTACTGAAAGATTCTCCAACAATTGGGTTGTCACTTTAGTAAGGATAGTATATTGTGTTATCTTTAGATTTTGAGAGCTGTGTTCCCATCAGAAGAAATGAAGAATGGTTCCTTCGTTGTTCCCTGCTTTGATCAGTAAGTTGTTCCATATTTGTTATTCTGTTGGTATTAGTCTAGATTGATGTTTATCTACTTAAGAACCCGGGTTAGGTAATCTAATTTTCGTTCAGCATTAGGGTAGTCCACTAAATTACGCAGCAAAGACTATCTTGGAGTCATAAAGAAAATAATCTCATACTCATGGATTTCCAAGAAGCAGACTAATATTATTATTCTCCATCAATTTCTTTTGATTATTTTTCAACACGAATATTTAAAAACTACAGACTATAAAAATAGTTCAAGTTAGTTATTCTTATTGAAAATATTAAAGCACATTTAAAACTTTTGTTAGTGTGAACAAATGAAGCCAACAAATATGTTAAGTAAAGTGCCAAATTTCTGAACAATTTTTTCAAAACCCAAGTTGAGTGCTAGAAGAATTTTTTATAAGAAAGAGAGGATTAGCTATTGGATTGTCTATCAAGCTGGTATGGGAAAGCGTAAACAAAATCCAACGAGAGGAGAGCCTCTCGTAAAAGACACACTCTGCTGGGTTCCTTGGCATTCGGAGTGGAAGGTAATTCTGCATCTGATGATCTCGCAAAACTGAGTTCTTCTTCGTCCACCACTTGCCCTGGCCTCTTCTGTTGCAATGAAAACTATGGTCAACAAATGGGCCTTATGGGATCATAGAAGATATTGGTTCTCTTTAGCGAATTTAAGACCAGCTAAAGTGCTTGTCTTACCCTCGGATAAAAACAGAATTATAGGTCTTGATAGAGCGGACCTAAGGTTCCTGGTAGCCTACTTATTTGGTCACCATACTGACTCTTCATAGTGGAGAGTTTGCTTTGTAGACGACGAGACAACCAAACACATGAGACTGTCCAGCAATAGTGTGGGACAGAGTCACATTATTGGGAGCTGAAGGGATTACCTCGTTCCAGATACGTTAAATCCCAACGAAAGACTTACTGTACTTCATAAGAAAGACAGGTGGTCTTTTGTCCTACAAAAAAATGGTACAAAAGATCTTCAGGCCGCAGAGCCCAATCTCTTTTGTGAGAGAACCCAACACAAAAAAATATAAAAATAAAGCTATAGGAATAACTTCTCTTCATATAACAACTATTTTTAAATATGGTGCTTTTTAATTCCTCATAACGTCTATAGTCTGTTAAGCTGCTATGCGAAAAATCTGATGAAATCTAAAAAAATCTGCTAAAATGTAATCTTTGTTTAAAATATCGAAATCAATTCAAATTTCGAATATTGATAAATGTTTGCTGAAGAATTTACTACTACAAAATATTTTAAAACCCATATTACCATATTTAGACTTTTTCAGAAAGCATGATCATTTTTGTGATTTTTGACCAGCGACTTTTAAAGTTTCATAAGGGGAAAGATCTATACATACATTTCAATATATTGCGTGCTCAAATCTTGATGTATTCTGACACCCATCAAAATTTGTACAGATCTCAATCTCTTTTATATGAGATAGTTTGCCGTCGTCCTGGTTTCATGACCAGCATTCATTTTTCTGCTCAGTATGACTTATCGTATCGACTGACAAAATCAGTGTGGCCGTATTTAAGAACTTTTTTTTTACCGCTTGATGATAAATCACACTTTATGTCAACAATTAGTAAGGCCGTATGTTAATACGTGAAATATTTGTGAGAATTTGGGTTTTTTAGTTCAGTACATAAACATTTCTTTTTATCCTATTTATTATTTAAAATGTTAATTCAACAAAATTTCTCTCAGTGTGCTTACGCATATGTGGTACGTGGAACGAACATATGTGAGGGCACGTGTTCCTGCTTAATTGCTGACTGCATGAATCGTCTCACTGGAAGTCAAGCGTCCCATGGGGCCAACGTGATTAAGCAATTTGTAATTCTGCCAAGACCCCTTCCCCTCCAAGATGGCATCTCTCGCTCGGACTCAACTTGGACTCCCAAATGGCTGCTGTTGGCACGCTCATGTTGCTTCTGGGTCCAACTGACCAACTCAGTCAACAGACATGCTTCAACACTAACCAAGCAGAACCCAGAACCCACAAATGTGTAACCACTCAGAGATGCTCAGACAACTCAGCCAACGGAGCCAACTCGAGTGTGTGGCATTAATCTTCATTTGCGTACCTTCAGTTGGTTGATTGAAACATATGTTCCAGAAATTGCCAGAACATCTCTCTCTACATTGGATGCTCGGCACCCACTCATGTTTGCTTAATTAAGTGCAACACATTTTAATTTTATCCACGGGTTTTTTCTTCCCATTTTATTTTTATCAATGTTGCAAATGGAGCTTGCGGTTTTTTGTTGGTATTTTTTCGGTATTTTTTTCGTTAAACTTCATTGCACAGTGGTTGCAGTGGAGCGAAAAATTGATGCAATTTTTTTAATTCTTGTTATTCGTGATACATGAAATTTGGCTTGGATTTTTCAACAGATATAATAAATAACTCATCATGCGCAGAAAAAACATTTTCAGGACTTAAACGCGTTTTTTAATGGTCGCAGCTTTCTTTTATGCACGTTTTTTTGGGACGTATCTACAATCTACAAAAACAATATGGTAGCCCAAGGATTCATTGGATCTCCCTCTTTTGGAGTGTCCACTACTAGATTGCTTCTGATAAAATGAATCCCATCAGTGATCAGAAGATAAGCAATAAAAATGACATTTAGTACTAGACCCTCTAGCTGCCATTCCAAGCTCTTCAACTGATTAAAGCCAAATTTAGATTAGATACTTTTGGCAGCACTTTAATTTTAATCACCCGCTTTCATGATTTATAACCAAATCAACTGAGAGTTTTACCAAGATGTTGGCCATATAATTTACTGTTACAATGTCTAATGGGATCCTGCCATTTTGCCTTGACAAAGTCAGTGTCAAGTGTCAACACAACTTGCTGTAAAATTATGTTTGCAAAACAAACCGCAGCAGCTCTAAACAAATAACTGTCACTGGCCAAAATTCACTTCTCCTCCCTGCTGTTACTTACACTTACACACACACTCAAACATAAATATGTACACTGCTGGTCAAAAGTTGACGGACACTTGAGCAATCAAAGCGGAGTACGTATGCAAACAAAAAAAGGACTTTCTTTAAACGTGTTTTAGCTGCTAGAAGATACTTCTTTAAAAAAATAAAACCCAGAAAACTTGTCAAGAGCTATTAGCTTGAAGAATGTTTACTAATATTGAAGTTCGTGACAAATTTTATACCTTGTTCTAAGCAGAATATTAATGTATTAAGTTTTGTGCTGAAGTGTTGAGTGTTACAAAGAATACTTATTAGGGTGTTCACTAAGGTAGCGGCAAGTTTATTAATGCCTAAACAGATTCTTTTTCACACTCATATTAAAAGACGATCCGCCATATTTGATACTTAAAATATTACAGTCGCTATATGTAAGTAAATAGACAAATTTTTAGGCGGTAGAGTTATTGATATCGTAAGATGTTGCAAAAATTGTGACCCGAGAGTTCACATTGTCTTGCACTGTGGCAAAAAAGGCAGAAGGGTTGTATCCTTTAACAACAATCTAACATATATGAACAAAATTCCCATTTACCGTGCGGAAATACCATACTCATACCCTTGACCACAAAAAGTATTGCAATCTTGGCCAGTAGGTGTTGTTAAAAGAGGCAATATCTGAAAGAGTGACCATATTTTTATACTGTTTTTTGTATAATTAACAAAAAGTTTTGGGTTGGTGGGGTTGGTTCGAGTCTTCATGCCTCGTGGACATAGTTACTGACGTCATTACATGGGCATTCATGCTATTTTGCCATAATGCCAAAGTGAACACCCTAACTTAATAATAACCGTATATATTCTAAAAGCTGTATAATATACCGTGCTTGGAAAATGAAAAAACCCAACCGAAAAATTTTATATGACTCCGAATAATGTTACTTCTTCCGGAAAACGAATTTTATTATCGATATGTCCCTTTTTTCAAAAATTCATATATTTTTCCGATAAATTCTCCTGTTGTATTGACACGACATTATTATTTATATTGACGTATTCACGCTTTGTGTTAAGTTGGGGAAAAAGGCAACAGCCAAAGCGTGAATCCCTCCAGTTAAGTTTATGAGTTGAGTGGTAGAGTTTTCTTCTTCTTTCCAGAACGTAATAGTCGTGATTTTTCGTTTCTGATTCTTATCCGATTTTGAAGATATTGGACTAGAAATATTTGTAAAAGAATTCTCATTCAGCTTCAAGATTAACATGATTTTTACAAATTTTTTTTCATTAATATAAAGAAAATTTGTAAATTTGAAATATTTTTATCGATTTTGATTGCTTGTAACTTCTATAAATTTCAACTTAATCAGTGCATATTATATATCACTATAAAGAGCATATCAATACCTTTCGATCCATCTATCTTGCATTCCATGATATTCAAAATTTTGTTCACGAAATTTAAACGATTAACTGCAAAGACTGTCCAGAAAAATGTTTTTTTTTTCAAAATATCTCGAAAACACTGCTTAAGAAAAAAAAGTTGCAATTTTTGTGTTTCTCTACCCAAAATTACCCTAAAAAACACTTTTAGGGTAAAAGGTTCAAGCGATGGCCCTTAAATTTGCAAACTAATGTAATTTAAGAATATTTAAAAAACTAATTTTTATTATTTTGCCCATTCGCTTTCTTGCAACAAATCATTCGATTTCAAACTGAAAAAATCGTACGAATTCGTTTTCCGGAGCACGGCAGAATATTAATATTACATTGTGAGATAATTTATTTTTTGATAAAAATATTATGTTATCTATAGTACTTATAAGGTATACGGATCCACGGAGGGGTTTATCGGGTATGTATCCTCTCAAAAGTTGAAAAAATGGGATCGCAGTTTCTTTTTTATATGCACACTTCTAACTGAAGAGCCCCTATAAAAACCAAATCCGAGATCCACACCTGGGTATTCCAATGGTTTTTCCAAATGTATCATGAATATGAGAGCATCGGTGCAAGAAATTATTTATTTAGCATAGACTTGCATATGTAGATTTCTACTTCCAAATTCCATTAACACAAGTATCCTTAATTTTGTATCCTCCATTTAATGGTTTATAGTATGCAACTGGCATGTTTTTGAAATCTTTAGATTATACTTTGTACGGTTCCATAGTGGGCCCAATAGTTCTCGCATTTAAGCCAAAAATCTGGCATATCCATAATAATTTTTTTAAAGTGGTGAAATTTTACAACAAGTGTTCATAAAGGATTAAACTAATTTTCCTGGGAAGTATTGGAGCCTTCTTAAATAATTTTTCAGATATAGCTAATCCAGCCCAAAATTGAAATAAAAATTAAAAAATCAAAAAAAAATGAACTTAATTTAAAATTAAATATATATCAATTGAAATTGGAAAATATTTCATACAGAGGTCGATATGAGCACCACATACATTGAAAAGATAGTCATGCCCAAGATATTGGATGGTTATTGACTATGAACAACAGTTTTAGATTTTCAAGCCGATTAGAAAAGGACGACACTCCTTATGCAATCTGTTTTTTTTTTAAGTTATAATTTATTTGACATGGTTTATTAAATTCCGAAAAAAAATTTGAAAAATACATTTTTGACATTTATTACATTAAAATTGATCATTTGTACTTTTTTTGACCTGTATTTTTATAAGTTTGCAATAAAATTTCAAATCATACATTTAGACAGCTAAGTAATTCAAAATGGTTAAATTTATCAATTGTTAATTTTTTAAAATAAACTTTTTGATAGAAGATTCAATTTCCGAAAATCGTGAGGAACTCAATTTTCTGGAAAAATTGACTAAAAAATTAATTAAAAATTTTCAATCAACTATCGAGTAGCTACTCGGAGGTACTTTTTAAGGGAAGTAGCCAAATGATAAACAAAAACCAACAAAATCTTTATAATTACTCGGATATATTTAAAATCAATTAAAAACAAAAAGTTTTTAAGCTCAATTTTTTTTTCCTGAAGTATTATGTATTTATTTATAATAAAGAGTAGGTAAATGTATCATGGTAACTGGAGGTTTTTTTTTATAAAATACAAAATGTCAACTTTGATGGCTAATAACTTAAAATTTAGTTGCTTATGCTGGGAGGCCACAGATGACAATAATTTATTTATTTTCTACTAAGTGGAGCATAGAGTCCCAAGGACAAAAATTTTATATTTAAAGTTGGTCAAAATTTCATTATTAAACAGTTAAGAAAAGTTTTTTTTTAAGCATTTATATTTAGTTTCATTTTTAATTCTTAGAATTCTTCATTAATTGTTCGAAAACTTTTGTGCAGCAGTGTAAACTCACACGATTTCACACACACACCAAGACAAATACCAAAATTTCTAACACTGATTGCAGTGTCCCAGAGCTGCTTTGTCTTTGGTTAGCTTTATTTTTTTTCGTTGTTGTCTACGTCATTGGAGCTCGCTCCGTGCTCCGTGCTCCTTGCTCGTTGCTGCGAGAAGTGCTTTACCCACTGCGGCGTTTTATGGGTTTAAACTTTGATATTTAAAAATTCGCAAAAAACCAGAACTCTATTTGCAGTAAGTGTAATTTTTGGGTTCTGTTTGTTTTAGTTTCGATTTGTTGTTGTTGCAAAAACTTTTCTAAATTTAGTAACAAACCAACAATGCGAAAAATAATAAAACAAGAGCAAGGATTTCTAGGATACTAAGTTAGCGGAGGCGAGTTAGAGGGACGCGTAGTTAAATGCGCCAAATGGGCCCCAAGGAGCAAAGTTTCAGTACAAGCTGCTGAAGGATTTGCCACTAGTTGGCCCGGTTCGGCTTTGGTTGTTTGCAATCCTTGCTTGCTTTTCTTTGCTTAATTGTGAATGCATTATTCATGAGCGTGGAAAACTAAAAAAAGGACGCATATTTTTATATGAAAGGAGCGGCAGGCAACAGCAGCAGCAGCAGGACGAACTCGCCGACAAAGCCAAAGAGCCAATAAAACAGTGTCCAGTGCTTTTAGATATGCTCGGCTTATCTGCTACACTTGAAGAGAAATGAAGGCTTTAAGATAAAAAAAATATATTTGTGGAATTCGTTGGGAAAATTGCTGTGTTGAGAGTATCCTGGCGATTTAATTAGGACTCTGTTAGCTGCTTAATTTTGTAACGAGGGCTTTCAGGCTGTCATATTTTCAAGAATCTTTTTCTGGAATTCGCTGGACAAGTGCGTATGTCGAAAGGACACTAATAAATTAATTTGGGCCCTATTAGCTCTAATAGCTTCTTGATTTTGTAATGAGGCTATGCTTAGGACTTAGAGGATATTGTCACCTTTCAAGAATCTTTTTGTGGAATTCGTCGAACAGGAGCTGTACTCAAGAGGACACTGATAATTAATTTGCAGCTCAATTAGCTTCTTAATATCGATAACGAGGCAGTGCTTGGGACTTCTAGGCTGCTGTCATCTTGTCAAGAATCGTTTTGTTTCTTAGAAAAATAATTTAGGAGTACACGTCTAAAGATTAGTTATTAACTTCAGTAAATGGTTTCCTTTATGGAAAATCAAAAAATAATATTAAAATATGTCTTATGATGATTGAGACTCTTCAACATTTTTACCAAAGAAAAAACAGCGGAATTTTTGAGAGCCTGCTTATAACCGGTTCCAGTTTCTTACGGAGCTTTTCGCTTAATAACTGAGCCATATCATTTGAACTTTAGATTTAAATGAAAAAAATAATGCAAATTGACTCCAAGCGGGCTTTACCAGGAATGGTGAAGAAAAGAAAATTGGAGGGAGAAAAATGGGATAAATCGATTTCATATGTTGGGCAGCTTTTTCTCCTGGTAGGTTAGGATAGCTTGTATATGCAGCTCAGATAGTGACTGCGATCACCCAGAGACCATGGGGTCCATTATGTTAAACGAAGGGGACGAAAGGAATTAAAGATAGGGAAGGATTGTGAAGAAGAATCAAACTCTGTAGGGCATCTCTGACCGCCTAAGTCACTCATGTTACAGAACCTTTTTGAGGATTCGACGAAAGCAGCCAGATCCGCAATGGGCACATAGGGTAGACTGCTCAGATCCACAAAGAAAGGTTTACCCAGAAACTGAAAGGAATTGACGATAGGAAGGGATTATGGAGAAGGATCAAAAACTGAAGTGCATTCCTAATCGCCTAAGTCTCTCATGTTGCAAAACCATTTTGAGGATTCGAACGACATAGGTTACACTACCTCGATTCCCAATGAAAGGTTTTCCCAAAGGCTGGGTTCGTCTTCTAAGAAGAAGGGAGGAAAGGAATTGAAGAAAGATCCGCAATGGGCACATAGGGTAGACTGCTCAGATCCACAAAGAAAGGTTTACCCAGAAACTGAAAGGAATTGACGATAGGAAGGGATTGTGGAGGTGGATCAAAAACTGTAGGGCATCCCTAATCGCCTAAGTCTCTCAAGTTGCAGAACTATTTTGAAGATTCCACAAAAGCAGCCAGATCCGCTATGGGCACATAGACTAGACTACCCTGATCCTCAAAGAATACCCAGAAACTGGGCTTGTCTTCTAGGAAGCGCCGGGCAGACCCATAGCAGGTGTCGGATGCTTTCTCTCTCTTCTTCATCCCCGCAGCTACAGCAGAAATCTTGATGGGGAACGTGCAACCTCTCAGCTATGGTGCAGTGACCCGTTGCAACACCTACCTTCCTAGTCCTGTTTTTATGGAAGCGCATGAGTTCAGATATTCGCTTTCTCGGCCAGAGTGCTAGGAAGATGCGACAACTGGACACTGTGCCTCATACTCTTTCCGCTAGAGCTCTAGCCGCCTCCCTGATTTGCGATACGAAGTCCTGTAATGGTCTTTCTATGTCCGTAACCACAAAGTAAGCTGCCAGCGCCAAGCCATTCCTGGCGCACTCGTTCGCCGCCTCGTTACCAGCGACATCTGAGTGACCCGGAACCCAGAAGAGGATAATTGTTTGGTGTTGAATACGGTTGAGTGCTAGGATCGTGTTACGGATCAGTTTACTTTTTATTTTATTTTTCAATTACAATGTTCCTTGTGTCCTGGTTAGGCACCCCAGACACTTAAATTTGTCATCCTTTTCTAAGCTCCCAGAGAAAGTTTATTGGCACTCTTAGATGCAAACTGCTGACTGTTATGCATTTTATGTACTCCATGCTACAAATTAGCACTTCCAAAGTCTTAAATTTAGAGTCATCCAACCAACCAGATGTCGCATCCATGCACTTAAACTCTTTCCTCTCTTCAGTGGCTTATGCATTTGGCAGATTGAAGTTGCACAGAAAGATTTTTAAACAACAAGACACGGTTACCATAGCTGCCACTACCTGCTTTGACAACAGTTCAAATCCGGGCTTTAGCGCACCTTGTTCCCAGTCAGCCACCTAAGAAGCATCCGTCATGCTTCTTAACCTTTCGGATTTGTTTTTCTTTGAGTGTACACAATGTCCTGGTTGTTTACACAATGTGTTCTCTGTGAGCTGGAGATAAACTTTGCAGCTTTTTGTTATACTTGTTTGTCACTTGTCTTGCATAGCAACAACAACAACAATAACATCTTCAACAACAAAAGTGAAACCCATTATTCTAGTAACTAGCTTAGTCAACAAAACAAAACAGCTCTACAAATGAACAAAACGTTGCGTAAATGAAAAATGCGCATACGTCATGTGGTACACACGCACTTACACCCACACACGCACACACACACACCGAGAGCGAAACCGACACAATCAAAATTCCCACAAATGCGACGAAAAGCGCCTCAATTCTTCTCCAACCCTCGCGTTTAAATTTTATAAATTGCGACACGCTCCAAAAGTTAAAAGCCAGCAACAACAAAACCAACACCAACAACAACAACAAAAACAACAACAGCAACAACACCAACAACAACAACTACAACAAATTTCGACTATAATTTGTGTGAGTTTTGCGTGCGTTGCTCAACCGCCATTTTGTTTCTTTGATTCATTTTCATTCTCAGCAGCTTCTCATTTTGTACCGTTTGATGTTGCATGTTAAGGTTTGATGCGTTTGCACACACACAAAGACACACAACAGGGGCGTCGAGAGGGGGCGATTGGGGTAATAATCTTTAAATGGTTGTTTTACTCAGGTGTTGTTCTAGTTATCGATAACGACTAAATCTGCGGCAACGAAAAAAAAGACATTCTAGATTTTGGTTGGAAAAATATAACCGTTTTCATTGTATCGACAAAAAAAAAGGGAAGCGGGCCGCTTTTTTGCCGACCTTCTCCGATTTTGATGATTTTTACACATTTCGTAGAGCTACTAGCCAAGAGTAACCACATCGAATTTTATTGCAAAATAATCGAGTTATCGATAACTGAATATTGGGATTTTAATTTTTAGACACTTTTTAATATGACGATCACCAACTTGATCACTTCAACTAAAAAAAAGAGTTCTTCCTAACTTAACATAACCTCTAAATGAGATGAACTTAAGCGAAAATAATCGAAATAAAGATCACTGAAATCGTATTAAATTTTTTGTCTTAACTTTCAATGGCCATAACTTCTAAATTAGACGGCTTAGAGCGAAAATAAGTCAAATATCATAACTTCTTCTCCCAAAAGAATTTTCGTCAAAACTTTCAATGATCATATCCTCTAACTGGGACGAACTTTAGCGAAAATAGTTGACATCAAGATCATTACAAATCGCACCAAATTTTTTAGTCTCAGATTTAAATGGCCATAAGTTCCAAATCAGACGGCATAGAGCAAAAATAAATCCAACTTGTGATCACTTCAACTCCGAACAATTTTATCATAACAACTTTCAATGATCATATCCTCAACTTGGACGAACTTAAGCAAAAATCGTACCAAATTTTTTTGTCTGAATATTAAATAAATCAAACTTGTGACCACTTCAACTCCTAAAAAAATTAGCTTTTAATTCTCATCTAACTGGAACGAACTTTAGGGAAAATAATCGAAATCAAGACCAAATTGACAGTACAAATCGGACCAAATTTTTTGTCTCAGCTTTAAATGGCAATTATTTTACAGATGCTTGATAATTTCATAAATGCCTATAGGCATATATTGTGAAAGCATTTTTAAACATACTTCTATTGGATAAATTGTTTATAGTTAAGTCGTTCAAAGACTTTTCGTTCTAAAGGCCCAAACACAGCATGCAAAATTTACGAATATAACGGAGAAACTTCATTCCAAAAAATTAGCCACACTTCTTTTGAAAGCAAAACTTTTTTGATGATATTTTAAGCATTTTTCATGGGTAGTCTACTCATATTTTTTTCGTCACATAACTAAATTTCCCTCTTCCAATAATTACCTATCTACGTCACTGACACACTCACACCTACACACACACTCAAATATAAAATATATAGACCAAGAAACAGCGCCAAAGAGATTCAAAAAGTTTGAGACTCATTTTCGGTTATTTACCGAGAGATTATATGAGCGAAAGGCAGCATATGGCGAAAATCTTGTCAAAAAAAGAAACCTATGTAGACATATGTTTAAGTATACATATACATATAAGCTACAAATACATACAGAGAATACGAATACATATGTACACATGTATGTGCAAATGGTTAGCATTTGTTAAGACTTGCTTGAGTGGAATTTAAATAGAGTCGAAATGAAAGTAACTCTGGAAGTAAAAAGAGCGAGTCCTTTTTAAAGACACTTTATGAATATATAAAGTGCTTCTAAAAAGTAACTTTTCTAATAAACTGCTTTAAGAACTTACAACGCGCAAAACTTCCGCGGATTTTGTAATTTATGAAGCGCGGGAAAAGTTTTGTAATAGCAATCAGGAAGAGAGAATTTTTGTTGGTAATGGACGACGTTGTATGACTTCAAGATTGATTTGAGTTTGATTTAAGAAAGTTGCAACAGGAAAAGAAGCACGGAACGTTAAAAGATTATACAATTATTGTAAATGTAATTAATGTCTTGTAATGGTAAGTGTTGATGACGTAAATGGAACAAGATGAAAAATGTTATTTATTGTATTTTTTTTAAATGTACAACTAGTACAGAAATAATATATTTTGGTATAAAAAATGCCACAGTGGAATTTTTGTAGCTTAATGTCTAAAACTAAAAAGGTGTCCTCCACCTACAGTAGGGTTTACTTTATTTATTTATTTATACAATTAATTTTTTTTTTATTTATTTAGCGCTTGAACAAAGCAAGGTTGGCATTAGACAGTAGACACTAGAAAAGAACATTTGGTAAGATAGAGTAGTTAATAAATAAATATGTGCTAATCGGCATCTCTGACGCCGAGGCTGCATTTTTAACAATATTCTTCATTTGCATAATGTCTTAAGACCATTTGTCTCAAATTGCAAGAGTCGTAGAAAAAAACTTTTAAGACACAAAGTGTTCAAAATGAATTTGATTTTATTTTTGTAATAAAGGTATACTTAGAAGTTCGTATTTTGGTATGTGGAATTCGCCAAAGTAATTTAAAAGCAGTTTTCAACTTACCCTTGCAACTTGTAGATCTTAAAAAGATACGTAAAGCTCTAGGCGTTCAAACGGACAGACAGACGGACGGACAGACGGACATGGGTATATCGACTTCTCTATTCACCCTGATCATATTTTAGGTAACTTTGGGGTGTCTCCGACGACTCCTTCTATATGTTACATACATTTTCGGCTTGCACAAACTTAATATACCCTTTGTACCAGGGGCGGACCCAGGATTTTGGTAAGGGGGAGTCCAGAGAAATCTGTCCAGAGAAATCCATCTTTTATAATTTTTATAATTATTATTCAGCCCGGATATGTGAGCGAGCGCCTTGAAACTCGGTTCGCGCGGAAACGAGCGACAAGTTTCAATCTATTCCTTTCCTAGTATAAAAAAAGCATTCCGCGCACTGCTGCACGCTTTGTCATTGGTCAAAGAGACGGTGGTGGGGAAAAATACCGCGCGGTCAATATAAGGAAACGCGCTGGGAATTATTGGGACAATCCAAGCCTTTTTCCACTGGCCCAAGAGACAAATGGTTCTTAAAGATGAAATTTCCAAAATGACGACGAAAAGTGAGGGAAGACGACAGAAATTGAAATCTATATGTCCTACAAGATGGGCTCAGTCCCACGAAGCAGTTTCAGCATATGTCGAACTCCAGCCAGCTGTTATTGAAGCTTTAGAGGTAATAAAAATTTGGAAAGACCGTGATACTTCACAAAAGCCTTCTCAACTTTTGACGGCAATCTTGACTACAGAATTTCAAATCTCGTGTCATATAATGGAATCCATTAATTCTATTGTTCTGCCTTTGAGTTGAATATTGCAGTTGAAAAATCAAGATCTGGGAGAAGCCACAAAATTGGCAGATGATGCTTTGGATGAATTCAAGAAAAAGCGGCAAAATGCTGACTCATGCTTTCATTTCATCTATGAAAAGGTTGTTGGCACCTGTTCCGAGTACGAAATTGAAATCAAAAAGCCGCGTCGATGTGATCGTCAAAAAAAACTCCTCCAACGTTGGATCTCAAGGAATTGAAGATTACTATAGAATTGCATTTTATGTGCCATTTCTCGGCACATACATTTCTCATCTTCAAAGTCGCTTGGAAAAGCACAAATCAATTTTCCAAAGCTTTGGCCAGTTATTTATCAAGCAAGAATTTTATGAAGAATTATTAGATTGTTCCGAAGGCGATTTCATCTCAGAAGTCAAAATGTGGAGACAACGAATTTGCAACCAAAGTATTCAAAATGCGCTCGTATTTTTTTTTTTTTAATTGAAATCTCCATAGGAGAGAACGAGGAAAGTCGAAGTGGATTTCAGTCTCTATCTTTTCATATTATGATTGTGGTGAATATTTTGGGAGTAACCGCCAACTAGCCTCAGTCTTTCCTATGATATAACATTTTAATCAAACCCCTATAAGCTTTTGCTACTTTTTCAGGTAATAAATGCGAATGCATTCAAAAATGTCAATACGTTATTACGAGTTTTGGCAGTATTGCCGTTTACAACAGCAACTCCAGAACGTTCATTTTGAACCTTAAGAAGACTCAAAAGTTATTTGAGGAATACGATGGGACAAGAGCGCCTTAATGGTCTAGCTGCTTTGAATATCCATAACCGGATTGATTTGACTGAAGACGAAATTCTGAAAGAATTTTTCAAAAAGCCTCGAAAATTAAAAAACGATTAATTATGGAATGAAACTATTCTGTAATGAAATTTTCAATGTTTTTAACCTTAATCAACATGAATTATTGATATTTTGTAGACATAAGATCAAATAAACGAGATTATATTCGTTTTTGATTTTAAGCCTTGTCTTTTCATCCTTGAATTAATCGCAAGTGTAAAGCAAAAAAAAATTGTGAATTTTCTGAGCCCGAAGGGGTCCGAACCCGAAACCCCCCCCCCCCCCCCCCCCCCGTGGGTCCGCCACTGCTTTGTACCATACGGTACAGGGTATAAACAAATACGTTTTAAAAAATTTGGTTTGCTGGGATCGAATTCTGGGCTAGATCCGACTCTACCAATTCGTATCCTTATGTATACTTTTGCCAATGAGACGCTTCGAACTTTCCGTCTGGCAAGAGAATGAAACAATAGAAGTTCAAAACTTTAGTTTGCTTTTTCAAGCTGCTATACTTCCCTAGACTATGGGCGTACGTATGTGCACACTTATATCTCAAAGACCATAAGACCTGAAAACTACAAATGGTGCGCACAATCCAGACGCACTCTATCGCCTCGAAGGACGAAATAGGAATTGGCAGCCACCTTATAAAAGGGTGGTCCAATGTGAGGCTGACTATAGACTAATACTTATATTTTTACAAAAAATTCCCCCCTGTCATTATTCCTTTGAGAAAATCTTCAATCTTAAATGTGTCAATACAAAGTATGACGCAAGTAATTGCTTGCTTGGGGAGTCTGGGCTTAAGGTATTCCAATGCTAGGCAACGCAGTGGCTTTTTGCGTTGTTGACCATAACGTCACTATGTCCCATAATTAAAACCAAGTCGGACTTTAATGCTTTTCATTAGATTCACCTTACTTTCGAGTGATAAGTCCCTTCGAAAAATCTATAGCCTTAAATTTAACCCATTATTTTCGAACCAAGAAGAGTCTCCCTTTTTCAAATTTATGGAGCTCACTTTAAAAATTTTTACACTCAGTGTATCATCTGCTACAAACGTCATGCGACCTTGATTAAAACCAAAAAAAAAAATATCTAAAATGCCCTTAACTGCCAAAGAGAAATGCCTTTTTAATTTGATTAAGCCTTTGAATATTGAAATCCTTTTCAACACAAAAATTTTCGACGCTGTTCGAATCGCTTTTAATCAATTCCTAAAAATTGTCACATTAAGTTGACAGTGCCTAAAATTGTCTTATATTTAAGTAGGGCCCAAGTGTGTCAAATATTTTCCAAAGAATTTCACACACAGCAACAACAACAGCAAAGAGTACCAAAAGCTGCAAAAAGTCGAGCCAGTCGAGGCAGCCGCTCCAGCTCGGAGCACTCATTGAATGCGCTTTTTGTGGCAAATATTTGTGGGCACGGCAGCCCAGCAACGGGGTGGAGAGTATTTTCGGGATCCCCTAGATATCTGTTGGAATTGTCAGTCAGTTGAAAATAGGATTTCGTGTAATGTACGCTTTAAAGTGCAAATGACAGGCCGGTTGGCAGTCTAACAGGCAGCCAAGTGTGCCATCTGTGTAGCAAACACTCACACAGATATTCACACATAGATACGCACACATAGATACTGACACACACAGATACACACAGATACTTAGCCACTTGTGCACCTGCTATGAAAGCACCTTGGTAAATTCTAAATGAAGAAGACCTTGCCGTTAGATGTTTGCCAAACATTGATGATGGAAACACATGAGTTCATATATGAGTGGATGTGTGGTTGTATATGTATATAGTATATGCTCAAGTATATGGTATATATGTGTGTGTGTAGTTGTTGTTAGCTATGTACAAGCTGTTGTCATCAGTTAGTTAAAGTGCTTTCTACCATATACCAAACAACCATCCATACAACATTGAAAAGGATGCGCGTCTACGCACACGTGTTTGCATAAGTTAATAACAATCAGATACACTTTCCAGAGTATCCTTTATTTCGTGGAAAATTGTAACATAAACGTCATAATTTTAATGAAGACATCATTGGCAAACTTTTTCAAAAACCAAAGCAAGTCCCACACGAAGTATGAAACGGTAGTCCTCCAGCGAAGTTGCCTTAACCAACCGCTCCAAAGTGAAGATCTGTGATTAGGATCTTCGTACTATAGGACTTTCGTGTTCCTATTACCAGTTCCCGAAGAACTCTACACTGCTCTTTTGTTAGGGTAAGAAGGAAAAAACTAATCAACGTTCTATTCATGAAAAATTTAAATACCTACATATACAGTGCTTCTTAGAACTATAGAACACCTTCAAGTTTTATGGCCCATTTTAAATATATCTTTTTGTGGGATGATCCACCAAAGCTTTATATTCCACAAAAAACTGTTTATTATTGAACCTTTCGATTTATTATTTGATCCACATTTGTCAAATCATTCCCCTGATCGGATGTAACTTCGAAAGCGGTTGAGAAGGCCACGTTAACAAACAAACCCCCCAATAGGCATAACAATGGATTCCAGATCTCTGGGTGATCTCAATTATCGATTAAGTAGCCACATCAACCTTACCTGACACTCGTAAGCTCTGTGGAATTGAGAAGGAGTTATCCCCGCTAATATGCTGAGTGTGACGCTCTTTCCATAAGAAGGGCGATGTGGCTTGATTTCATATAATCTCGGATATTGCACTAGTGGAGAAGTTCTAGAGGTATTAGAGATACTAACTGTTTCGACAATATTGAAAGATAGGGTTCGTAGCTGCGGAGTGAAGTTACCAAACAGTAAAGACAACTCTTAAACTAAAGTGCATATATATTAAGTACAGTAACGATTAGCTTCGTAGATTTCTTAAGTAGATCTAGTTAATGATAATAATAAGCTTCTTATTCCAACAAGAAGCAGGACGAGTCACATTATCGACTTTTTTTTCTAACTAGTAGTCTTATTAGGAAATTAACTAAAACTATTATAGGACAAGACCTACAATTTAATAATAAAAAACTTGTCGAAATGTAGGTATGTACCAGGTAACATGAATGTATGAATTATAATGATATATAGTACTCAGGCTTCTACTCTGCAAAGTATGAGGGTATGCTTTTACGGCTCGTTGGGTTCGACCGCTCCCGCAGATTTCTAAAGTGGGCTATAGATTTGAAAAATATGAAGTATTTAAATTCTTCGCTTAAATTGAGCTCTTGTAAGCTCTATCCTTAATATCCGCCCATACTTTTGCCTCCACGACCCTCTCAGTAGGTAGGTAGGTTAAGGTAGCAGTTGGATCAGCAAGCCCATGAAGTACATATATATATTCCCTTGTTGCTAGAGTAGCCTAGAAATTAGTCATATCTGCTAGTCCACATAAACAAAGAGGATCCTTATTTTTATAAAAGATACACTTTATTTCCGGCAGATCAAAAATAAGAAGATTCGCCTATGTATACCTACCTATCTACCCAATAAACGCAACCGGCCCCATCCTACTTACACTCAAAATAGCCCATCGCAAAAATTATTAAAATCGTATTACAACTTCACAAAATATAGATAAAAATTAAGACCCTTCCTACCTTCTTTATAAAGTAAAATATAACAACAAAATCGGTATTTACACTCCTCGTATAGATCATCATGCACTTCCTTTATCTAGAGTATAGGTCAGGGTATAGATGGAAAAAATCTAAATAGTTATGATTTCTGTACTGTACATATTTTTATCGAATCTTCAAAATGGTTTAACAAGTAGAACGATTGCCCTAACTCAACCCACCCCACTTCACTTTTCATTTGCTTTTATCGGTGCCTCACGTTCACTGGGTGATTATGCCTCATCCTTACAGCTGACTGAGCTAACCTTATCTAATACCCCTGGTAAGTGGACTTAGTTTTCTTACGACACACCTAGCTCTGTACAAGGTCCGTTGTGATACCACTTGGGCTTAACTCTATTGCCCTGGATCCTCACTAAATCATCACTTCCTACGAATTCAGTAAGATTCCCAAAAAGTTTGGATCCCAGTGTGCTCACTCCGCTCCTATATAGTGTCATGCGTCCTCACAGGAGATGCTCCATTGTTTTCTTCTCTTCTACTTCCTAATGTAATCCTCCAACATTATATGATTTAAAGAAAGTAAGGAGTATATGCAGTCGGAGTAGCCCGTCTAAGACCTTTATGAGTCAATTGGAAAATGACTTTCAGTTGCTTCTTTGCAAAAAGCATTTGCATAAAAGTACATGTTTTTAAAAAGATAAAGGTATTCAGACTTCGGCACTCCTTAGGTAGCCTACTCTGGCATCCTTTTTATTGACTCTAGCAATTTGTTGCAGGTTGTTTTTTTGCGCTTCTGTTTCTTGGCTTTGTCTCATCAGTAGCCTTTTGCTTGTCAATACGGTCATACTTGGCTACACACGCCCACTAACACACTCTCACACACACACTCTTTAAGTTGGCAACTACTACATGAAAAACTTGCATTAGAAGTCATTGTGACTCTCTCTAGATGGCGAGCCTTGTCACTAGACTATCTCACTTACTCACACTTTTTAAAGTGACAGAAACTGCGTCAAGGCTTTGCCACAATGAGTACAACAATAACAAAAGCATCTTCATCAACAACTTTTTCACTCTTTCACAACGAAGGGGTTCAGAGTGGGGAGGAACTCTTGTGTAGAGCTTGCTCCATCGGCCAGCAGCTGTCTCTTCTGGGATTGAAGGGGGTCGCTTCGCTTGTTGGTTAAAAGCGTCGTAATTTGATTGAATTTACGTTGATTAAGCGTATTTAGCTCTTGGCAAATTATGAATGTGTTTAATTGAGAATTGACTTAATTGTCTTGGCTGCGGCGGCTCTCTTCAACTCTTTCTCCAACTACGTCACAGCATCCTCATCAAGTGTTGTTCATCGACAAAAACTTCATCATCATCTGAATTTCTTTGTTGAACTCAAAGTCAATGTCTTTGTTGTTCTGGTTGCTGTCTTTGTTTTTGGGTTCAAGGGTTAGATTTATCTGTGCTCGCTCCTCAAAGTTTGTTTTGGTTTCGAATTAATAAAATTAGTATGTGTGTGTACACACTCACACACACACACAGTTGCACTTAAATATTAAATTTAATTTACTCAAGTTGTATTTTAATTGCGCATACGCCATGTTGGCTTTTTAAAGCAAATAAAGGGCGTTAAAATGGGGGAACCACTTTCGCGGCGGCTTAAAAAAATGGCTAATCTCGGCAGTCGTTTATTTTTTGAAAATTTACACACTTTACATATTGTTTAGATTTGGTGTAACTCAAACTTTAAGGACTCATATTTCAAGATGGCTTTAATGCATTAAGTTTGTGGTTAACGTTGGTCTCAGCTACCATGGCAACAAAGTTTATGGTAAATCCAATAAGCAATTAGTAGTTTAAATACCATTTGTCTTTAGAGAAGGAGAAGCTTATTCATGTTACAAAACTTTAATAAAGGGGTTTTGAGGTTTTATAACATATTTAATCCATTTTAATTCCTGGAAGTAAACATAGTTAACTTTGTGCTTTAAAAATTACTCGTTTTTAAACAAACCCGTTCAGGCTTAAATTTCTAATCAAAAGTGAATTTTACTTTGTTGGGCATTCCAGGAAAAATTTCTGAGAGCATCAATTTGAATTAGCAGCTTCAATCCTACACATTCTAAGAACTGAGGCTTGCATATATTGAATGGGAATTTCACACGAAATTTTTTATAAAATCTACGTGAGGTGAAGAGGTGGAGAAGGTGATGTTGGAGGCCTCCTTAGTTACCTAAAGGGTGATTGCAGGAGTTGGCTCATCCAATGTGACACTGTGATTTAAAACCACAATTTGTTTATGAGAAGACAATTTTACTATACCCTGTACCGTATGGTAGAAAGGGTATATTAAATTTGTTCGTTTGTGATTTTTTTACATTTTTCGATTTTCTAGGTCTAGGGCGAGGCCCTGTCTAAATTTTTCTGAATGTTCCAGCGTTTTGCCCACTTTTATATTTTTACCAGTTCTATCTGCAGGCTTTCGGCAGCTTCTTGGACGTTGGTGGCCGAGGATAGTATTGCAGTGAAGAGGTTACATAAATGTGGCGCCAGAGCATTTCCCTGTTGAACCCCAGCTAAGATTGGTCTATTGCATGACCGCTCACTCTTAACCGAAACTCTAAATGTTCGACTTTCCAAATATGATTTTAGTAATTGATACAGTGGAGCTTTAAGTGGGACCTTTAGTTTTTGCAAAAGCGCCTCGTGCCAAACTCGATCGAATGCCTGCTTCACATCTAGAAACGCTCCTACGCAGTAGCGCTTCTGCACGAATGAATCAAGGATGTGCTGTACCACTCTGTGCAACTGTTCCGGTGTGCCGTGTTTCGGCGAAAACCGAAAGGGTGTTTGGGGATGATGTTTGAGAGATTAGCTGTTGCCATTATTTGGCGCAAGGGCATCCTTTCCAATATTTTAATAAGACGTAATTGCAGTAGGTGACTGACAAGGTTACGATTTGAGCACATTTCCACTCACTCGGAAAATAAGCCAAACGCATCATCGCATTATAAGTCCGTGGGTAGACTTAGCAACTCTGGCGTAAATTCTATCCATACCAGGCGCATTTTTGGGATTGAGCGCATTTTTGGGGTTAAGCGCATTTTTGGGTCTAAGTGCATTAATCTCTTGAATAATGTAACTTGCCGAATCGGCAGGTCCATTTGCAAAGCTGAAGAGAGCGTCTCTCGAGTTTCCAAGACCTCAGCACATTTGTTAAGTATAAAAGGGGTGAAGCGTTCTTCGAGATATATAACGAAGGTATCTGCACGGGCTAGGTCTGAAAGGCACCAAAGTCAAATATCTTCAGTTTTCCCCAATCTTTGGAATAAAAATATATTTTATAAAAGCAAAGAAAGCGGAAAGTCATTATTTGTTTAAATATAAATAAAATATAAAAACCAAAACAAAAATAATTGAATCTCAGTTAATAAATTTAAAATTACTTCCCTTTTTAGGATCGAAAATTTTCAATGTTTCAATGGTTTCTCTCCAAACGACGATTTGTCTATACGGATTAAATCTGATTTGGCCTAATAAAAGAAATAAAAATACTTGTACTTATGTACAAAATCTTTAAAGTACGTCCAAAATCCAAAAGCTTTAAATTTCCTATATTTTAGCCTAAGCTCCACTATTGTCTTCTCTTCCAGCCTATTCAGACTTTCATCTCCTTTGATATTTTTAAACAAGAAAAGCCCAAGCCTCGCTTACATAAAACAAATTGATTTAAGTTTTGGCCAACTTAGCGGGCGCTCATAAATTCTGGATCATATTGCACCTGTTTCGTAGTAAACCATTTAGCCAGATGGCCAAGTCATGAATACTTTGCAAGTATTTCAACTTTGTTGTTTGGCCACAACAACAACAACTGGCAACAGCTGTTCCAGTGCTTTCTCTTGTTGGCCATAAACTTAAGCCAGACCAAGCCGTCTTAACTTTATGGTAACTAGGCCGGGCGGGCACTGACCGCACTGCAAAGTCGTCCATACCGTCCATAGTTGGGCGGCGGAGAGGTGACACTTAATGTGGCGGCTCATTAAAATGTCTAACAGCACCAAATAATTACTTTGCCATAAGTTTTTCACTCAAAGCCTCAAAGCATTCTCTGGTCGGGTTTGGGTCTGGGTCTGGGTCTGGTACTCTCCTCAAGAGCTGCATAGTTTTTATGCCAACTTTATTAGCTTTATACGCTGTAAACATAAAAAGTTGCAGAGGGTGTCTCAGTTTGGAGGATCTGCTTGCGACAGCAGCGTGAAGGTTAGAAACAGTGGCGGACTGAATTTATGGGCGCCTATGAGACGGGGCCACCTCATAAAAATAACGAATACAATTTCTTTTATGTTATTTATCTATATTGTGAGCAATTCCAAACACGTTGTCATTGCTCTGGTTTTTATTCACTTCTTTTAGAGGAAACTTGTCTGCATTTGGAACGATTTCTTAACAACTCTTTTATTTCTGTTTATTCAATTTGCAAATGGCTCAGGGGCGGACTTTGACATTATATTTTTTATTGGCTAGAATTCTCCAAAGCCAATTATTTGAAGTGTCGTCTGGTGCTCAGGGTGTTCTTAAAGTCTCTAAGGGCATGTTGACCGGAGATAATTAACACTATGCCGATTTAATCTTTTTATTACTATTTCGTCTTGATTGCTTGCATAGCAGCTGCGAGGGGCTATCTTTTATCATGAAAAATTAGATCTGGTCCTCAGATTAAACTAACTATCAAAACGCAAATTACTGGCATACTATTCACATTCTGAAATAATGGAGGCGAACTAATTCTGTAGGATTTCGACTCTGAGGCCCTCGCACTTAGCTTTTGTTCCCCAGACCATCTAATTCTTTTTAGTTTAAAACTTTATTTTTATTCTTAAGATTTTTTTTAGGCAAATCCATTTCTAATCGATTTGGTAGTGAAGCCAGAAGTGACCGTCTGATAATTTTTAATCTAGAAAAATATTTAAGTCAAAAATTTTCCAGAGAAAAATAGTTTTCTAAACTAAGAAGAATCAAGCTTCTGTATTAGGAAAGTTTGTTCTTAATGTCATTCTAAACATTTTCAAGCACTTAGTTAAAGAAACCTCTTTTTTTCTTAACGACTTGATTGGATAATTATCTAATCCACTTTGAAGGCACAAAATCTACCTGATAACCATCGTATAAAATCGCAGAATTCCATCTTTTGGGGGGTGGCCACAGTCAATATAATGTGGAATTCAAAAAAGAAGAAATAATCAAATAAATCTAACATCTAAATTTTTTTTTGAAAAAGCCAAACAAATTTTTCAAGCTGTAATATTTTTTGAACGCCTCGTCTGAATTTTATGTTCTAATCATCGTTAAAAAATAAGGCAACTATTAGAATTGCCATTTTTGAGATGCCCTATATTTATAAGTATAACATTTTTTTTAAATTTCCCTCGGCTGGAAATTGAAAATAGGTCTCTAGGTTAAATTTTATGTTTGATATTATAACAAGTCAGCCACCTTTATTTTTTTCGTTACTCAGGAAATCCGGAATTGGAGATTTAAAATAATATATTGTGTTCATCTCCAATATGTTTTATCCAATTAAATTTGCTTAGGCGTCGTCAGAGACCTCCCCTCCCTACTTAAAGTATGATAAGGATGAAGAGAGAAATTGATATACCCATGTACGTCTAGGGTTATCGGGTTAATATTATATAGCTCCCTAAGGAGTATTTCAGAAAACATTGGAAAAAAAAAATCTAAAATTTTCGACGGACTATTCGCTTGTTTATGAAGATATCGTAAACGAATTTGGCATTCGAAAGATTTTTATAGTACCAAATTGAATGGAAATCGGATGAATATATCTTATAGGCCTCATAGGAACTATGTATATGTATAAAAAAGTGTTAAGTGACAAATTCGTCGGTATTATTCATGAAGGCATCGGAGACTTATTTGTCAATCAAAAGTCTTTTTAAGTTCTGAAGCAATATACCGGATTTAATTTAATAATTAAACTAATGCTGGGTATGCCAAAGTATCTTTATAAATTTATTTTCTCCTCGGGGAGTGTCCGAAGTGTCCTCTACTTTAGAAAAATTTGCTAAGTTAGTCCTTTATGCCTGATTTTATAGAGCATTATACGCCCTATTACTTTTTAGAACATTTTAAAATATTTTATGGTAGGAGAAAAAAAAAGTTATTCAAAAACCCCGATTTGTGTAGTCTTTGACCTCTGTCTGACAGGACCATGAAATTCATTGTTTCTT
Organism: Chymomyza amoena; assembly: GCA_037043745.1. Classification (NCBI taxonomy): domain Eukaryota; kingdom Metazoa; phylum Arthropoda; class Insecta; order Diptera; family Drosophilidae; genus Chymomyza; species Chymomyza amoena. The sequence goes on from JBAMAX010001276.1 coordinate 110,604, forward strand.
TTAAAATTTATTATGAAATGTTAAAATAAATTTTCATACCAGTTTTGATGTCATTATTATTTTCATTCCGAGGAAATAGGCTTATTTGGCATTATTCCGAGGTACTGTCTACTATGGCGACCAAACGAGCTATAATCAATTTAGAAATTTTGAAAAGTAAATTTTTTGTAATCTTAAAATATAAAACCAAAATTTGTAAACAAGGTTTAAAAAAATAAAGAACAAAAACAATTTTCTAAGTAGAAAACGTATCTTCCATTGAAAACAAAATTTCTATGTAGGTATTTATTAATTTAGAAGATACGGACTGTCAAAAAAAAGTTCTAAAAATGAAAAATCCAATATTTAGGTTTCGATAGTTCGGTAAACAATTGGAAAATGGAAATAAAAATTAAGGCTGGTTAGCTCGCCCTCGATAGCCTAGACAATCATCCCAGATGTTGTCGGTTCGAATCCCACGTTGAGCATATGCCAGCACTTTCTATTTTCCCTATTTCCATAATTTTTCCTGTCTATTCCATATCCTGATCACTTACTCCCATTATCGGTATCACAAAGGGCCTTTTGTTGCCCTAAGTGAGTTGGGTCGCTAAACTCCAACTGACGCCTAAGCCTACCTAACTACTGGTAGGTTAACATATGTATAAATCTTCAAAATCGGAGACATCGAATTCGTTCGGATTCCTTTTCTAGAATATGACCGAATAGAAAAATTTTGTAGTTGTTAGTAATTATATAAAAACAGAATTTTTTATATGCAATATGTTTATCTAAAATTTCTGTAAAGTATCTGTAAAATAGGAATATTTTAAAGTTGCTAGTTATTATATAAATTTATTTTTTAATCGGACATATCTCCAAAATTTCTAAAAAGAATCCGTAAAGTATGAAAAACTAAAAGTTGGCAGCAGCCATATTAATTAAATTTTTAATAGGAAATATATTCAAAATTTCTAAAAAGTATCCGTAAAATATGAAAACTTAGAAATTGTAAGAAAATTTAGATAAAGGATCCGAAATTCCAGACATTTAATTTTTAGAAAAAAAGGCAGTCACCTGGTTAATTCCCAATATATGTTAATTTATCGATAAATATGAGGAAAATATACAAATGTATCGAAAATAAAAATGGAAATTATAGGCAAAAAATTCGGTTTCTGAGCACACAAAACCGAATCCGAATAAAATTATTGGGCTTGGATTTCTGGGTTTACGGAGCACGGCTGATTATCTTTTCACTGAGAATCTACGACACAAAACCAATTTTTTCGATTCTTCACCAAAACGCACTACAAATTGGAGCTTGAAAAGCACCTTAAAGCAGCACTTTCTCAACACCTCTATCACAATTTTTTTTATATTAAGGACCTATCACATATTTTTATAAAATCTCAAGATAATATCCCATCATACTGGTTGCCGGCCCTACATTATCCAAATATATTTTTAGAGCACATTCTATCTAAGTTAGGACATCATAACTCTACCATTTTTACTTGTTTCCACTTTGCTTCGCTTTAAGTTCTGCATTTTCGCTGGACCTTAAATTAGTCGAGCATAAAATTATCGCGCTGACAAACTTTTATCCTGCATCTTTGTGTGACTTTTCGCCTCAAGTTTTTGCGTAATCTTTTCTGGATTTGTTGCTTTTTTATTTGCAGACGCAAGGACAGCAGCGCCTTGCAACGTTCGGCCAGCATTGATTCCTTTGCGGAGATTGTGTTTAGTGATTCGCCCCGGCCCTCGCTGGACATACCCCGCACCGTGGCACCGTTCAGCAAGAGGCCCTCGGCCAGCAGCCTCTACTCCAACTGCAGCACTACGTCCACCCAGTTGAATGTAAATTACGGCGATATGGCCGCAGGCAGCGGCGTCGGACTGGGCGCAGCCGGAGGAGTCAGCGGCAGCAACAGTGCCGGGAACAGCCGTCGGGAGAGCCTGCTGAGTCCGTCATCAACGCGACGCAACAAACTGACTAGAATTATAAATGGTAAGTCTTGAGGTCTTGGGGTCTGGGAGTGTGCCAAGTTATTGCTTATTTAGTTGAGGATGCACACAGAGCACGCAGCAAGCGACGCCATATTGAACAGGAAGTGAAGAGGTTCCGGAAAAAAAATCGCTGCAGATAAAGGAAAATAAATGGAAAAGAAAAAGTGTGTGTGACAACAAAGTTGGAGGAGGCACAGTGCGAAAAGGCACGCAGCGCCTTAATCAGTGGCTTATTTATTTTGCAACCAGGCGTCACGGAATGCCTGATTGAAATTCAAATGTGCGCTCCTCTTCAGAGCTGCACGGAGCGAGATCTCTCTGGACAGTGCATTAACTGGATTAGCACTTGGCCCTGAACCCGCGCAACGGACGCTGCCACATAAGTGTCATCGTGCTGAAACTGGCACGTACGCATGGAGCAGGCTAAAGGGGGTTCATATGGGGGAGTCACCCCCCTGCTCCTATACATGATGTGTGAAGCGGAAAATTTATACTAGTTCTGATTTTATTAGTTTTTATCAGCGACTTAGTCGTATTATTTAATCATTTATTATATTAATGTATTAATTTTCAGGGTTGTAAAACGAAGCAGGTTTTCACCGGATATCAGTATATTTTTTATACCCTGTACCGTATGGTACAAAGGTATATTAAGTTTGTGCAAGCCGAAAATGTATGTAACATATATGAAAAGTATGATCAGGGTGAATAGAGAAGTCGATATACCCATGTCCGTCTGTCCGTCTGTCCGTCCGTGTGAACGCCTAGATCTCAGAGATGGTAAGAGCTAGAGTTACAAACTTTCACTTAGATCCCATATTATTCCATAGGAGGCAAGTTTATTTTATTTTTTTGATATCGGGGATTAATTATGTAGCTCCCATGGGGGTGTTTGAGACGACCTCGACAAAAAAAAGCGTTTTAGATGAATAATTCGTTTGTTTATAAAGATATCGTAACCAAATTTGGTATTCGAAAGTTTTTTATAGTTCTCAATCACTGTACCAAATTTGATCGAAATCGGTTGACTATATCATATAGCTCCCATAGGACCGATCGTCCAAAATAGCTTTTTTAAAGAAAAATTCGCTATATTTCGTTTTTTAATAAAGATATCGTAACCAGATTTGGCGTTTGGAAATTTTTTAGAGCACTTAAGCAATGTGCCAAATTTGAACAAAATCGGTTGACTATATCATAAAGCTCCCATAGGTCCGATCTTCCAAAAAATCGATTTTTTAACTAAATTTGTTGTGTTTCGTTTGTTTGTTAAGATATTGGGACCAAATTTGACATTCGTGAGTATTTTATAGTTCCTAAGCACTGTACTAAATTTAATCCAAATCGTTTGACTAGATCATATAGCTCCCATAGGACCAATCGGTCCAAAAACACGTTTTTTATACAAAATTCGATGTGTTTTGTTTGTTTGTAAAGATATTTGAAATAAATTTGGCATTCATATCTTTTTTAAGGTATTTAAGCACTGTGTCAAATTTTATTGAAATCGGTTGACTATATCATATAGCTCCCATAGGAACGATCGGTCAAAAAAAAAATTTTTGCTTAAAAATTCTTCTGTTTTTGGTTTTTTGTGAAGAAATCGGACTTTATTACAAGCTAGTGGTACAGGGTATCCTAAAGTCGTCCGCGCCCGACTTTACGTCCGCCATTTTTTTATATGGACATGAGCAAACTTTTCCTTAGTCTAATATATTTCTAGAAAGTGTTCTATCGGATAACGCAATATTCATATAACCATTCGAAATTTCCTTTTAAACTTAATACTTTTGGAAAATTTGGTATACAAATTCAAAAAATCAAGTTCTTTAATTTTGTTTTACAATTTTCCGGAATTTTCAGTTAAACAAAGTATAATGTTTTAAAAATATGAGAAGTCTTAATGTCAACATGGGATCAATGATCGAAAAATCGTCACGTCAACGAAATGACGGGGATATGCAGCCGTATATCGGTTTATTTTTTGCCGATGATCAAGAAACAAACTTTCCTTTACCTTAATATTATTTGAGAAAGGGTTCTATTGGAGAACACAAGTAGAAAAGCTTTTTAAGAAAGTCTGGATGCTACCATATGAAATTTCCTATAACTCTACAAAACTTGGTATAAACTAAAAAATTCACGAATAAATACATAAAAGAACCAGTTCTTTAAATTATTCTGGAATTTTTTAGCTAAATAAAGTAGAAGTTTTTAACAAATATGGGGGATTAGGAGACTTTTGCACACCCTCCCTTCGCCTAAGATCCACCGAAACATGGGATTAATGATGGTAAAATCGTCACGTAATGAAATGACGAGAGTTGCAGTTGGATATCGGTATATTTTTCGCGATGATCAACAAAAGTCTAACTATCTCTTAGTCAAATATTGTTCGAGAATCAGTTCTATTGAAAAACACAAGCAAAAAATCTTTTCAAGAAAGTTTGATAATTAAATTGGTTAACAAAATTTGGTTTACAAATTTTTTAAAACAAGAGAGTATACATTATGGATCCATTTCTTTAATTTTTTAAATACATTTACCGGAACAAAACAGGGAATTTTTAAAAATATGAGAACTTGAGTTTTGCTTTATGAATCAGTACGAATGATAGTTCCGAAAGCTAAGTAAATAGAAAATCGGGTCGCCGATTTAGTAGATGTTTAGGCCCATAACCTTTAAAGTCGATTCGAGTCCCAGATTCATTTCTCAATTGGAAAAATTTTTATTACTACTTGATATATTTAACATTTTTCATAAAATAGTAATGTAGTTTAATGTTAAATTATTTCACTTAAATTTTGATATTACATTATATTACAGATATGTATATTAGGGTGGCTCAATTATTTGCGATACAAAGGCTCACAGCGATTTTGATTCTTTGGCTCTTTCTAAGTAACTTTTCCCCAAACTATGGGTCTAAAATGAATTTCGAGTCGCCTACTTTTTTAAAATAGTTTTTTTTCCCAATTTTCAAAAATCGAATTAGATATTGCATTCACCAGGCAAAAAATCTTTATTTTTTCTATAGCTTAATGTGAATTTGAGAGTTTTGGCGGTCGAGAAATGCATTTTGGACATCTATTTTTCATTTTGAGAGGACGCTTTAGTGCAATTTTTTTGATTTTTGTCCGGTTTTTTTAAAATAGACAAAATGTTGCGAATATCGAGGAATATTTGGCCTTTTGATACTTTTCAAGCACTGTAACAAATTTTATGAAAAACGGTTTATTATATCATATCTCCTATAGAACCGATCCGTCCGAAAAAACGGGTTTTTGTACAAAATTCGAACTGTTTCGTTTGTATTCAGAAATTTTTTAGATTTTTCAAGCTCTGAACCAAATTTAATCAAAATCGTTTGATAAAGCTCCCATAGAAGACTTTATGAAAAATGTTAAATTATTTTCAAAAATATTAAATAAAATTGATGATGATATATCTTGAAAAATAAAAATCGTGGGAAATTTTGTTCATAAAGGGGTTCAGCTTCCCCCTTTTTTTTCAATTTATGTTGCATAAAATAGTGACTTATGCGGATCATTTGCTTGCGCCATCTAGTGGCCAAAATAAATGATGACGTGAAAGGTGTTTAAAGTTATTTATAGGCGGGAATAGCTGCTAATGCACAAAATATGTTTTAATGAATTTTGTTCTAGAGCCAGATGACTCTTTAAACCGGTTTTGGCATGCAGAGTCATGAGAACTATTATTTCTGCTTTAATTCTAAAAGTGATATTTTTAAATTTTTACGATTTAGTACCGACTAAAAGAATCTACAAATTTCCATTCAGGATTTTTCAAATTTTCTGGCACATAAAAGAATCCACTTGGGCTTTATTTACACTATAACATACGCACTATATACTCTTTAGACTTTGCATGCATTGCAATATCATGAATTCCGAATTGGATAATACAACATTTAGAGTGATCTTCCGATACTTTTAATACACTGAGAAAAAAAATAGACCGTGATCATACTAAAGCCGCAGCACGTCAACCTTGATATCTAGACAAGTACGAATTTGCTAACTTTATGAACTTGATACTCAGATTAAGTATGATTTCTTTTAAGTACAAAATACTTTTATTAAGATTGAATAACTCGAAGATCGTACAAAATTCTTACTAAAGTCAAGATCAATTTTCAACTTATTTCGAGTAATCGAGATCTTGGAGGAAGTATTCGATCTGCTCTCACACCCATATATTCTAACGAAGTTTTTGGTTTGGAAAGCGATTTTTTGTAAAGAAAGCGAAGTGAGAGAGCTCAAAAGAGCGTAAATAGGATCTTAAGAATTGTTTTTATTTCTTTAAAGATGCGGTGTACTACCGTATATTCGTCTCTTCCGCATTAGAGTGACAATATTCTTCGTTACAAGTATCTTTTAACAAGATTGAAAATTCTAAAATCAAGCTCATATGAACTTAATTTTAGCATGAGGTATTTTTCTCTGTGTAGTGATTATAAAAGTTTCAGTAGTAAGGACATGTTGATGGAAAAGAATTCATATCTTATTTTGGAGAAATAGTTTTTGGAAAAGCATTAAGCATCCACATCAAGCCAGCTATTTAGCAGATATTTCTAGGCTACTGTTTTTGTTTTTTTCAGCTGCTTAAATCACAATTTTTTTTATCTTATCATATTGTTTTAAAAAAACAAGTATGTAGCCTAAAATAGTTCCAAAAATTTTTACCTACCCCTCTTCTGAGAAATTCCACCGACGGCTCTGTGCTTCGGATCTACTGACTACAGCGAGCTTGACCAGCTGCATCAGCTTGAAAAAATGTTTATCTCAATGTCAACTGCTTCCGCGGAAAAACGATTTTAGAGTGCTATATATGTGTGGGGGTCTGGAGATAAGTCTTCAAACTTCCAAGTTTGGTTCGAACTAATGGAAATGAAAGCAAAAATTCAAAGAAGCGCCTTATCGCTTATTTCTTATTGTAAAATTTTATTATTATTATTATTGTTATAAATGCTGCGCAGCAATGCAGTAGACGCAGACGTCAGCGTTGGCGTCGCTGCAGCGCATTTAAGAGACAGCGAGTGATCGCCAACACTTACGTAGTTGCCTGCCGTCTTACGTTTTTCGCTCTACGTTTTACGCTTGACGACGTAGAGAGCGCGTCTTGGCAACGCTGCAATGAACGCGGCGGCGGCGGCATAGAAACAACTTTGAGTTTATTCGAGTAACGTCTTTTGAGCTGGCAGCGCGTTGCGCTTGTGGCCAACACGAAAGAAAACGCGTCGGCGGTTCATAATACAACAAATTTTTTCACAACAACAAAAATCAACTCAAATAAGAATTAAAGCCAATTGAGGCATTTAAAAAAGTGCTGCAAGTGCAATAAATTTTTTCAAGTGTATTGTAGATAAAAAATTAGCTCAAAAATTTGTGCAAACTAAAAGAAAATTTTGTTCAATGTCTTAAGCAAAAAACAACAAAAAAAAGTACAACACTGAAAAGTAACAAAAAAAAAAACGCGCTTCGCTTCGTGTCTCTGGGCCGTACCGTACGTGTGTGTGTGTGTGAGTGACAACTACCTGTTTGCAGCTGCGCATGTGTGAGTGAGACAAAGTGTGCTGCTTGGTTAAATGAAGTAAAAAGAGGAGGCGCAAAAGGTTTGCGTTAAAGCATGCAACGTGACGTCACATTAACGCATTTATGGCAGTTGGAGCTGTTTTACGATTGAATTTGAATTGTTTTCAAAGCGAAATGTGCTGGGGAAATGTATTAAAAATAAATGAGAATGAGTTAAAGCTGTTTTTGTGTAAATTTTAAATTGTTTTTAAAACAAAATGCGCTGGGAAAATTATTGAATATAAATAGGATAGTAGTAGAGTAATTTTTTTATCATTTTCATAAAAATATTTTATTATGGACCAGAACTTCTTAAGTTTTGTGTTTTCATAATTTTTATTCACATTCCCGCGAATTGATTATACTGGCAGTGTTCTGGTTTAGGTTTATTTTATCAGCACGACAGCTACTTCCGATTGTTTTGCTTATCGGTTTTTGTCACTGCAACAAATTGCTGCATACAATCGTTACTATTTTTGCACATATTTTAATGGCTTTTGGAATGAGAAGTCTAACGCATTGTTTTCGATTCATGATAAATAGGATTCACATGACATGGCAGTTCAGAATGAAAAATGTACTAATTCGTTGTCGTCAAAGGCCGCATTGCAACTAACACGTTTTTTCAATAGATAGATAAATGAATAGATAAAAGACAAACTTTATACAATGTGAATTTTTAACACAAAAAACACTTTGGATGTTTCCGCTCGGAGATAAAAACTGGCAAAACAGAGTTTCAGTATTCCATATCAGGCCTCAAACAAATTTTTCTATTCGCAGATGGGTCTAAGAGACTTCTCATAGGCCAACAGATCTAAGATACGCAAGTGCCAATAACATTAACACCTAATTCTGCTTTTAACACGGTAGATACGTTCCAGAAAAAACCGCCAAGAAAAATATACAGTCGTGTCTGGATATAGTGAACTAATTACTGCAAGGCCTGTTTACAGTATCAAGACTGTTCTCTATATCAAGTTTGCCATTTTTTTGTTTAAAACTCATTGTTTTTGTTTAAAATTGACATTTGTGCAAAATATCATTAGACTATATTTGTAGGAATATGAAAAGGTAAACAAGACATGAAGTAACGTTAAGTAACAGCAACCAACTGCTAAAGTTCAATTAAGAGGAATACCCGCTTTCGTTTCTGATTTATTTTTCTGTTTTTTCGTTCGTTTCTGCTTGAAAATCCTTAAGATCTGGTCACAACTTAGAGGTTTTCGATTGTTCACTAAATAGTGTACTCTATGTAGAAATTTGGGTTTTCACTATATCGAGGTATTCACTATACCGGGTGCTCACTATATCCAGCCACGACTGTAATACGTTTTTCAATAGATAGGTAAATGAATAGATAAAAGTAAACTTTATACATTGAGAATTTTGAACAAAAAGTTATTGGATGTTTCGACATCCAATTGGAGATAAAAACTCGAAAAACAGAGTATAAACATTCCACATCAGGGCTTTCATATTTTAAATTTTATTCTAGACTATGTTATTTCAAAACTGTTAAAAAAAGACCTTGTAAAATCAGAATTGTTAAGAAACGAAAAAATTTACTAATGCAGTCAGTACAATTTGTTTATAGGGCTAAAGTTTAAAGCACTAAATAAACGTCGGCTTATATTTTCTATCACTAAAATCTATCTGGAATTAAAGACTGGAAAAAAGTTAATTTCAATTCCAATTTTAGTTTCATTCCCCATGCAATAAGCTTGAAAAGCCTACGCTTATGGGCATCAACTAGACTGCAATGTTTTCCAAGCAGTCATAAGCAATAAATTGCTCAATTCCCTCTAAATGTTCTGAGTAAATATAGTGTAACAGAAATTAATATGGCTAAGAAACACTTATGCCTGTAGTTCGATTAACTTAATTCATCAGAAACTATTGATATGAGCGCATTTTAGAATGTTTTTGAAGAATAAATAAAAGCTTTAGAAGCATTTATGTAGGTAAAATAAATAAAACATTTATTGAATTTTAGTGCGAAATAAATACAAAAAAAAAGACACGAAATCGAGACGCTTGAAAAAGAATGTTCCGAAAAATGGGTTTACTAAAGGGTGCACCATTTCTTATGTCGGCATGTAAACATTGATTTACTCTTAAAAAAACAACCGATTTTTGTATATGAGGTATTTTCATTTAATTTCAACATCAATCAAGTGGCCGCCTCTATTGGCCACAGCAAAATTGCTTTTCAAGCAACTCGGCTGGTATAGCGACGATTTCGGCACTATTGTTTTCTTTAAGCTCTTCAAAGGTCTGTGGCTTGCTGGCGTACACTTTGCTTTTTAAATAACCCCACAAAAATAAGTCTAGAGGGGTCGAATCTAAGGATCTGGGTGGCCATTCAACGTCGCCTCTTTTTCACATCAGACGTCCAGGGTGTTTTATGGATCTCATGTGGATTCTGCGTTCCCCAAATGCGGCAATTTTTCTTATAAACGCCACCAGAGAGTTTGAAATTGGCCATCTTTTGGTGTGAAGCGATTTTCAAAACATATGAAGTCAAGTCAATCGGCTATCAAATGTTTAAGAGGGTCTTACTATGAAATACCTCATTTCCGAGCGCTATATTCAAAAATTCATTCATTCAGTCACGAAAAACGACCGCGCGTGACCGTGAAAAATGCTCTGTAACTGCCAAACGAGCCCGTCCATAGTTAAATCCTTTTACCAGCGTATTTCTAACACTATTTAGATGAAACAAATGTAAAAAAAGTCGATTTTTTGAAACTGTTACGTAGTAAGACCCCCTTAAGTTATTCAATGTTACAATATCGACATAAGAAATGGAGCACCCTGTATAAAAAAACTCTCAAGTAATTATCAAACAGCTACCAAATAAAAATTCCAATAAATTCGATCATGTGACGTAGCTGAGTTGAGAGCGCAAAAAGTTGCACTTGAAAAGGCGCCTCCTTCTGTTTTTGCTTCAAGTGATTGCTGCTCAGCTTGCTTTACCTGCTTGAGAGAGAGAGCAAGTCAGGTGAGCGTGCGCAGCCGTTAAAGAGAGAGCACAAAGAGAGCAAAGTTGCCAAGGTATATGTCATTGTTTTTGTTGCGTTTGCTCTTGCTGTGTGTTGATTAAGTGTCAAAAACTAAACGCGTCGCTTTCATTTATAAACAGACACAAAAAAAAATTAAAACAAAAACAAAGAAAACGTTAAGATAGAAGGTAACCGTAAAAGAAAGAAATAAATTTGCTACAGTTGCAGTTGCACGTTAATTAAATATTACGCGGCGGCAGTTGCAAAAATGCGCAATTCATTGTGCGGCAACAACAAACGTAGGCGGGCTTGGCGGCGGGGGCAGCATTGCATGTCCAACTACAGTTATTAGCTGCACGCTAAGCAACTGCAACAATTGCAACAAAAACAACAACAACAATGCCAGAGCAGAGCGCATTGGCACGCAGCGAAAGTGAACTTTTGCTTTTGTCTTCTTCTTTCTTGTTTCTTTCTTTCTTTCTGCTACTTTGCAAACTAATTTACTCACGTGTCTATCAAAGCGTCGTTTCTGTCCATCTGTCTGTCTGTCCTTGTCGCTGTCGCCGCTGTCTCTATTCCAGGCAGCGAAGCATTGCAAAGACAACAACGAAACAAAAACTAAAACAACGACAACGACAACAACAACAATTTGCAACATAATTACCTTGCCTTAAGCTTTCGTTTGTGTATCTCTCTCTCTCCCGCTCGCACGCTTGACAAAGCTTTTTGTGCCGTTTTTTTCAAGTGATTTATTTTTTTTTTCGTTTTTTTTTTTGCATGCAGCTTTTTGCCGTTGTTTTTATTTAAAGTTGTTTGTGTTGCAATTTGAGGCACGACGCCGCACACACACTTATACACCATGAACAGGTAAGCAAACACACACACACTCACACATTTATCTTACACTTATTATTTCTGTCTTTACTTTAATTTAAATTGTTTAAGTGTAAGTAACTTGAACTATTGCAGCATTTTTTGTTGTTTGCTTCTTCTTTAAATCTTGAAGCTGTTTGTCAAAGTTTATTCACATTTTCAATGTGAACCACAGCAGCAGTTGCAACAACAACAACTGCAACAGCAGCAAAAGTAACAGAGCGACACAACTGTAAAATGATTTCAGTAATTTTTTTGCTCTTGCAACTTGCCGTTTTTGTTTTCTTTGCCCGCTACTTGTAGAGTAAAGAGGGTATTTTAAGTATGGGAAGCATTTTGGGATCTACAATAAAAATAAGTTTGTATCAAATTAATCGATTTATCGAAGCAGGCGTATCACCAAATGGAAAGGCGGATATGGGTGATCCCCTCCGGTTGACGGTCCATAGTTTTCAATTCTTTGGAAAAATTTAGAATTATATGATTTTCACTTGCCGGCCCAGTGAGGGCATGCTTTTCTGTCTATAATACAAACTTTTGTTTAAGCAAATATACTATGTTTGAAGAATCTGTTTAATCACTCGACCGATAGGGTTTATATTCGGTTCCAGAAATAATGGACCTTTTCCCAAAATTTTTCGACTTTGTTTTTACAATTGCTATGACTTATGACTTAATACTTGAACACAATGGAGGGGGTTTTTCGCAACTACTACGGTTGTTCGCCGAGGGGAAGGGCTTCAAAAATTGTATCAGTTGGATCACGTAGTTTGGGTACGGTCCTGATTATAAATTACGTCATAAGAAAAGGTTGTAATCTAGAACAATATCTAGAGTCTTAACACAATCTAGTGTTCTTCAAATAACTATATAACCGTATAAAAAAAAAGAATGCAAAGAGTTTGGGTCCCTCCAGTTTATATAAAGAAGTCAAATCATCCTTTGGCAAAATTTTGTAGTTGTCAGCAATGCTGTTCAATCTTTTGATCTCGGCGTCTTTTGTGTATCTGTTTAATGAAAACAAACAAAATCGGTTAAATCACCAAAACGACAGTGCATCAACAAATTTTGGTTAGAACCTACAGTAACAAACGATGTTGCGAATATTTTGCTATAACTCTGCAGCATTTCCCAACATAGGAATGAAGCATATTTTGAATTTAGTTCACACAGGCTCCTACTTGAAACGAAAATTCAAAATTATGTCTAAAAGTTTTTTTATAGGTCCCAAGAATTGTATTTTGAATTTTGTCAAAGTCGGTTGACCATATCATATAGCTAGCATAGGACCAATCGTCAAAAAAAAATACTTTTTATGTATAAAATTCGTTGTATTTCCTTTGTTTGTGAAGGTAACATAACCAGTTTTTTAAAGTATCCAAATCATATTTGATCAAAATAGAATGACTATATTATATAAACGCCATAGGAACGATAGGCCATGAAGTTATTGTAACCAAATGTGAAACTCGAAAGTTTTTTATAGGTTAGGCAGTGTACGAATTTAATCAAAATCGGTTGCCTATATCATATTGCCCCATAGGATAGATCGGTAAAAAAAAAAGGGGTTTGTACAAAATTCGTTTATTTTACCTCAACATTCGAAAGTTTTCTATGGTTCCCAAGTGCTGTACTAAATTGGATACAAATCGGTTGATGGTATTATATAGCCCTATAGGACAGATCGGTCGAAAAAACTTGTCGGTGCCAAATTTTTTTTTTCGCTTCATCATCAATTGGCGATTAAACCTGTCAATGTCGCGGTAGAAGTCGTTCAGCTGTCGTTCCATCGTAAAGGAACTCACCATCATCGCAAGAGGGGCCAAAGATCTTACATAAATTGTTCTCTCCAAAACTCGCGCCATGCATTAGGACAGGTATAATATGCGTCTTATAAAGAGTTATCTTCGTCCTGCGAGAGTGAGCTCGACTTCTCAATTACCTACTTAGCCCAAAGAAGCACCTGTTGGCAAGAGTAATTCTACGTTTTGGCAAATAAAGTAAATTTAAATTCATCTAAAATTATTAATTTTTCGATTTAGCAAAGCAAACATTCAAACGTTGTTTCTGATACAGCCATTAATAAAAGTCTTTTACTTGCGAATTTTAATTTTGTAGCTTGAAAATTCTTCGGTCTCAAAAGCAGTTTCTCGATTTTGAAAATTAAAGCAATTTTTTCTTTAAATAAGCCACAAAAAATTAAGTCGTATCACTATTTTATCTTTCTCCCGGCTTATTTGATAGATTTTTATTTAAATACTTTAAAATACCTAAAAGAAATTTAATTCAGTAACCATATTTTTTAAGACAAGGCAACAAAAGTTTGCGGCCGATTCCGATCTTTTATGTGTAGCAATGTATATAAGTATAAGTTCACTTGGCAAAAGCTCGTAATATCTTGCTTTAAAGTTTGAAACAACTTGTTACTTAGGTCAGAGACTTTGAAATATAGTTTACGTAATTTTGAGAAATAAATTACAATAAAGTTATTCGAATTCACGTACTTAAATAAATTTCACAAAGAAATCTTTAAAAAAATAAAATTTTTAAGAACATTTACTACATAATTACATTAGCATATACGCATTATACAATTATACATAGATATAAGCTTTTGACATGGCCCAAAAGGTTATCTGTTTTCTAACTATTTATCAATATATCGATAATGAAGCTGAGTATCGATCCGATATTTTCAATCAGTCCGATATTTTCAATCAATACGATATTTTCATATCCAAAAATTTATTTTGGCCAGCATTTTTATCATGCTGCTTCGATTTTCGGGCTTTTTGAGTGTCATCGATCGATCACACAAAGCCCCCTTCCTTTAGAGTATCCCACCAGCGCACATTATCTCGATAAACGTGTATTTCGAAGTCGGTCATGCCCGACTTTACGTACGCAATTTTTTTTGCTCTTGCATGGCTACTTATTTTTTACCGGTTTCGTTTTTTATACATACCATATGTATGTATGTATGTGTATGTATATATGTACACACATAAGTACATAAGAATTTGTGAAATTTAACATTTGTGCTGGCTGCATTTCGTGTCCATTTTAGTTGCGTCGCTGCCTCAGTCGCTGCTGCAGGCGCTGCTGCTGCTTGCCACCGCTGCAGCTGACAGTCGAAAATTGACGCTGCACGCAATGAAGCTGCAGCTCTGGAACTGGAACTGCTCCTCCATAGCAGCTAAACTTTCAGTTGGCCATTATTTTTGGGGCGCTTGTTTTGGCATGACCGTAAAGCAAAACAAATCATGTACTTTGTTGTTGTTGTTGTTGGTGTTGTTGTTATTATAGTTGTTGCCATTGCCATTGAAATTCAACGAAAGACGTAACGTAAGCGTTTAACGTAGCGTATACGTTATTTATTTTGCGCTCACTTTTATATAAAACAGTGGCGTAGAAGGGGGATTGGGTTGGTTGAGCAACTCAACGCTCTTGAGTCCAAGGTTGATATTATGGAATTATAAAAAGGATGGGGTTTATTTCTGAAATTCACATTTATACAAAAGTTGTAAGTTGTTGAATTTAAAAAAAAATAATTTTAAAACTGATTGGGGACTTTCAATACTACGTAACCAAATTTATGCACTTTTTACTCTTTTTAAAAAAAGGTCGACATGTACCTACAGAATTTGGATAATTTTGGGAACCAATAAGTAAAACAAAAAAATCTAAATTTTTCGGAAAATATTGACTATTTGTTGATATTTCCCTACAGAATATTTTTAACATAAATCTAAAAAAACCAAATCTACGAAAATTCTGGAAATTTCTGCTCAAAATTAAAACAACACAGATTTTAAAAAATTTAAAACAAATATATAAATTATAAGTAATTTTTGAACATTAACTATTTGTGGATATTTCCCAACAGAATATTATTAACTACTTGACAAAAACTCTAAAAAAATCAAATCTACAAAATTTTAAGAGTTTTGTGTCCGTACTTAAGAACCACAAAGATTTTCTAAAAATTAAAAACGAATATAGAATTTTAGAAATTTTAAAATATTTTCACCTTTTCTGGAATTTAAGATTAAATTTTTTTAAGTGATTTCGTGGATTTCTATACGAGCTACAAATATATAAAATAACTTATACGTAAGTAATTTTCGAATATTGACTATTTGTGAATATTTCTCTACAGAGTATTATTGAGTTTGTGACATAAACCTAAAATAACCAAATTTACAAATATTTAAGAGTTTTTCTCGAAGTTAAAAACCTCACAGATTTTTAAAAATTTTATAGAATATTTATTATACATTTTAAAATATTTTCATCTAACCTGATCTCAAGATTAAATGTATTATAGTGTATCCGTGGGTTTCTATAAAAGCTGTATGCATATAAAATTATTTATAAGGCTTAGCTCTAGTCCCTAGGCAAAATTGACTTCAACTTCAATTACATATTCTCCAACTTCTATCTAAAAATTTCGCTAACTCGTTTAATTACTGCTCCCCCTTACAAAAATCTATCTACGTCACTGATACCAGATACCAGCGAAAAAAAGTAGAGAAAAATAAAACAGCGCAAAAAATTGTAGTTTTCTTACGAAACTTTTGCGTAGAGGGCAAAGTTTAGTTTTCGAATGGACACATAGCTGATTACCTCTGAACCTCCTAACCCCGGGGGTCTCCGCTAACAAGTTGTGGTTAAGTAGGGGGCTCCGCCTTGCTGCGGCTTACTCTTAAATGCGTTCAGACTTTTGGCCGTGTTTTTTCAGTTTACTTATTAAAAAGTTTTAAATGTTTGATTTATAAGAAAGAATTCATCACAAATTTGCTGTGGCACATTTTCGCTTGAAACTTTTCTTTGGAATTTTCGCCAAGTTCTGCTCTTATTTGTTTTGTTTTTTTTCTTTCTTTCCGCTTATCTAGGTTTTTGGCTGATAAGCAAATAAAAATTCTAGACATTGTGAACACGTAAGACGGTTTTCAATGTTTTTAAAGCTTGTAACGTTCCACAATGTTGTTTTATAATTAATGCTGATAAATAAATAATTTGTTTTTGTAATTAATGTGGGTGTCGACACGACGGAGGTCTAAGATAATTGAAATCAATATATTATAACTAGACACACATTTGTGGGTAGCATAGACGGTTCTTAGTAATTGTTTTGTTTTCTTTTTTATTGGTATTAGCTGACTAGTATTACGCCATTTTGTGGTTGCTAAACTAGGGCAGCGGTTTTTAGATAACTGCAATAGATCTGATAAAAAATATTATGAGAGCTATATGGTAGTAGGGCCGATACTTACTTATATTTATATATATATATATATATTTATATATACTTATAACTCCCGGTTATATACACATATAATTTAATTTAGTCATGCTAATGAAACTTTTCAGTGTCAGATATACAGAAATTCTTAAAAACAATTTTGTGACCGATTCGTATTTTCGTTGACTTAATAGAAAAGGTTAGGGGATTTTACAATTCGGGATCCAGTAGTTGTGGAGGATGAATCTCCAGTAGAATCCGAAAACGAAGTCGAAATGCCGAGTCGGTAGGAGGATATTTTAAGCGTTTCAGAGCATCAGATTGTGAACAATCAAGAGTGGAGGAAGTGATTGAGATGGAGAAAAAAAGGAAGACGAAACAAGAAGTCTTGGAAATTTTGAAGCAGCAGAAAATGGATGAGAACACATTGATGAAGAAAGTGAACTGTCTCCCGGACAATTCGACTCATATTTCTCTACTATCACTTATTCAAGTTTTGTGGAAAACAGAATTTCTCCAATGTTATATACATTGGAGACTTGGATCTCTCTCTCCTTGAAGGAGCAGCAATACCAAGCAAAACGAATTCTACATTCGTTGATGGAATTCCTACATCATGCACAGAAAATGATAGTTTCCCAAAAGAAAGAATTAAGCAAGTGTTCATTAAAGACTTCAGAGATGAAAAGACTTAAGACTGTTTTCAAATATCGTATATCAGAAGATATTTGGTTTGCATAAAACAGACTTAACTGAAAAGACACTAAATTTCAGCATTTGACCAGGCGCAGCGTCAAAATGTTGCCAGCTGAAAATATGAATTGTTGTCTGCTTCGTTCTGGCCGTTCTTTCCTATTTACTAATTGGGAATCCCTAAGCTACGAATATCCTCCGTTACCTGATCTTCCCATCGCAGAGGCGGGCGTCCCTGACGACGTCGACCTTCCAGTGATCTCCGCTCGAATCATCCATTCGTGCAACATTGCCTATGGTTGTAGTTGTTCAATCGAATACGGAAGTCATCATCCGCACCTTTCGGTCCAAAGATACGTCGAAGGATTTTTCTCTCGAAAGTCCCAAAAATCTCCTTATCGGATGATGGTAATGTTCATTTAGTGCTGTAAAGAAGCATGAGTGTGATGAGGGATTTGTAAAGGCTTAGTTTTGTGTGTCGAGAGGGTTTTACTCTTGAATTTCTAACTTAGCCCAAAGTAACATCGGTTAGCAAGATTAATCCGTCGATGTCATGCTGACGTCCTTTTTTGTGTCGATAATGTTCCCAAATACACGAAATACTTTACAACTTTAAAGTTTTAACTATCTATTTGCCGTCGTGTTCTTACTTATAGATAGATAGATTTCATCTTGTCCAGATTTACAGCTAAACCTAAGTTTTTCGACTCTTTATCAATTTTTGAGAAGGATCCCCGTACTGCACGAATATTAATGCCAATAATGTCGATGTCATCGGCATACCCCAGAAGCATGACGCTTTTATAAAAAATAGATATATGTTTATGTCGGCCCGTCGCAGGATAGTCAAGATTCCAGTAATTAGTTGAAAAAGTCGCATGATAGTGTATCACCCATTCTGAAACATCTTTTGGTATCAAATGGTTCGGAGAGGTCCTTTCCTATCAAGACGGAACTGCAGGAGTTACTCAACGTAATCATGCAAAGCCCAACTAGCTTCGCAGGGATACCGAACTCAGACATGGCTACGAAAAAATTCATTCTTTCAGGCTTATCAAAATCATCTTTGATGTCAACAAAGAGCTGATGTGAGTCGATTTGCTTTTCAGAAGTCTTATCCAGAATATGACGCAATGTGAAAATCTGGTCTATCGAGGACTTACCAGTTCTGGAACCACACTGATAAGGTGCAATCAGTTCCTTCATGCAGGGCTTTAGTTTCAGCACAGGTCCTTGTACGCAACGGACAAAATGCTAGCCCCGCGGTAGTTGGCGCATCACCTCTCTTATGGATATGGCAGAGTACGCTAAGACTCCAATCGATAGGCATGCTCTATCCCGACCTTTTTTAGTTTACATATGGCTGATTTGACTTCGTTATAGTCGGGTGTTGGGTTTTGACACTATCATTTAAGATTGGGAGTAGTAGGATACTTTCTGCATCGGTGGAATTTAGTTCATCTGCACCTGCTAGAAGCTTACACTCCCCATCTTGTTAGCGATTTCTCTGCGTTTGTGACTAGATTTCCGTTTTCGTCTTTACCGAAAGATGGCCCCGACTAAAAGCTGGCTACAGTTCGACGACTTCACTAGTGTTGGCATAAGCAAAAGAACTAAAAAGACATTTGCCAAATTTTATCGAGAATTGCCATAATGAATTACTTATTTTTATACTTATAACTAGTGGGCCTGGCAGACGTTGTCCTGCCCAAACTTTTGAATAGTACTTAAAGTCTTATAAACATCGTAAGTTTCTCTAGTTAGCTTATCTGGCAATCATAAGATTTTGGATTAGTTGACTTCCTTGACTCTCTAAAAGAGCCGTATGGACGAACTTTAGTATTCTTAAGAGAGCTCGCATCTCTACTAAATTTCATGCTCGCCAGCAGTAAACAGTTATTTCAACCCCTTTGCGACAGACGTTTCTGTCTGCATTTAATCGAAATAGGCTTAAAACCTCCGTACTGACAACCTCTAAACACACGCAAAAATCTAGATTTTAAATTCATCGACGCTTTCATGAGAACACCCGTTACACGTAAAACATTAAGTTTCTTTTATATATGTATATAGATTGTCTCTCCTCTTAGACTATATCTTTAAGACATTTTGGAATGGTCTTGTTAGAGTTGCTCACATGTGCTCTTGTTTCACAGTTTTGATTTCGCACCAACTGAGCATAAAAGCGAATCGACTCATAAGAACTGGAACTAGTTCTACTTTAAATAAACAACTTCAAATTACATCTTTCTCTAGTTTTCAATGCTTTGCCGTAGCAACTGTCATTGCGTTGGCGTTGCCAGCATTAAGAAACAATTTCATTTAAATGCGATTCTTGTAATTTTATTATCGATATGCAAAAGTCACGCAATTAACTTTACAAGCAGAATTAAATGTCACCCAGTAATATAAATTAAGTAAAAAGATAATCAGACTTTCTTATTAATAAAGAAAATGCCAAGGCGAAAACTCTTTTATTTCCCAAGAATTTTCACTAACGAGCAAATGCAAAATTCCACTTATTTTCCAGCGAAGACTTTTGTCCAACGAGTAATCTTTGAAAACAACTTTCATAAATTGCTTAACAAGCTTGTTAATTATTTATTTTTTCCAGTGAAATATGAAATGAAACAAAAGCCATGTAAATTGTTCACCAAATAATTGCTTATTTAATTTAGCTTCTCTTTAATTAAATGATTGATATGCAGAAACATTTAACAATTACAGCAGAATTCGATTCATTTTTTAATAAAGTCATTCATTACTCACAGTCAGAGCTTTAGTTGAATTTAAATTATATTGTCATTGGATCTCCTATGCATTGGTTCATTAAGGCTTTTATAAATTTCCAAGAAATTTTCTCTGGGATATTTGAGCTGTCTGCTGTTTAAAGCCAACACTCAATTTTCTACAACAACCTTCATTATAAATATTATTGTTGTTTTCTGGAATAAATATGTTTTGTGCCTTTGAGAAAGAGAGAACTCAATGAATGTTAAAAAAGGAAAACTCACTAAACAAATTGGTAAACTAAAACTTGGCTCTGTGCACTGATTGACCTTTGACATGTTTCGGGTTACAACAATCTGTCTCTGTGTGTGGCTCTTTGACTATTCCAAAGACCTTAAATGCGTGCTGGTCACTCTATGGAACACTGCTACAAGTTATATAAGCAGATAACATAAATAAAAAGTAAATAAAATGCAAAAAAAAAACAAAGTAAATTAAGTGATTCGTTGTGGTTCTGAACTAGCGAACTCGAGATTTGGTTTGGTCTACTTTTAAAACGTTTGCAGATTAAGTTGGGTTTGTCACGTTGCCGGGCCGTTGTCCAATATGCAATGGTCACGTATGAAACCACGTACAAAAACCCCGGATGTGTATACGACGTCAAGCATAACCCCTTTTTGGCTGCTCTTGTCCAGTCTGTATGCAAATAAAAACTCACTGACATATGTCAAAACACAGTGCCGGATTGAAGGCGAGGTAGCCCAACGGGCACTGGAGCAAATAGGGGCCCAATCAAAATATTACATCTAATGCGATTTCTTTTAATACTCGTTTAAATATAATGCTTTTATAATTTTGCAAAACTGAGGCCATAACTATTACCTTATAGAAATAATTATATGTGCAAAATTTTTAGTTACATATACGTATATCTTCACTTATGAGCTAAGCGTAACGTTTATTTTGAGAACGCAGATTTTTGGAGAAACCGTGAGAAAATAGCACGAAGAGCAGGGGAGGATAAAATGGACCCTTTTATCTGGGTTAACAGTGGTCAAAATTGTTGTTATTTTAATAAGACATCACAAGATTTTAAAAAATCTAGAAAACTACTTAATAAACGAGGGAAAAGGTGCAATTACTAAAATTAGCGGATGATCCAAATGGGCCATCCGACAGTTGGATAATTATTACATACTAGGAAGGAATCAATTGCTATTGTTATTAAACTCAATGTTGTGTAAAAAGGGAGGTGGCCCGAATCGTTATATACGGTTCCATAGACCGAAAATTATGTTATTTATTGGTATCCCAAGACTCATGTACTAAATTGCTCAAAATATTTATAAAAAGGGATGTTACGAATACTCCTACGACTGCCTCTATGACTACTCGAGTGGTTGTCACTATACCTACTCGTACGACTTCTCTTGCGAGTACTCCTCCGAATATTTCTACGACTTGTCCTACAAATAATCCTACGACTTTTCCTATGAATACTCCCACGACTTCAACTATGCCTACTCCTACGACAATTCCTAAGAGTACACTGAATTTGATGAAAAACGTCTAATTTGCATGATTTTGACCATCAAAATACCAATTAAACAAGAATTAGTACGAACGAATTGGTTGCTGAAAACTCCTTATAATATAGTCTGCGAATAGCGAATATGTGGGAGGGTTCTATATGTTTTACCTAATCATGTGTATGCACAGAAATTTACTAAATTACATCAGCTGCGATTCGGTCCCATTTCCGAAGAATCTACTTGCCGAATCAGGATATTTCAGCCATATAAGGCTTTAAATCACGAAGTATAAGCTCCAAAATCATACTTTCGGGCTTAAAATATTGCATTTATGGAGTGGTCGACGACAAACTCTGGCTAAAATTTGATTGAAAGTATCTTAGAAGTGTCATTAAGAAACATTTTTGTTATCATATATGATAACATTTGATCATATGTCTATTAAGAAGACGTAAAAAGTGACCTTGTAGTGGATTGAGCCCACAATTCACTTCTGCCCTCTTTAAAATTCCGGCTGACTTATTGCCCTAAAACTTGTTTATGGAAACATAATATCTACCTTACGTTACTTTAAGTTCTGGATATAAGCCATACCTAAAAGATTTTCAAGCAAAATAGAGTTGTGCACATAGAATTATTTTCTATGGAAAAAAACAGGATCCCTTTTTTTAATATTAATGATTACAAAATTAATTTTGTATTTATTTTAAACCTCATAACAAACACAAAAGTGGCTTTCACATTATTATGCTGTTTCGAACCATTTTTTGTGAATTGAATTCAATCTGATGAAGTTCTATTCTTCTAAGACTAATCATGAATTCTTTTGCTAACAGAGACATGTCTTGAATAAGAATTATTATTAAAGAATCGGTTGAAAAGTGTTTTCTAACATTAACATATGGATTTAAACATTTTATTTTAATTTTTTTTAATTGACTATAAGGTAAATGCAACAAATATAAATTATAAATATTTCCAAGTCTTGCGGAATAGAATTTTTCGTTTCCCGGAGCAACAACTTTTAAATTTTTTGTGGTCCTTATTTCTTCCATCGGGAAGGAATACGTTGACAGGGGCCAAACTATATTCATACCTACAAGCTCAACAAATTTGTACCGATTTTAATGAGAAACGAGAGTTACGTCAAAAAAACAAACTTCATCTTTTCAAGTGGTAAAATTTCGTATCTCTAGTTCTTAAAATCTCTGAGATCTAGGTGTTCATTCAGACGGACAAACGGACATCAATCGCTACCCGAGGATGTGATAAGCATTTTGTTATTAAATACTTGGTCTACCACGCCTCTTTCTGTCCGTTATATACATTGCACAAATCTAGTATACCCTTTATACTTTTAAGTATAGGGTATAATAATGTAATTATGCTTAAGAAGTAATTTTTCGATGTAGCTGGAGCTGGAGTTCTACAAGATTACTCCATATACCAGTCTTGCCATTGACGACCCTGGCATTTAGTACCCTCTATTTCTGTAGTCTGAAATTTATTAAGACCGTCCGACGATGCGCCCGACGGCCCAACTTTAAATCCAGCCCTGGCCTAGGTCTATCGCTCCATATGACGGCAGTAAAAACCGAGCAAGTCAAGCAACATAACACAGCGACTTTTGAACTTAAAGCTCTCCCAAAAAAAAGGTCAAATGGCTGGCAATATGCTGCGTGATTCCCCCAAACCTGAGCACCTGTGTAGGTGCGTGTGTGTGCTTGAGTTGAGTTTGCATGTTTGAGCCTGTCTGAGCCTGAGCCTGCATGTTCCTCTGAGTCCTGAGTGTTGCCATAGCATAACTCTTTGCCACATAAATGGAATAGTTCAGATTTGGGCGCCATTTGCAAGTTGCTCATTGCTCGTTTGCTTTCGCTTTAACTTTTCAATTAGTTGTTGTGTATGCAAACAAAAGCAACATCAACAAAACGAATAACACAAAAGCAAAGAAAAAAAGAGAATAAGAGAAAGAGCGAGTGAAAGGCGAGCAAATAAAAATAACAAACTTTGCACAGCATTAAAATAAAATCCTTTTATGCTTACCAGATTTGGCTCCTTAGCCCTGGCCGCCAATTTGCCGGCCTAAAACTCTGCAAATCGCGCCGATTTGCATAATTTTGAACGTGCCCGGATAAAGTTCATACAAATACAACAATAAAACTGACTGCAAAACGCAAAAAACAGGCGTGAACTTTATACAACAACAACAAAAATAACAAATAAAAATGAGGAGAACAAAAAAGGTGGATTTTTTAAAGCTATAGAAAGTCGAAGGGCAAATACTCTTTTAGAGGAGTAAAACAGAGATGTTCATGAAAACCGTAATGGATTTTGAGCTACTGAATTGGAAATTAAGATTCGAGAAATCGCAGCATAACATAACTCTGAATATCTCCAAAAACTATAAAAATGAATATCCCATCTTAAAACTTTGACGTGCTGGATTTTGTTTTATTTTGAATTCAGATTCAGCGACCTTAAAAATAATTTTTTATATCGTCGGACACCAGGGCGCAAAAATTATCTTTTAAAGAGTTTTGGAGTTTATATTAGGACCCAAGGATGCTGGGGTTCAAAGTGCTTGGATTCATAGTGCAGGGATCATAGTGCTCCATAAGGGTAGTCTTCTCACATGTTTAGTTCTTCTTATTTTTTGTGGGTCTCAGTTTTCAGTAGACTTATCTTGAAAAGCCTGAAGGCATATATTGCTGTGACATATCAGTCCTTTTTATAATTTAGAATCAATTTCAACATTTCAATTTCTATAAAAAAATTATTTTTTTGGAAGCCCAGAACTCAAAAACTCATATATTTTTTTGAGACGACGAAATCAAAAAGAAAAATTCCTCATGTTGGCTGATGTTTGTTTTATTTATAATAAATTGAAACGAAAAAGAATTCTTAAAAGATTACTTTTTCTAAAAGTATAGGAATTCCGACACATTGAATCTTTATTTGACAAAGAATTTAACCCATTTTTAGGTATCTATCTCATATGATTTCTCCATTTTCTGGAGTATTTATGGATTAGTCATAGAGCTTTCATTTTCAATTATGGGGATTTGTCGGAAGTATTGTTTATATTACTATATTTCATATCTACAAAAAATATCTCAGATGAAGGACCCATTTTTTTAAGTATTTAGGGCTTAGACATATAGAATTTAGTGATGATGATGGCTCCATTTTTATTTATTATAAGATTTTATTTCTTTCGCCTTTTAGTGCTCACGAGGGATTATACATTTTATCGAAAGAATTGAAATTGAAGAATTAATTTCTTTAACAAAAATCTTAGAAACACAAATAATTTATTTTCAATTATGAAGGCTTGTGGGTGGCTATTGGACTATAGGTTGACTTGACATTACTATATTTGATTTTTATAGCAAATATCTCAAATGATGGACCTTTTTTTTTTGGAATTTTAGAGATTAAACAAGGAGAATTCAGAAATTACTATTTTTTAATTTCTATGAGAAATATCTGAGAAGAATTTTTATTTGCCGCCTTAAAGTTTTTGGAGAATTTATAAATTAGTCATATAATTTTCAATTTCAACTAAGAGAGCTTGTGGGCTATACATCTTGTCGGAAGAATTGGTGACATTACTATATTTAATTTGCATAACAAATATCTCATGGACTCCTTTTCTTTGGAATTTATGGATTATACAAAGAGACTTCAGGGATTACTATATTCTATGTCCATAACAAATATCCCAGATGATGGCTCTTTATTTTTAGGAACTTGTGGATAGTCATAAAATTAATCTCCTTCATGTCTAACTAAGAGTACTCACATGTGGAAGAATTGGAATTGCAGAATAAAATTTCTTTAACAAATATCTTAAAAGATGGCTCTTTTCCGGAATTTACGGATTAGTCTTAAAGAATTGATGAGAGCTTGTGTATAAATATGCATCTTGTTGGAAGAATTGCTGAGGCTTATATATTTACTTTATATGTATATCAAATTCATAGCATAATTATTTCCTCTATATTGTCCTGGAACGCTTCTTAATTCTAAAAAGAGTATAACTATTTTTTAACATATTCCAATGTTTAGCCTTTGTAAAATCTTCCATTTCAATACTAATAATCTTAAGAAAAGATCTTGCCATTTGCATATAACATTTTCATTTTTTTTATTCGAATCTACATTATCTTTCGCACTATCTGATTAGCGAAAATAACTCTATAAACTGTAATGAGTAAGAAACAAATCGAGATAAACACTTTTAACAATCTACAATATTTTTTGAAGATACATAGTAACAAAAGGTGATACAAAAAATTAGGCAATATTGATACACACTAATGTATAGGAAGTAGATGTTTAATCTTGTTCCGAGTGCTTTGGACGTTATGGAATCTCTCTCTAAAGTAACGACAAGATGGTTTTTCTCAATTTTCACTTTTCTTTTCCATTTTGTAGAAAGCAAGGCAGATCAAACTTTTCCTACAGATTAAAAACTTGACAGAGTGTGTGAAGAAAGTAACTATTACGCTTGCTGCTCATCTTATTCTTCTCGCAAATTATTTTGCAACAAGAAAAAAGATTTCGTAAAAAATATTATTTAATAGAGACAGCTTTATGATATAATCTTGAAAATGCATAATACAAACATATATTAAATTTAAACAGTACATATACCCATAATAACTTCGCAACTGATTACAACTGGAGATTGGACCATTATTACAAATAAATATACATATATAATATGTGAATTTTGAGAAATTTTTCTCACGAGAGCTATTGTATGCATATGATAGAGATGTCTAAATTTATCAATAGCATTGTTGTTGGAAAAACTATTTGCAAATGTCTGGACGTAAATTTAGTTATCTCTAAAATAGATTTTGACCTACGAAGTCAAATTTTTCTAGTAGTTTGGGCAAATCAGGAAATGGAAGATTAACTTTATCGTACTCTAATCAGTTGAAAGTACAAACAAATTTCCAAAACAAAATTTCATTTACATATCAATACATATCTTAGTTTACGATCGATTAAGTCGTGACACTTAAATGGGAACGTTCTAAAATTGGGAAATAACGATTTAGTTGTACTCTAAAAATGAAAACATTCTAAAATTGAGGAATTCCTAATTTATGAAAGCTTTGCCCATATTCTTTTAAATTAATGCCGATTAATAAAACTTTTTACTCTTGTTCCGGTAAATTCTGCAGGTGACAAAATTCCTTTAAAGTGAATTTTTAAAAGTCTTTTAGAGAGAAACAATTATTACCAAATTGGTTTTAAGAAATATTACGAAATCCTTTTAAAGTAATTTTTTAAAGGACTTTTAGAGAAAAACGACCAAATTAAAAGATTGATTTTCAGAAATATAACGAAATCCCTTTAAAGTGAATTTTTGAAGATCTTTTAGACAAAAAAGGCTTGATTAAAAGATCGATTTTAAGAAATATGACGAAATCCCATTAAGGTGTCTTTCAGTAAGAATTGGCTTGATTAAAAGAATGATTTTAAAAAATATGACTCATACACTAAATGTATCATAAATGGGCGTATTTGCCCTTGTTAGGAAACTCTTTTATTAAGAAAAGGGAAAAATTGAAAAAATGTGTATCTTGATCTATTAGCTTAAATTAGATCGATTTTTATAAAAAAAATTTTTTTAAATTTGATTTTTTATAGATCTTTTTTAAATCCACATTTTAACACGTTTAAGTTTAAGTCTAAATTGCTGAAGCTCTGAATTAGTGTGACCAGAACGCTTAAAGACGAAATATTCAAATTTTTAACAAACAGAATCCTCTAACACCAATGTACCCCACTAAAGTGTATAAAACAAAACAAAAAATATGCGTCGTCATTTGGAACTGGCAAAGGGAAGTCAGAAAGTTCGAAACGACCGACCGACTGACCCAATCAAAAAAACGTTTATTGCCATTTTGGTTTGCATTTCGTTTTGATTTTGACATTTGGCCAAAAGAAATCAGCGCCTTAAGTGGGCGAGATATAACAAAAAAATACAACAACAATATATACTTTGTATATGCAGATGTAACAACGAGATTTATAAATGATGAGAAAAAACATGAGAAAAGCCCGACAAGGTCGAGGGTCACATTTGCATATCTGATTAATATGAATATATTAGGCAGTTTTGTGATTTGCTTGCCACATAAAAACGAATAGAATTAAGTGAGACGGCGACGGCGACGACGAATGTCAATGATTCGATTGTCGACAGTTGGTCACAATTTCGTAGAAAAACTATGCAAATGTTTTTATGTAGTTCTACAAGGGATTTATATTCGTGCAGACTTATGTATGGGGGCTTCATAATGCCCGCTTACTTAAATTCAATTGTCGTTTCCGTTGTCATTGTAGTCAGTCAAGCTCAGTTGAGAAAGTCAATTCAGTCAGTTCTTAAAACCCTCATAATGCGATTTGCACATAAATAAAAATATGCTTTTTTAAAATTGCACATCTTTTAGTGTCACAGATACACAGACTCCGGCTACACTGAGAGAAAAAATTTAGTACTTTGTGGTGAATTGACGTTCTGTGCTCCAACAGGAGATAAAGAAAATCATATTTGTGATGAATAGAAGTGAATTTGCTCTTAAAGCTAGTTTATTATTTTTTCTTCTACAACTTCCCAAATAATGTCAAGGATCTTTATTTAATAAAATTTCAAGGCTGCAGCTTTATTGTACTTGGAAAATGTGGGAAATAGAAAATCTTTCGATTGATACCGAAACAGAACCAAAACCGGACCGTGAATATCAGAAATAATCGCAATAAAATATTTTAGAGGAGTGAGTTTGAATGGTATGAAGTGATATAGCATTAGCATCAAAGCTTAACGTCGTGACGTCACGAGACAAAGGTTCCCAGTTTCCCAGTCGATGGAAATAATTTTTTTTATGTAGTTCTATGATCTTTTCCAATCGATTACTCAATATGGCATCAGCCTAAAACGCATTCAGTAGAAGAAAAGATGATGTGATAGAGTATTACCTCAGAGTTTAACATCGTCATGTCACGAGACAAAGGTTTCCAGCTTCTTTTTAAACATATTTTTTTAATCTTTTCAAATCGATCCCCAAACAGAGCTAAAAATTAAATTGCTATTGAACGACCGAAAAACTTAAGACCGATTGTCTATTGGACTATGGCCTAAAATTTTGAAAGAACACCTAATTATGAACTTTTTAAAAATATGGTGGCTTAGAAATTTAAATTTATCTATTAAATGTATATCCCGTCAGATACTGATATGGTTAGATTAGGTTAGTGCTGCAGTTGAGACTGAAGTACCAACTCACTTAGGCCAAGAATAAGCCCGTTGTGATACTGCTACAGTGAGCCCTTCACCACTCTTCCCCACTTAAGAGGTCTGGCAATCTTAAGAGACATTTTGGACTCTTTTCGGAGATCTGAGATAATTCATCAAGAAAGTGTGACTTAGGAACCGGAGTCTTTTCCTGCCCAGCCCTGGGCAATCATAGAAAAAGTGTTCCACTGTCTGCAGCTCCTACTCATCGGCACAGCTTCTACAGAAGTCATGGTGAGGAGCATTCAGCGTAGATGAATGTTTTCCCAACATCCAGTGTCCTGTGATAGCACGGAGTAGGGGGCTCTAATCAGACAGTAAAGTTCCCTAGTTCTTTTACAGCAGTTATTCGACCAGGTTTGCCCCAAGATGCTGCACGTGTTTGATGTCGGATTCCACGCTTGGTTTACACAAAGAGCGAAAAAATTTCGTATTCGCAGCTTGCAGCTGGCCGTGTGTATACCCCAGCCCTCCTTGTCTTGAAGGAGGATGCTGGTAGTTCCTTGTCTAGCCAGTTCATCCGCAATATAGCTGCCCTCGATATCCCTATGTCCTGCGACCCATATAAGGGTAATTGAAAAGTGCTCAGCCATCTGGAATCGATTACAGTTCAAACGTTGAATTCCTCAACATAGACGCCTCCGCCTACACGGTTGTCCAGCTTGGAATCATCCTTGTATATCTTTCTACTGATATAATATTGTAACTTTTCTGCAAGCACCTTAGCCTCCACGTAATCTCCAAAATAGGAAAGAAAGCAGTCTACTCTGAAGGCAGAGGAGAATTGAAAGGCAAGGAGGATACGAGCTACAGCTGTGAACCGAAACAATCGGCAAAAAAAACTCTTGTAAGAAGCCTAATTGTATTCTGAAGAAGAGGTAGACCTAGAAAGAGGTGGCTAGAAGAGACTGAAAAAGACTTAAGGAAGCCACGCGAGAGAGATTTGAAAAACTTTGCATAGGATAAAATCAGATAAATAGATAGAGCTTTGAACCAGGAATGATCATCAAGAGAAACACTTGTAAGAAACCTTATTGGATACTGAAGAAGAGGTAGACCCAGAAAATGTGGCTGATGAGGCTGAAGAAGACTTAAGGAGACTGCGCGTGAGAGATTGGAAAAGCTTGGCATTGGATAGAGCTATACGGCAACAATTTTTTTAGGTAGCATTGGTTGACCCAGGACTGTTATGCGAAGAAAGAAGAAGAGAGTTAGAGATTTTAAGTATATTCCTGCTCATACAGACAAGTCTTAAGTGTCTGATCATTTGGCAGCTATCCCTTGTGGCGCTAATATGAAATTATCCGAAGGATATTCTTGTTTTAAAATCTGGTCACACTAAGCAAACTCAAAAATAACTGGTCCAAAAAATTTATCCAGAGCGAGGAAGAGATCTATTTTTTTTTTGACTACACCAAGTTGTTGCTTTTTTTCGCACAGTGTAACCCTACACAGCTCACTGACAATCGAGTGACTTGCTCCATACAGACAGTTGGAGTCCAAAGATTTTGCCATTTTGGCGGGATTTTTATTGAGGAAGTGGCAAATTTATTTAAATTAAGTCAAAAGTGGTTTTTGTGCGCTCACATTTGTTGCTCCATCCCTCGCATATTTTGCGGTAGATTTGACAATTATGACAACATGAAATGCAAGTTATAATCGACAGACTTTAATGGGACTTGACTTGTGGGTAATGTTCTTCTTCTCCGGCGGCGCTCCAACTACGACGAGGTGTTCATTATGGCGAATTTACGCTTGAGCTGTCAGGATGACTTCTGGAGCGTTGTGCTGGCTTGGCGGCTGTCGCCTCTGTTAAGTGGATTAAGTTGTTGGCTTTGTACATAAATGGCTCTGATGACCTTTGACTGGTCAGTCAGGGACTCGAACACTCCATTCGGATGGGCGGTTGGGAAGGGCTGGATGTCAGCATCAGTTGTGATTTATGTTGGGCAATTTTGTTTTTGCGTAGGTTCATAAATTTTATTATCATGCAATTGTAAGCTGGTTGTCCTTTACAAGGGATTCGTGCGAACCCATCCCTGCTTATCATTGCTGCTTTTGAAGTTTATGGGTCAGCAAATTTTTATTTATTGTCAATTTCGTTGGGTTATTAGATAGGTTTTTCAATATAGTCACTTGTATATAATGTATCTCAGTTTAATGCTGTTGTTGCTTTGGATACGTTCTGGGCTAGTTAAGGGATTATTGCTGTGACAAGCTGTTGACAGCTCTCTATTCGTTCGCTTTATTAAGGGAACAACTTGTACGTGTGGGTATTATAGTAGTTTGGATGTGCAATGGAAGAGGGAGTCTACGGTACTGTAATGGGTTGTGGTATGTTAAAGTTAGTCGGAGTTGGAACATGTGAGCTTTCTCATGCCTAAATATTGACAGGGGCTATGATCTACATTAAGGCAATATAGTTGATTTTTTTTAATTGACACTGGACGGACCATGTCTTTATAAAAGAATTTCCCCCAAATGTGAAAGTGTCCAACAATTCTTTCATTCAGGTCCAGCCGATTTATATTTGAGAAAGTAAGATTAGTTATTCACTTAATTTTGCTCATTTCATAATCTGATTGAAATGGCCACTAGATGGCGGCAGCAATTTTTTGACGCTTGCAATTTAAAAATCGATTACTTTTTAATAAGGTCAAAATTGACTTTATGCCAAAAAAAAGTGCGAAATAAATCACTGTGCAATGATTGAAAAACATTTTTTAGACTTTTAACACCTGTTTCAGATTCAATTGTACAATTCCCAATGTGTGTTACTGAAAGTTTTCTTTTATTTTTTCTTATCCTTTGGAAACATATATTTAATGAAAATGTTAAAAAGAATTGAAAATAACATGGTAAATAAAATCAAATGAATTTTTCATCGAAGTGACCGCCCTTTGCTTTTGTAGCAGCCTCCCACAATCTTGACATTCGGTATACAATTTTCTTATATTTTCTATCTTTGATATAGGTTGAAGACAGTTTGATTGATTGTTGGTTGAAGTTTTCTGACTTCTCGATTGAGCTCTTGCCAAAACAATTCATTCTTGCTCACATTATTTTCTGCAATTGACATGTTTTTTGCATTCTATTACCCTGCTCTCTTATTATTTACCTCCACTGTATTAAAAAAACATTAAATTTTATCTGCAATGGGAGTTAAAAGTTGAAAAATTAATTTTTCGACGTCGGCCAATTTTTTGACCGTCACTGTATCCAGCTGTCACTTGAAATTTCTTAAGGAGAGCGATTAGACATATTTAAAATATTCACATTAAGGTCACTAAGGTCATCACCTGTTGTTTGTTTACATTAAAAACAATTTTATTTAAGGTAAAGAAAATTTCATTAATTTTATTAGCTACTTCCACGAAAATAAATTATAATGCTCTGAGCCTTTGGCATCGAAAGCAAAAAAAAAACACCCTGTGGCAAAAATTGCCGTCAGCCATGTAATAAAATTACAGTCTTTTCCAATACACTGGGACTTTAAAATGGGATGGTCACACTAAAAAAAAATTCTGATTTTTTTTAAATATTTTCAATTTGAGAATATTTTTATGGATTATATGCATTTTTTTAAGTCTTTGCAATTTAACAATATTTTTGTGGCTAAGATCAAAGTAGAGAGAATATCGGAGCTCAATTATAAATTTATTATTAAATTGTTTTATTAATATTGGACGATTTTGGTGAATCTCAGTCATTTTTGTTAAGTAAATTATTTATGTAAAATCATTTACTTATTGTCTACGAATAGTTTCGAAACTAAATAAACCAAAAAACAAAATTAATTAATTTATAAAGCTTCGTTGGTTTGAATATTTTGTATACGAGGGTGGAATCTCCTCCATGGCTGAAAAAAAGTTTTAGATGGATAATTCGTTTGTTCATGAAGATATCGTAACCAAATTTGGAATAATGCTTAAGAACAATAAAAAACTTACAAGTGCCAAATTTGGTCACAATATTTTAAAAAACAAACGAAATACAACAAATTTTGTTAAACAAATCGATTTTTTGACCGATCGTTCCTATGGGAGCTATATGATATAGTCAACCGATTTTGTTGAAAATTGGCACATTGCTTAAGTGCTCTAAAAAATTTCAAAACGCCAAATTTTAGCAAAATCGGTATACTATATCATATAGCTCCCATAGGAGTTATCGGTCAAAAAATCGATTTCTTAACAAAATTCGTTGTATTTCGTTTGTTTTTTAAAATATTGTGACCAAATTTGACAGTTGTACGCTTTTTATGGTTCTTAAGCATTATCCAAATTTGGTTACGATATCTTCATGAACAAACGAATTATCCATCTAAACTTTGTTCGCTGATGGAATTGTATTTCCTTGTTTGCAATAAGTCGTAACTAACATTTTCGACCGATTTAATAGCCATAACTTTTCATCGGAATCAATTTCTAGTTAAATACAAATAAAGTGTTCTAACAAATGTTATATAAAAATGACTTCAAGTGGAATCGATAAAAAGTGTAAGTATTGACTTTTAAAAATCTCGTAGTTCTGTTAAAGTATAAACAAGTGTATATCGTCTAAGCTGAATCTCTTCTTTCAAAGCCGTAAAGTATCGTCAATCGGTTGATGAATGCGACGCGTGAAGGAAATTCGCTTGGATTACGCTTATACAACGTCAAATTGGCGGTAGAAATGTTTTTTCGACATATCATCTATTTGTCAAGGACCACAACACAGAGGTCCTTGAAAAGTTCTTTGATTTTTCAGTTTTGTAGGACAGTGCTGCAAATCTAAACTCATTTACTTATTGTCTACGGTTATGAATCGACGCAAAAATTCGCTTGGATTACGCTTATACAACGTCAAATTGGCGGTAGAAATGTTTTTTCGAATTCATTTTTTCAAGGAAAACACAGAGGCGTCTTGTTCAGTGTGCTCTCAAATCTAAACTAATATGGCGATCGGGCTGAAACTATAGCTACAAGCTATCTAAGGATGGTACTATAGAACGCCACCTTAAGGTAGGCCTAGTGGCGGTGGAATACCCTGTACCTTTCCTCACTGCATATTCCTACTAAGAACTTTTCAAGGGGATTTATTTTTTTTAATAAATTTGATATTTGTACCGATAAGTCCGAAAATGTTTACCGATTGTGTTGAAACTCGAAAGTTACGTCAAAGAAGTTATTTAAAGTATATGGGGTAAGTTTCAAGTTGATATGTTGAGGGGTGTGGGATTGCAGGGGATGGGGGATCAGCATCGATCAAATTTGGATGTGGATTTGTTCATTAGAGCCACATGAACCAGCTTACCAAAAATTGTGATTCAAGGTCATCTGCAACCATAATTAGGTAGTGTCAAATATTGACGCAGGTTGTATATTTTTGACACACACATTTGTGGAACCATAACGCATCGCCCTGTAAAATTTCGGATGAAAATATTCACCGATGTTGCCAAAAACTGCAAAAATCTACCGGGGGGAACGGGTGAAGATATTATCATGATTCAATAAACTTCATCTTCTCTGGAAAAATGCGTAACAGCTGGTAAAGTTTGGTGTTTGTAGCTCTTCTAGTCTCCGAGATCAAGGCGTTCATTCGGACGGACATGGCTCAATCGCTACCCGAGGTTATGATAAGCATTTTGGTGTAAATGACTTGGGGTCTGCCGCGCCTCCTTCTGACCGTTACATACTTTGCACAAATCCAGTATACCCTTTGTTCTTTTAAGTTCAGGGTATAAACACAAAAAGGAATCAGAAACGAAATCGGGTATTCCCCTTAATTGTACATTTGATTGCAGCAAAATCAGCTGTTTCTTGGCGTTATTGCTTTTTTTACCTTTTAATTTTTCTACAAATACATTCTAATGATATATTGCAGGCCTTGCAATAATAAGTTCATATATCCAGGCACTACTGTACTTTTTTAAAAAGGCGACCAAAAAACTTTCGACTGAATTGAGATTCTATCCCATTTTGGGACTCCAATCTGATTAAGATTTGTCAGCTAAAGTTATTCAGGGCTTAGTTTATTTAAAAGCCTTTTAAAAGTGTTAATACAAATCAATGTGAGAATTTGGGAATATTTGAGGGGTTTCCTAAGAGAAAGTTTATAAATAAATTGCAAGTAATTTAAACAACAAACCAAATAATCCAAACCAAATGCGCAACGAAACTTATTTTATGGCATCTCCCAAAATGGCCTTTCCATTTTTTGTTTAACATTTCTGCTATAAAAAGTAACTTAACGTCAGCTTTTTATGGCTAATATGGCTTATATTATTAATAATACCAATTAATTGCTTAAATGTAGGTTATGCCAAATAAACAAAAGCGAAGACAGCACACTTGCAGAAAAGTGTTTCGAAAACTGGTTTTCAACACGATTCACAGCTTTTTACGACACAAATTTTGAGAAATACAATTTTAAAGCAATTCCCATACTTAATGAACTTAAGGTATGATGAGTAGACTTCTTAGGAAATAGCTTGTAAGTGGGTTTAATGATATGGAAATATGCTCTCAAACGAATTCTTTAGAAAAGCCTAACTCAGAAGAGTTCTTTCAGACTAGCTTACTTCTAGAGCCTACCTGTAATATAATTTTTTTAGTCAATCCAAACAAGACTACTTTAAAAGCTTTAAAAGTCTTTCCAGTAGCCTGCAAACTTCAGGAGAATTCATGTCATGAATAACAAAATCAGTTCGTATTAATCATTATACAAAGTAAAGAGTAAGAAACTTACACCCTATAATCATAGAAATGATACATAAGTACTATGCATACATACATATGTGCATATATAATATCATCTGAGATGCGTCATCTTCTGCTTTACTGACCTCGCTCAAGCGTAACGATTTTAATAATCGGTTTTTAGTATTGACAACTTGTCTGACGACAGACAAAGTTCCCAGTATTGTTTTGTAGATTATTCAAATAATTTGCTTTTGGGGGTCTTAACATAGTTAT
Organism: Chymomyza amoena; assembly: GCA_037043745.1. NCBI lineage: Eukaryota > Metazoa > Arthropoda > Insecta > Diptera > Drosophilidae > Chymomyza > Chymomyza amoena. The sequence goes on from JBAMAX010001276.1 coordinate 146,540, forward strand.
AGACATTTTTTATCCAAAATTCGTATTGTCTTAGTCAAAGTGTGACATTCATTTTTGTTATGCGACATTACTTAATCTTTATTTATAGTTTTAAGCCAAAAAAAATAAAACCAGTTTTTAGCTGTAATTTGACCATTTTGGTTTTAACAAACTGAAAATTGTTTCCAATTAGATTATTCCTGGAAACTAAAAGTAGAAATGTTAGTCGAGACACGAACCCCGAATTTCAAATTTCATGGCTATTTATTTTCCACTTGAGAAGTGCTGACAGTTCACACAAACACATAAACACACGCACACGCTCACACATAGACATAGACCCATACATAGGCGTGCTCTATAAATCAGCGTAAGAGAATTGAAATCGACGACAGCAACAACTACAACAACAATAAATCGTTTGAAACCCAAAAAAGGTGGCAAGAAGAAGAAGAAGATGATGATGATGAGATGAAAAGGAACTAGAGCGAACCTATTTGTTAGGTTTACAGTTTCCGAAATGCTGCGTTAATTGTTATAAGAGTAAAGTCAATACACTGAAAGAAACTAGTGTGAAACTAGTTTAAAGAATGTTAATAAGAGCGATAAAAGGGATAATCATCAATTTTTCAAGGTAGATGTTTAGATTATGAAACGATACCTACGGAAAAAATCTATGCCTTCTTTTTTTATTAGACTCACAAGAGTCTTTAAAGATGGCTTGTGTATTAATATGTCTCTATAGTATAAAAGTGGGTCCCAAACCAATACAGTGAAACATCTCTAGCACGAACGTCTCTATAACGATTTTTTCACTATTTCCAAATTTTTCTGGGAGACTGTTCTAAATTTATTATATTTTTAGATACTTCTAAGTTGCAAATAGAGGGTTTTGCTTTATTAGTAATTTTTACTGGCCACATTTGAAACAATGCTTCTGAAAAAAGTCTGCATTTTTATATATACTCACATAAGTTTTTAAACTAAAGGTGACTTATGTATTAATGTGTCTCTACAGAGAATGTGATAAGCATGGAGTTGGGTTTCACACCAATACAGTGGAACATCTCTAGCACAAACTTCTCAGCAACAAGATTTTCCCTATTTCTGAATATTTCTGGTAGACTTTTCTAAATTTTTGTTAATTTTTATATAGTTCAAAAGAAATTTTATATAGATAGTTTTTTAATATTTATCATGTTTGTTAGCGAATATTAAACTCAAATGGTGTTGTCCTCTGAAATACGAATTTTTTAGTTTCGTATATGAATTAATACAGAATATATTTTTTTTCCGGATTCTTAAAAACTTAATAAAATTAGAGAAAACCAATAAAAAATTTTGTATCAGTTATTATTATTCAGTAAAAATTACGCAGAGAAAAAGCTATCTTGAGAGAAAATTTTGAATTTCAACGAACTAGTAGAAAAAAAATGGCGGACGTAAAGTCGGGCGCGGACGACTTTAGGATACCCTGTACCACTAGCTTGTAATAAAGTCCGATTTCTTCACAAAAAACCAAAAACAGAAGAATTTTTAAGCAAAAATTTTTTTTTGACCGATCGTTCCTATGGGAGCTATATGATATAGTTAACCGATTTCAATAAAATTTGACACAGTGCTTAAATACCTTAAAAAAGATATGAATGCCAAATTTATTTCAAATATCTTTACAAACAAACATAACACATCGAATTTTGCATAAAAAACGTGTTTTTGGACCGATTGGTGCTATGGGAGCTATATGATCTAGTCAAACGATTTGGATTAAATTTAGTACAGTGCTTAGGAACTATAAAATACTCACGAATGTCAAATTTGGTCCCAATATCTTAACAAACAAACGAAACACAACAAATTTTGTTAAAAAATCGATTTTTTGGAAGATCGGACCTATGGGAGCTATATGATATAGTCAACCGATTTTGTTCAAATTTGGCACATTGCTCAAGTGGTCTAAAAAATTTCCAAACGCCAAATCTGGTTACGATATCTTTTATTAAAAAACGAAATATAGCGAATTTTTCTTTAAAAAAGTTATTTTGGCCGATTGGTCTTATGGGAGCTATATGATATAGTCAACCGATTTCAATCAAATTTGGTACAGTGATTGGGAACTATAAAAAACTTTCGAATACCAAATTTGGTTACGATATCTTCATAAACAAATGAATTATTCATCTAAAACGCTTTTTTTTGTCGAGGTCGTCTCAAACACCCCCATGGGAGCTATATAATTTATCCCCGATATCAAAAAAATAAAATAAACTTGCCTCCTATGGAATAATATGGGATCTAATGTGAAAGTTTGGTAACTCTAGCTCTTACCATCTCTGAGATCTAGGCGTTCACACGGACAGACGGACATGGGTATATCGACTTCTCTATTCACCCTGATCATATTTTAGGTAACTTTGGGGTGTCTCCGACGTCTCCTTCTATATGTTACATACATTTTCGGCTTGCACAAACTTAATATACCCTTGATACCATACGGTTCAGGGTATAAATATGAAAAAGTTCTATCCATATTATTTGTAAAAAACGCAAGCAAATTTTTACTTTAGATTATATATATTTAATTATACCGAATTTTCTATATGACGACCAAATATTCTGCTTCTGTGTGAATCTACTTTGGGGAAGTTCCGATCTTGTTAATTTATGCAACTTACCAAAATTTAAGACTATAAGCTGCCAAATTCTTCTGCGAATCTAATAAGTTCTACTACGTATAGATTATTATTTCAATTGACGTTTTCGAATAATTTCTTGATTCACTGTACTTCTTAAAGGTAACAAAAGATGTTAAAGAAAAAGAAAAATAAGAGCCCAAAAACACGATTTTCGCGAACAATATAAAACAAAACTCTGAAATGGTGTAAAAGTAGTTGCCATTTTTATGTTTCTCGATTCCAAATTACCCTTAAAAGCACTTTTTTAGGAGGGTTCACTCTATGACTCTTATATTTGTAAACTAGTTTAGACTGTATTATACAAAACTATTTCAAAGAAAATATTCTCTTGTTTTATTTGTTTCAGAGCGTAATTTTTCAGTGATTGGGTTTTACTTCTTAACAATTAATTTTACTTTATTTTGTTGAAGTTTATGTTTTCAAAACATTTAATAATGATCTAAATTCTATTTCTATACCTTCATTTTTTAAGCGCTTTTGAAAGAAAACGCTCTAGAAAAACACATTTTTAACAAATTTCTTTCTATATAGCATTATTGAAAAAAGCAATTTGTTTAAAAATTGAAGGAAAAATGTTTTTAATAACCTAATATTTTAAAAATTGAGTAGGGAATCCCTCTTTGTAATTTATTTTCAAAGCAGCTTAAGAATTTACTTCATATCTTTTTTTTACGATTCTTTTTCTGGAACGTATATACCCTGCAAAACAGAATTTGATGTACTATAAGATATTTTTCAATATTTAACCAATATTGTGTCAATTTTTCGCCTTAAACTCAAATTTCAAATAGTTTTCATTATTTCTGCTATGCTATGTTTTTTTTTTAAAATTTTTTTATAACTCTTAATTCTCTCATTTTTTCTCCCAGTGTACACACTCAAGCACGTTTTCGTAGTCAACTTTATCAAATTCCTTTGAAACAAATTAATTTTTTTATTGGCTGGTTAGGACAAATGACTTTTGAAGCTTATTACATGGAACACGTGACTTTGCAAAGCGAACCTTTTTTCTGATGTCCAACAAATTGGCATCCTCTGCGCCAAACTAACCAGACATTGGATATTTATGTCTACTTAGAGATATAGACTTTTTGTTGTCGCTTCTTTCGCTCAGTGTATACGCAGACAGGCACGTTTTGGTAGTGAACTTTAACAAATTCCTTTTGAAGCGCTAAAGGACAGCGCAGGTACTTGCCGTTTAAATTTTAAAAACAAAATCCACGACGCTACCGACACATAAACAAGGATCAAGTAGATTTCATAAGCTAAACATATTTTCAGCTGAGGGAGAGCCAGAGAGCGTGAGTGAGAGAGAGCGCGGCGGAGAGTATGAGTGCTAGGTAGCACTTCAGGAGTAGGGGTAGTAATCGCTATTGTAGAGTACATAGCGACCCCTACCCCTACTCCTGCTCTTACTCACAACAAGGTCGCATGGAAGTATATAAGCGAACTCGCTCCCTGAATTCTGTTTGTACAGCACGCACATGCCACATAAAGCGGGTAGTAATAGTTTTATGTACTTCATCCATCCAGCTGGGTTGCCAGAGCTCTGACTTAGGCGCTGAATCACGTCGTGCTCAATCTTTATGCTGCCGCTGGCTCAGTTTGAATTTGTGTGATGAACGCTGCATGCCGCAGCAAGACGTGCGCGCATGTTGTCCAGGAGTGCCGGAAAATCCTGGCGCAATATAAAAAACGATAATAATAAAACATAAACCGTAAAAATAAAGTGAAACACAGAAGAAATCAATCAAAGAGTGTGAAAAAAACAAACGAAATCAAAAGACAAAAGGCCTGCAACCGGTTTGGTGTAACCATGGAACGACGCCGTGCCTTGAGCTCCTATGCAAAGCTCAAGGATCAAAAGCAAAGCCAAGCGCAGCATGAGCAGGAGCAACATCTTGTACAGAGTGACGTTGAAGAGGACACTGATGAGCTGCCCGCCTTGCGGCGCTCTCACTCCATGCGTGCCTCACTGCGTCGTCTCAAGAGCAAGTTGCATAGTCCTGCGCTCGCCTTGCAATCGCCTTTCAAGCTGCGAGCTCACTTGCATGGACGGAGTCGTGGCAGCAAAACGTTGGATAAATCGCGTGCCGCTAAAGCGTTGCGTTTGTGGCACGAAATCGAAAACGTTGCCGTGGTTACTACCAAAGTTAAAGGTGAATTTGTGCCGCTCAAGCGTGAATCCTCCACGCCAAAAAAGTGCTGTAAGCAGGAACAACAAATAGAGCAGTTAATGTCCGCGCTGCCCGTGGGCGTAAAGTTGCCCAAAAAGGCGTGTAAACTTTTGGAAATACCCGAAAGTTATTACCAAGATCAGACAGACGGGTTGCAGAAACTGGAACTGGCACCCAAAGCCATGCTGGACTCGGATTTGGAAAGTTCGCTTGCGGATGAAGCAACAATTGGTGGTAATCCATACAATGATGTCTTGGCGGAGATTACGCGTCATGCCACAAAGGGCATTTATGGTACAACGCGCATGCGCACCGCCACCATACGCAAACCGATGCCGTATCTAAACAGTCGTAGGTGTTTTACTATCTGAAATTTGTGATTTGTGGACTTGGTCGAAAAGTGTCATGTGTGCAAAATTTGAATGGTTGTGTTATGGTGAAAGAATTTCGAGAAATTACTCGATCAGTTCTATATTTATTCCTTGACATAAAGTTCAGTAAAAAAAAAAAGAAAATTTGATTGTCTAAAGTATGTCACTCCTGGTCGCAGCAGACTCCATTACTTGTGTAAGGGATTTTTCGAGTCGGGCTACTAGCCCAACTCAACCCACTTTAAGATTTGTGAGTCGAACGGGATGAATTTGATTGATGAGGTATTTGATTTTTTTCCGACATCCTCTGAAAGGCTTTCTCCTATCCGCCAACTTCGGGAAGCGCCCTCTAGGCATTACGAGCTCCCCTGAGTGTTCTTGGATTACACAAACGCATTGAAAGTCCCTGCTTGGTATGTTTATTTTTTAGGAAAAAGTTTTATTCTTGAAGTTCTTGTAAAATCCTGAGAGCTACGAGTACAGGACTAATTTTCGGAGAGGCCGCCACGACTCCAAGTTTTTGGCTTCATTATTGATCTGCAACTTAATCAAAATGTTTTCTCTTATTATTATCTATGGATCAAAACCAAGAACCACTTAGGGATTTTCAAAAATATAAATTTACAAACAAAAGAGTGGCATTAGTTGGAAAAAAATAATTTTTTTTAATCAAATGACTTGTAAAATAAAATGTTTTCATTGTTATAAAGTTCTACTATCACTAGAAAATTGTATTAAAAAGATTGTGTCAAAATTCCAAATTGATGGGATAAATATATAATAACTGGGTTAAAACCGTTTGAAAAAAGGGGTTTCGAGAAAAACGCGTTTAAATTTTGAAAACTGGTTTAATCGGGGGTGCCATGCACTCGACGCTTATATGTGGGGAAAAATTTTTCAAATCACTTCGGAAATACATTTCTAAAATACTTTTCTACCAAAATTAGCTAAAAACAAAGTATCGATTTTTTGAAGATTCTACACAGGTGTTAACATTCAAATTGTCCCTTTTTAAAGGGCCTCTTCAGAGGTAACTTATCGTATATACCTTAAGTTTTCTTGCTAAGCGTTCACAACGTTGGGAAACCCCGTGATTTTCTGAAGGTTTGATAATCGAAGAATATGGTACTATGGTCGATATTCGGGTTCAAACACCCCCCAAAAAAATATTGCAAAAATATATATAGTACATAAATATTATTCGACTATTAAAAATTTGAATTGTGTTACGGGAAAGGTAAATATTTCTATATTTTCCCAAGAAATTCGTTTTTTTTTTTTTTGAAAAAGAAGCGAACTCATAAGTAAAAATAAACATACAAAATTAATTCCTTGACTCCCGAAATTCCCCATATACACATAAAAAGATAAACAATTTTGGTTTCAAAATCCAAAAGCTGAATGTTGTTGTTGTTACAGGGAACCTAAACCCAATTTTTACAAATCTGCAGGTTCGAAATTCAGTATAGATATTTGGTTTCTTCGGCAAAGTTGCTTAAAATTGTCTGTACGTTCTACGAATCGACTTTTTTGGTTCTATACAAATTGATCCTTCCTAATATATACCATATATAAACTTGAATGTCAAGAATGCCCCACGGATCAGCAACTAGATGCCATTGAACTATTGATGTGTGTGCCTACGTGAAATGGATTTATTTTTATTCTAATTTGAATTTAAAATGATATAGAATTAGCCTTAAATCAGCCTATAGGTAATGCGCATAATGGGAATGCCGCAATATGTTTTTCCTCTCGAAAGTTTTTCCACATAAGTTCAAAACTCAAAACAGACTTCAAAACCTAATTCTAAAGAATTTACGTTCATTTTACATATAATCCAATATTCTCACGCCTGCTTCAGTAAGTTTATCTTCGGGTTTCCCTATCAATAAACCCATACTCTTCCATATGGCACTCTGAAGTAGTCATAAAAAGGATTAATTAATTTACAGCATTTATTACGCCCTTAGATTATTTATCACCCAAGACTTTGTGTTGTGTTTTTAATCAAATGAGTGCAATGACCTTTTATTTTGGGGTAGTTCGGTCCAAGCTGTTTGCATATTCTTTCTTCGAATTTTCTTAAAGGGTTGCTTGGTTTGCCTCTGTCTGATGTTTTGTTCCATAGTACACGTACATCGGCTTCATTAACTTATTTGTTACATGACCTATAAATACTTTATTCTAAGAATTTGCAATTATTTCGTACACGATTTTCTCATTGTATTAACTTGCCCCAAGGAACTTGGTTACATTATCCTTTGATTTGTGGTGTAGTTTCAACCATATTCACTGTAACTGCTGGTTTCGTAACGAATTTGGAAGGGATGATGGATGTTATTTGACAACCGCATTTGGGTTTAATTAATTTGTAATGCCGCTTATTGCATTCTAATCTTAAACCATATTTCCAAGAATCGAGATGTGGCAATAAATGACTGCGGGCATTTCATTAATCAAACTTGATATATAAATCGAATTGGTATATGTATTAAGATTGTGCTAGTCCAAAATTAATATAAGATAGATAAGATGATATTGAATACCTCCGAAAATAGACAAGATAATAAAAGTAACTAGATACAGTCGATAAGTCTTAAAGTTAGGGCTGATAAAAGTTAGAGCAACGAAACTTTTTAATTAAGTCGTTCATCACGTAATGGTAAACAAGACTACCAAATAAGTCCCTTAGGAGCTATGTATAGCAAATCAAAGAAAATCAAAACTTTTAAGGGCGTTCGAAATCTTTAAAGAACCAATCAACAAAATTTGGTAAAAAAAAATGGCGGACGTAAAGTCGGGCGCGGACGACTTTAGGATACCCTGTACCACTAGCTTGTAATAAAGTCTGATTTCTGCACAAAAAACCAAAAACAGAAGAATTTTTAAGCAAACATTTTTTTTTGACTGATCGTTCCTATGGGAGCTATATGATATAGTCAACCGATTTCAATAAAATTTGACACAGTGCCTAAATACCTTAAAAAAGATATGAATGCCAAATTTATTTTAAATATCTTTACAAACAAACAAAATTTTGTATAAAAAACGTGTTTTTGGACCGATTGGTCCTATGGGAGCTATATGATCTAGTCAAACGATTTGGATTAAAATTAGTACAGTGCTTAGGAACTATAAAATACTCACGAATATCAAATTTGGTCCCAATATCTTAAAAAACAAACGAAACACAACAAATTTTGTTAAAAAATCGATTTTTTGGAAGATCGGACCTATGGGAGCTATATGATATAGTCAACCGATTTTGTTCAAATTTGGCACATTGCTTAAGTGGTCTAAAAAATTTCTAAACGCCAAATCTGGTTACGATATCTTTATTAAAAAACGAAATATACCGAATTTTTCTTTAAAAAAGTTATTTTGGCCGATCGGTCCTATGGGAGCTATATGATATAGTCAACCGATTTTGATCAAATTTGGTACAGTGATTGGGAACTATAAAAAACTTTCGAATAGCAAATTTGGTTACGATATCTTCGTAAACAAACGAATTATTCATCTAAACCGCTTTTTTTTTGTCGAGGTCGTCTCAAACACCTCCATGGGAGCTATATAATTTATCCCCGATATCAAAAAAATAAAATAAACTTGCCTCCTATGGAATAATATGGGATCTAATGTGAAAGTTTGGTAACTCTAGCTCTTACCATCTCTGAGATCTAGGCGTTCACACGGACGGACAGACGGACGGACGGACATGGGTATATCGACTTCTCTATTCACCCTGATCATATTTTAGGTAACTTTGGGGTGTCTCCGACGTCTCCTTCTATATGTTACATACATTTTCGGCTTGCACAAACTTAATATACCCTTGGTACCATACGGTACAGGGTATAAAAATAAACGTACAAAATTAATTCCTTGACTCCCGAAATTCCCCATATACACATAAAAGATAACCAATTTTGGTTTAAAAATCCAAATGCTGAATGTTGTTGTTGTTACAGGAAACCTAAAGCCAATTTTTAAAAATCTGTAGGCTTAAAATTCAGGATAGATCTCTGGTTTCTTCGGCAAAGTTCTTAAAATTTTCCGTAGATTCCGCGAATCGATTTTTCTGGCTCCATACAAATTGATCCACCCTAATATATACCATATATAAACTTGAATGTGAAGAACGCCCCGCGGATCAGCAACTAGGTGCTGTGTGTGCCTACGTGAATTGAATTTATTTTTATTCTAATTTAAATTTAAAATGATATAGACTTAGCCTTAAATCAACCCATAGGTAATGCGAATACTGGAATGCCTGGACCGAGTCACCCGTAATATATTTTTCCTATTCACTAGAAAGTTTTTCCACATAAATTCAAAACTCAAAACAGACTTCACAACCTAATTCTAAAGAATTTACCTTCATTTTACATATAATCCAATATTCTCACTCCTGCTTCAGTAAGTTTATCTTAGGGTTTCCCTTTCAATAAACCCATACTCTTCCATATGGCACTCTGAAGTAGTCATAATTAGGATTTATTAATTTACATCATTTATTATGCCCTTAGATTCTTTTTCGCCCAAGACTTTGTGTTGTGTTTTTAATCAAATGAGTGCAATGACCTTTCATTTTGGGGTAGTTCGGTCCAAGCTGTTTGCATATTCTTTCTTAAAATTTTCTTAAAGGGTTGCTTGGTTTGCCTCTGCCTGATATTTTGTTCCATAGTACACGTACATGGGCTTCATTAGCTTATTTGTTACATGACCTATAAATATTTAATTCCAAGAATTCGCAATTATTTCGTATACGATTTTCTCATTGTATTATTAACTTATGGTTACATTATCCTTTGATTTGTGGTGTGGTTTCACCCGTATTCACTGTAAGTGTTGGTTTCGTAACGAATTTGGAAGGGATGATAGATGTCATTTGATAACCGCATTTGGGTTTAATTAATTTGTAATGCCGCTTATTGCATTCTAATCTTAAACCATATTTCCAAGAATCGAGATGTGGCAATAAATGGCTGCGGGCATTTCATTAATCAAACTTGATATATAAATCGAATTGGTATATGTATTAAGATTGTGCAAGTCCAATATTGTTATAAGATGATATTGAATACCTCCGAAAATAGAAAAGATAATAAAAGTAACTAGATACAGTCGATAAGTCTTAAAGTTAGGGCTGATAAAAGTAAGAGCAACGAAACCTTTTAAATAGGTTGTTCATCGCGTAATGATAAAGAATGCAACGAAAAACTCTCTTAGGAGCTATATATGGAACATCAAGGAAAACCAAAACTTTTAAGGGCGTTCGAAATCTTTAAATTATCAATCAACAAAAATTGGTAAAAAAAAAGTTTTCGGCCACAGAAAATACAAACATACAAAACTTTACAGGTGACTGGGATTCCCTGATGAGATTTTTGCCGCTGCGATCCCAGCTCTATATCATAAAAACCCTAGGGTTATAAGCTGTTTTTTAGGGCGCTGGATCTGAGTTCAAACCTCTGCAAGGATGTTTTGCGATAACTTCCAAGAAATGTCTTTTAATGGCGTTACGTTGACGTTAAATCAAAGCTAAAGGGGGGTATGGTTTCTAAACCTCGGATTTTGACTTATCAACTGAAACTTTAGGTAACGCTGCCATGAAAAAAATGCACACCTTTATTTTTGTTTTCTTATGGGAATATCTAAATAAGCATGTCATTTAAAAACCGAATATGATATGAACGAAGTTTATGTATTTTTTATACCCTGTACCGTATGGTACCAAGGGTATATTAAGTTTGTGCAAGCCGAATATGTATGTAACATATAGAAGGAGACGTCGGAGACACCCCAAAGTTACCTAAAATATGATCAGGGTGAATAGAGAAGTCGATAAGTATTTTATAGTTCCTAAGCACTGTACTAAATTTAATCCAAATCGTTTGACTAGATCATATAGCTCCCATAGGACCAATCGGTCCAAAAACACGTTTTTTATACAAAATTCGATGTGTTTTGTTTGTTTGTAAAGATATTTGAAATAAATTTGGCATTCAGATCTTTTTTAAGGTATTTAAGCATTGTGTAAAATTTTATTGAAATCAGTTGACTACATCAAATAGCTCCCATAGGAATGATCGGTCAAAAAAAAAATTTTTGCTTAAAAATTCTTCTGTTTTTGGTTTTTTGTGAAGAAATCTGACTTTATTGCAAGCTAGTGGTACAGGGTATCCTAAAGTCGTCCGCGCCCGACTTTACGTCCGCCATTTTTTTATTGTGAGGTATTTAGGTATATAGTGCTGAAGAAACATCTAAGTTTTCGATATTTTTAACTTCGATAAATAGGTGTTTCGATACATCGAAGTTCATGTGGCGTTTTCGAATGCTTAAATTAATACAGAGGGGGCCATCTGTTGTAAGCAATGAAATAATAAATAGCAATCCAAAAGGTTACACAAAAAAAAACGATGTGAACCTAACAAGTGACAGAGGCATCCCTTATGGATTTTGAGCACCCGAATCCCAAGTCCAAAAAACTCCTTCACACTTGGTAAATGGATAACCACCAAAAAATCCCTTAAAACGAGATAATTTGGATATTATCTAAAAACCGGATCGGGGCTTTTTGGACTTCGGATTCAGCTGCCCAAAGTCCATAAAGGGTGCCTCAATCACATATAAAGTTTACACCACTTTTTTTGCGATCCTGTGAGTTAAAACAAAAAATTGTCTGTTCCAGCCAGAATTGCAATCTCACAATCTTTAAACTAATTGGAGATCTATTCATTATGGTTCTTAAATAAAATTAAATCAACGTTTTTTGATTTAAGGGAACTCCGCTTGTCGCTCACTAGATTGACAGCCTTGTTAATGGAATGCAGAGGTATTTTTCGATAGTCGAAAATTGAAATAAAAGTATCGATAATTGTAAAAAATCGATGTATCGATATTTCATCGATGTTACTTCCAGCACTAGTATCTGAAACTTGTCCGTCCCGGCTTTGAGTTTCGTTATTTTTGGAAATGCAGAAAATCCAATAGAAAATTTGTACTAAAGCTATATATAAAGTTTTTGTAGATTTAGATAATTTATTGAGATTTTTGAGCGAAAATTCAAGTAATTGTGTACCTTTAGCTACAAAAATTCTCCTCCAAAAGTTCCCTAATTTAAAGACTTAAGGTTTGATAATAATTTATACAAAATATTTGCAGTATGCTAATCCATTCAAGATCTCATATGGTTAAGTCCAAACGAACAATAGAAATTTTTGGGCAATATCAAAAAAAAATAATTAAAATGAACAATGAAAATTGGGTATTTTTATTCGTAAGTGGGTAAAATTTTGTTTTTCGCTAACAAATGAAACTATTATTTAAAATAAAAAATTTATAAAAATGGATTATCCATTTTGGTAAAATTCTTTGTCGTACGAATTATTGTCCATTTTGGATTTTCCATTTTGTTAAAATTCTTTGTTCTCCGAATTTAGTAAGAAATTTTGCTTAAAGAACCAGCTCAGTTGTTTGTATAACATTTTAAGTTGCTCAACTTGAAATTAAGTTTGCTTAACGAACTGTCTTTAAGAGGAGCTGCTCACATAACTAAAGTCTTTAGTTAGACACAACTCATTTCCCGTTTGTTATTAGACTACTTCTGCTTTCCAAGAGCCCCACCCACAAACATAACCTACACACACTCACACAAAATATCCATTAAAAAAAAGTATATCAAATATATAATGGCTTGAACAAATAAAATTGCCCATTATTTTTTGAGTCTAGATACTTTCCGTGTTGGGTATTACGTGTTCCAAGTGTTGGGGAGGGGTCTTTGGGTACTTTAGGTTTGAGGTGCAATGCAATTACGCCTGTTAATGTTATGCTTTTGCAGATGTTACCACATCGATAGCAATAAATCCCCCCCACAGAAGCTGCAGATGAGCAGTTGTTTGCGTTCGCCGGGGGTTTTCATGCGTCAGAAATCCTTTCACACGCTCAACGAGCTATCCAAATTTTGTCAATTGAAAGCGGCGCCCGCGCAGCCCCCCAAGCAGCGCTATGCCGTCGATGGTAAGCACAGTAATAACATAAAAACAATAAAATATCGAAATAATACAATAATAAAATAATAGTCATACAATAATTAAAAAACCCACATGATTTAACTGACCCGACCCATATGTGCAGCAATTGCATTGGGACTAGGGGCGAGGGCTGTATAATGCTATAATTAAATGGTCGAATGAACGAGAGGTGCTGCATAAATATCCATATATCCATATATAATAAAAACCAACTTACAACTTATATAAACAAACACTAAACTAAACTACCCTGCAGGAAATTTTTATAGCTAAGAATTCATTTTGCAATCAACTAAAGGACTTAGAGTGGTTCATAACCAGTATGCTGGATGAAGAATGAATTAGTGGAACAGTTGCGAAACATTTGGGAACTATTGCTCAAACTAGTTCAAAAATTCGAAAAGATTTTAATTTGTAGACTTTTGCGTCCTTATATCTCAAAAACACCGAGAAAATGTGAACTAGTCAATGGGTTGCGAAACATGTGGGAACCATTGCTTAAACTAGTTCAAAAAGTTTCTGAAAAATTATAAATGTTTTTCCATGCCAATAATTCTAAACTCTAAGAAAAATTAAAGTAATGGAACTGTTACGGAACATTTAGGAACTATTCAACTCAAACTAGATCAAAAAGTTTTACAAAAATTATAAAAAAAAGTTTTAATTTTAATTTGTTACGGAACATTATAGCTTAAACTAGTTCTAAAAGTTTCTCAATAATTTTAAATGTTTTTAATTTGTAAGTTTTTCTACGGCAACTATACCAAATTAATAATTAAATTCATTATGTTTCAAAATAAATAAAATTTCCATTCCAATAATCCAAAACACTGAGAAAAAGTGTGTTTAAAAAGTTTCTGTATAATTATAAAAGATTTTAATTTGTAAATTTTTTCATGCCCGTAATCTCAAACATCGAGAAAAAGTGTCTTAAAAAAATAAATAACTGAACTAGCTCACAATATTTTAAAATATATACAATTTCAAGAAAATTTCCATGCCAATAATGCCGAATTCCGAGAAAATGTGTATTTAAAAAAGTTCCTAACTAAACTAGTTCACTAGTTCTAGTGCAAATTTTTAAATTTCGGTATATATTTTTTCAGTGTACAAGTAACTTAATAAACTTTTCTAAGCTGACCTATACTTCCCATTTATTAAACTAGTTCCAAATATTCAATTAAAATAATATTTTATTTATTTTGACTTCAACAAGCTTTCAAATTGATGTACAAGTCTAGGAAATGTACATCTAGCAATTATCGAAACTGATGAACCATTTCATATTGAAAATTAAATCCCAATTTGTTAACTTTCAAAAGTTGGTTTCAGTTCAGCTCAGTTACGTTTCTTTAGGGGAGCTCCAAAAGTAAGTTGTTTGTTTTGAACCCGTCCGCAACTGGTTGCTTTTAAACTAGTTCAGTGTATTGCTAGTACTCAAATCTAACTCCAAAAATTTTAGTGCATTTTTAGATACACTTTTGTAGGCGTGCTCTAAAGTAGACTGTAATTTTTGAACCTGTCCGCAACTGGTTGCTTTTCAACTAATTCAGTATATTGCTCAAACTCAATTTTCCTGCAGGGTATCTCTCTCTCAAATTTTTTGTATAAAATGGCTTAAGTGGCAATTGATGAGCGTTTTAACTGCATCATGCACGTCCACACATACACACACACACACGCAAGTGCATTCGAATGCGTGTGTGTGTTGGGGAGTATCTATGTGGTTTGACTTGGGGGCAGGGCTCTGGTTGCAGTTGCAATGGCGACTCCTTCGGGGTTCGTCTGGTTCGCTTTGTTGGCTTGGTTGGCTGTTTAGGTTTTGTGGCGCTTCAACGCATGTCATATAAACCCAAATACATAAATATAAACACACAACACTTACACATAACACACACACACACACACAGTTACACACATACCCATACATACATATTAAATACCTGGAATAATGCGCCGCCATTTTGCGCGCTTTGCTCTGCTCGCTTTTCAAATGCTCATGCATAATTAATATAATTGGATTGGGCTTGGCATAGTTACGATACGATATACGATATATATGAAAATGCATATAAAGCATTTTTGATTAATATTTAATTAATTGCATTTTGTGTTTATGTCTGTGTGCTGGCAGTTGTTATATTTAAGCAATGCAACAACAACAATAAACACAAGCAATGCATAAACAAACATAAACATATTATATTATATATATACTATATATAGCTAAACAAATGACTAAAAATAAAAAAATAAAACAAGCATTTTTAGGGTGTTCTTTTTTGAGTGTTATAGGAAATTTTTCTAGATTAAACTTAAACGAACTATTTAAAACCTAACCTAATCAGATTTATTTTTTGGACTCAATTTTCGAAACTATGTATATTTTTTAATTTAATGTGTAGATAACTTTTAATTCTTGAAGCATTTTTGTAAAACTCAGGTTAGGTTGGGTTAGGTTACACCAGTTGATCCCTGGAGGGATCGCAATACTCATAAATATTTTTTTTTAAATTACCAACCTCTTACATAGATTAATTGTTAAAATCTTCATAAGAATAATAGTATATAAGGGCACAAAGAGCTATTTTGTTAAAATTATAACTGATTGGTAAGCATTCAAGAAATTATACGCGATTCGAGGAGTCAGATTAATTTTTTTTTAAGCGAATTTCGAAGGTATTATGAATAAAATAATAGTTTCGGACAAATCCCAAATTCATCTAGAAAGTTCTTTATGGCAGAAATACATTTTTTTATTTTAAAGTCAATTTTAAGACTACACTTTAAATAATTTGTTTTTATTCCAAAATATTTTTGGATATTTTTGTTAAATTTTGTGAGCCACAAATTTTATAAATTTTTTTTATTATTCAAATTAAATGCTCATGATCGCAATGAACCAAAAATATATCAGTTTATCGCTTAGTTCTTAAGTTCTCTCTTAGGGCAGATAAAACAAACATACTTATCTCTGGATAACAAATGATTTTTAATTGGAATAGAGAAGAACCAAAAAAATTAATCATATAATTTCTTCAATGGGTTAGTCAGACGTATCTTATTTAAATTGTAGTTATGTTAGTTCCTGATTGAGTCTCAGAAATTATAATCTTTTAGAGTTGAAAATTTCAAAACGGTGCCAAGAAAAAAAAAACTAGTTTAAGGATACGGAATGAATAATAATACTCAACAATTGACCAAAAGTCATTCAAGTTCGTTAAAATAGGGTATTTTTTTTTTTTTTAGCTTTTTGAAATTTTAGCTATGATAGCTCCTGATGGATTACGAGAAGTTATAATCTTTTAGAGACGAAAATTTTAAAACCTGGTCAAGGAAAAAATACGATCCGGAATTTACGATTCCAAATTGCCCTAAAGTCATTCAAGTTCCTTAAAATAGGGTAATTTTTTTGTATATACTCTTGAATTTTTAATTGGAATCGAGAATAAATAAAAAAATGAACCATATCAATTCTATAATGGGATTGGCAGGTTTAGCTTTTTGAAATTTTAGTTATGATACTTCCTGATAGAATTCCAGAAACTATATTCCTTTAGAGTCGAAAATTTAAAATCCTTGTCAAGAAAAAAAATAGTTTCGGGATAAAGAATTTACGATTCCAAATTGCCCTTAAGTCATTCAAGTTCGTTAAAATAGGTTAATTTTTTTTGTAGCGAAAGAAAAAATAGATAATATCAAAACTCTGCCAAGCAAAAAAAAAAGTTTCAGGATACGGAATTAGCGATTCCAAATTGCCTTCAAATCAGTCAACTTCGTTTAAATAGGGTACTTTTTTTAAAGCATAAACAGTGAAAACAGTGCCAAGAAAAAGAAAAAATTTCGGGGGACGCAATTCTGGATTGCAAATTGGTCCTTTAAGTTCGTTTAAATAGGTTAATTTTTTTTTTTTGAAGCTGAAATTTTAAAACCTTGTCAAGAAAAAAAACCATAGTTTTGGGACACGCAATTAGTGATTCAAATTTGCCCTTAAGCCAGTCACGTTCGTACCCTATTTAAGGTAATTTTTTGTCAAAACGTTTTATAAAAGCATTGTTTTATAAGTACCATTATATATAATGGATAACCAGCTTATTTAGACACTCTTGTTTTAAAAACGAGTACCAATTTGAAATTAGTACCCCACTCCAACTCACAACAACCTCAAAAAGAACACCCTATACTCAAAATATTGTACAAATATATTATGCAAAATCAAATACGGGCTTATGGTGTATATTACATATGTTTATCATTAATTTTTATTTAACTTTGATTTTATGTATTTAATTTGTATTGAATTTTAATTTTCATTCTACCCCAAATCCAACTTCATCAACACAGACAACATTTTGCCCCAACACAGTCTAATCCCATCGAGATTGGAAACTGAAATACCACAGCAACAACCACAATTAGAGGAACCACCAGCAGAAGTCAAACTGCGCCACAAAAGCAACAACAACAACACAACTAACCCCAACATTCACAACAACAACAACAATAGTTGCTATCCCAGCTATTACTACGCCTCACCTTTAAGCCAGGCTAGCAGCGCCTTTCGCTGGTCGGAACAATTTACGCAACATGCCGCGGTAGCCAAGATACGCACCGCAATTTCATGCAACGCGCAGGATCTCAAGGAAATGGAGTTTCTATTGCCGCAGCTCAACAATCAGGCCACAGCTGCTGCACAGCCGCAGGCGACACAGTTGCCCACCACAGCTCAGGCACAGTTGTGCATTTCGCGACATTCACAGCCCAAGAATGCCAAGCTCAAGGATGAACAAATGGCGCCACATATGGATGAGAATACGGCCGCAAATGTGCAACAATTAGCCGTGCATCGTCAGCCGCAGGCGTTGCGCTCAAAAGTAGGCAACACGCCACATCCGCGTGGCAACAACAAAATGTCCAAGAAGCAAATAAAGCTGGCCCAGGCACAGCTGGACAAACTGACACAATGTAATCTGCACTTGCATGGTAGGGATACGTCGGCACGCATATGGGAATATCCCTTTCAATCATGGCGCTCTTTTTCTCTGTGTACTAACTTGGCTAAATAACTTAACTAATAACTACGGCTTAAACTAATTCTTTCTACTTTCGGAAGTTTCAGTCAAATTTTTAAATGTGTCGTTGAAAAGAAAACTCTTGGAGAATATTTTGAAAAAAGTTTTTTTTATGTAGAAGTTTTATACAAGATTTTATTCAACAAAGGATATTCAATAAGTGTGCTTTAAATTCAAGTTTGTCAGATATAAAAATATAGGGAAATCCTACATCGAAAAAAGGGACTTTATTTTGTTATGCTCAAGATTTCAATAAGTGAAAGATTAAGGTTACTTATTGAAGAATTTATTATTGCTTAAAATTCTAATTTGTCCGATTTAAAAATATATGGAAATCCTACAACGAAAAAAGGGATTTATCCTTATGTTCAGGCTAACGACACATTTAAAAATTATACTGAAAGCTTTTTTTAAAAATTAAAAAAAAAACCCTATTTAAAAAATGTAATCATTTTTTACTCTCTCTCCCCTTCACAGCACTCTTCTCTGCCGTGGAGCATGGCCACTTGGAGAAGGCACGCACCATTTTGGAGTCCACGGATGTGGATGTCAATAGGTTTGTTTGCCTTCAGCCTGCAGCTTTTTACACTCTTTAGTAAATTCAAAAGTTTACTTCACAGCATCAATACGGATGGTCTCTCGGCGCTGGATGTGGCCGTGCTCAGCAACAATCGTTCCATGACCAAAATGTTGCTGCAACATGGTGCAATGGAGGGTTCTCAGTGTAAGTAGCCACTTCGTTATGGGGCTTTACTTTATTTAATTCCAATTTATAACTTGCAGTCTGCGTGGACAGCATTGGCACCAAGCTTAATGGACTGCTCAAAGATGCCGAGTCACGCATACACGAGTTAAGTGGTCCAGAGGCATTATGTCCACCCATCTTTGCATCGCGACCCTCCATATCGAGCATAATAATTGGTGAGTACTCAAGATGTGAGCGCACAAGCAAGACATTTAATTAAAAGTACAGTAGGTACTCGAATTGAAAGGCTCGGGTCCACCGAAAATTTAGGACAAAAGCTATTGCTTACCTTCCATTAATAAAAGCTTTCTGTCTTAAATATTGCTTGAAGATTATTGTAGATTGCAATTAAAGATCTTAAATCTGCAAAAGAACATCTTGAATAGGTACCTCTCGACCCAAACCTCAAACGAAATAAACTTGAGTACCCTCTAAATCGAGTCTTCACTGTACTTGCTCTGAAATTGCCCACATAATTAATTTTACTTTGTATTGTTTATGTTTGCGGCAGGCAATACGGGCTCCACGGTCACTGGTTGCACTGGCAGCGAAGTGGACAAACAGATTGGCATATGGGAGCGACGTGTGAAGGGTTTGCGTCGCATGCTACTAGGCTGGGATCAGGCCAGACCACCAGATGCGCCCGCCTCGGTGGCTGTGGATGTTATCGGTGACAATTCCATCAGCGTGCAGATACTTGAGCCATTTGAGGGTGCCATTGGCACAAAATTCAAAGGTAAGTGGCGGAGCAAGTTGCTGACAGTGCCCCAAAAACCAAAGACATGCGGTTTGTGGGCACTCTGTGCAGTGGCTGAGATGGCTGTGGTTGACCGGCTTTGGCTGTGGTCAACCAGGGACTTTGATTTTGACAACTATTGTCAGAGCTTTGAAATGCCTTTGGACGTACTTGCAGTTCAATGGTCTACACGTGCTGACTTTAACAATGTCGTGGGTGAGCGGGAGTTGATGGAATGGAGCAGCTTTCATGGCACGATGGGCGCACAATGTCACATAGGTGGGCTGACGCAGGGTAGACGTTACTTTCTGCGTGCTGCCTGTGGCAATGTGAAGGGTTATGGCGCCTATAGGCAATCAGTGCCGGCCAGCGTGGTGCCATCCAGTAAGTACAGCTGGGCATCAATTTTGTCTACATTTAGTAACTCTACTATTACTTTACAGCCTGGCGTGACTTGGACAACCGTGAGGATCGCTACTTGGGTCGTCAGCGCATTTTAGACAATCTTTTTACGGCAGTACGCTTGGCGCGACCCGCTGATGTCTCCGAACTCACGCTAGATCCTTCCAATGCGCAGCGTCGTAATCCTAAAAAGAAAACCACCATCAAACAGCTATTCTCCGTGGCTTCCAAGTTTCAAAAAACGCTTAGGCGGTAGGTAGCACCCTTAACCAATCCCAACTAGCCATTTCTTAAACTTTACCTATCTTCCTTCCCACAGCGGCATCTACTTCTCTTGCATTGTCTACTGCGATGATAAAGTGCTTGTGACCAGCGAAGACTTTCCTCCAGTTATCGAAATCGACGAATCCTATCCCAGCGCACTACACGTGGACTACTACTGGCTGATGAAAGTCGCTTGCACCTGGGATGATGTCAAATCATTGCGCACGGATATGGAACGCAATCTTACCTCGGCATCGCATTTTCGCACTAAGCTGCTCTCGGCTGTTTGCCAAATGCAGTCTGCTCTGGGTTTCACGGATCTCGGTCAGCTTTATTACAAGCCGCTAAGGGATGCTCAGGGCACGGTAGTGCTCACCTGCGTACAGTCGGTAAGGAGCCAAAAAGCGGTTTCCATACTAAACTCCCGCTGGCTGCCTGTAAATAAATTGCAAAAGAAGATTGGCGCACTGCATGAGGATTACAACATCAATGAGCTGTTGATATCCTCTATAGGAGATCAGATACACTATCAGCAAACGGCGCTGCAGCGTCTGGATTCGGGCTTATATTTGGGTTACCTCAAAATGCAATGCTCTATGGATCAGATACAGGTGGTGGTGCCCGTCAAGACGCCCAATGTGTTGCCTCACTGTAAGGTGCGCGAAAATAGTCATATAACTGCCGAGGAGTGGCAGGTGCTGAAACGTGGCACTGGCGGCACGGATCCCTTGCGATTGCCACTGGAACTAAGCGGTAATGGCGAATCCACCACAGAGGTGCAGCGTCTGTTTCTCTATGATCTCACCAATGCCGTGCATAAGCTTTTTGCCAGCATGAATATCAAGGCTTCCGAGGCGGCCACACATCGTCTGTACGATGTGGAGGTCATAGAGCACAGTCGCGATATAAGCTTCTTGATTGTATGCCCCTCGGTAGAGGCTTCCTGCGCTGTGCCTGGTCAGGCGGAGCTGCTATTGCAGCGTGATGATCTGGCCAGTCTGAGCATACAAGCCTTTGAGATGATACACCTGCGTACCTATCAGCCTGCTATTATACAAAAATATGCGCGCCTATCCTGCATACTAGAGCTGGACACGGCTTTGGCCACGCACTCACATCGTGAGGCATTCTCCACCAGCGAGCTGCAGACGGCTAAGGAACGTTTGGCTACGCTACAAGAGCTCAGCTCTAGCTTGACGCTGGTTTGGAAGAGCGTTCGCTGGCTCATGGATGTCATAGCTTTTGCGCGCAATAAGAATGCACAAACATCGCTGGCCATGCGGGAGATCCTGGATATAAGTCAAACGCGTGAGGAAGTGGGTGCTGCATCGGGCAAGCAGCTGCTACAGCTGCCCATACGTGAGCCGCGCAACAACAAGTCTGGTAGTGGACGTGGCAGCTGGCCAGGACCAGGCGCAGCGGATGGCAAAGAAGGCAGCAGCACGGGCAGCGGCTATGCACCCGAACACTCCAAGTCCGAACAGAATCTGGGGCTGAGCGCCATAACGCCCGTTTCGGCCGCACCCAGCCCAGCAGCCACGCCGCTGGAACCACCCACAGCTCAGGCGCAAGCAGATGCTGCAGCCAAGCAGCAACTGCTGCAGGTTTCCAACGAATTTGCTTCCAATTCGGATGTTTCACTGCGCAAGAACAGCGGCGATTCGGTGTCCTCCGCATATACAGCACGTAGCTTCTATTCGGCTGCCACAGGCAGCTCCGATGGCAGCAATAGCGTGTTTACCATACCGCCCTCCCGCTCTGATGATACTTTAGCCGATGCGCTGCGTCACTCCCAGTCCGCGAATGCACAACGCAAGCGCACCAGCTCCAGCATAGCGCATACGACTACGACAGCACCAATGATCACAGTGCATAGTTCCAGCTCGGCGCCCTATCTGGCGGGCTCCAGTGTTTCACTGCGCAGTGGCCAATTTGCTACAGATCTGGAGCATAAGCCGCTTAAGCCAGTAGCTGCAGAGTATAAGGTTAAGGCTGCCTCGAGCGTTAATCTGCGCGAGGGTGGACTGTACTTGAAGTCCACGCTGGCGGCTTTGCAGCCTGAACTCAAGCCAGCCGTCAGCGCCGAGGAGCCCAGCACTTCCAAAGCTTCTTCCACCAAGAGCTTGTCCCGACAAAGCAGCGAAGAGGATACGGCCAGCTGCTCCAGTTTGAATACCGAACAAAGCGCCGCGGGCATTATACAAGTGTACACCGCCTACAATACGGGTTTGGCCAGCGGCACCAGCCTGAAGCTGCATGTGACGCCAAAGACGACAGCGCGTGAGGTCATCAATTTGGTGGTCAAACAGCTTAATATGGCCTCTGTGCTCAAGGGCAGCAAAGGACCCATCTATAGCGCAGACATGCTGGATAATTTCTGCCTAGTGGCGGTTATAGGCGCAAGGGAGCGTTGTCTGCGCGATGACTTCAAGCCGTTGCAGCTGCAGAATCCCTGGAAGAAGGGACGTCTATATGTGCGTCAAAAGCACGAGCTGCTGGCCGCCATAGAGCACTCCAATCGCAAGTCCCATTTAATTTAAGCAACAAAAAGAACAAAATGCAAATTAAACGGGTAAAAAATTAGAATTTAAGATAAGGATGAAGATGATGATGAGTAGAAACTCGTTTCAGAATTACACGCTTTATAGAGTTGATGCTGAGACGCAGCGTTCCAGGCAGTTTTAGCTTGGAATAGATATGGCTCAGTTGATCAATGTTTAATGTTTAAGGCACGTCCATTGTTTATAGATGATACAGTACATACCTTATATACTAAACATAGTTATTTATGTAATGATTTGTCATGTTTGATTAATTGCTTTAGGGTCCCAGAAATGCTACCACATAATCCAAAAGATCCCCCCAGCAAAGTTTGACGACCAATTCCCAAATTAGACTGAATTACTTATGTATAAAAAAGAAATATATAAAATAATAATATGGTATTATATTTTGAATAGTTTTACATTATATACAAAAGAAAATCACACGCAAGGTTTATGCGAGCGTAGATCACGATAAACACTCATATACAGAAGCCTAGTTTGTTGTTAGTTGTTTTAGGGGTCACACACATACACACACACACACAGCAATAAGTATATATGTATATTACTCACATCATGATTCCAGCGCGTTATACATAACAAACTATATATTGAATGTACTTTATTTATTGTAACTATGTAATATTTGTATTTGTAGTTTAGTGTACAACAAAATATTTTGAATGTATTTTTTGTGACAATTTTTAGGCGCACATTTTTTGAACAAATCTAAATGTTAAAACGAATTGCATAGTTTTTATGAATGTAATGAGTATATAAGTATTATATAGTATATATATATATATATATAAAGGATAACTCGTATGTTTTCCAATTTGTCAATATGCATTTTAAGTGTCTCTCTTGGTGTGAGTTTTTCCAATTGCAATTTCAATTCCATTGAATTAGACATATTGTACATGTATGTATTAGTGCAGCGCTTGAATGCATTCAAAATGGCTAACCGAGTGCAGTACTGCACTCACTCCAGCTGTACAGTGTACACTCAAGCGCGCTGCTAATATATATATTTATTTTAGTTGTAATAAAATATTTTTTAAAAATATATTATATATAAAAAATACACACAACAACAAGTTGTTGTTAAAAATTAAAGCTCGATTATGGCAATGTTGTATTTTTCAAAAAAATATAGTTACTAGTTTATGAATATACGGAAATTGGAAATTATAGGCGTAGAGCAATGAATGTTTGAACATACTTATTATATAAGCCGAGTTTGTAATGTTCAATGTGATTAGTTTAGCAAAGAATTAGAACTTACCGATGATAAACTTGCTCCTTAGTATTATATAGAGCTCTTACACTGGCACTACAAAAACGAAAAAAAAATATTAAATACAAAATACAAATACAAAAAAAAAAATACAAACACTTTCCATTAACTTTGTTAACTCAATGTGCAGAGTCATAAATGTCTATAATAAATTCTAAAACACTATACATCATATTTAACTAACTAGTAAAAGAAATTAATTCTTAGAACTATTGATTGTATTTCTTTGTGTTAGATGATCACATCTTTGCTATAGAACGACGTGCTCGAAACTTGGAAAAATTGCGAATTTAGCTTAATGTTAAAGAGTTAAATATATTGTATAAATATACTATATATAGGATAGTTGGATAGTGCATTGGATCTTATGAAAAAGTAAACTTAGAGTGTCTATTGAAGAGGAAGCAACCATAAAACATACTAAGAGCGAAAATAATTGAAGCAGTTCACTTTTTTGGTCGACGTCTCCGGAATTTTATCGAGTAATCGATATTTGAATTAAACAATTATTGTTCGACATTTTCGATAACCGATATTCTATTTTAAATATTAAAAATTCAAAACACGATTTGCAACTTAAAAATACAGAAGTAATTTCCCGTTATAAAAGTTATTTGTTATAAAACCCCTGAAAAAATGTTGGAAGAATCAGGAAAAATGTTGTTCATCAAAATAACGATTTTTGTGATCTTTGACGGGGTCGTGATATTCAGTATAACTTTTAAAATTTATCTCAAAATATCAACGCAAACATTAATGTCAAGTTTGACCTTATTATCTCTTATTTCCGAGGAGTTATGCTTATTTGTAATTTTTCGAGGTTCTGCTTACTGTGGCGTTTTTTTTGTCAAATTGAAAATAGCATTTGAATTTAAATTTAAAAAAAAAAACTGAATTATAAATTTAAAAAAAAAATAAAAATTCCTTAAATAATGAACTAAAATATTTTTTTTTTTTTATTTTTTTTAATTTAAATAACATTTTTTCAATATTTTTTATTGTTTTATCTTGGTAAAACAATTGTGTAAATTTCTTTATTCGTTTAGATCACTTTTGGATTTTAAAAAATAAAGTTTTTCATTAAAAACAAATAAAAATTTGGAAATATTGAAAAAAAAATTTATTACGAAAAATCAAAAATTCTTTGAATTTAAAAAACCTTTTTTTCTTTTTTAATATTTTATCTAAGTAAAAAAATGCGGGTAAAATGATCTTTTTTCGTGTAGGAGATACTCTTTTAAATTTTAAAAAGTCGCAAAAAAAATTTTTATAGAAAAAATCTAAGAAGAAATACAAATTCGTAAAAATTGTACGAAACACATTAGAAATTTCTTATATTAATATTTTAGTTATGGTAACAAAAACTGTGGCAATATCTTTAGGAGATATGGGTTTTCAAAGAAAAGCCTAATAATTAAACATCCAATATTCAGTTATCGGTAAGTCGATATATAATTCGGAATTTTGCATTAATATTTAATTTAGTAGTTACTCTATAGGTCGACCAAAAAAGTGGCGCCGCTTCATTTATTTTCGGCTAATATTTATTGACCTAACATGAATAATTTTGCTAAATATTTGAAGCATTTTTTTAGATAAATCCTTACAGTTTCCCTCAAAGTGCTCGAACAATAGCAACGAATAGAAGCGTAGATCCCAATAAGTTGACCAGTTCACCTTATTTGCTTGGGGTTTGCGATGAATGCACTTAAAGCGTATATTCTTATGCTCATGCTCGAAAAGAATATACTGTACACGAGTTTATGTTATGTTTTATGAATACTTATGAATGCAGTAATAATCATATTTAAAACAATTTGGCACGGAATTGCATTAAATGTCTGGAAAGGCGTGAGCAGCCGAAAGCTTGTACTGCCAAAGTTTCTAAGCACTCGAAATAAATATACAATACATAGCTTATGTTCTGAACTGTGAGTGCAGTAATATTCACATTTAAAATGATTTGGCATGGGGTTGCGTTAAACGTCCCCAAAAAAAAAGTGAACTGTCTTCATTCGGCTTCTACTCACAGAGAATTCTGGTCACTCACTATGACTGCAGCAGACAAATGGATTCACTGAGTACACTGAGTTTTATCTTTTTACATTTTATTTTTTGTATTCACTGAAAACAATGTGATTCATTTATCGATTATACTCGTCAAGCGTATTCATTTTCTTACTTTCAACCGAATGACATTCACGGACTTCATTACATCTTGCACACATATTCACTTTCGTCTGGGCTCCATTAATTGTGTGCTCCATTCATATTCATTTACTTCATTATAAAAATATATAAATAATAATCTTTTGTGCTCCCTTCACCAGAGCTGCTCAACGAGCTCAATATCAAAGTAACGAATTTAATTTTTTGCGATGATTCTACTGGGGTGGCACGAATCGAAAAGCAATTTCCTTGTTCTTGCAATGTCATCAAACTAAGAGACTTCCTGCTCAGTTCCACCAGTATATGTGTTTGATTTTCAAGATGCTAGTAGTACGCAGATGTTTCCTGGGACTGCAATGGCTCCTTGGTAACCCAGTTAGTATCCTAAGAGAATTTTTGTCAGAATTGGGATATGTTTCTTAAACTTATTCGAGTTGTAAGAGCAAAGTTGCTTGGCTTGCCATAAGTTCAGTCTTTTTCCCGACTAGTCCATTCTTCATGCTCTCAGCAGTTATCTGGTAGTATGTCCGCCAATGCCACAGGAGGGTTCAGTATCTATTAGCTGCAAAACCAGCAGCATTCCTTGTCAATTCCCCAGATGCTTCAATCCCAATATTCCGAAATCCATCCATCATGCTGTTCCATTGTCCCAAATGGTTCAGCTTGGGTTTGGTTTCCCAGATCAGATCGAATTAATGTTTCACCCAGCCATAGCATTAATCGCGTCTTGACAGTCTGACAGTATAGCAATGTCCCAGTCTTTAAATTAAGTATTTAGGTGGATGTTCTACAATCGGTCTATTTTTAGGATCTATTAGCTGCAAAACCCGCAGCATTCTATATGCTAGTATAGAGTAAGTCTCCGTCTTCATATTTCTTATCTAGAAGGATTGTCTACACATCGGTCCTATGGCTCACAACTCTGTTTGAACTATATTGGTGCATATAGCAAGGGCTTCTGACAGCCGCGACCCTCAGTGCAATGCCTTCTTCTTCAGTCAAGGACCCGACCGTATACCACACATGGGTGTTTCTTTTCATAGGTTGTATCTCCTCTAACGTTGTCCAATTCTCTTTGGTGTTCATTACATACATTTATTTGAATCTTTGACTGAATACAAGAGAAATATATATATCCAGATATGGGAATATTCCAAAATAAGACTATTGCGTCTTATAAATAATTGTGATTGCTACGTAAGACACTCAGTTTATGCTACATGATCTCAGGCTGGGAATGCCGAACTACAAATCATACTTTTTTATTTATGTATTAGTCGCTACAATGATAGGCTCAAAAGGCACCGTAATAGGATGACTATATAGAGAAAATCCGAGCCCAGGTGAAAAATGTACCGGCCCCTCTATTACACCTTAGCTTGAATCACGATAGAAATTACACCCAAACCCCTTCCTCCTCTTCTCAATGGGCCTGGGATTGACATAATGACTCGCTTATGAAAATCCAACAAAAAGACTAAAGAAAAGAAGTTTTAAAAATCAGATTCGATAAAATATCTGAAAATATCTCCACCACAAGTAATATGATATATAAATAAAAAGGCAATAAAACAAGTTACAATCAGCCTTCCTATTCATTCTTCTCATTTTAAACATTCTTTTCATTTAAAGTTCGTTTAAAATTGTATTCATTTTGAGCACTACATACATATGGAGTACACTGCTTCGTCTTTCATCTGCATGCATATTCATTCTTCACAAGTAAGTTCACACAAAAAAAATTCCTGGTTAGCATTTGTATCGGATTTTATTTATTTTATGACATATTCATTCAATTAAAGCCACTGGCGTGTCTCATATTCATTTACTCATACAGAATCTTTTTTTAAGCACGCAACTAAAATTATTTAAAAATGATTCCTGAGCAAAACGAACTCTAGATACACTTACGTCGCCTTGAATTTATACTTGAGAATTAATGCTCATAATAAAAGCAATACTAATGGGCCAAAGGAGTAATGACACTAAGTATACCTTACTACTTTAGTGATTACTACTTTATTTTTTGGGTGCGACAGCCATTCAAACTTGCATTCTTATAAATTTTATTTACATATTCATTATTCATATTCAAAATTCATTTATGTATATGCATATACGGATATATATTTATATTCATTTATGTTCATTTTAATAAATTTGTGTCATTATTTTTTATCATTTAAATTCATTTATGTGTATTTATTCATTTAAATGCATTTATTCATTTATGTTTATTTTAATTCATTTATGTTTTTAATTATTTTTTATTCTTTTTGGTTCACTTTAATTGATTTATGTTAATTTTATTCATTTATGTTCATTTAAGTTCATTTATGTTCATTTTTATTCATTTATATACATTTAAATGCATTTTTATTCATTTCTGTAAAATTTTATTCATTTATGCTCACTTTAATTGATTTATGTTCATTTTTATTCATTTATGTTCATTTAAGTTTATTTATATTCATTTTATTCATTCATTTAAAAATTTGAAGCTATGCATGTACGCTTATTTAGACTTGGACTCAGTACAAACACCTGCCAAACTGCCATTATTGCAGAAATGTCTCTATCTCATGTGGTCACACTGATCATGCTTCTGTGCATTATTTTCGCAATCATTCATTTGATTTGTTTATATTAAAAAAGTTATTTACTCATACAATAAATAAAAACTTGATGAATGTCCAAAAGGGATTTGCGATTGTTTATATTCATTAATCGTGTGATTTAAGAGTTTATTAACTTGATTCCATTGCTATTTACTTTTAAACTTGATACAGTAAACTTTTTTTGTCTAGAGATAAAACAAATATTTATTATTTATGAGTGAAGACTCATAAGAAAAGAGTCACATTTTGCCTTATGTTCGTGTTCATTGAACGGATGATATAAGAATTATTTACTTCATATTTATTTTTAATCTTGATACTACATAAGATTATTTTGATTACGAATTATAGAAATCCATTACGCTGTAAATCAACTCTGAGTACACTTATTTCGTCTGGAGATTACATTCATATTTATTATTTAAGACGGAATACTCATAATAAAGAGTGACATAAATGTTAACTAAATGAATTATTTAATTATGTTTTCTTATCAATGCTTCACCTATTCCTTCAATCACTCATTCATTCATAAAAACTCACTATATCTTGCACTCACAATTATATTCATGAATCATGCATGGATTCACTCAAAGTAAATGGGAACCTGATAAAGTGAGTACCCTGAATACTTTCTCTCATATCGCTTGCATTCACATTCATTCATGTCTTTTATCTATTATATGACATAAACATTACCTCAAGACCCAACAAGCATTCATTTTCATTAATTTTTATTCATTTTCATTCATTATCATAAATATTCATTCATTATCATTAATTTTCATTTATTTTGAGTCATTTTCATTCATTTTCATTCATATTCATTCATTTTCATTCATTTTCATTCATTTTCATTCATTTTCATTCATTTTCATTCATTTTCATTCATTTTCATTCATTTTCATTCATTTTCATTCATTTTCATTCATTTTCATTCATTTTCATTCATTTTCATTCATTTTCATTCATTTTCATTCATTTTCATTCATTTTTAACCCCCGACGCAAAAGAGGGGTGTTGTAAGTTTGACGTGTCTGTTTGTCTGTCTGTTTGTCTGTCTGTCTATGGCATCGTAGCTCCCGAACGCATGCAGTGATTTCAATTTAGTTTTTTTGATTAAAGGTGACTTATGTGCGAGTGTTGTTAGACATGTTTGATGAAAATCGGTTGAGCCGTTTAAAGTTGTGGGGAGTAAAAGTGGGGAAAAAAACATTAACTTTGTCCGATTGGCTTAAAATTTGGTCCTATTGTAGCTGACGACGTCACTGATTCGAATCTGAGGTTATTTTTGCTCTATCTCTTCGCGCTTAGAAGTTATGGCCATTTAAAGCTAAAAATACAGCAAATCTATTAAATATGATAATGATGCTTGTCAACAAATTATGCCAATGGGCTTGCCAATCATTTAATGTCTGTCTGTCTATGGCATCATAACTCCTGAACGCGCAGGTGTACAGCTTTTTCAACTGTCGTCCTTGCAACTTATGTGCTGTAACCGCCCAACATAAAATGATAGGAAACATTGTTCGTAAAACTTCATAAAACTCCAATATATTTCCCATCATAGTCCACTCTAAAAACTTCTTGAGATATTTTTAATTCTTGTAAACGTAGATGAATACTTAGTAAAACTTCATAAAACACCATCGATATTTCGTCTTTCACAAGTCCACCAAAAACTTCTTGAGATATTTCTCATTCTTGTAAACGTAGATGAATACTTCGTAAAACTTCATACAACACCATCTATATTTCGTCCATCACAATTCCACCAAAAACTTCTTGAGATATTTTTAATTCTTGTAAACGTAGATGAATACTTCGTAAAACTTCATAAAACACCATCGATATTTCGTCTTTCACAAGTCCACCAAAAATTTCTTGAGATATTTTTAATTCTTGTAAACGTAGATGAATACTTCGTAAAACTTCATACAACACCATCTATATTTCGTCCATCACAATTCCACCAAAAACTTCTTGAGATATTCTCTTAATTCTTGTAAACGTAGATGAATACTTCGTAAAACTTCATACAACACCATCTATATTTCGTCCATCACAATTCCACCAAAAACTTCTTGAGATATTTTTAATTTTGTAAACGTAGATGAATACTTCGTAAAACTTCAGTAAAACACCATCGATATTTCGTCTTTCACAAGTCCACCAAAAATTTCTTGAGATATTTTTAATTCTTGTAAACGTAGATGAATACTTCGTAAAACTTCATACAACACCATCTATATTTCGTCCATCACAATTCCACCAAAAACTTCTTGAGATATTTTTAATTCTTGTAAACGTAGATGAATACTTCGTAAGACTTCATAAAACACCATATATATAGTTGATGAATACTTCGTAAAACTTCATAAAACACCATCGATATTTCGTCTATTACAAGCCACCAAAAACTTCTTGAGATATTTTTAATTCTTGTAAACGTAGATGAATACTTCGTAAGACTCGATATTTCGTCTATCACTAGTCCACCAAAAACTTCTTGAGATAACAAATTATGCAATTAGATGTACGTATAGCCATATGGAATGCCAATAGGCTTACCAATCATTTAAATGAAATAAAACTAACTTAACCTAACCTACCTATAAAAAGTATGAAATAAAAAATTAAATTAAAAATTTAAAAAAACCCCGAACTCAAGTAATTTTCATTTAAAAAGTAAAAAATAATAAAAGAAACTTAATGTTAAAGTACCTAAGAATCTATTAATAATTCTAAAAAATACGTCGCGTTGGGGGACCGCTCCTAAACTAACAATTTAAATACAAATTGTCTAATTAAGCAACAAAGATTAACTAAAAACCAAATTTAGAAAATACTTCAAAACTTTCATAGAATTACTTCAAAAAATTTGCATGTAAGATACGACCGTCAACGACGTTTGCCCTCGCGTGTCCCCCAACGCGACGTATTTTTTTAGAATTATTAATAGATTCTTAAATACTTTAACATTAAGTTTCTTTTATATTTTTTACTTTTTAAATGAAAATTACTTGAGTTCGGGGGTTTTTTAAATTTTAAATTTAATTTTTTTCATTCATTTTCATTCATTTTCATTCATTTTCATTCATTTTCAGTCATTTTTATTCATTTTCATTCATTTTCATTCATTTTCATTCATTTTCATTCATTTTCATTCATTTTCATTCATTTTCATTCATTTTCATTCATTTTCATTCATTTTCATTCATTTTCATTCATTTTCATTCATTTTCATTCATTTTCATTCATTTTCATTCATTTTCATTCATTTTCATTCTCTTTCATTCATTTTGCAAAGGCTGCCAAAAGTTAGCTATATCCAAACATTCATTAATCGATTCATTCGCAGCGATAAGAACTCATTTCTTCAGCAAACGCATTCATTCATTTTTATTTATTTTATTTTAGTTATCACTCACTACACATTCAAATTATCTTATTTTCCAAAAAGTTCTATTCTTTCCCACGCTGTCAAGTGCATTCATGCAAATCCCCTAATCCGCCCCCATGAGTTTGCAGATAGTTTTTTACAGCCCTACGGTTTCAGACATACTTCAAAACGTAGTTCCCAAAATTAGTTAGTGATTCACTTCAACTTATTTAAACAAGTGTCAAAAACAACGAAAAAGCATTATGATAAATTCTAAATTGTTGATGGATATAATTTCGACAGTAATTTGAATAGCAACAGCAACATCCGTCCCCAAAGTTTTGATCGTTTATTTTTTGGACTTAGTTCTATTTTAATAACTCAAATCAATTAAAGGTACACTGAGTACAGTAAGAGACATAAGGCATGAATTATTTCCATTAGTTGATATGATGCAATCTAATTGTAATTAATAAAATGTTAAAGGTCGTATAGTTAATAACTATATTCAGATGATATACTATGATGTATGTGTATTAAATAAATGTTATACCATACATGAAAACAAATACATATACATATATATTAATAATTATAGCAATATGCAGCTAAAATGGCGTATGATTGATATACATATATATACAAATATATGTACCAGAATAACTCACATTAAATATATATGTTAAATATTCCTAATCAATTGCGTGTGTATTGATGTATTGGTGTGAGTTAACTAACTAACTAACTAACTAATTCATTAACTTAACTACTTATATAATAATAATAACTACTAAACAAAAGTATCTACAAAAAAAAACAAAATGGCAAACGGCGAAATTACGTAAAAAAGAATTGTTTAATTAATTTTAAGAGAAATGCTAACAACGTCAGTAAATCGTTGTTCGGGGGTTGGGGGATGGGGTTACGGGGAGCTACTATGTGAGTACGGCATTCCAAGAATATTCAATTAATTTAATAAAGACTTAACAACTGTTATGGCGTAATTGAAATCCCTCCGTCGTTGTTGTTTTTATTATTGTCTTTTCCATTGTTTTTTATTTATAGTTTTTTAATTTGGCAGTTGGTTGCTCTCGTTCCAGACATGACGTCAAAAAATAATACGAATTTAAAATTATTTATTCAAATGAGTATGAAGCAGCGGTCACGTGTAGTTCGCATGGCAGCTATTTCAATATTAACTGATTCTTCTTCTTCTTCGTCGTGTTCTTAACTGGCCATAACAAACCGTTACTGAGTTACTGGGTCGGTAATTGGGCGTCCCTTAAGGGGACAGTGCTTCGCTTAGGGGTTTTCCAAATGGCGTTACCAAGGCAACATTGGTGACTTTTAGCTCGTCTTTCGAAAGGATGAGTGACCTACCATCAGCACGAGTCCGACTAAATATCACATTGCGTCTCTTTCTGAATCTTTTGAGTTTATCACAGCTGGGCCGGGAGATTTGAATCCATTTATTTATGACAGTACCATCGTAACCTCTTTCGTAGACTAATACAAAATGTCTATAAAGCTATAGATTTTAATTTTGAGTATGATATGTAATCCCTTAAAGAGACTCCCCAAAGCTTGGCGAACACCTCTACTCAGTAATATCTAAGGCAGCTCACACGCTATCTACTTGGTCTTTCCCATAAATGGACGTCACACCATTGATGACACTCGCAATATATACATACCTTTCTATCTGAGACTGTTTTGACCATTGGCCCAATAAAGGTAAAGCCTTTATAGTTTGGCAATGACGTCATAGAGTCTCTACATTTTTGAGCTAAGGTTCCATATTATTTTAAATATTTAAATTATACCTTTAGTACGGGTAAGTTGTGCAGGGCTAACGATGTAAGTAGACACTGGGTAATTAATGACTAGTACTATCCATTTTCTTTTTACACACAATCTACATTAGCATTGCCTATCATTATCACTTCGTTTACCAGTACAAAGCGTTTTTGTTACCTGCGTCCATATACACCATGGCGTATACGCTACTTTTTCCACTTAGTTACTGTAGACATCGCAAAAGGCTACATAAGCTAAAAATAACTAATACACATGAAAATATTTTCACTTATATTTAATGTATTATTGAATTGCCTATTTATCCCAATTTTTATTTCCTATAAAAATATTTTAGTTTCTGTGCTTTATTTTTTTATAACATCAACAACTTTGAAGAGCCTGGGATCAATGCGATATACAAAATGAGGTGTCTCGACCCCAATATACCCTACACTTTCCACATATCTTTCTATTATGAGAAGAAACCAAATTTTTTCTCCAAATTTTCCAGTAAGTTAAAAATAAAAAGATCTCACGCAAATTCGAAACAATTTTTATACCCTGTACCGTATGGTACCAAGGGTATATTAAGTTTGTGGAAGCCGAAAATGTATGACATATAGAAGGAGACGTCGGAGACACCCCAAAGTTACCTAAAATATGATCAGGGTGAATAGAGAAGTCGATATACCCATGTCCGTCTGTCCGTCTGTCTGTGTGAACGCCTAGATCTCAGAGATGGTAAGAGCTAGAGTTACCAAACTTTCACATTAGATCCCATATTATTCCATAGGAGGCAAGTTTATTTTATTTTTTTGATATCGGGGTTAAATTATATAGCTCCCATAGGGGTGTTTGAGACGACCTCGACAAAAAAAATAAGTTTTAGATGAATAATTCGTTTGTTTATGAAGATATCGGTACCAAATTTGGTATTCGAAAGTTTTTTATAGTTCCCAATAACTGTACCAAATTTAATCGAAATCGGTTGACTATATCATATAGCTCCCATAGGACCGATCGGCCAAAATAACTTTTTTAAAGAAAAATTCGCTAAATTTAGTTTTTTAATAAAGATATCGTAACCAGATTTGGCGTTTGGAAATTATTTAGACCACTTAAGCAATATGCCAAATTTGAACAAAATCGGTTGACTATATCATATAGCTCCCATAGGTCCGATCTTCCAAAAAATCGATTTTTTAACCAAATTTGTTGTGTTTCGTTTGTTTGTTAAGATATTGGGACCAAATTTGACATTCGTGAGTATTTTATAGTTCCTAATATCAACTTTACCAATATCTTAATCCAAATCGTTTGATCTAGATCATATAGCTCCGACAGGACACAATCGGTCCAAAACACGTTTTTATACGAAATTCGATGTGTTTTGTTTATTTGTAAAGAAATTTGAAATAAATTTGGCATTCATATCTTTTTTAAGGTATTTTAGCACTGTGTCAAATTTTATTGAAATCGGTTAGACTATATCATATAGCTCCCATAGGAATGATCGTTCAAAAAAAAATTTTTGCTTAAAAATTTTGTTTTGGTTTTTGTGAAGAAATCGGACTTTATTACAAGCTAGTGGTACAGGGTATCCTGAAGTCGTCCGCGCCCGACTTTACGTCCGCCATTTTTTAAAAAAGTAAATATTAAATTTTCTTATTTTTTATGTAAAATAACATTTTTTTCAACGCATCTTTTTTGCCTTCTTTATATGAATCGAGAGTTATTTTTCTTAAGTAAGTCAATTATCTATAGTTTAGTACAAAAATGATAAAAATTAGTTTTGTACGAGCAGAGACATTTTCTTTTAAAAAAAGATGTTGTTTTAATGTCTACATCAGGTTTTTTCGAAATATCTCAAAATCTGTTTCATGAAAAAATTTTGGACAGCATTTTCGGTGTTACCATGCCATTTTACTATGGACCATGTAAAACATGTTGAGAAATTTGTAAACTAGTGTTATCGAAGCAACAATTCGCTTCCAATTTTTAACAAAGGCTAGCAATATGACTAAATAACAAAACTGAATTCGGGATAAGTATAATAAGTAAGCGCGCCACTTTGTTGCCGACATTCTCCGATTTTGATGATTTTTTCATATTTGATAGAGGATTAACTTTAAAAGTTACTATGAGTATCATGACCCCGTGATCAGATATTTAAGGTCAAAGGTTACAAAAATGTTTTTTTTGCAAATTACATTTTACCAGTGACTTAAAATGTTTCCCAATGTTCTAAAAAATTGTAGGGCGTAAAATTCTCTACAAAATCGCTCTAGATTATTTCATACAATTCACCCATCACCAGATGCTCAGAATGCAACGCCAAAAGATGCACTTTTATTGAATTTTCGTATCAAATCATCATCCCCCATCTTTCCAAGCAACTATACCTATATCTCAAGAAAGATTAACTGTAGAAGGTTTCTAGTATACGAATTGTGTAAAAAATGTTAAATATGTTTTAATCATTTGAGTAACTTTTGATTTGTCACGATTGCTTCAGCCTGTTACAAAAGATTGCACAAATCTGCAATACTATTTTCTCTTGTAATTTATAAAATTTGAAATATTTTTCACCCAGGAATGTTAGCAGAACGATAACCTTTAAGGGCAAAATTCTTTAAGAACATAATAACACTCACTCTACCTGTTTTAGTTAAATCTTCATAATTCAGCAAACTCGGACTGATGAAGTCTCACTTGAGATTTCCAATAAAAACCAACTTCTTACCCAATAAAATATTTGGTCCGAAAACTATAATTTAAGTATTATTCTTCTGAAGTTATGAAAACAGCATAAATAGTTTGGTCACACTGGGAAACTGTCCCCTTCAATTCACATTAGCCACCACACCACTGCCTTTAAGTTAAATGAACTAAAGATTAGTTTATATTTTTGTGAACAAAGCACAATACGTCAACCACTTGACTATATCAAGTATATAATATATGTATATATTAATCGCATTAATAATGCAATCATTTTTTGCGCACACTACACATACGTTCCGTTGGCCAGTAGATTAAATCACGATTAGTCAGACAAGTGCAGGGTTGATAAGCTAGCAGTTGGACTTTGATTCAGAATTTTTGTGGAGTGCACCTATATACAAAGACTACTAGATATGTGTACAGTCAGTAAAAGGCATTAATGATGGATTCCTTATACCAAAATATGTATCCTTACTGCGAGTAGCGATTAATGCTGTCTGAACAATTATACCTCAACGAGCGCAGGAGATATCAAATTTCTACAACTGTGACCTCTGGCTCTGGCCAATATCTGACTCCCCATGCCAAAGTCAAATTTTAATTTTTAGCCATATTTTAATCCAAAACTTGGGTGTGATTATCTATTAATGTTACATACACTTGCACGAATTTAATAGACTCCTTACTTTAAGATGCAGTGTATAAACTATGCTCTAATTTAAACCGCTTTGTCTATTAATAATTACAAATTTGGTATATAGTCTTATGTAGGCCTGATGAGTTAAAACGCAATGAATTTTTGTCAATACAATGAACAGATATTTTTCTACGAAAGATATTTTATCTTTGTACCAAGGCTATTCGACTTTAGTTCTTTTGTTTTCAGAAGTTATGAGCCCAGACAGAAATATGTTCCATATCAATTAAAAAGAATTTGTTAGACAAGCAACTGGAGCATGTAATAAAAGTCGTAGACGTAAAGTTTTATTTAAAAGATACAAACAAATTAATTTACTTGGAAAAAAGAATACAGATTATACCACTCTCGGGCCCCACTTCGTCTATATCACATTTATTCTAGAAGTTTCCTACACGCTTTTACCTTTTACCTTTAAGCTCACAAATTGAAAACCATAAAACGATAAACCGAAAAGTGACTGATAACAAAATGTGAAATAGTTGCTTCCACACTTTTCCAATTATTTTGCCTGATAATGCTGAGAATATTTGTCGAATGTATCTAAACAAATGTTTCGCAACATTTTTGTTTGTGCGATGCGTCATCAACATTTCGTGTCGGGGAAGTTAACTATACCCCCAAATCCAGTTGCGCCCTGGCATATGACGACGATGACGACAACGACGCTAATGACGATGATAATGATGATGAATGCAATGGCGATAATGATCTACAAACCAAACTCGCGCTGACTCACTTGCACAGTCTAAGGCTATCTCGCTCGCACACATTAGAAAAGCAAGTCATGCCGATAAGCAGCAACAAATACACTTACATATATATACTTATTTTTAGTTTTCTATATACTATATTTATCATTTTGCTGTTTTTATTATATGTTAGGGATTTTGTTTTTTTATTATTATAAGCTGCCACTCGAAGTGCTTATAAACATGTGCAAACAAACAAGTAAATTGTATATACATATGTATGTACTAGGTAAATACAATTTACATATATATATATATATTACCTGTGTCTGGGTATATGCACATGCCATATAATATAATAATATATGTATATGTACGGAGCCTAAGAGTAAATAGTTTTTGAATTTCATCACAACTGGAACAGACAAAGTCTTTAACAAATATTCGCTCAATCATGCCCCAAAACTCATTACGGATTAATAAACCAATTGGCCTAATGCCTCAGAGCGTTTTTTATTGATACACTATAATTTGGGAAGACCTTTATGAATATGTCGTGCGGTTTGTAACGCTTTTAGGAAGTCAGGGTACCTTCTTTTTTCGGTTCCATTTTTGATTCATGTTTGAAAACTAAATCCCCTGTGGTCAAGAACTGCTGATAAAAACATGTTCCTTTGAATGTGAATCACAAAATATATGATACAAATTTTAGAAGGAAAAAGATTTAATTTTAAGAGACCCATTTATAATCATAATTAAAGAGAAATTGAAACTTCAATACTCATTTATGAACTTCCAAATACACTTAGACATAAAATAAAATTTTGTGTTTAAAGTAATTTTTAGACAAATTATCAGGGGTGCCACAGAAAACCAATTCGATTTCAATTCCAATTCTTGGTGCCACATACATGACTATGAGCGGTTTTAAAACAGTTGTTAGCCATGTCTGTGGCTCCAAGAATTGGAATTGTATCGAAATTGAATCGAATTGGTTTTCTGTGGCACCCCTGCATGATTTTTTTTTAATTTTTTGTTTAAAATAAAGAAAAAATTTGAAGAATCATTTCTAAATATTAATTAAAAACACAGCCGTTCGGATTCGGCTATAAACTGTAGGACCCTGTTCCCTTCAAAAAGCTATTAATAGAGATCCCCCGGCCCCTCCCAGAGGCGACTGACAAAAATAGTCAGTCAGGGAATTATATTTATAAATAATAAAAAACGACCAAAAAGTAAACGTGGGCACCAAAATTTAAAGAAATGGGCCTAACTATACAATATACATACATATTATATGTTACAAATATGAATTTGCTCAAAATGAATAAAATATTTGACCGCGATAATAAAATATTTGCACCAAATTTTTGTGATTAATTTGATCTAGGCTCTGTTTGCCAAACGATCGAGCAAATATTTGGTTTGTTTGATGCCAAAAAAATTTTAAAGCTATGGAGCTCAGGTACGTTAGTTTAAGGTATCATTATGCACTACAAATATTTGCTGAAAATTAATCAAATATTTGATTGTCAGTGTGATGATAAAATATTTACACCAAATTTTTGCAATTGATTTCTATGGGGCCTTGTTTGCCAAACGTTTGAGCAAACTTTTGCTTTATTTAAATCGATTTTCATCGTTATGATAAAATATTTCAAAAATGGTTTCCAAACAATTTGTATGAGGCTCTCTAAGTCAAACGTTCGAGCAAATATTTGCTTTGTTTGATGCAAACAAAATTTTAAGGCTATGGAGCTTAACTTTGATAGATTATACGTTACAAATATTTTGCGAAAATTTATAAAATATTTGTTTGTCAGCGTGATGATAAAATATTTGCACTAAGTTTTTTGCTAATAATTTGTATGAGGCCCTGTTTTAAAAACGTTCCAGCAAATATTTGCTTTGCTTAATGCCAAAACAATTTTAGGGCCATGGAGCTCAACTATGTTAGCTTAAGTTATCATTATATGTTGCAAATATTTGCTGAAATTTAATCAAATTTTTTATTGTCAGCGTGATGATAAAATATTTGCACCAATTTTTTGGCCAATAATAATAATAATGGGCCGCTGTTTGCCAAATATTTCGAGCAAACATTAGCTGCGTGTAATGCCAGATATAGCTAGCTAGAAAATGAATATAATATTTGATTGTCAGCGTGATGATAAAATATTGGAAAATAATTTGTATGAGACCAATTTTGCCAATAATTTATTTGGTCCGCTGTTTGCCAAATGTTTTGAGCAAATATTTGCTATGCCTAATGACAGCTGTAGGTAGCTAACACTTTATATATATATAACTCAAAATATTATTTTTCTGCAATAACTTAAAATTTATTAAAAAATTGTTCTCCGAAATTGTTCATCAGCGTTTACAGTTTTCTTACTCCGTTATTTTGCAACTGAATAAAAAGTGTTGGTATTTTAATGAAAATTACTGCAAAAAAGTTTATTGAAATAATATTTAATATAAAAATTAAACTAAGGGGGTGAATTATTAAAAAATTTTGATTGTTTTTTACACTAATTTAAGTTAAATTAAATGTAGCTTAGAAGTAAATTAACAACCCTTTTTAAAAATGTTTTTTCTTAAATGAATAGAACATTTGTTTAATTATTATAAAAGCATAAAACTATATAAAAGATTATGAAAAAAAGGTTTTATAGGTTTATGTAAAAAGTTTTAAAGTGAAAGCTCTACTAAGTTGGCTTCAGAAGACAATTCCAGTAAATGCTTAACTAATTAAGCAACTTAGGAATTTCACAATTCGTTGTAATTACATTAAAAATAATATAAATAAATAAATGTATCGAAATTGAATCGAATTGGTTTTCTGTGGCACCCCTGATAAGCTTAAAAAATAAGACCATAAACATTTTTTCGAATAAGTTCTTTATTAGTAGTGTGACCAACTCAATTTTGAGCAGAACCGGGACATTTTCTGAAAAAAATACTTAAATCCGGAAGACTTGAACTCAAAATCGGGCCATTTTTTCTTGTATGAAAAAAACTTTATTTGTTTTTTTAACTTAATTAGACGATTATAGATAGATAGAATATATATAATTTGAATCTATTTTTCTGTATCTTTTTGCGTAAAATCTTATTAATAGATGCCCAATTCTTAGTCGAGTTCATTATTAGCTGCCAAACTTATTTATACTATTGTTTTTTTTTTTAAATAATTTTTTTATTTATAGACCTATTATGTATAGTAGTACGTAGAATGAACTTAGAGATAAAACTTCTAGAAATGAAAAAGTTGAGCTTAATATATTTAAATAATTTCTAGATATACGGTTGGAAATAACTCAGAAAGTTTTCTTTCAAAAAGTATTGGCCTACACCAAGCAGAACGAAATCTCAATAATCATTAAAAACAAAATAAAATTGTCTAAAAGTAGAGTATCGAGTCTTCGTCAGTACGCGTCAAATAGTCACTCTCATTGCGCCGAGCAATAGTCTCGGCGTCTCTCAAACACGAATTGCGCTTAATTAGAATTTAAATGCTGACCATTTACAAAAGACCTTGCCACAACGCCGCAGTCGACGTCGCTGCCGCGGTC
Source organism: Chymomyza amoena (assembly GCA_037043745.1). Classification (NCBI taxonomy): domain Eukaryota; kingdom Metazoa; phylum Arthropoda; class Insecta; order Diptera; family Drosophilidae; genus Chymomyza; species Chymomyza amoena. Next base: position 188,521 of record JBAMAX010001276.1, read on the forward strand.
AGCGCAGACGTTGCGTCGACAATACCCCACACGGCAATACCGACTTTTATATCCGCTAGAGTTCTTATGCCGATAATGGGATTGTAAATATAACCAACTGATTATACAGGAAAAATACAAGTAGCAAGATTCCCGATTCGTATCTCCATAACCCCTACATAGCAATCACTTCACTACTTTAATATCCGCTAGAATTTCTGTCACATAAGCGTTATAAATAAACCCATAGATTGGCCAGCAGGAAAACTTAAGTATTGCGATTCCTGGTTTGCTTATAAATTATAATTGTGCTAGCGATTTCGTCTTGGCTGGAGTGCTGATGGCGCGAGGCAATCTGATAAGAGAGCACTTGGAATCGTATATTTTATTATGAATATGCTCAAGTGCTGCAGCTAATCGGCGGTTAGTGTTTGACTAACTTTATACTTTGATTTTGAAAAGTAAGGAAATTCCCGAGACAAGAGCAATTAATCGGAAATAATCATAATGTCAGGTGAGCTCCGGTGGGTGGCTGCGCTGAGTTTAGGCGCCCTCAAAGATGCGCATTATTATTGATGATAAAGCATGCACATGTGCCCAACTGCTTGGAGAACGGAAGCTACTAAAAACAAAAAAGCGCTACAAATTATAAAGCCGCTGCGTATACGTAATTTCCGTGCGCTCCAGACAGACAATAGAAACCGGTTCCAAACTTTGCCACTTGTCTGTTGACCCTATCGACGACGACTGTCTGCGGCGCAGTCGAGTCAGACAGAAACACACAATCAAATAAGCTGTACAAAAACAAATGTTTTACAAATCATCGTTTATATTAAATTAAAAAAAAAAGCAAGTGTGGTTTTTTTTGTTTTTAGTTTTACAATCAATTAAATCAGCGCAGCGCATTGGCGCATTGCCTCTCACATAGTTTTGTATAGTAACAAATTAGTTGTTAACAAACAATAAGTACGCTATTACAATACATAGACAGTAGTATACATACAGCTTATATATAGAACTATATACTAAAAGAGTTGCCAAAGGTCAAGCGCAGCTTAGACCGCTGGCGGCTTAGAGGCGCCCACAATGTAGCCCTTGGCAGTGAGCACGCCGCGGCAGCGTACATGCACTTGATAGCGCAGTGACCAGTCAATGGTATAGCCGGGCACGAGGCCAGCGAATTGTTCCTCGGGCAGCAACAGTTCCGGATCGCTGTGTGTGTTAAGCTGTATGTCGTGTGCGGTGCAAAAGTCCTTGAGCTCTGCGGGCACAACACAACAGGTAGACAGATTGACCTGTGCAATGGTGGGTGCTACCTGAGCAGCGGCATTTAGTTCGGCCAAAGCCTCAGCATCTAGATCGGCAATGCCTAGCTGTGCAATTTGCTTATTTAAAGCATACTGTTCCAGACTCTTGTAGAGCTCCTTAAGTTCGGCCAGAGCCGCAGCACCATTGCGTGCGCTCCAAGTTTTAGCAGCGCTGCTGCTGCTGCTGGCGTCGGCCTCATCGCAGGGCAATTTTGTGTTGGCCGCCTCGGTTGCGTTGGCAACGCTGGTTGCATTGGGATGATAGGCCAAAACCACATTGTCCACATGGGTAACATTGAGTATGTTTAGCAGCGCATCAATAGCCTCCTTGACAAATGTTGACGAGTTGCGATTTAGGAAAATCTTTGCGCCAATGCTGATCTCGTTGCGTTTATTCTCCGTCAACTTGCTGTTTAGCTCTTGGGTGGCACGCTGCACGCGGCCGTGCAGCTCGTCGATATCGACCACCACACGGTCGGCATTGGGCTCGCTGTGTAGCGTGATTTTTAGGCCATCGTACAGCTCCTCGTTGGACTTGCGGCCCAGCTCGTTGGTTATAATATTGCCCGTGCTAATCACCACGTTCTGAAAGTTCTTCGTTATGGTAGGAATCATGCTGAGCATTGGTTGTCAAAAATGCAGCTAACTTTTGTCTAATTGCTTGTAATAAGTCCACAGATAAGTGGTTTTTACAGTCCGAGTATTATTTTATATATGTATGTTTGAGTTTGAATATAATTTAAACGCGTATAGGTCTATTTCGCAATCTGTTGTCTCGCGTACTGACTAGCGCTAGCACGCTGAAATACACTTAAATACGCTTTAGACCTCGACCAAAAGAGAAATGAAGATAAGTTGAATTAATCATTGATATTTTAGCTGATTTTTTTTATAGAACTAACTAGCTATCGATGTGTTAAGTTAATCGATAAGTGCGTTTGGTATTTTTGGGCAACCACATCGATATTTTGAGCAACACGATTAATTTTGCTGCAGCAAAAACATCGTTGAGCTTATAGTGCAATTATATCGTACAAAAATATATCGGCACAAACATTTAAAACTGGGCAGCCTTTGCGCTTAGCTTTTAAAATTTTGTCACATGTAAATTAACTGTAAGCTTAGCGCATTGTAATTTTTAAAAAATAATTACAATGTGTTGTTCCGCTGTGCGTGATTGGCTCTTGCAGCTTACCATGGAAGTTCATTTGCCAATTTTTATGGAGCAAGCTTGCGACATAGAAATGTGCAAACTTTATAAAAACAGTGATTATCTAGTTTTTGGCATAAAGGAGGCAAACGATCGCGAATTACTTGAAAGAGGCACCCAGTTACTTTATAGTTCGCCTGAGGTAAGCAATACGCTGTTTACTGCTTATTTAACGTAATTTTAAAACAAACCTTTCGCAGTCATTCGTCTGCAGCAAACCTTGTGCTTTGCATGCACCCGATGATATAGATCATGAAGTACTTGCCGATTCTTTGGATACAATTCTCAAGTGTAGTCCTTCGAACTATATAAATTATGTGGTTAAAGAGGACATAGTTATGGATTGGAGACTATTCAAGTTGGATCCACAAGATGTTGCGCACGAATTTTGGTGTTATTCCTGCGATGCCTGCCCTGAACTCAAATTTCGCTACCTCGACGATTTAGCAGATCACTTAAAAGAAAAATTTGAAGCTGATGATGGCAAAACACACCAATTTGGTGGCACAACATTGCGCCGTATTTCGCCAAAAGAAACGGATGAGCCTACTGAAGCCGCATCTGAATCTGGTAGTGATTAAATACATACACCCGTTGTGTTCTAGTCTCATAGACAATAAATATTAATTAAATCTTCAATTAAAAAGCACATTTTAAATTTTTTTAACATTTAAATGAAATGCTTTCATTAATAACATTATATTTAATATATTTCCTTTTTTCCAAGTACTCAAGTGCTTTTACTTAAATGTAATTAAAGGATTTAGTAGCGCATTCAACAGATACTTAACACCGCGCATTAAGTCCTGCATACGTGCGTCCATGGGCGATGTCGTCACGCGCTCAATGCTGGCCGAGCGCAACTCGCTTGATTCACAATTAATGCACTCAATTATCTTTAACTCCACTTGTGGTGGTGGATTGGAACCTATAGCGTTGAGCTCCGGCATATTGTTGGGCCGCAGCCAAGAGTTGTGCAAAGTTCCATAGAAGCTCACACGATCACCACTCTTTAAACGCCTCGTAAAGTTGCCAAAATCATGATGAGCGCGCAGCACAACGCCCGTGGAGCGTGCCAGCAAGCTGTGGCGGCCGGTTACCTTCACAAGCACTTCGTACTCATAGCGATTCCAGCGCTGCAATGTGCAACTGCCCGTATGTGCATCTAAAGTTTTTATAATGCGTTGCCACTCCTCGCAGTTTGCATCTAGTTGGGCATCGCACTGCAGCAGCTTAGCAATATTATCGCCATGCACACAGCGCAGCACTTTGCCCAACCAGTTGGGCAAATAGTTTGATATGCCATCTTCCAGCATGTTAAAGACGCGTGCAATTTGTACACGGCTAACAGTGCCCTCCCAGCTCACGTACATGCCATTAAGATGGGAGCAGCGAAGTTGGGCTTTAATTTTGTTCGATTGCTCTTGAACCGGCTCAGCACATAAAGCATAAAAGCGTTCCCAAGGCAGTGCATCCGGCATGGGGTTACCAATACGGCTAGAATGCAAGCCTACACTGGGCGTAAGCGAGGGCGCAGCATTATAACGTGGAGAGTCCTTGAAGTTGGATGTCATATAGGGAAAGACCAAAATGCAAACGGTGGAGCAGGCAACAAGCAGCTGTAGAGCATAAAAAATGTTTAATTCATTTCACTAAAAAATCCCTAATTTGGATACTCACCTGCAGCATGGTTATGTACTTCTGTGTGGCGCGGTTTATGGCCAGTACACAAGAGAGTAGTATTACCAGCGTGCAAACCACGGCTGTGCTGCCCCAGCGTAGCTGCTCGCTGGCCAAACCCAAACTTTCGATAAGCACAAAAACTGGCACCAGCAAAGCCACAATGCCAAACAGTGGCAGAAAGAGCACAATGCCAGCCAGGCCCAGAGCGGCACGCATAGCTCCAAACATGGTGGCGCTCTGTGAAGTAACAATGCATACCTGCAGCCAGCTAAGTGTGACGCAGTGCGGAATTAAATATGTGTAGACGCCATGCCAGTTGCAGCGCTTGGCCAGGCGCACTAGTAGCAGAGGTATTAATAGATAGAGAGCGGTGCGGCAGTTTAAACAAAACTCAATGCCATTGCCAATGACAAAGGAGGAAAACGTAGGCACGCGGAGATCCAAAAAACGCCAACGGGTGGTGACAACTTCGTCCATTTCGTACGGATATTTAGCCAGTACATTGACGGCAAAGGAAACAATGACCATCCAGTCGGGCAAATAGTGTGAGGATGCATACATAAAAGCGCTCATGGTAATGAAAGTGCAGGCGCCCGAGAGTATGGTAAGTTCCGAGTGTGGCAGCCAGCCATCGGCGACCAATGGATACACGACCAGATTACAGATGAAGGCGCAGAAATAATACAGATACGGTTTCATGTTGTTGCGCAAAAAGCGATGCTCCGAGATGTCCGCCTCAATGTTATGATCTCCGTAGCTAAGAAACAGTCCTGACCAAATGCGAAAATCAATAAACTGCTGCTTAGTCTTGAGCATTTTGCAAGTGGACCAAAGCATTACGGCGAGACTCAAGTAATAGCTGACTATGGGCAGCAAATGTCTGCAGCTATCGCCTACGGTGGTCCACCAGGAGAGCAGTATTAACAGACTAAAACGTAAGCTGAGCGGCAGCATTTCGGGTAAGGCGCAGACCAAGTTAATAAATCGGTGGTATAGTAAGGTGAAGAAGATAACCGGATGAAATATCATGCGGTAGAAGCAAGGCACATGGTCAAGGCTTTGCGGGTGTGGCACGGAGAGTATAAGTGTGTCGTTTACAGCAGGCATGCGTCCAGCGCTGTAATTCGAGGCAGCTGAGACTAGGTTATCCTCTGTGATAAAACGTCGACGTTCTATATAAATGCGTCCCATGCTGGCGCCATCTTCCAGCGGCTCACGCTCACGTTCACTGCACTCGCTGTCCTCATCCGTGGTTGATGATGAGCTGTCACCGCCTGCACCACGACGACGTCGCTTACGTTGCAAATTATAAATGCGACGCATTTTTCGTTCAAGTTGCTTAGGCGTAATATGCTCATTGCCATTGGAGAGACAAGCAAATAGTTCGCGAGCAGCTTTACGTGCAGCACGTTCACCCGGCGTCATGGCAAGACAGCGACGCACCTCATCAGCGTTTTCAGCTGTGATGCCGCTACCCTCGTTGTAGCACTTGCGTAAAAGTTTTACTGCATCTTCATGCCCTTGAGCAGCGGCGCTGGCCAGCCAATGTACGGCCTGCTGGCTGGTGTTGGCCATGTTGGGCTCTGCTTTAATTAAAAGTTTAGTTTGATATAACGTAAGTTACGTCGATTTACATACCAAGTGCGTTTTCAAGTAGCTCCTTAGCCAAATCGTATTGCACTTGTGGACAGCCTTCCTCAGCAATGTGATGCTTTAATTTGTTCAGCGAGGCTCGATCTGTGTGGGGGGCCCAATAATCAGTTTATATAATATTTTCCAACTTTGTTTTCAAAAACTTGCCTTCCAAATTCCAACGGCGCCGCTTGCTGACACCTGCTGGTCCATTTTGTGTCCAGGTTGCCATTATTTGTTATTAAAATACATTTGTTTATTGTTTACGCAGCAATGTGAAATTCGGCATTGGGTATGTTTTAGAGATGGCATTGATAATAGACGATAGCTCAATTAGTGAACAACGGCTATCGATAGCAGCAAACAAAAATATTGTATCGATAAGCACGTTTTATTAGCTGCTATTATCGGCTCATTATTGATTTGCCGCAAATTTTTTGCTGCTATTGAAATTTTTTTGTGTATTAATAAGTGTCGCAATTTAATTGTTGTAAATATACTAAATAAAAAATAAAATGCAGAAGCAGTTATATAGCGTAACCCGAGATTCTCCAGGCGTGCATCGTAGCCCCCACTCGGGAAATTTAAAGAAGACAGCATTAAACAACAGGTCAGTTTTACAGCCTAAGCAGACGCTCTGATATCCCTAATTGTATATTGTATTACAGCCGGTTTAGTTTATCTGCTCGATCAAATCAATCCATACCAGGCATCAAATCAGATTACAATGTGGTAGAAAGTTTTGGTAGTCCGCTACCTGTTGTTGTAAATGAGGCTCTCACCTTTAAGGATGGAGCCTGCGCAGTTTCGGCCAAGTGCTCTCAAAATGGCTGGGCTTGGGTATGTATTTATTATTTTTTATTATTAAGACATGACAACTTATAGCTTTTAATTTTAGGTTGTGCAAGGCCGCCGCTTGCTAATTTGGCAATATAGAGAGTCGGCCATTACCAGTCAGTCAAGCTCCCCGCACACACGCTCTTTAAAATTTAATAGGCGCGGCGGCACTTTGGCTCAATGCCGTGAATTAACGCTACCCCATAGCGATATTCCACACAAGACCGACTTGGTTAGCGTGTTTCAAACCGAAGGACAACAAATGGCTTCTTGCATTGCTGTCTCTGCAACAGGTGATGTGCGCTACTGGGCTTCAATAGCGCATGATGGCAATTCTGTAGACCTTGCTAGTATACTTGATGGTCAGGAGTTTGCGCACTTGTTGAACTTGCCCGCACAACATGGCTATCTTGCCATCACCACCACGTGTAGTTTAGTGTTTCTGCGCGTGGGCCATCATAATGGACGCCATGCTATATATCACAAAGCTATCAAGGCGTCAACTAGTTTTCTTGGTGGCATAGGCAAAAGAGTTGCCTCTATAATTATTGGTAGCAACTCTGGAGACAAGGAGCAGGTAAGTGTTACTCAATATATATTGTTAATTATTACAGCACCAATAACATCTTTTATAGAACTTTGTTAATATGTGCTGCGAAACGAAATCTCGTGAGGGCGAAAGTGTTGTTGTCGTTCTCTCGGATAGAGCTGTGCAGCGCTGGCGTTTGTTGAAGAAAGGCAAGTCAGATCAGCTTATTTATGAAGATTCGGAAATAGTACGCAAGATACGAGAGGAGTTTCAGCTAAAGTTTTGGAACGTGCGCTTGCCCACTGACAATGCGGACATTTCTTTGCATTTACTCGATTTTCATTTATTCAAAGAAAAGGCTTATATTTTGGCCGGAGCAGTTAACGCTGTCCATACGCAACAAATGGTGTATGGTGTGGGTAAGTCAAAATTTCAAATTATCCACCTAATGGGAAATCTTAACTTAACTTTTCTGCAGTCGTTGCTGTTGCTCAGCCTGATTGCATGCAACTGGAATCTTTTACTCCGCTCAAGCTTAACAAATTCTTCAGCCCCGCTACAGTACAAGATTGTCTCAGCTTGCGTTTCCTAGTCAGCACCACACATATATATATGTATACAACCAAAGTGGTATATCCGATGCATCTTCTAAACACTGCTCCAACTGCTGAATTGGAGGCGGAAAAAATTGAATTTCATTTGCATGATGATCGTATACTCTGTGCTGCTATCTGCAATCATATTCCAGTGTTTTTCAGTCGCACTCATGGACTGGTATCTATTACGCCCGGGGATTTCGATAGCACAGAGTTGATGAATATGAGCAGCTGCAATACACCAGATATGTTTGCGCCAGTGGCATTCAATGGCAGTTTTGCTGGCTTTGCTGAACAAAGCACACACAGTCAGAGCCATCAAAATTTACATCTGTTTGAGCTGGATCCGGAGGATGTGTATAATGAACTAAGCGACGAGGTGGGCCAGCTAAAGGCTGCTTTTCTTTATCGCTTGAAACGGAATACCAATATGATGAACACAATTATCAATGATCTGATGCGAAGTGTTACAGAAACAGATCCAAATGGAGCGCCTGTCGATGCATATAAGTTAGATAGGTAAAATAACAACAAAAGTAATTTGCTGCTCATAAACTTATTTCTTGGTTATATTTTCAAAGAATTGTTATTACTATTGCTGAGGACTTGGCCGAAGATGTTCCCATATCGGATCCGCGTTGGGAAGAGGCCTATCAGGATCAGGAGGTTCAACGCCATGCGCTGGGCAGTTCACATTCCTTGCAAATTATTAATCAGCTGCGCGACAAGAGCTTTGCACTACATCATTTCATTGAATTCCTACATACCAGCGGCATTTGGACTAAGTTAAATGCCATACCCTGTGGCGCCAGTGTGCTGAGACCCACCTGCTATATATTGGCTGATATTAGCGAAAAAATCGTGGCTGCTATGGCCCTATGCGTTTTCCAAAGTAAAATGCAAAATCTCATTGATGAGGCTATTAATTTAACCGTCAGTCAGTGGGATGAGAAGCCCCAAGGGAAACTAACCGCACATGATATATTCTACGTTAAGGTATGCAAATTTCAATGCATATTCGAAGCACTGGCGGAGATTACAGAGGAACGCATTGCCGCTCAATCCCAATACACTGTTTCAGTGGCTCAATTTGTATGCGACATAAACTGTATTGTATTGGAGATATTGGATCAAGTACTTAAACATCGCGAGCAGAATGCTGCAAGCTTTGCATTGTCCAGTGATAAACTGGAATCTTATGAGTATATGCCCTGGACGGTTATGTCGGGTAGTGCGGGTGTAAGAGATACACTTGCGCGTCTGATTGATATTACTGTGCGTTATGGCGCCAACTGCGCATCCGAACCTGAATTGAAGCTCAAATTGTACCAACAAATATTGGAAATGATGGACATATTGCTCGATGGGCGCAAAAGCCATTTGGAAAGCGTGCGTGATACAGAGAAGTCCAATGTGTTGCAGCAACAGTTTAAGGCTCAGCGCCGCGAGCTTATATCAGTGCTAAGTAAGTATTGGACTACAATTTAGACTAGATATCATCCCACTCACCTGTTTTATGCTTGCAGTCAAGGAGCAGCAGTACGAGTACGCTGCCAAGCTGGCGGAGAAATATCTCGACTTCCAAAGTTTAGTCATAATATGCGACGAAACCGAAGACCAAGAGCGTCTCGATGATTATACCAGAAAGTATGCAGATTACGATTTTTCACAACTTGCCATAAACTGGCACTTGCGCCAGAACCGGCATGGCGAGGTATTTGAGCGCTTCAAGGGCAACCATGCAGCGCTGGCGCAACTAATGACCGATCATCCGTCACTTGGCTGGGTGCAGCTCATATTCAATGGTGATTTTGAGCGTGCGTCCAAGATGTTATATGAGCTAGCACAAAATGAAACAGAGTTTGTAGGACGCAAGAAATCCATATTATCGTTGGCCAAATTATCAGCATTTGCTGCAGCGGATTCAGATTTGACGGCGCAGGTCGAAAAAATTAATGCGGAACTATTGATTATCGAGTATCAAGAAAATTTGGGTCACGATCTATTGAATAATTTTGGTTACAACGCAACAGAGCAGCCGGTGCTCAAAGTGGATGATATAATCAATGTGAGTGTGTAATAGAATTTAGACATTTACAAATGTTAACTTTTTTTTTAATACCTAACAGCTCTATATATCGGAGGAAAACGAAAGTGCCACCGAATCTGATTTCCGCAAAGCGCTAGAGTTGTTGGACTATGTGGATCAGCCCTATGATATGCGACACAAGATTTGGTGCGCAGCTATACGTCGTGACAACTGGCTGGATTATGATCAAAAGCATGCCATAGATTATATACCAACGTTAATGTTTTTCAAATTAACCGAATTGTCGCAGTTGATGGGCGAGGAGTGGGAGGACTTTTTGCCGCCCATTGAAGACTTTATGGATAGTGCGGAACTGGGAGATTTGCCAAAGCAGAAATCGTTTGATTATTTACTAAAGTTAGCCTATGAATATATAGCAGATACATATAAAGGACCTGAAGCATTATATGAGTTGTAAATGGTCACTGCTCAAAACTAATTACTTCTATTCAAATTTTAACTCTAAATGTAAAACAAAATATAAATGTTGGCTGCATTTCGTGAAAATATCGTTTGGAATATGTCAACAAAATGGAGTACTAGAAGAAGCTCAGATTTAAAAATAATTTTAGATTGGATTATAACATCATGTCGTAAACAGGCCGTGGTGAGACTTTGGTAAGTTTAATATGCTTTAAAGTTAATTAATGCTTTGCAGAAGGTGTACCCGACCTATAGTAAGAAGTTAAGGTAAAACTAGGACGCCAATTGTGCCGCAAATTCAATGTGACAGAAGCCGCTCATCTTCAGAAAAAGAAAATGCCTTTATGCAGCTGTCTGCTTTTTGTGGTCTAGTATTTGATGATAACGTTCTTCTCTATTGGCGGCTTGGATTATCATCTGAAGCATATTCAAGCATGATCCCAAAACTGTCGCACAATTGGCTAGCTTTGTTGCCATTGCACCAAACCCAAGTGTCGCGTCTTATTCAAATGCTGGGCATTATAAAATATTATAAACTAAGTTGCTTTGTCAGTAAGACAGACGTTGCAATCGTCGTCGACACGAAGCCGGCGGCTCTGCCAGCGAAAGTACCTCAAGTGTGGCGTAGTTTTATTTAGTTGGCTAGCTATGCAACGTTTAGGTGCCCGTCTGCGGAAGCCCATCAAGTGTTGATTCAACTTTATGCAGCAAACTCTGTTGAGTGCAAGCTTTCAGTTGCGTTTTGATCATCGGCCTTGGAGGTGAATTTTTGCGTCCATACTGCAACATGACGGATGAAACTACGCCGTTGACCACTGCCTCGGTGCCACCTTATCAGGGTCCTACCTATGTGTTTCCGGGTGGCGTATCCCCACGTTCGCGACGCAATAATCGCCTCAAACAGTTTCAATGCTGCATGGGAATTTCGGTTTTGTAAGTATTTCTTTTAAGTGCGGAGCAGTTGCAGCTAAGAGCGTTTCAAGAAAAATGTGTGATTAGTGGTAAAACGTCCCACGTTTAAAATCATATCTCGTAGTGTCTCAAATGCGTAATTATTTTGTTGTATTTAGTAACCACAGTTTAAACCGCAATTTAATCACATTTTCACTTTCAATTGCCTCCTACAGTGTCATTATAATTGCGGCGCTGTTCCTGGCTCTATACATAAATAATTTTTACCAAAGCGAAAATGATGGGCCAAGTTTTTTCTTTGCCACAAATGAATCGTCAGCAACCGCAAACAATGACAGCGCCCTGCACGAGACACTGGCAGCCACAAAGACGCCGCTGGTCGATGAAGCCGAGGCGGCTTGGGCTTTGAGAAAAGCTCCCGTGCAACAACATGATCATGCCCAGGCGGTTAGCGCAGGCATCAAAGCGTTGGGAGATCGTGAAATACTGGAAGAGGGTCTACAGCCAAATGCGGTAAATACGCCCGCTTTTAGGCACTATCGCTCACTCAGCACAAATCCAGAGGCGCGCAAGCTGGCCAGGCGTGGCTATGTGGAGAATCATGCCACAATGCATATAGCTGAGCAATTTAATTACACAAAAAAACCGGGACGCAGCAATATAGGAGTGGGACCACGCATAGTGCTGCCCGATCCGGCTGCACAAAATCCAGAATGTGACTTTAATGCACGCTACAGACGCGCCACGGGCGTGTGCAACAGCAAGCTGCATCCACGCACATATGGAGCCTCCATGCAGCCCTACAGACGCATGGTAGCGCCAGATTATGCAGATGGCATGTCCGAGCCCAGGGGCAGTCACAATAAAAGCAGTGAGCTGCCGCCGGCGCGTAAAGTCTCGCTGGGAATACATCGTTCCTCCTATGATACCGACTCCAATTTCACAGTAATGCTAGCTGTTTTTGGGCAGTTCTTAGATCATGACATAACAGCCACATCGCTGACCACCTCTCAGGAGGGAGAGTCCATAGATTGTTGTAGAGCTAAGGCTATGGCGCAACATCCCGAATGCTTTCCAGTGCAAATACTCAAAGATGATCCCTACTACATGCACTACAATCTGACGTGCATGAACTTTGTGCGCTCGGCGCCTGCGCCCACGGGTCACTTTGGACCACGCCAGCAGCTTAATCAAGCCACGGCTTTTATAGATGGCTCTGTGGTCTATGGTAATCTGGAGCAACGTCAGCATCAGCTGCGCAGCTATATAAATGGCACTTTGCGTATGTTTATAACCGATGATGGTCGAGAACTGCTGCCCATCTCCACCAATCCGGAGGATGGCTGTAATCGTGTGCGAATGACGCGTCAAGGCAAATACTGCTTTGAGTCTGGCGATGATCGTGCCAATGAAAATCTGTTGCTGACTTCAATGCATTTACTATGGACACGGCAGCATAATTATCTGGCACGAGGCTTGCATGATTTGAATCCAGAATGGGATGACGAATGCATATATCAGGAGGCACGCAAAATACTGGGCGCACAGTTGGCACATATAACTTATAATGAGTTCCTGCCGGTTTTGTTAGGCCGTGATTTGGCTAAAGCGAAGGGCTTGTTGCCAGCTATGGATAATCTAGATGCGCCGGATACCTACGATGCGCATGTAGATCCGACTATAGCCAATTGTTTTGCAGCGGCCGCTTTTCGCTTTGCTCACACTCTGTTGCCGGTAAGTGGGATGCAGTGCGTCCTAAAGTTAATTATATTTTTGTATATTACACCTAATAAAATTCCGTTTTTCATATAGGGTCTCTTCAACATGACGCGCGATCATAGTGCACCCGAATCCATAGAGCTGCACAAGATGCTATTCAATCCGTTTACCTTGTGGTCGGAGCATGGCATTGATCATGCATTGATGGCAGCCGCAAATACGCCTGTATTACGTGTGGATCGTTTTTTCTCTTTGGAGGTCACGCAAAAATTATTTGAAGGTACTGCCGAGGACGTAGTGCCGATTTGTGGCCTTGATTTGGTATCCCTAAACATACAACGTGGGCGAGATCATGGCATACCGTCCTACCCAGTGTTTAGACGACATTGCAAGTTGCCGCTGGTGGATACTTGGGAAGAAATGGCATATGCTGTGGATAATGCTACGCTGGATTCCATAAAGCAAATATACAGGTTAGTATTTTGATGAACTGATTTGTAATCTTATAATTGATCCAATGCTATTTTTAGTTCTCCCCAAGATGTGGATGTTTATACAGGTGCTCTGAGCGAACCGCCATTAGAAGGCGCCATCTTTGGTCCTTTGCTTAGCTGTTTGGTGTCGAATCAGTTTCTGCGTTTAAAACGCGGAGATTCACATTGGTATGAGCGAAAATATGGACCACAAAAGTTTAGCAAAGGTAAGGAACTCCGATTTGCTCCAAAGTTCCATTCCGATTTAAAATGCATAAGAAAAAATCGGAATGGAAATGCGGAACAAAATAACTAGAACTCTTACTAATAGTTTTCAATTTCCAGCACAACTATCCGAAATTTACAAGACCACGCTGTCCTCTATTATATGCCGAAATTCGGATGGAATAACGCGTGTACGTCAACATGTCATGGAACGCGAGCGACCCCTTTCTAATGTCTATATAAATTGTACGGAACTGGACACCTTCGACTTTGAACCTTGGTCGAATAATAAATATGGGCCTAAGCTGCATAGAGCCGGATTTAGTCAGGCGATGACTTTGGCTAAGGTCATAGAGCCTGTTATAATTGAAGCTAATTCTAGCATAGCCAATAGTACCATTTAATGGTGAAACTTATCGAAATAATAATGGAACAACGCAAACTTTTCTTCGCGAATTAGACGTTAAATTTTTATTTTTACGAAAAATCCTAAAAACTTCCAAATTAAACTTCAAGCTTTTATACTAATGGATGTCTCATTCCAATAAATTTGTATCCAAAATATAACCCATTGATGTGCCACAAATATCCTTGAAATTGTAAAAAAAAATACTAAGTATTTTTAATAACGATTATTTTTAAGAGATTGGTATAGTAATCATCACTATAGTTGTAGTTTATTTAATGAAACGATAGCTGAAAATTATCTCAATCGCAAGCTAAATTGTAAATTCAAAAATTACTTCTCAAAGGATCCAAATGCCATTAAAGCTTGACTGGATGACAGTAGAGACTACTTCTCCTACTCTACTACAATAAATCACATAAAAATTAGCCAAAAATCCTTACAGATTGTAAAACTTACCTAATAATTTATAGAAATTATAATTATAATAAAATAAATAATTAATAAAGATCTGAAAACATATATAACAACAATTAAAAACTTTTTTAATTGAATAGAAGAAGCTTAAAAAGGAATAATTGACGAGCTATATAGAAGGACTAGTTTTGAATTTCAGCTTAAAAATGCATTACAAACACTTCTTGGAAATGACGTCACGCCATATGGTCTGAAAAAATTTGAAACTAAAAATCCATAGAAAATTGCCCGAGCTGAGATTTGAGATACCAGGCGCACAGAAGTAATAAGCAAGCAGCTGTGGAATAAAAATAAAGTGGCACTAAAAGTATGCAGCAATTATTTTGCACTCGCCAAATGCAAAGAAATTCCAATGAGAAAAATTCATAGCATACTTTCAGGATGCAAATTTATTTCAGCTTAAAATCAGCAGCGACTGCCTTTCTGTTTCTGTTCGCCTGGTATTTCAGCACAGTTGGTTAGCAAAATTGTGGGAAAATTTTAGTTTTTAAATTTGAGAATTTCGTTGCAGCCTCGCTTTATGGTTTTTTCCACTCAATCTTTACCAATTGCAGTTAATTATTTTAAAAAAAGCTAAAAGTTCTGCTGAAATAGATAAAGTAATAAAAAGACATAGGATGTAAGATTTCATATATATTTATTTATTTATGAGATAGCTACTGTATTACATATTTTTATAAAATATTTTTTTAATCCATAATATAACTATTTAATTTGTTAACAACGTTTAACAATTAGTTTTAAAAATATTGAGTATGTGAAGCCTTAACAATTTTTAAATTAAGTTATTCAGCTACTGGGGTTCTTCTTAAAAAAAATAATAATATTAAAATAAATTAAAGAAAATATTCAAATTACATTAAAAATTATAATCAGGGATCGCAAATAAGAGTTATGGTTATGAAAAAAATAAAGCGAAAAAAGTGGTTTATATGAAAGTCCATGCAGCAATATATAATTTTTTAAAGGACCTTACGAAAAAGGGATAAATTTGTATTTTTAATTTATATCAAAAAATCAAATTTTATTGTAACTCTTGATTTTAACATAAAAATAAAAATTATTTTTTGTAAATAATATTTTGTTTATCAAAGTCAAATTTTATTTTTAATTCTGTCTTCAAGATCGTGATTACATTAATTTCTTTTTCCTTTGAGAAAATTGTATTTATTCTTTTGCTCCCAGGTGGCACTCTCACCATAGTATTCAAGGAAAGCTTAGAAAGCATATAACATTTCAGTTCTCTCTCTTGCTTACAACTTTTTTGGCCATTACAACTGATTGCCAGTCTTGGCCGCTGAAAGTATCCCATGGCAGCGGTTTCTGTTCTACGCTTGCTTGCCGGGGTCCCTGTTCTCGTCGAACTACCAGTGATTTCCGCTTAAACATATTTTTGGCTGGAGCTTTATCATCCTTTCGTGCAACGGCCGAGGTCAGTGTCGCCGTATAGCTCATACAGCTCGTGGTTCATTCGAAAACGGAAGTCACCATCCACCTTTACCAGTCCAAAGATACGTCGGAGGATTTTTCAGAGAAAGCCCCTAAAATCGCCTTATGGGCTAGTGACAATGTTGATGGTTCAGCGCAATAAAGAAGCACGGGAATGATGAGGGATTCTAAACAGGGGTACCAGAAGAACTGGAAGATTCAGAAAATCGATTTAATTTTTACTTAATTTTTATTTGGAAATTTTGTTATACATAGGTACAGTATAATTAGGTAAGCCATATTCAGACATTGAGGTATGTTTAGGTTTCCTCAATATTGGATTATAGCCGCATCTGCTGAAAGGTTAGTTGATTGCCTTAAAAAAATTTTATAAAAAAGAAATAATAAATAATCAAAGAAACTTTAGCTATTGTTTAACGGATTTTTTATTTAATTATAATATAATATCATAAATCATTTAATTATTAATTTATATTAATTTTTCAATAAAGAATTTGTGCTTAAATATTAAATATGCTTTTATGTAGGCTGTCTTACGAAAAGTCCTGGAAAAATTAGTTTAAAATTTTCTTCGTGCTCTTGTTCAAGTTCTAGTAGCTCCAAATACAATGTTTTTTTTACAGATATTGATTTATTGTTATTTACAAAATTATTAATAAAACCTGTCAGAAAAGTTAAGACCAGTCTAACAATATCATGAAATATGTGTGAAATAGCAAATATAAAATAGTAAATTATTAGTTTAGTTAATATGTAGTTTCTATCTACCACGCATCTTTGAGGATCTCCTTCGAGAAAGAAATCGTCGATTCAGCTCATTCCACAAAAGTTATCAGCATTAGCTTTTTCTTTTCGATCCAAATAACCTTTGCAAATCTTTAACGTACCTATGTGTGGGATCATTATCTTGCTGAAATACGAATCGCAGAAAATTTGTCAGAGTGGAGTTATGAACTTACTTACATTACTTAATATTTTGCTTATAAGTCTGAGTTGTTCTGGCCTTTAACTTTTGGACATGGCGTTGGGGATTGGCCTGAAAAATATTAAGGTAGGAACATACCCATCCAAAGTCAAGATCAAAGTTACTCAATTTTACTCATGAATCGTGAATAGTTGTTCTGTGAAATAATTTTAGAAGAGTTGCCAAACACATCGAGGAACCATTCTTCACTAGCTTTAAGCCTTTCTAGGATCATTTTGCATGCGGAAATGCGTTCATGCACTTACAAGATTCAAATGACGCAACGATTGAAGGCCACGGACTATTATTAGCCAGATGAGCTATCGTAAAAAAAAAATGCACCAAAAATTACAGTGTTACGGCCCGTCAGTTATTCGTGATTTCTCTTTCTTTCTCGTATCTCCTCCAAATTTGACATTAAGGATTTTTTTATTTCAGTATGTAGTAAGTTGTCTGGTTGAACGAGTCAAGGAACCCAACCTCCCCACAGGCTGTTTGCTAGTCGTAACTAGAAAATACCAAACGACGTCTTCTTGGACACAACACGATGAACTTTCTTCTACACTATTGATGCTACATTACATAAAAATATTTAATTTAGAAAATATTATTATATTGTTAATTTTTACATTAGGCCAATTTTCTCGTAAAATATAATATACGAAAAAACTGCAATTAACAAATGAACCAACAATTGGCCCACCCTATATCTTAAGAGTACATCTTAGCGTAAACAATTTTTATTTGTTCACAATCTAAGAAAGTCATAATAAATAAATTATATGCTTCCTTTCAAAAGCTGGTCTGCATCTCTATTTATCTACATTTGACAGTTGAGGAAATGACGTCCATCCTGGAGGCAGCTGAAGGCAACAGGGCAGTGGGCGTTTTCTGCGAACGCAGATTGGCTATTTTTAAACGGTGGAGTGAGTGGTCCTGATACCTGGAATACCGCGTAGTCTTTGTAGTACAGGCGGAGAATATTTGACGTGGGAGTTTGCGCTGAAAATGCTGCAATATTTATAAGCTGGAATTTTTGGCCAAACAATGGAGATGGTTGCCAGGCACTTTATCAATAAGGACACCATTTAATCAGTTCATAAAAAGTCAAATGATTTGTATTTTTCCTATATTCTACTTACGCATGTTAAACTAATTGTTCTTCTATATAAATTAATCAAGACAATTAAATCGATTCAATACAGTAAATAAAATAAACTAAAAAAAAATACGAATAACAATCAGCTGGAATTGTGCTGAAGCTTATCGCGAACTCGGCAGGAGAGCGCAGCAGCTGCGGAGTGAGCTACTTTGGTTATCAGTAACCAGCTGGGAAAAGCCTTTGCCGGAAAATCAACAAACAAGTAGCTTAAACGGCTGATGTAATCGAATGCGTTTGGTTGCAGCATCAACGACGGCATCAATGGCTTCCATAGCAACAACATCAGCATCGACTTGGACAAATGTAAACTAGAGCTTTAAACTAAGATTAGGGCAAGCAACGCAAATACCAGTAATAGTCTAAATGGCCAACAGCAGCAAAGTGGCATTGGAGGAGGCGGTGATGGGTACGGTGGCTGCGGTGGAGGGCAGCAAGTCGGTTACGCCAGTAATTGCTTTGTTTGCGTGACAAGCTGCTGCTGCTGCTCCATCTCCGTGCTGGACGTAGGCCAGCCCCAAGGCAGCCAGTAAGGTCAGTGTAAATGTCAGCCAAAAGCAGCCAAGGCAGAGACGACGCAGTGCCTGCCACCAGGGATCATCTTTGTAGGGCAGCAGCTCCTCAAGTGTGAGGCCAGCATACGAGCAGCTGCAAAGAAGGGGTTTGGTTTGGGTTTCAGCTCTCGGAAATGAAGTTATTTTTTAATGAAATGCGACAAAAAGCGTTTACTCAGCAGTTGCCGGAATGGGCTCATAGTCCTTTGGATCCTTGCTGCGTGCCGGCACAACGAGTATGATGTGCGGCTGTTGGCCTTGTTGAGCTGCCAGCAGCGCTGTTCTCTCATGGCAGGACATATTTACTACCCGTCCGTACGTCCGTCCACCCAAAAATAACAAAAAATACTGCACGGCAAACACTCCACGGCACTTTGTGTAACTGTTTCAATTCCGCCGGTTGTTTACTTGGAAACGGAGATCTTGAACGGGAGCAGTCCGCTTGCTGACACCACCAACTGCCGGATACTTTTGACGCTGCACTTTGTTTTGTTTCAATTTAAATTTGTTTCTCCGTCGTACACACCACACATAAGTTTTATTGTTTGTTCTCTAGCTTTTTTTTCTGTACTTTGTGTTGACCGTTTTTCGTATTCCTGTAAACAACTTTATCTCGTTGCGTTCATCTTCCGGCTGTGCTTTCTGTTCTTTATTCTCACTCTCCGATTACGCTTATCGCTATCTCTTTACGTTCTTTTTTGGGTCTCTCTGGCTAAGCTGCCAGTGAGTGTGCCAGACCGTAGTTGAGTAATGTCTATTATGCATTCTGGAATTGCATAATGTCGTATCAACTTGGCGGAATCGTTTGTCATGGCTTGGAAAACTTCCTCATTGCGATTGTGCAGCGCCGGCATGTGTCCCTCTGATAAAGCTGAGCTATAAATAATAAATTCGACAATGAAAGCGAAAACCCCAAAAAAATATATAAGGCAATCTAGAAGATGCTGCTATCTTGAATAATGATATCTTTAATGAGCCGTGCGAGAGATACTCTACGCTTGCTAAAGTCCGCAACTTTTGTAGCGAGTTCTGGAATTAAGTTTTTTTATATGGTATTGTAAGATGAAGGTTACCATTTCATCAGATTTCTGCAGGCAATTATAATCCCAAGTAACAGACACTTTTGATAATGAGTTATGGACTTTGAAGTAAAGTAGCTCATCGACAAGACGAAAAATGTTTAAAGCATTAGCTTAGCCAGTATCATGGTATGAGATTCTTAAGAATTTGCCCTTTGTCCGACGTCTTTACGTCTAGCCTATATGTACCTATGGTTTCGGGGCACATATTTTTGACAAACGATGGGCTTTCCGTTCCGAGCTAAAGTTTTCCATTTCTTTTGACGTCCAGGCTTCTCTAGAAATATTTCCCAGTTTGCGTAATATATACTACGAGAATCTTTTAGATCATTTAAAAGGGTAATATTTCGCTGTTTACATAATATATACTACGAGTATCTTGTTGATCAATTAAAAGGATAAGGTGGGGTAAGTCCGACCTATTAATACGATTTGGCTATTAAATGCTTGTTTGACATCGGGTCAACTCTTTCTATAGAACTATCGCTTTACCGGAACTTTCCAGAACTACGGATTTCTTCTGACCATTATTCATTTTTGAAATATGCTAATTGTCATATCACCATATCGGTCATGTCGCACTCTCATTTGACGTCTTTGCACTTTGGCCTTATATGCTAAAAGTTTTAAGTTTTTTAATGGTACTTTCTAGATATTCATCAATCAGAAAAACACTTTCAATACTACAATTCAAAAATAAAATCAAGTTTGTCCTATTTTAAAATGGTGGTGTTAACCCGAACTCCTATTTTTTTTTTGACTGATTTAGCACAGATATGATATAAATTCCTTCCTCAATTTCTAGTGCCACTTTCTCGTAGTGAGCCTGTGCTCCTGAGTAACTCAGCCGAAGACTGGGTCCCATTCCCATGGGAAGCTTAGTCTGGAAAACAGACGGCACAGGGATAGTGCCCCTCAAAAATGGAGGTTTTGGGGTGGAGTTCACAACCTAACACTGTGAAAATGCTATTGTGACATATCCTCTAGAAAGTCCATGAGAGGAAGTCAATACCCACAAGGGGTTGTAGTGCTAACAGATGATGTGATGATGATATAAATTTAATGTTTTTTCGATTATAAATTAAAATACCATTTTATTGTTTAACCAAACTGAATCTATTCATTTTATAAAATTTTTGTATTTAAAACAAATAAATCGAAATCAAAGTTGAATGAATATCAATTAAGGTTGATTGGAAGCTAAGTAAATAATAAGAGTCAACTGAATTGCTATCCAAGTAACTTGCTGTTGTATTTTGGGACATTCAAATATTCTCTAATCAGAAATTGGTAAAAAAAAATACTCCTGACCATTTTGGATATTTTTTTAATGCTGTAAACTAGTATAAGTTCGCAGAGTATTGCCATTTTGAGAAGAAGTGGGATGTCGGGTTTGACCCCAACTTACTCTACTTATATTCGAATAATTTTTTCTTCCGATCTTTACTTTTTTTATTCCATGTAGTGGACGATTTTGGAACTAGTTATGAAGTGGTTGTTTGGTGAACAAGGAAAAAAAGAGCAATGATGCAATCAATAGTTGGAGACTTAGAGTACAATGAAAACTTAGAAACATAATCTAATGTAAGGCTTGTCTGAGAATTCTTGACACTGGCGATAAGAAAAAAAAATGCTTAATGGAAGTCGGCAAGCAAACCAAGCAGTGGCGGAGCCCCTAATTATATATTTTTTTTGTTTACGATTAAAAACCAACGCTTCTCGTCCCTTCATAAGGTAAACAGTAATTGTTTATGCGTTGGGCATAGGTCTATAAAGACTGCGAAGAGTTTGACCTATTGTGCACCCCTTCATAAGGAACCCAATCTCTTTGTGTTTAAATTATTTCCAATGCATGCGATCGCTGGAAATTTGCTTGGCAGATAACTCCTAGTGCAGAAGATAGTTCTTTTGACATTGGAAAAGATTCCTCGAACATTTTAACAGCCAAAACAAAATCCTTTTTACAATACCTATATCTCAGCTTGGTTCAGTATGCTTTGAATACGTCAAGATTAACCAACACTTATTGCTGGAGCAATTGACAAATGGCAAAGATTTATTTCCTGTAATGTATCAAATTTTGAGCTCCTTAAAATTGCAATGTTAAAAAACGGGAAGAAATAAAAAGTTTTTTAAATATAAGGCGAATTTTTATTTTTTTGGCTTTATCTCTATACGCCATAACTTTGCTTTTCCGTTTAGTGCGACCACCGGATGGCAGAATCAAGTTGTTGTCGCTAGATGGCGCAATTAATTTATTGCATATTTGTGTTCACACTAATATAATTATTTTTAAGAATAATAAAAGTTAATATTTTGCATAATAAAATTTGAAGAAAACGGTGGAGTGGAGATGGTGAGTTTGAAGTTTAGACCTAGTAAGGTATAACATATTTTTGATAATAGGTTATTATAGGCTTATTATTAAAAAAAAAGTATTTTAATTTATGTAAGGATGGAAATTTCTTTTATTGTGTATGGTTTGGGATACACTTACCCTTAGCTTTAATTAGATATTACCTTTATTTGTATGACGTCATGCGCTCCAAAATTTCAGTGTACCATTACTTAACCAAGGCCTTTCGGCAGCAAGCGGGAATTTCCACGGAACCGGAGTTTTATGTAGGACCCCGTTGGTTTTAAAGAAACATTAAAAAGTTAAGTTAGAGCTCATTGTTAGTCACCATCATTCCCTAACTTTGCTTTCGCCGACCCAGCCAACACAATTTGTAGAGCATTATAAAAATTGATCTCCTCCCAGTCTAGAGAGATAAACAATCTATTTATATGAGACAATTTTGTTGTTGTCGTTTATTGTATTGTTTTTCATTTTGTTTGTTCTCTTTGGGTTCTTAATCTTGTTGTTGTTGTTAAGTTGGTTAACATGCTTTGGAAATATTTAACACTTGCACTGCTTTTGAGTTTTGAGTAAATATTTTGGAGATACCCTAAAATCTAGCAACTATTTTATAAAGTAAAATGTTTAGTTAGCATTTAATTCGTAATACATATATATAGTAAGTATGTTCTCAATGATTACTCATCATAGTATTAGTTATATATATATATAAGTATTTTTAGTGTGTAGTGAAATCTTGTTCTTTATTTTGTTTGTTTTTGTTTCTTGCATTTCTAGGATACTCTTTATTAGCCATATTCAGAGCTTAGCGTTTTGTTAATAGAGTTTTTTTTTTCTACAGAAGCTAATACTTGAAATTTTTTACTAGATTTGCATAAGTGTTTGTTATATATTTATGTTTTATATATTGTAGTTCTTATAGCTAACTTTGTAGTATATAAATATTTATCGTTTTTTTGTTTTTTGGGTAAAATCACATTGATATAAAAAAATGCTCTATTAAGGTAAAAATTGAATTCAAAAATACACTGTAACAAAAAAATTATTTAAATTGTATATATGCTTTAAATATTTGTTTGGGTTTTGTTTTTACACTTAATAAGTTTTTTTTTTGTTCTTGCTTGAGTTCAATTAAAACTCTTTAGAGAGAGTATGTCCTTGGAAACTGAGTTTAATGCGAATTTTGCGTTTTTTTTTTAAAGCAAAATTAAAAAAAAAACTCAAGTTCTTAACGAATTATCCTAAATACTATTTCGGAAGCACTTTACTCGTTTTATTTGCCTTTACTTTGCCAATTTGTCAGTTATATCCTTTCTTTTTTTCAAACTTTGCCGACTTAAGAGAACTCACTCTAAGATTTTGCTATATTTTCTATGTACAGCGTTAGAATATTGCCTAAAGGTAATGACTTTTGGAGATATATATTTAGAAAAATCTTAAAGTTTAACCCGACAGTTGTTGCTTCGAACTAACCGAGCTTTACCTATGCGTAGCTAGACCCTTTTGGGAATTATCTAAAAGCAGCTTCGATTTTTAAGATATAGTAAATGCTAGACTTTTTGTAGCTTTTAAATGCTTTGGTAAAAACTCTGCTCAAGTTTCTCTTGTACACTCAAAAAAAAAAAATATATAAAAAATATGTAACAAAAATATAAAAAAAATATCCTAATAAATGGGATTGTTACTATTCGAATTTTATAAATTAAGATAAAGTTTCCTAAGTAATTTCAAAATTTCAAAGAAAATAGAAAAAAATATAAAAATATATAAGAATTTTTGCAAGTTTTGATAAGCAGGAGAATATTTTTTTTTTAAATTTTTTAAAATAATTTTTTATGTAATTGATTGCTTTTTCGTGAGCGTTAAGCAAAAGTTTTGAAATATGAAAATTTTTCTAAAGCTGAAAAAAAATACAACATAAATAAATAATAATATTTTGCTAAAGTTAAATGATTTTATTAAATTAAATAAAATATGTATAAGTTTGAAATGTAATAAATAAAAATTAAATATAAATTTAAAATTATACAAAAAAAAATATTAAAAAAACAATTTTTTATAAAATAAAATGTTTTTTATAGTATTTTTTTTTTAAATTATTAAATAAAAGATGCATAAGTTTAATATGTAATAAATAAAAAATTAAACAAAAACAAGCCTTCCTTCAAGTTAGCGACTTTTTGATGTTATCTTAGAGTTTTTAAACTTGATAAGCAAAAATATTTTTTCTGCTGAAATAAGAAACCTTTTTTTATCGAAAATATTAACACTTTTTTTTAAACTTTACGGCAAAAATATACTTTACTTTAATTTATTTTTAAACAATATAAAATAATAAACTAGGCCTGAAATTAAAGTAATTTTTTAAAGAAATATTTACATTATTTTGAATCAAAGCAAGGATAAATTTTAATATTAAAATGATAAACTTGTGATAAAATTAAAAATAGTTTTTTAAAATAATAACAAATAAAAAAAATGTATAGATAACATTAGAATTTTTTTAACTTTAAGGAGAATGTATTTGAAAAAAATATTAAAAAATAATTATTTTTTGATAAAATAAACTTATTTTTTTTTTAAAGTAATTTTTGTAAACATTAAATAAAATATGTCTAAATTTAAAATGTAAAAATAAAAAATTAAATAAGAATGAACCTTTTGTAGGCTTTATATATAAAATAGAGACATTTTGATATTTGTCAAAAAAGTCTTGCGGTATTTTTATTGAATTTTCAATTGTTCATAAAATTGGTTATAATAATGCGATTTAAGTCAAATATGCGCCGTTTTGTTCGATGACGAGTTCCCAACGAGATGCCAACTTCATAATGCCCCTCTTATAGAAGCTCGCTTCCCTATTGTCAAAAAACTCGGAGAGCCAATTTTCACAGGACTCTCTTGTGGACAACTTCCGAGTACCAAGCGCGTTCGTCATGGACAGAAATAGGTGGTAATCACCTGGTGCGAGATCCGGACTATACGGTGGATGCAAAAGAACCTCCCATCCGAGCTCCCGGAGCTTCTGGCGCGTCACCAAAGATGTGTGTGGCCTGGCGTTGTCCTGATGGAAGACAATTCGGCCTCTGTTGATCAAAGATGGCCTCTTCTGCATGAGTGCTGCATTCAAGCGGTCCAGTTGTTGGCAGTACAGGTCTGAATTGAGCGTTTGGCCATAGGGGAGCAGCTCATAGTGGATGATTCCCTGCCAATCCCACCAAACACACAGAAGAACCTTCCTGGCCGTCAATCCAGGCTTGGCCACCGTCTGGGCAGCTTCCCCGCTTTTCGACCACGACCGTTTACGCTTCACGTTGTCGTAAGTGACCCATTTTTCATCGCCAGTCACCATCCGTTTCAAAAACGGGTCGATTTTGTTGCGATTCAGAAGCGATTCGCATGCATCCATACGGTCAAAAATGTTTTTTTGCGTCTAGACGTGTGGCACCCATACATCGAGCTTCTTTTTCAATCCAAGCTTCTTCAAATGGTTTATAACGGTTTGATGACTCATGCCCAGCTCTTGGCCGATGCTACGGCTGCTACTATGCCGGTCTCTTTCGATCAATTCAGCGATTTTATCGCAATTTTCGACAACAGGCCTTCCGGACCGTGGCGCATCTTCGATCACCTCTGCACCAGAACGAAAACGTTGAAACCATCGTTGTGCGGTGGGAATGGAAACTGTATCGGGTCCATAAACTGCACAAATTTTATTGGCAGCATGAGATGCATTTTTGCCTTTATCGTAGTAGTACTGTAAAATATGCCGTATTTTCTCTTTATTTTGCTCCATGTTTGCGACGCTATAACTCACGAACGACTAAAAGCAAACAACAATTAATCAAACACGTGTTAGCACGTGAAAAGAGCTTTCCAAAAAGCTCTAGCGTGAACCGATGCGACGAATACAACTAGAACTACGCGCTTGCAAAGACAAGCTTGCGGAAATACCGCAAGACTTTTTTGACAACCAATATTATTTTACAATTTTTTAACTTTTAAGCTTTTATTAATAATAACTTTAGAATAAAAGACAACGTATTTAATTTTTAAACTGAAAATAACACAATAAAGAATAAACTCTTGTTGAAATTAAACACATTTTATCGACATTTTAATCTAAAAAGAAAAAATTGGGAATATATTAATTAATAAAAAAAAATTTGGTAACTTTAAAATTTTTTTTTAATATTATAGACAACGTATATTATTTTTAAACTGAAAATAAAAATATATTAAAAAGAATAAACTTGTGTTCAAATTAAAGTCAATTTTCGGACATTTCAATCTAAATATAAAAAAATTTAAATACATCTAAACTTCTCCTGATATATAAAAAAATATTTCTTGGTAATACTTAAACTTTTTTTAACTTTAGAGCCAAAATATAAAATTTTAAACTTATCTTAATATAAAAGACTAAGCTTGACCTGAAATTAAATTATTATTATTAAATTAATATAAAAATTTTAGGTAATATACAATTTTTTTTGACATTAAAAAGAACTTATATTATTTTTAAACTGAAAATAAAATCACATTAAAAATTAATAAACTTTTGTTGAAATTAAACACATTTTATGCAGTTTATAAAACGTTTTATTTCAACATTAAAAAAAATATTTAAGCTTAAAAAAAAAATTATAAAAAAAAAAAATGTATTTAATCATGTAAAGTCTTTTGTGGCTAATACGCTGAAATTAGAAAATGTTTCTGAGCTTATAGATAAATTTTTGAAAGCTTTAAAGCAAAACCATTTTTTTTTTTAATTTTAAGTTTTAAATAAAAATATAAAATAAAATAAAATAAAATAACTCTTGCTATATTTATTTATTTTTTCATCCCACCTATAAATGAATATTAGAAAAATGTTTAAAAATATAAAATTGTTTTAAAGTTTTAAATCACGGCAAACATAAAATAAAATGCTAAAGTGAAAAAATTTTTCCAGTATTAAACATATCTATAGAAAAAATTTATTTTTTTTTAAATTAAAAATTTTTAAAATATTAAAATTTTTATTTAAGACGTAACAGCAAAGATCTCAGTATCTTAGATAGATTGATAAATTTTATTTTTTTTTTTAAATTAATAAATTAAACATTATTTTTAAAATTGTGATTTTTGAGTGCACGGGGCGGCTTGCAGGCATTTTGTTGAATATTTAGAAGTAAAAATGAAAAATAAAAAACTATAAATTTAAATATAGCTTAAAACTTTAAATCGCGTCAAACTTAAAATTAAAAAAACTTTGTTTTTGCCAAAAATCTATAAGTAAAAAATTTATATTTTATTTAAACTTGTATTTTTTAATTGAAATTTTTAATTAAGACCTGACAGCAAAGATCTTTAGACTTTAGATGGATCGTTCAATTTTGTTTTTAAATTAATAAATAAACATAATTTTTAAAATTTCATTTTGAGTACGGCGGCTTGCAGGCATTTCGTTGAACATTTAGAAGTAAAAATGAAAAGTAAGAACCATTTAATTTAAATAAAGCTTAAAGCTTTAAATCGGTCAAACTTAAAATAAAAAAACGATTTTGCCAAAATGTTAAAGCAAATAAAATTTTTAGTATTAAATTTATCTATAGGAAACAAATTTATTTTTGCTAAACTTTTTTTTAATGAAATTTTTGAATTAAGACCTGACAGCAAAGATCTTAGATAAATCGATAACCTTTTTTTTAAATTAATAACAAAAAAATTTATTTTTAAATTTTATTTTTGAGTGCACGGGCGGGCTTACAGGTATTTTGTTAAATATTTAGAAATTAAAATGAAAATAAGAAACTATTAATAAAAATAGGTTTAAACTTTAAATCGCGTCAAACTTAAAATTAAAAAATCGTTTTTTTTTGCCAAAAAGCTATAGGAAACAAATTTATTTTTTATTTAAACTTTTTTTTTCTAATTGTAATTTTTTTTTTAAGACCTGACGGCAAAGATCTTAGAATTTTAGATAGATCATTCCATTTTTTTTTTAAATTAATAAATAAAAATAATTTTTTAAAATTTTATTTTTGAGTGCACGGGCGGGCTTGCAGGCATTTTTATTTTGTTTAACACTTAGAAATTTAAATAAAAAATAAAAAAACGATTAATTTAAATAAATTTTAATTTAATTTCATAATTATCACTAAACATGGACAATATAATTTCAGCTATAAATTACATTTATTTATTACACATATATTGTATTTTTTGTTTTAAATGTAATAATCATCAAATTGAAATTATGTCTAAATTTGGCGAATTTTTCTGTTCAAGTTTCCCTTTTTTTTTTTTTAATATTAAGTATATTGCTAAATAAGCAAGTATATAATATAATTTATGTGTACGTGACCCCAATTGCATTATAATAAAATATTTATTTATAATTATTAGACATTTTGCCACTTGCTAGCCTCATAAACTTGCTTGCTTTTTTTATATTTATTATTATAAAAATTTACCTGCTCAATCTTTTGATTATCGTACATAATGTACTTGATGTAGTACATAGGTATATAATATTTTATATACTATAATATTTTATTTGTTTTTGGTGTTTGCCTTAATATCCTTTATGTACTCTAGCATGTCCTTGTTGTGTAAAGTGTATTAAGTGACAAAAAGCAAATGAAAGTCAAAAGTCTTTTTCATTCATTAAGTAAAAGTTTAGTCGTTAGAGATGTTGCAAAGTCTGTTTACCAACACTGTTCGTATTTTTTTTTTTTTTGGTCAGATTACTAAGTAAGTTTGCTTGGACTAAATTTAGTGCAGCTCTTGAAATTTAGCTAGTTAGTTAAAATGTTGCTAACCGGAAC
Source organism: Chymomyza amoena (assembly GCA_037043745.1). Lineage (NCBI taxonomy): Eukaryota > Metazoa > Arthropoda > Insecta > Diptera > Drosophilidae > Chymomyza > Chymomyza amoena. The sequence continues at coordinate 217,394 of JBAMAX010001276.1, forward strand.
TGACTAGTGCGCTAGTATTTTTTTTAGGTTAGAAATTTTAGTATTAATTTTTTATATAGTACTTATATACCTTCTTTTTTTTTTGCTAAAACTTACACATGTATTAAATTAACAATGACGGCTGATTATGATCATGGAAAGACGACAATTTAAACGTTTTCCTATAATTATAATAATAATAATAAGTAATAACAACATTTTTTGTATTTCGTTAATAATAATTAAGTACTGATTTTTTTCTTTTTTTTTACTTTTAACAAACAACAACAATGACTTGAATTTTTCAGTTTTAGCGTATGATAATGCAATATGCATTTAATAATAATAATAGTTATAATCATAAAAATACATACATACATAATATATTAAATAAAATATGGCATTGGCATATAACAATGAATGATACTGTTGCCAGTTTGCTGAACTGAAAGAGACACAAAACTTATCAAATTGCGCTCCATCTATTTACAATATTACATAATATATAATTATTATAACTAAGCCAGACTTAGAACTAATTAAACTTTACAATATTATCTTTGCTTCTTCTTTTTTTTTTAATCTTTTGTATTAACATAAATTTTACATACTTGACAGCTTAATTTTTTTTTTCTTGTTTTATTAACATGTAAGTGTGTGTATGTGTGTGTGTGATATAGTTTAGCATGTGTGTGTGTAACTGCTTTCTAAGTATATCCAATTTCAAGTTTTCGATTTCGTTTTTTTCCACACATTTTCGCGCTCTCTACAGTTCTTGAATTATGCAATTGTTTTATAGTATTTTTTCCATCTAAGCAAGTTTTTTCTAATTATTTTTTAATGCTAATATTTCTTTTTAACTCTGATTTAGCAAGCTGCTACTTAAATTTTAATTAAACCGTACGCCTCCAATGTGCTCATGAACAGATATAAAATCCAGAGAGAAAACAAAATTCCGCCACACACCCATTTCGATTTGACGGGTCCTCCAAGCTCGGCTCGAATAGATTGAATCTTACGACGGCCCATCATGATGGCAATGGCAATGACGGCCTCGAAGCAGAAAAGCGCCACCGCAAAGCCAATCCTGCAAAAGCAAAGGAAAGAAAAGAAAAGCGTTAAAAATAGTGTTGCATACTTTTGGGCGAGTGCTAGAAAACGAGCAAAGAAAATTAAGTACAGTGGAACTTGGCTATAGCGGAAGCACAATATTTGTTTGTTAAGTAAAATATATAAATTATACATTTTAGATGAACAAATAAATTTCCCCTGTTTTCTATTAAAAATTAGAAATTTATTAAGTGAGAACTGTAGATGATGATTTATTGAAATTTTTTGTTTCGTATTTTTGGCTACTTCTTTTAACCACATATTTAGCTGCCTTCGTAGATCACGCCGAAAGAACTGCTCATTTTTGGAGACGAACCAATTACTTTAATTTACAAATTTGAAGGTCATCAAGACAACCTTCCTATAAAACTGTTTTTAGGGTAATTATAACTGGAAAAAGGTGCCCAAAAAGCTGATTTCAAAATAATCTCAAAACCGTGTTTCTCAACCCAAAATTACACTAAAAGATGTACTACAGACGAGGCGGTGCCCGACAGTGAAGTACCCTGTACGCTATTTCTGGATAAAATTTTATTCCTGAATATTCCTTCTAAGAATTTTGCAATTTGAGTTCTTTTGGGGCAAAACTATATTCATATATACAAGTTGTTCAAATTAGTATTGATTTTGATGAGAACCGAGAGTTACGTCAAAAAATCTATTTAGAGTATATGCGGTAAATATCATGTTGATATGTTGAGGGGTGTGGCCGTCGGTGGCGTAAGTGGTAGCGTACTCGCCTCTAAAACCGAATGTCGGTGATTCGATTCCCCGCAGTAGCACTGGTGCATTTGCCTAGCCCAGGCATCGCTAGCTCAAAGACGCGATATGCCATGAAAGTCTCTATTAATTAAAGACACCGCCGTTCGGATTCGGCTATAAAGTGTAGGTCCCTGTTCTGTTCGAACAGTTATTAATAGAGACCCCCTATGCCCCTCCTCCAAGGGGTCCAACAGGTAATTATTTATTTAAGTTGAGGGGTGTAGATGTGAGCCTGGGAGATAACTTTTGTTGCATATGTCTTATTTTGTTCATATTTGACATTCGAATGCGTTCACAACTCATCGCTCTGCCAAATTTCAGATCAAAATATGAAACGGTTTGGCTAAATACCCCGAAAATCTACTGGGAGGGAACGGGGGGCGATATTGACATGATTCACCAAACTTAATTTTCTCAGGTGGTAAAGTTTCGTATCTCTAGCTCTTATAATCTCCGAGATTTAGATTCATTCAGACGGAAGGACGGACAAACGGACATAGCTCAATCGCTACCCGAGGCTATGATTAACACTTTGGTATTAAGGACTTGTGGTCTGCCTCTCCTCCTAATTAAGCTATATGGAAGTCAATAAAAAAGGTGGACTGTAGATGGCGCCAGAGAGCGGGTTCGTGTCCGATGAGAGAGAGAGAGAGCGCTGACGAGGGATCTTAAATTATTCAAAAAAAAAGTGCGAGGCCGCTAGATGGTGCACAAGAGAAACGCCAGACCAGGGAAACTTCCTTTTTGAATGCCCCTCGTAATTATACTTGTGAAATAAGAAATGCTCTATATTCTTGCTGCAAAACGTGTTCAAAAAGTATCGCGAATTTTGAATTTTCGCGGGTTACGTATATTCGATTTTTTTGTGGCGTTATGTTGGTATTCATGTCATGAGATAAATGAATAAATAAAAAACTTAACACCTCGTATTATACTGAAAAACAGGCTATAAGAAGATCAAAATACAAGAAATTTTTTACGAAAACGTGCCCATGGAACTCAATTCTAAAAGGGGGAAAAAATTCCTAGTATAGTTTGGCTATATTTAATTTGCGCTTAGCCACTCACTAATTATACAAAAAGCTAGTTTTTTATACCATAACTGGTAAATTTTCGGCTGTACGAGTCTATAACATACCCTGTAAATGTCGTAATATCCGGAATGTCGCGGAAATTCAGCTATTTCTGTCTGAACAAGCCAAAATTTTATATTTGCAGTCTCCAGATTATTTTTTTCATGAAAAAAGTGGGACAGTGGTTCAGTTTATAAGAGGCCTAATATTGATACTTTTTTACTAAAATCTCGGAGTGGAGTCTAGGTGTACCAGGCCCAGCTGGCTCGATAAATATATACACGAAAGGTTTCAAGCTGGACGACCGCATAGGCGGAGGCGTCAATGTTGAGGACGTCAACGTCAGAACTGCTTTCCGACTCTCGGATTACTGCCGTGTCGTTCAGGCAGAGGTCACTGCAATCCAGGAGTCTTTGACAACAATAAAAAACCAACAAGTACGGAATATGAGTATCTGAATCTACAAGGACAGCCAGACGCTATTAAAACCCTAGCTTTGATGACTTCGTGCATGAAGTCACTGAATAACTGCCGCTTGTTTGTAGGAGGAGATGGCTGAGCAGTCATCAATTCACCTCATATGGTGGGGAATCATGCATCCAGGCTCAATGCTCCCCACCATGACTTCTGTAGAAGCTGTGGCGATGAGGAGGAGCTGGAGACAGTGGAAAACTTTTTATGTCATTCCCCAGGGCTGGGCGGGAAAAGATTCCGGGTCCCAAAGTCACACTTTCTTGATGAATTATCTCAGCTCCCCGAACAGAGTCCAAAATACTTCTTAAGGTTTATTCAGGCTGCCGGATGGCTGTCTCACCGGGGACTTCTTAAGAGGGGAGGAAATGTGAATGGCTCACTATATCACCACAGGCCTATTTTTGGACTAAGTGAGTTGGGATGTCATTCCCAATAGCCCAACCTAACCTAACCATATCAGGAAAAGATTCTGTTTCCTAAAGACACACTTTCTTGACCAAATCTCTTAGCTCTTCGAACAGAGTCATAATTGCCTCTTAAGGTTCATTCAGGCTGCCGGATGGCTGTCTCACCTCATGTAGGGGACCTCTTAAGTGGGGAAGAGGGGTGAATGGTCCAACAAGCTTGGTTTTTTTTTCATTAACTTCATTATTTTTATTATAACTTTAAATGGGTTCAGAATATATCTATACATACGGTAATGAAAGCAAAAAAAATCGGTGTGGTACCGATTGTGTTTGTATGCTGGATTGTATAGAGGTCAAACTTGTATTATATCAAAGCCACTACTCATACGGTATGTACAATATAACTTTCATCTTGATATGTTGCTCATTGATATGTAAACATTCCTGTTCCAGTTGCGAATCAGAGCCGCGAGCTGCATTGTTTCAGAGTGTTTCGAAGTCGGGCAGGAGTGACTATAGCAAGGGAACGGGCTGAACATTAAGAATTGTACAGGGTATATAATTGTCTAGATGATCTAATTTAACTAAAGATGACCGGGATTCAATAAAAAAGAATTGAAAAACTTGATTTTTAGTCAAAAATATTGAAAAAATCCGCCAAATTAACTTACGACCGTTAACGTAGAAAAAATTAATTTAACAACCATTATGTATTGTAGTTAAATTCGTTAGGTACTGCGAAACATCCCCTCTTCAAACTTTGTGAGCTGCAAAGTACATTTTAACAATTTCTAGAAAATAAATCGAAGCACTTTGCAATAATTTTACTAATAACCGAAATCCTCGTCCAACTAACTGACTAACGTCCCTCAATTAAAAAACTCCCATTATGGTATAATTTAACTTTTACTTAAAATAATTGTATATATATTCAATAGTAAATGTTGGCAGTGGATCATTCCGAGTCCTCAGACTCCTCGGACTCCGAAATATCTGTCAAATAGATAAAAAGTATATCATCACGATCGCGAGACTTCTTCTTCGGTAACCCGACATCAACAAGTTCCCCATTGGGAAGAGCATGCTTGTAGAAACATTTATTGCCGAATGGACATTTTCCTTTACCCTTTTTGAAGTACTTGCAATCCTTAGCGCCCAAGGCAGCACGATAATCATCGAGAAGTTTATCTTTCTGCTCTTTAGTCTCAACCCAGAACTGACTGGGGCAAACAAAATCCGATGCAGTGCGGCATATGGGGCAGCCTCGGATGACTTCAGGTTCAAAAAAATCTCTGCCCTGACGCCATTTGCGCAAACATTCCAAACAAAACGAATGGCAGCAATTTGGCAAAATGGCAAAGCGTTTCTCACGTCCAGCCTTTTCCATAATGATATCCATGCAAATTCCACAGGTCTTGTCCTTAGAGCGTGCAATGGCAAAGGACAATTCCATAGCCTTTTCATGACTCTCCATGCACTCAACGTAATGGTCTTTACGTTGAGCTTCATCATGGGGATGCAGACAATACTCGTTGCAAAGGTCACACATTTCGGCATGCAAAGGATATAGACAATAAATGCCATAGGGACAAGGATTATCATATGGGCAGAATTCTGGTAGAGAAATCGAGTCCATTAGTTTCATATCAGACGCCATAAAGTCAAAGGTTATAAAAGAAATTTCATCAGTTGTGTCGATATATTCTTCATACAGCTCGTTAAAATTGGTCCTGGGTACAAAAATAGGAGCATCTGCCCAGTTTCGGCGGTTGGTGCTCTGTGGCTCTGTTAGTGTGGATTGAGTCTGTTCTTCGTCATTCAGAGTGTGAGAGTATCGACATTGTCCACCGAAACGACATATGCCTAGCTTATGAAATTTACAGATAGTCTGAGTCTGGTCTATATCTGTGCCAACGGAAGTCATTTTGTTATTGTTCACAAATCGCAATTCAAGCGGTCTTAACGATTCAATAAAAAAAACACAATATCTAATAATAAACAAATTTTAGGTTATTTTTCAACTCGGTTCGGAATTTTACTAAATATATAAGATAAGTCAATTCGACTAAGTGAGTTTTGTGTATGAACTATATTTCAAGGCTTGCTTGATCAATTTTTTTTAGTACTATTTTTGTTTTTTTCTGGTTCAAGGCATTCTTTGATGTTGTCGGGTTGACTTAAATTGTAACACAAGCGCTTGAAAACCCTGCTTTATCAAATAAAAAAGTTGGGGACTATGTTTTTGGGGTCATCCTGACTGTATTGAAGTTTCCAAGAAGCCCAGGACTCGGGAATAAACTCAATGCCCTACGTAAAAGTGACCATGAACTCATGCTGATTTTTTTGTTCCATAAATCCGATCCTATTTTCGAACTCGCAAATCGAGTTTTTATGGCTATATGATGCTTTTTTTGTCTTCTTGTAGAAATGTGCTACCTTCATTCTTAAGAAACAAGCCGGCTTCACGGTTCTTATGATGTAGGCTGTGAGCCTTATCAACAACAGAATGAAGACATTTTCGAAATCTACCTTTCCGCAATGATGTTGTATATTCTTCGTAAAATCTTCAGTCTTGTTCGTTTTGAGGACAACTATCGCATACGGATGTACCACGAACCAAGTTCTACGATAACATAGATGTTGTCCAGCGCATCACAATACAACGTCTGCGCTGGCTCGGGCATGTCGTACGTACGGATAACGATGCTCCAGCGAAAAAGGTTTTCGAAGCGAAAGTCGACGAAGAAAACGAAGGAGACGACCACGACTCCGATGGAAAGATCAAGTGGAGGAGAACCGATCCTCCCTTGGTATTTCTAATTGGAGAAGGCGCGCGCAAAGCAGAGGCGCCTGGCGAGAGGTGTTGAGGTCGGCCGTAACCCGAGAACGGGATGTCATGGCCACACAATAAATGAATGGTTGTATTCTTATCTTAAGATGTCTGATTGTTGTTTTTTTTCGACTGCTTTCCTTGACTCCCAGTGAAGGATAGGGCCTTGTATGGTATAATAGGTTGCAGCTGTCTGCCTGGCGTCTCCAGTTACCAGGTGTCGCCTGTGGTCAATTCCTGCTCCGACTTCCACGAGGTACATCCTGGAAACCTGAACAACCATTATGAAGATACGGTAATCAACCCGCGTGGGATTCTTGGTCGGGTTTAATATGAAAGGGAGCTGTCTTGGAGCCATTCCAACACATTTGCTCTAAGGGTACGGGAGAGTGAACATGGAAGGTCGGATGAGTTCGTGCTTAACCAAGGCTAATCATCAACCAAGGGCGATCCATGTGCCAAACTGCAACGTCTGTGTTCGTCAAGTAAGCGGGCGTTTGCCCCGAAACGAGTGGCTCGCTTTATAAATGTGACACCGTCCTTGGACCCATCATCTATCGATCTCAGCACTTTCAATGTTTAAAGCATGGAAAGAAACAACAACGGAATTACTGCTCTGAGGGGTAATCCCCCAGCTACGGCAGCTGGCACAAGGATTTTGAAGGTGCCTAATCTATGCGAGAACATACCGATGAATGTTGTTTGAGTTCGTTGAATCCGAATCTCAGGTCGTGAAGTGACTTTGATTAGTTTGCTGGTCGAATCTGGTGGGCATACCTACTCGTCTGAGTCTCTCCATTCTGTGAATTCCATACAAGTGTACGGATGCACTAAGGGCACATTTACCAGACTGCCCAGATCTTCAAAGAATGGGTTACACAAAATTTAGGTGCGTTTCCTAAGAACTCCACTCCGTAGCTACTTCACAAGTTAGAATGGGGCACGCGCAACCTATCTACCATGAGCCCTATGGGGCATAGCCCAATTACTGCTCTTACCACCATCCTGATTCTGTTCTGGGGATTAGGATAGTACCGCAGCCAAAGTGCTCGGGTTATGCGACAATCGGACCCAGTATCACGTTCTCTTTTGATGTTCCTTGATGTTATGTCGAAGCACTGATATGACAGAATTTTTTGAATCTCGGATTTGGATTCAGTAACTCCTACATAATCGGCCTATGGTGCAATGCTCTACCATCCAGATCCGGTTCTTGTGAAATTGAAGAAATTCAGTTGTTCGCTTTAGAACAAGATGCGAGTAGGACTATCTGCTATCTAGCAACAATACGCTCCTATATTATGCCCGCCCACCTACACACGCGCATCTCTTATTTTGCCATTAGGCATCAGGACTATGGGCGATTTCGCGTAACGCCCAGCTGGCACTCTCTGGTCGAAACCTCAGTCAAGATATTAAACATGATGACGATCATCGAACGCTTTCCCAAATCAATCAGTATACTCCTTAATTCTTTTCTGCACTGATTTTTTGGTAGCTTTAGGATCCTTCTAAGTCACATGATATGGCAACGGCGGTTTCAAAGAAAGATATTTGAGTACTGCTTAAACATTTCCTAAATGATCTATTTTGGCTGTTTCAGTAGCACCAACCCATGTTGTCCCCTCTAATCACGTTTGATGCGAATTTGCGTCATTCTCATCCTACCCACACATTTTATTTTTAAATAGGAACTCGGTAGTCGAGTTGTTCATGTCACTTGCATCATTTTGGCTGTCACCTGCATCCTTTGAAAACCACCACCCAGAGTAACATAATATTATAGGAGACGACATAAGAACATAAAATTCTCTAATAGATCACAAGATACAGCTGCACTATTTAGTCTAGTCTATCAAACGCCTTCAAGAAAAGGAATGGATTGTCCCTCAAGGCTTTTCTTTTGTTTAGTTTCTAACCATAAATCTCTTAAAGAGTAGTAATATAAAAGGGTTACTTACGTGCCCGGCTCCACAGCGAATGTTGAGCCATTTGACATATGATAGATTGATGCTATGGACCACGCCAAGCCAATGCCCAGAAAAACATTGACGGCATTGCTGCCGGTAACATTACCAACACTATTGTCGGCGCTTTCATCCTGTTTGGCAGCTATGAGACTGGCGAAGGTATCTAAAAACAAAAAAAAAGAACCTTCCATTAGCAACGCTTGTACGCCGGCAGCTTATCCGCATCTTACCGGGTATGCTGGTGCCCAGGGCCACAAAGCAAATGGCTGTAACCGAGTCCTTGATGTTGAGTGCGCAGCCAAAATAGGTGGCTGCATCGCCAATAAGGGCGGTCAGTACGCCAATCACAAATATGGAAACGGTAAAGGTTATATAGCCGCCGCAAATGTCTAAAAAGGATTAGATTAGTTACAAGAACGCATTATGTTTGACACTGTGACGACTTACCTGTGGGCGGCACAAATGCAAAGAGTATCTTCCAAAAGAGACAGACAAAATGACTTAGATAGTCAAAGCAGCCGGGCACATCTTCCGGCATATCATCTTCATTATCAAACTCACTTTCATCCGCTGCGAAAAAAAGAAGAACACTTAAGACTTGCTACAAAAAAAAAATGCTGCCAAGGACTTACCTGGCACAACTGTCAGCGCATCCCTAAACTGCTCCTTCCAGGAGGATGTGCCCAACACAACGGATGCATTAGCTTTAGCCACAAGTTTATCAACGGTAGCCTGTAATGTGAACGCTTATGTTTATGAAAATGGAAATGAGCTGACATGTGTGTGTCGTATACGTAATGTGTACAAAGACAAAGACAACAGCTTGACTGACATTATGCATACGCCCCGTATGCACACCTGTTTATATTGTCCTTAGAGTACTTCTAAATATAGCACTCAATAGCCATTTGGAGATTTGCACAATTAGGTGCTTGTTGTATATCTTTTTTTTTTCATTTTTTTTTTTGTACCTGCAACTTGTGAACATAAAACTTGACACTTGACGCTGTTGTTGTTGTAACAATTGTTATTGTTGTTGTTGTGGCACACAACCGGCCATTAAGCCAACTAACAGCCAACATAAAAAAACAAAAGAAAAAAAATTTGTATAGTGTGTAGATTGTTGACATCTGCTGCATAAACGAGTTCAGTACGCAATGTGGGTCACTTGGTGGGTAGCTACTGGGGGGTCAATTGCTACTGACTGGACTGAGTCTCCTGCTATCGTTTACTAGTCCGTAGTTTAGGGCGTTTGCTAAAGGGTAATTTTTTGCGTTCTTGCTATTTAACAAAAGCAAAGAAACTTGTACTTCTTATAAAATATTTGCTGCATTTAGCCTCTATAATTTCGCAAATTTATTTGTGAAGTCAGAACCTATCAGTTCCATAAATTTAGGAATTGGAAAGGGATTGGAGCCAACATTTGGTTTCGCAGCATGAACTCTGCTTCTACCAACGCAGCTTCGCTTATTTATGAGAGATGAAGCGTTAGGTGCTTATGACACCTACAAAACGTTTGGTAGGAAATGGGGGCTGCAACTGTATATATTTCACTGGTTATACACAGTAGTTGTCAGACCTATCCTAACATATAGAGCGTTGGTCTAGTGGAAGGCGACTAATACAAAATCTCACTTAAACAACCTTCAGAGGGTGCAAAAGGGCGGCTTTCCTAGGTATCACCGTATCTATGCGATCTACACCTCAGGCGACTCTGGATGTTATTCTGAACCTGGAACCAGTGGGAACTTTTCAGAAGTCGTCGGCGGCTAGGAGCGCAGCGAGACTCCGGGCGTTAAATATTCCCACGCCATCAACTTTTGGTCATAGCAGTATCCTACTTGAGTCAGGCGTACCTGTGCAGACAGGGGATAGTGATTACTGCTCCATGGTTCAGAGATAAAAAGACAACTTTGTCGCAGTTTTCTCGGAGAGGGAAAATTGGATGCAAAGAACCACCTTAAGCTGACGCTCTATACAGATGGTTCGAAGATGGAAGAGGGCACATGAGCGGGCATCTTCTCTAAAGAGCTTTCAACGAAGCTTTTATTCCGCTTCCCCGACTGGTGTAGCGTATTTCAAGCGGAGATATATGCAGTCTGGGAAGCGGCTACGATTATTATTATTAGGCGGAAGTCCAAGGAACATTGTAATTCTTCTCGGTGATCAGGCTGCAATTAAAGCTCTGTCATCGCACACCGTAAAGAGTAAACTAATCCGTAAGACGTCGCTAGCGCTCAACCGTATCCATCACCACTTAATAACACTCTGCGTGGGTTTCGGGTCACTCAGATGTTCCTGGTAACGAGGCGGCGGACGAGTGCGCCAGGAACTGCTCAGCGCTGGCAGCTAACCTTGCGGTTACGGACATAAAAACACAATTACAGGATGTCGTATCGCAAATCAGGGAGAAAGAGGAAAGAGAATAGTTCATTTTAATAAATTAGGGAACACAATGGACCGCATGGTTTCTGGGTGATCTCAGACACTATCTGAGCTGCCTATACAACCTAACCTATCCTCTGAGGTGAATCGAACTATGGACTCCAATATTCTTTGTTACCACTATATCCGATATTTATCGATATTGTCTCTTTTGATTTCAAGCGTATAACAAAATCAAACTAGAGGTGTACCTCTAAAATAGTATAAAATATAGCGCTTTAAACTAATTTGGGGGTTGGAAGGTAGCCTGGAAAAGGAAACAAATATTATAAAAATTTCATGATCAAGCTCTTCTACCTCCTAAGATTGATAAGCTGTTCATATGAGAGAACATGTCTTTATCAATTGTGCTTGTGTACTTGGCCATATTGAATGCAACTTTCCGGAGTCTCCACCGTCATTATACCCCTTTTATCTTAAGATACTATGTCTTGCCGTATCATGGCTCACATAATAGTGATTCTTACTGAAGAAAAAATATTTCCATTGGTAATTGTGCCTGTCCTAGCTCTTAAACTTCCCAAGATCGAGGTGTACCTACGGACATATCCACATTAATTTCTTTCGTACTCCTGACTATATTGAAGCTAACTTTTTGCGGACGCCGCCATCTTCTTTTCTATGTGACCGATGTGTCCATAAACCTAATATAGCCCTTACCTTAAGGTACTCTTTCCTCAAGTCACGTACTCGTGCTTGGTACTGAAGAAAAAAAACGTTTCCATCTGTTTGTGTATTGGTGTTACTGCAAGTGTTTATGTGCCTGCCACACTGACTAGGTGTAAATGTTATGTCTGTCTGTATGTGTGCGTGTATCTGTGTGCAAATTTCCTGGCTGTCAAGTGAATTGAATTGCCTTTCATTTGCATTGTTTTGCTTTATGCCTCGCTTATGATTTGCTGTCTCATTGCTTAACAATTATGTTTACACAAATTGATCGTGACACGTGTTCGTGCTAAACGTGAGTATAATGAAACAACGTTGGACTAGTCCTACGTGATATGCGTTAAATTTCGTGGACATTTAAGTCATGCATTCGGGGACATTTTCATTTGAAAATAGACACTAAAAAAAGAGCTAGCTATGAAAATTTTCGAAGTAAGAAGAAATTTAAAAACTATTCCAAGCTTTGTTGCCTACTCTGAATAGGAGTAACTTGAAGAAAACTTTTGAGTTTTTAAATAAGTTCGAAGCTGTCAAATCTGTCCACAGTATAACACTATATGTTTAACTTTAAGGATCAATTGCAATAGGAACTCACATCAACACTGCTGGCTTCTTCGTTCAAAGTTTGACACCTCTAACCTCTTCTTATTACATTGACCAATGAAACTTCTTTTTTCTAAACTGACTTCTACCTAAGAGCAGCCAAAATATGTGATGACTTATCTTTATCTCTTGGTAGAAGAATCCCAAATGTTTTTCTTTGGATTTTTTTTACTTTTTCCCAGGATGAACATTGAGATGACTAAAGTTTACCAACACTGCAATCCCAGATGATAACACTAGACACATTTTTACTTAGAAATTCCAGTGAACAGATACTCGACATTTACACGCTTAGTATGCTCTTAAAGACCCCTTACATCTCGACTTAAGCAATACCCCCCAAACAAAGAGAAGGGTTTTTCGAACTGATACAAACGATTTTCTTGCCAGGAAGTTCCTTAAAGTTGTTCGACGCTGCTACTCCCAGATCACCAGACATATTTTCAAGCTTATGAGAGGTCTTATTGAAACTGCTTTTAGTGTAGCCAGAATTTGTTTCGAATGTCTTATGGTTCTAATTTGTTCGACCTTCTCTATTTTCCTTAATATAGTATGCTCCCGAAAAATTAGAGTATCATAGAGATTTTTACAATCTGTATAAGAGGCTAAAGGAGTCGTGACGTGAATGTGATCAGCACCGAGAGATTCGAGATTTTTTTGAAGCATGTTGATATATGTTACCGATCTCCCCATTAGTATTATTAGGTATACTTCTATTTATATATAGCCATGTAAGTGGCTGGAAAGCTATGAGTTATTTCCGAAGTAATTTGCTGCGTAGAATCCGATTGCGAAATCAGAATTGATTGGGTTTGCAGTTAAGCACCCGAAAAACAGGGTCTTTCCTACTTTGGAGGTTATGCTCTGGCTGCGGTCTATCTCTCCAGTTACATCATTTAGTATCATTCTTATCCATTCATTTAACCCAGGACCAAATATTACGAACAGTGCTGGCAGACACACAAGCATTTTCAAGCTAAAATCTGTGCTATTTGAAGATATGCAGAATTCAATCTGCAAAAGAACTGTCTGATAGTTAAGCAGGCCCTGAACCACACTGTGGAATTGGTAACCTCGTGGTATGGGACCTACAGAGAATAGAGGAGAATAACAAGCTACTGCACAGATACCAGGGCTTAAACAGTCAAAAATCCTCCTCTCTAACTACAACCGTAATAGGTTCATAGTCATAATAACTGACGGAGAGAACACGGTGAGAATCCTGACGGGCCTTCTGACGGGATATTGTAGGCGAATGTATGCCATTCGAGGGTAAAAGAAACGAGCTCTTGTCTTTGTTATCCTAAGTCCAAATAAAATACTGGAATACAAGCAGGCCTTAGGACTTTTGGAAAAGTTCTGAGCGATGAAGGAGTTATAATAGATCCTCTTGGGTCGCGGTACTTTTTACATCCAAAAATAATAATTAAAAAATAATAGTGGTACCGATCCCCCAATGAAAAGTGTTATTAGGTATACTATTAGTTGTTCCTTTTAGTAACAAAAAATTACACGGGCTTACAAATCATGGGAGTTGTTGGAAAGCTATGAGTCATTTCCGAAGTATGCATGGTCAGATTGGTTGGGTTTGAGGTTATGTACCTGAAAAATGGGGTCTTTCCTACTTTAGAGGTTATGTGTTGACTGTGGTACATCGCTACAGTAACATAATTTGGTCCCTCTTATCCTTTAATTTAAGAGTGTAAGAGCTTAATTATGATTTCTTTTTCGCAAAGTTATGGCTATTCGTTATTACGGAACATATCGCTTCGACGTCATTAGGATTTGCATGAAGCCTTTGAGACAATAATTTTTTACGGTCTAATTTCTCTTCAAAATTTTCACAAGGTGGTTTATTTTTTTGACTTCACAAACCACCAAAATTTGTTTCACCCCGTAAATAACTTCAGAAGTAGGAAGAAACTCAGTTTTTCGGGCTTACAACCTCAACTTTCTTAACATCCTGACGTGATGGGAAAAGTTTGACTCCCGATTCAGCTTCAATGGAACAAAGTGCTTCGAAAATGACCCTTCGCTTTCTAACAACTAAACCATGTTGACCTGTGTTATTTGCATTTATTTATAATAAAAAGAGGAAGAGCTTTAAAATTTGCTTGGAAAATCAATGTGGTCCTATTAATTTAAAAAAAAAAATGTTATTTTTTGTTCACATAATAAAGTAACCCAAGCAATCTGTTTCACTTTTTATTAAAACTAAGGCTACATATTCTTTTTTTTTTTGGGCAAAATGGAATTATTAATATCAGGGAACTTCATTTTTGAGCCCGCATTGCTTTATGAACCACATTCTGTAAGTTACTTTTGTGCAAGTCTCCATGGCCATTGTTAATCTTAAGCAAAAATAAAAGTTTACTCTTTAAAACCGTAAAGACTTGAATCTTAAAGAGTTAATGGAATTTTGTAATTAACGAAAATCAATTGTTCTTACCCTGAATTCTTTGCTCTCAGTTATACGTATCTCTGTGATGGTTTGGTCTCCACTCCTGGGCTTGCTCAAAAGCAGGACGCGCTCCAGTTCTGTAACATCCTGCGGTGGCTTCTTTTCCACTTCCTTTATTTGGGCTAACATTTCATCGTCTGTGTGTTTGCGTGTGTTTGTGAGTATTTTTTTTTTCGTCATTTCCGGCGTCGAAGATGGCGGCAGCAGCAAGTAAAGGAGTAGACAAGTTTAGTTATCGAAGTTTGCCAAAGTTTGTATCTGTGTGTATGCATCTATGTGTGTGTGTGGAGGGGGCGTGCAAGTGCAAGTGTGTGTGTGTGTGTGTGTGGGCGTGTGTGTGCACTTGGCCATCAACATTATTTTCAGTTGCCGCAAGGCAGTGAAAATTTTATTGCAGCTTAGCGTTTACACACACACACACATGCACGCACGCACACTTACAGGCACACACACATACATACGGACATTTAAAGAAGTTTAAGTTTAATTTGGTGCAACACACACACACACACATACGTACACAGACACACATTGACATAACACAAAGACAGACTTGTGACAGTTTGTGTTTGCGCATACATAATATTAGTTTTGTTGCAGTAGTAAGTATATAATATATAGTTGAGTACATAAGTACACACATACATAGTATGCCCACATACATAGAAGCATTGTAGCTAGAAAAAAAAAAACGCAAGACAAACAGAAAAAGAAAAAAAAAAAACAGCACAGTTGACATTTTAACACAGAGAACCAACCAAGAATTGAGAGCACTGAGCACCAGGCACAAGGATCGCACAAATAAACTACGAGGACTTCCAACCAAATATAATACGCAAATAAAGTTTCAAGCCAAAGCCGGAGATAGCCCGAGGCAATTTTCACAAAACTACAGAACAACAATTAAAAGCGTAGAAACTTTTACTAAAATACTTTTTGAGATACATATGTTATGTATATGGATGGACGCAGCACATAACTTATGAGAGTTTATAAGCAAATTTCATCAGTCCAATTTGTCATTAAACCATTTAGAATTTTGTAACATAATATGAAATGATAATAATAATAAAAAGCTGGTGACGTTTGTAAGAGGAAATGTGCTTTTAAGGAGAACTGTGCGAATTTGTGTAAATCGGAAATGAACTATTTCTTAAGTTTTAAAAACGTTTTCTCAGTGTTTGGGTTGTGTTTTCCTTTCATTTTTTGATAAGGTTTATGCAGTTCAAGCGTACGCGTGACAAAATTTCGTTGAGGAAAAAAAGCTTATCGGGCAACCTGAGAACACTATATTTGTCCGTCTTTTGTGAATACAAAGGATCCTTTCTCATACTTAAGGTATTATTTTACATTGGGTAGGTTTATGGAAAAAAATGCTATGCTGAATAAATTTTGAGGAAGAAAAAATCTGGAACTATCATGCGGACAACACCTATCCAATATTACTTCGCTCTTTTGTGTCGAAGGATCCTTTTTAGGTTATTTTTTTAAGTAATAACTTATAGTTTGGATATCTAAGATCGAAATGCTGTGATCTGAGTACACAAGTAAAGTTAAAGTAACAGTCAGGCGGTCAGTTTGCGTTACTAATGACGTCACGACAACAAAATGTTGATAAAAAGCAATGGTTTGAAATAAATAAGCACAGATCATTTTATGTATTGTAGAATTCACTTTCAAAAACCTAGAAAAACTAGTTGGATTAACTTATGAAGACACACTTCCTGGGATGTCTAAAGGTTGGTAACGAGGCTATTACTATTAGCTTTATGGCCAGTGAGACTCCTGTGGAGCACAAGGACATGGTGATGTTAGAGGCCATTATCACAAAAGAAAAGAAAGCTTGGGCTGCCAGTCAAGTCGTTCCAACCCTACAAAACACCGGGACCGGACGACATCCGACCAGCCATGCAGCAGGCGGCGTTCGCAAAGCTGCTGCCATGGCTAATGAGGATTTTCATAGGGATGCCTATTTACAGGTTACATCCCAGTGAGTTGGAGAGAGGTGAGAGTGGCTTTCATACTCAAGGCTAGGAAGATTAACCACAATTCACCAAAAGACTACAGACTATCCTCGTTTTTACTGAAAACGATGGGACGACTCCTGGATCTACACATTAGGCTAAAGCTACAATGCACTACATACGGTGGTGGGTAGCATTGAAAAGGAGTTCGCGTTGGCGGCTTTTCTCGACATACAGTCAACAATGTTTTGACTGAGTCGATAACAGCAGCACTTGCGAAATTCGGCTCACTGCCGTTGGTAAACCATTAGTTGAGCAGCATGCTCATAAGTCTTGTGATAAACTTCGTTCTTTTTGCGGGGGTGTTAAGAAAGAGATCTACGAGGGGCACCCCAAAAGGAGGGGTAATATCGCCACTTTTGTGCAACTTGGTCCTTAACGACCTTCTTCTCGAACTTAAGCAGGATGTAGGATGACGGCTCATACAGGCGACGTGGCTCTTATGGTAATGGTTAAATTTCGGCCCACTGTCAGTAAACTACTGGAGACCACACTTGACGTCACCCTTAGATGGGCACAACAGAACGGTCTTGGCGCTAATCCCCAGAAGATACAACTGGTGTCGTTTTGGACTCTCGTGGAAGAGAAACTTGGAAGAACGAATGAAAAGAGCGTTATGAGCTTATTACACCTGCAAAAAACATTTGGTAGAAAATATGGACTACAATGATAGGACAGTAATCATTAGATCTGATGAGGTCATCACTGAAAAAACTCCCAATTTGAGGACCTCGAAAGAACATACTTTTTGGAAGTAATAAACATATTACTTGGATTACAAATTTCTGTTTTCTGTATTTGAACTTAAGGACTAGTATGTGAAGCAGTAAGAGATTAGTTTCGAACTGAAAAATCTCCTAGTTTGTAGATTTCGAAAGAACTTATTTTTTTGAAAAAAATATGCATATTATTTGCAATTTTACTAATTTCTGTTCTATCTACCATAATTATCGGAGTTGGCCCAAGCTACCATATTCTGGTGCCAAATCTGTAGATATGATAGGTCGGCAAGAGATTTGGATCGAACTTTAAAATCTCTTAATTTGAAAAAGTGGAAAAATCATATTTTTTGGAAAAAATAATCGCAGTTTTTGGACAACAAATTTCTGTTCCATCCGCCTTGTCTACTTTTCCATTCTCTATTGCCTGAACATTGAAAATAGTATGTAGGACAATAAGAGATGGATAGAATGATCCATGCTCATCATTCAAAAAACTCCTAATTTGAGAACCTCGAAAAAATCTATTTTTTGTAAGAAATAAATACATTAATTGGACTAAAAATTTTTGTTCCACCACCATAATTTTCTTTTTTAAAATTTCTGATGCCAGATCTTAAGAGCTAGTAGGTAGGACAGTAAGATATCTGGTTTCAACTGAAAAAACTGCAAATTTGAGGACCTCGAAAGAACTTATAAAACTTTTTATTTGAAGAAGAAATAAATATATTTATTAATGGGACTAAAAATATCTGGTCCACCCACCATACATTTTAATACTGACCCGAGCAACTAATTTCTGTTGCCAAATGTATAGAGATGATAGGACGATACTAGATTTAGATGGAATGAACCAAAAAACTTAATTTGAGGAGCTCGAAGGAACACTGGACTACGAATTTCTGTTCCTCCCGAGCTATCTCAAGCGACTCTTTTCTGTCGTAAAATATTTTGAAATTATAGGACATTTGGATTCCATGATGAACAACTTTTTCTTCTTCTTTTCGCTATCATATTCTTTCAATGGAGCATAGGAAAGAAAGAATAATATTTCGGAAAATTCGTTGGACTAGGACTACCGAGTCAAAGTCAGCTTGAATTAAAAAAAATAAAAGTTTATTTAGTCAAAAAAAAAATAAAATAAAAAATGTGATCATTCAAAAAGTCACGCACTTCTTACATTGCCCTCGAAGCATGGCTCACGACTTACTAGAAACTAATTTTCGTGATACTTTTTTGAAGTTTAAGCTCATTTTAAAATTTATAGACTTTTATAAATTTTTTTTATTGTTTCAACTTGGCACTGAGAAAACGTTTTTTTTTTAATAAATATTTATGTGGCATGCAAATCAATTTATATATATATAGTGGGTATATATATTAGCTAGGTATATATTATGTATTTATATGTAATGCTGACGATTGAATGACTCACGAGTATGCTCTCCGTTATTGTCGTGATTTTCTAGACATCGATACGTGACAACATGAAAATTTGTTTTTTTTTTGATATTGTGGTTTGATCAAGATTGCAGAAAATACAAATGTTAAGTTTTAGGGGAATATATATGTATATAGTAAATATATACGTTTACATACTTATTAATTCAAATAGTTGCAATAAATATTCAGTTAAAAATATGCTAAATAATTGTTTTTTATTGTGCCAATTTTACATGTATTTATAATTTGGGAATTTTTTTAAATTTTGTATATAGCTTGCATACGTGTTACTCTGTTTTGAATACATAAATATTGTATATAATATAATACTTTGGCGTAGCTAAAACATTGAAACACAAAAAACATGTATGTTAAAATTTAAAAAAATATAAAATTAAAAAAATACATCGATATGTTTGTATTGGAAATTAAGAAGCCATCAAGTATACGTTTAAGAAACTGAAACTGAGATTAGTAAAAAGTTGCTTTTTTTTGGGGCTCAGAGAGCGCCTTAGCTTAGAGATACATAGATAGAGATACAATAAAAATGAAAACACAAAATATTAAGACAAATTGGATACGCAGTTTTTGAGCGTGTATTACTTACAAATCGATTTGGCGATGCATGTTTGAGAGAGTTTTTTAGAGAGCGCATTTGCAAGTTTGATTGAGAGAGTTCGTATATCGTGTAGAGAGATAGAGAGAGAGATGCGAGAGAGCGTTCATGGCACAATAAAGAGAAGCGGGCACAAGCGCGTATTACAATCCGCATTGAGCATAGAGACAATCAATCAAAATGTAACCAAAATTGTTGTCCAAAATGTTTATCGATAACATTTTACAACTAATTTTATTTCAATTGAAGACGATCGATCGAGTGGCATCATTTTTTTTGTTTTTTTTGTTTTAGATATAAAGATACAGATACATTTGGTGCAGAGAGCTGCAGCGTCGAAAAAGCGCAATTGTTTTTGTTGTTTTTTTTTATGGTTACAAAGCTACACATAGACGACGATATACTCATAGATACACACACACACACACACAGAAATACATTTACGATACTTATTACTCATACGATATGTATTCAATGGCGTGAGTGTTTTCGACAAAACATTTACGATGTTTTTTTATTTAATGTGTGAAAATTTTGTAAAATCATAAAAATACTTGAAATAAAATGAATATATGCAAGTACATATATAATATAGTGTATATATGTACAGAGTAAATCTGTATCTAGATACTGTTTAGTTTTGTTTATGTTTTTTTGATTGTTTTTTCTTTGGCATTTTTAACTGAACACTTAAATGACGCATATATGAGAGATAAATATTTAAATACACTTTTACATACCAAAAAATCGATTGAAAAATGATTCCTTATTAGTGTCATCTGCGTGTGTTTTGGTTTTGTATAGATTTGGATTTTTTTTGTTTGTATATAGTAATATATAATAATGAGGTGAAATATTTTTGGTTATACTTTTATCAAAATACTTTTGTTCAATACGTTTAGATGCGTGTGAAAAAAATTAAAACGAAATAAATGTGCAGGGATTTTGGTTTGTTTGGTGGATTTTTCAGTTAAGGTGAGTGGATTTTCTCGAGAGGTTTACAGCAATGCATTTTTTGGTTTTGATTTGGGGAACTACACAGCGCACTAATAATTGTAATGACTAGGGCTAATATAGATGCTGGAGTTGATATATTGATATTTTTCGATATTTTGATTTGGATTTACATTTTTAAAATACCAGACTTGCCAAACAAAACGTGACACAGAAAAACTTAAAAGAACTAAGTACAAAATGGATTGGATTTTTTTTTTATAAATTTATCGATGCTTTGCCAGGTTTTCTACAATTTTTTTTGCAATTTTTATTGTCTAAAACTAATTTTTAGAAGTACAAGCTAATAGGTCCCAACAAAAAAGGGCGATGTTTTCAAAAGCCATCGACATTGTTTAATTTTTAGTGCCTCTAAATAAAAACAATCGATAGTGCGATCGATAATTTTTTTGTACTGTTCCCACCATATTTACCGTGCTGCCTGAAAACAAACCTACAAATAACCCGTCTCACAGAGACGCACCAACTGATATGCGAAACCAAACCTCATTTCTCTAGATTTCAAGAGTATAGTTTTTGATCACTAAAAATATAGGGTAAGGAAGGTATAATAATAATAATTTAAATTGTTATGCTTTTGCAGCTAAAAGAGATCATAACAACACAGCTCTTTGAAAAGCTACACCCTTGTGGACCTTAACCCATCTACTAAGAAATATCTGTGAAGATAATCCAAAGTTGTCTACATCGCGTCGATCATGTAAATCATCGTATATTACACCCAGCTTAATTTGCAGTAGGATTTAAGATCTTGCTAATAGCCAGAAGACCTGGAACTACGCCTTATTTCGCTAACTGGTTGCTGGAAATCTTACTCAAATATCCAGGTATTGGTTAAATCGCATTGCCAGCGAATCTCCCTACATAGTCTCACAAATTAATTATGACTTCGAAAAAAAAATCCAGAATCAATTTAAAATTTCTTCCGTTCTAATTTTAGTTAAGTTTCTTTTACTCTCAATGTTATCAGGTCACTGTTTTTGAGCACTAGACAGCATTCTCAATACTTGTAGGAAACTAAGATAGTATAGTGTAACATCATTCTCCTGATTTTACAGCTGATTGGGCCGTTAAAATAATGCTGTAAAGAACATGTGTCATATTTTTAAAATACTTAGATAGTTCAAATGGGGGTTAATTGTTCAGCTTTACATTGGCAAATAAAAATATTTCTAAATGCTTCCCTCTACTGAGAAGTTATGCTAGGCTTAGATTACGGAGTAAAATGGAATCCTTTCGTATCGAAGTTTCAAATATGAAGAGCCGGAGATTTTGAGAGTGCTGAGAGCTATAAATGACCAAATACATAGCCAAAGCTTAGTTTTCTGAGTAGAAGAGAAAATATTTGACAAGAATAGTTGGGTGATGACAAAGATGACTTCACAATACACTATACAGCTTCGTGTACCTATTTGATCTACTCTAAAACTCCTTAAATAGTTCAATAATCGAAAGCAAATGCATCCATGTGCGATATTAACGCCTCTCTGAAATAGTCAGCAAAAGTTCAATTTTCGTATGGTAGCTATATGAAATAGTGGGGAAATATTGATCAAACTTAACGCAAATGTGTAGTCTACTATGGCATATACAGGGTACGCCATTTGAATGTGGTCGATGGAAATATTGAATAACTTTAACAGATTTCAACCGATTGACGTCGTCGAACACATTTTGGAAAGGTTATTGCAATACAATTTTAACCATGAATCGATTCACGCCCAAAGAACGCGCGGAAATAGTGACAATGTTCATTAAATGTAATCGTTCAGTTGTTGCAACACAGCGTGCGTATCGTCAAAAGTATCGCGGTCGTTCTGCGCCTAAAAGTGACACTATTCGTCGCTTAGCTTCAAATTTCGAGAATCACGGATCTGTAGCGGACCGTCCACATTCAAATCAACCACGTCCTCGACGATCAAATGAAAATATTGAAGCTGTTCAATGGAGTGTTGCAGAGAATCCTTCTGTCTCGTACCGCCGCCGGTCTCAGCAACTAAACATCAGTGGAACTCCCTTGAGGAGGATTCTGAAAGATGATCTGGATATGTTTCCATATAAAGTGCAGTTAACCCAAAGATTATTGGAAACAGACAATCCGCGACGCGTGGCTTACGCCAATAACGTTATTCGAGTGAGTGAATTTGAATGACTGATGAGGCCCATTTCACGCTATCTGGCACTGTAAATAAACAAAACTGTCGCATTTGGGGGAAAGAAAATCCTCATACTATCCATCAAACTCCACTGCATGATCAGAAAGTGACTGTTTGGGCCGGTGTCTGCTCAAAAACCATCATCGGTCCGTTCTTCTTCAGAGTTGGGGAAACTGTCAATGGGGATCGGTATCGATGGATGTTGGCACACTCTGTTTTACCAGAAATGCGGGAAAAAGGTCTTAAAGGCTTTTGGTTTCAACAAGACGGCACGACATGTCACACCGCGAAATCAACGATGAACTTCTTGCGTCAAAAGTTCCCAGGACGTGTGGTATCGAAAGGGGGGATATTGACTGGCCACCGAGATCGCCCGATTTAACGCCACCGGACTTTTTTTGTGGTGATTTTTAAAAAGCAAAGTGTATGCCAATAATCCGAAGACTTTAGACGAGCTTAAGGACCATATTCGAGCCGAAATCACTGCGATATCACCCGAGATGCTGGCAAATGTCATGGAAAATGCCAGAAAAAGAGCTGAATTTTGTATCCGCAATAAAGGAGGTCCTTTGATTGACGTTGTTTTTGGCAACTGAATGGAAAAAATTGTAAGGCTTCTAATTTTATAAAAATAAATAGTTTTTCAAAATCGATTGAGAATTGTAAAAGTTATTCAATATTTCCATCGACCACATTCAAATGGCGCACCCTGTATATAAAAAAAATATTATTTTTTTAAATATGGTTAACAATTTTATGTCAGTTGTATTTACATTTAACATTTCTGTAAAATTTGATCGAAATTGGTGCACTATTTCATACAGCTACTATACAATGATTGATCAAGTTTTCTAAGCAGCCGAATTCACGTGCTTGCATTGCACCATGGATTTTATACTGTGATTTACGTTTTCTATTTAAAAGCTTCTGATATTGTGTTCACAAGCTTTTTTTGAATTGATGAATGAAACTGGCTATTTAGGCTATTTTTGTTTTCAAGATTTGCAGAGCTAAGAAATTTTGAGAGAAGTGAAGTACTTTTGCTTAAGTTAAGCTTACTAAACAGAAAACGCATATGCTTGAACGGATCTAGCTGTTGCTAGAGTCCTATATGTGGCTTTTTTTAAGTAACAGTTTGTGGATCTAATAGATTTTCAGGTATGAGTGTCGAAGCTTGGTTCTCGTTTGATCTGCTGCTTTTTTTGTGGACTTATTTCTAGCTTTTGGTTTTATCTCCTAAAAAAAGCTTCTTATACTCCGTTGATTGGCTTTTTATTGTTTAGGCTGGCTAAGCTTATTCCCATTTAAAAGAGATTTGCAGAGCTGAAATTTTTTGACAGGCATGAAAATTTTCTACATTAAATGAGCATTGCCACCCTTCACTCTCCCTGGGCTTTTTATTTCGATGTTCATATAGCTAGCGCTAACCTAACTATTCAAGAAAAACCGTCTGTTTTCTATGGGTAAGCTTAATAAAGCTAGCTTAGCTTATTCCTGTTTTGAAGAGAGCTGGGAGTTTTATCGCTGATATTTTAACGTCTTAAAAGCTTTTTTTCGACGGTTGGTTCCTAGCTTCTATGCTAAATTTATTTTTAACTTGCTCCGAAGAGAGCTGAGAGCTTTTGAGAGCAAATAAATCTTCCTATACTGAACGGGCATGGGCACCCTGTATTGTCACGTTTCAAGCTTTTAATCGATGGGAGTATAGACAGCCTGAACATAATTATCGAAGAGCTTGACTTTAACCACTTTATCAGTAAATTAAAACTTTAAAACTTTTTAGTCCTGAAGTTCGCTGACCTTGAAACTTCTAAAAAACTTTTACCTTGTCATTGCAGCTTTTGGTTCCCATCATTTACTACAAAAAACACTTTTATGAGTAATCGTTTCTACTATGCAGTCTTTGTATGACTCCCCCAGGGGTCAACCGATGTAAACCTAATAGCCAATCTATTTTTAACCCCTATTTTTATAATTTCCTAAATTTATAAAAAATATACCACGAGAAGCTCTCACAGTAGCTTTTAATTCCCACCATAAATAACACTCTTAAGTAGTGTAAGTAAATGCCAATTTATTTTTACACCATTTTTAGCTATTTTTATGGATTTTTAATTTTTGTTGCTCCCCGAAAACCCCTCCCAGTACTCCTACCCACCACCCGGCAAGGCATCACTTTTTCGGCTAACAACAATAACAAAAAGGATTCTAAACGCAAAACATACAACATCAAATGAAATACATAACAAATTTTGTTGCTTTTTTTCATATTTTTTCTGGGGCGGGGGGTTGTGGGAAAACTAATTTGCACTTTTTGAACGCAATTTCCGCACATTTTTTTTTTGGTGAAATCAAGAAACCGAAATCCAAAATGGGATTTTGAGTATTTTGTTATTTTTAAGTTTGTTGCGCGTGTTCAATTAAAATAAAATTAATTAATGTACAATTTAGGTCTTACTGTAGTGAGCAGAATCTAGAAGCATAAAAAAACAAAAATAAATAGACAATATAAAAGAATAAAAATAAACAATCGATAAGTCAGGGGCACAATAGAAATACACGAATAAAAAACGAAGTTACAAATTGCTTTAAATTCAAATTGGAAATTCCAATTAAAAATTCTTTTCTTTTTTGCACGGTGAGCAGCAAAAAAAGAAAAGAAAGAAGAAGAATAAAATTCTAAACTTTTGTTTGAGTGTAGGTTGTTGTGGGTTGTGTCTCAGCTAGGGCTTGGGTGGTTGTTGTCTTGGCTGTGGGCTGGGGCTGGGGCTTGGGTGGCTTTCTTTCGAGCACTTCATTTTGAGTATCTTTAGAATAAAGAACCTTGCGCTTTCTTGTTATACTTAGTATTATTGTTGTTGTTGTTATTGTGGTTGTTGTTTTTGGCTGTTTTTGTTGTATGGCTTCTGTTGCCAACAGAAAAATATTTGACATTGGTTTGAGTAATTTGGTTAACAGGAAATTGCGTTTGCTTTTTTTTTTTTTGTTATGTTGGGTTAGGGGTTTGTTTTTTTTTTCTTTGCGTTTCGGGATGGCCATGTCTAGGGGAATCAGTTTGAAATGTGTCATTTGGGAGTTTTATTTCGTGTTTGGTGCTGATAAATTGAGTTTGATGATGTTGTCTAGTATTGTCCAACACTTACCCGGCGCCAGGCGTGGCTCGCCAAGATGCACTCTAAAGCTGACATCCTTATCATAGCTGCTTTCCTCCATAATGACCAGGGGTATAGATTTTCTGCAAAAGACACAAGTTAAGTGAATTAGTACACATTAAAGACAACGACGACGACGACGACGACATGATTTCAAATAGTAGGTAACTTGGTTGCTTTCAACGTTTAGGAGGAGAGCTCCACCTCCTACTTATGCTAATAAGCAGTTTTAATCAAATTTATGCCACTCTAAGTCTAGGCTTTAGTGCTCTGTCTAATCGCCTAAAAGCCAACTCTCGAATCCCAGTGCTGAAATACATTGATTAATGAGCTGGCCTTGGCTAAATGGCCGCAATCTTGACACTCCAAATGGAGCCCTCTGGAATTTATGGGGCGGCATAAGTGACTGGTACTGGTTTCTATTTGGTTTACTGGTTACACTTGGTTGGGCTGTGAGCTGTGCCATACACATATGACCACAACTACGAGGGGTGGTTTGAAAGTTATCAGAGTATTTGTAAAATCTGTATTAGTATGTCAAATCGGTTATAGGAGCTAGAGAGACCAAGTTTTGCTATACCATATTGATACATATCACAAATGTACTGTAGAAAAAAGTATATTTTTTTTAAATCTGGCAGATACTTGATATATCGATATATTTCTCGCAATCTTGGTGAAATCTGAGCAGAGCGCCGTATATCCCGTATACCACTGATCGATAAAATATTAGGTATTCGAAAAAGTTCGGTTACAAATAATCGTTAGATAGCTTTTAATTGTAATATCTCTGGTAATATAAATTGGAAGTAGCCAAGCTAAAGCTTGTTTGAGAGATGACATTTTAGGCTTTATTTTCTTAGAAGGCATTATTAAAATCACATTGTTCTATGAAAAGTTATACAGTGAATTTCATAGCTATAGGACAGTCTGCAAAATTTTTTGTTCAAATGTAAATATTTCGGTTCATAAGCACGATCCAGCAAAACTTCCTTTTACAAAAACAACTGCCTAATATTGGAGCTTTTAATTTACCGTAAGGTTATTGCACTGTTTCTTCACACGGTGCTTCGCAATAGCTTATGCATGGATAAGTCACTTTTGATGCAATTTTGGTCGTTTCATTACTATAGGACAGTAGTCTATTATAAGGAAATTAAGTGTAAGGATGGCATAAATACATTTTATTTCAATTTGAAATCACTTTTTGATAATTTTATGATAAATCGATGCAATATGTGAATATAAGTTTATGGTAGAGAGACCATATAATTGCGAAAAACGACGTGGGCAGAGGATGATGTATATTTTATGGAAAAACATATAAACCGATAACATAATTATATTTGGATTGGTCGATCAGTCTATTTGTAATTGGCTACGATCGCTAAATATATTTGAATCTGTATCTCCAGAATTATTCAATATTTTGGGTATGGGCTATGTATTTCCACGCATATGGACGTCATATCTACTTCTGTGATGAATATGGTTAAACGATTTTATCATTATTTAAAACAATTTATATTTTTGGATTGAGAACCAATTCGTCCTTTAAAGAATATATGTAGATCTAAAAAAAATATTACTGAAATGCCCAGTTTTTCATTAAATTATGACAATTTGGGCCCACTGTGCATAATGAAAACCTTTTAAAGGTTTATCCATATGAAATGCTTGGTCTGAAATAGCAGATGAGTCATCCCATCAAAAGAAATATCGCGGATTAAAAATCTCACATGGCCAAAATGTGCAAACAAAACTTCCTACAAGTGCAAATATTTTTCAGGACGTTTATTTACTTTAGAAAGTATTATTTAAATACTATTATAAACATTAGTTACAAAATTGGGGTTGGGTATTTATATTTTGGCATATAAAATTTACATTTTTAAAATTAATTTCCCTACATCTTCCAAGAAGTTCAAAATTCTTAAAGCGCCCCTCGCACAAAGTATTTGTGGTTAAAATCAATGAGCAAGCAAAAGCGCATTATGGGACTTTATACAGCTGGAATGGGCCACGGAGCAGCACCCACTCCACCCACTCAGCCACACACCCCCACACTCCTAAGCACTCACCCACACACTCCTCACACACACTCGAGAACACATACAATGTATGATGGTTCTATAATAGTATTTATGAGCCATGGCTATATGATTATGCAAATAAACAAATTATTACGTATACGCCTCATGTGTTTATAAACACACTTGAATGTCTTTACGCGCCAAACTGATTTTATTATTATTTTATTATGTTACTCAAAGCCAAATTAATTATCAGTAAATCAAAAGCATGAAATTATGAATCACAATAAGGAACTTATGATCTATGAAATTGTCTGCAAACTCATTTTCTAAACAGATGTTGCCCAATAAGAGATTAAGGAAAATTATGAAAGAATAGAACAATTTTTTGGTTCAACAAATATAGCAAAGGTGAAAATGGAATCTTCGTTTGAATTTTCAGAAATTAATATATACTTTTTAGAGTTTACGTTATCTGCTTTTTGTGAGGGATCGAAAGTACTCTAAGCAGCTCGTTTATAATCTTTTTATGGTATTGACGGGGACGTAAGCCATCGCCATTATATTCGATTGACGAGTAAACTGTTTTTTTTTTTGATATTTATTTACTTTGTTGGCAATCAACCGATACAAATGAGGTTATGATCTAATATTGAGTACATTAATTAATCGCTACACATAAATATAAAAATGCAATAAGGTGTATGATAGAATTGACGTAAGCTCAAATTGGATTTTATATGATACTAGTTAGCCCGGCAGACGTAGTCCAGCCCAAACTTCTAGAATACTCTTAAAATGAATAGAATCGTAAAATTCTCTAGTAAACTTATCTTGCATCTCTAATAAATTCATGCCCACATGAAACTACATTTCAGCCCTTTTGCGACTCCTCTTCTGTGTGCACTTAATGTCCAATACCCGGTGTTGAATTATTTTCTAATATGCTATATTCATGATATTCGCAAAATGCGTATATCTCACGAACCAATAGACACAAACATATCGTAATAAGCTTAAAACTTCCGTATTGACAACCTCTAATATACGCAAAATTTAGATTTGAAA
Source organism: Chymomyza amoena (assembly GCA_037043745.1). NCBI lineage: Eukaryota > Metazoa > Arthropoda > Insecta > Diptera > Drosophilidae > Chymomyza > Chymomyza amoena. Next base: position 246,399 of record JBAMAX010001276.1, read on the forward strand.
TTCATTTGCGCGTTCATGAGAACATCCGTAACACGTAAAACATAAATTTCTTGTATATATAGATTTTTTTAAACAGTCATTTGATTAAAAAGTGCTATTTGATTAGAATTTTAATGAAAAATGTTTTTTTTAATCAAATCGCTTACAGATTTAGAGAGGAATTCACCTTTTGAATTTATTTTCATAGCAGCATATGTATTTACCTTATTTCTTTTTATGTATTTTATAATTTAGAATTATCTATGTATTTCATATACTGGTTTCATTCTTATCTCAAAAAAACTATACAAGAATTTGTTCTGCTCTTGGGATCGCTGGATCTGAATTGAGGTGTATTTGGGGTTAGATTTTCTACAGTATACGAATATTGTTGATTTTTGTTCATAAAAACTTCTTTATGATCAAAGTGGCTTTACATGTTAAAAAGTTTTACCCGTGTTGCCTTTTTTCTTAAATTACCAAAATTTGCGAGAAAAAACTTGAGTCATGTTGCCAACAATGTTAGACCAAAAATATTAAATTTTTTTTATGATTATTTTTTAAAATTCATATCAAATCAAATTTAATACTTGAGATATTTCTAACCTATGCCTCTGAAACTTACTTTCTTTCATTTGGGTTATTTTATTAATTCTTCATTATGTGAAGATAATTTGAATATTTTGTGGACACACTTTTATGGTAGCATAGGGTACAAAATGTAACAAAATTGCTGATGTTTACAGAGTTGCTGATTGATGCAGAAATACAGAAGTAACAAAAATGTTAAACTGAAAAGTTCATCCTTATTGATTCTTGACTACTCAAAAGTAGGGCACTTCAGCATTAAAAAGTTTGTACAAGTTTTTACAAATTTTTTGCATTGATTTGAATAGTAGGACTAACATCCCTGAGAGGACAGCGTTATCCAGCACTTTCCACTTTTTCTATATATTTTCCTAATTTTTCCTGTTTATTCCAATACCCTTAAAACCCTACTCCCATAATCGGTATAATCGGTATCACAAAGGGCCTGTGACCTACTAGAACATCCCAAAGTACTTCATAATTAATTCATAATTAGAGTTTGTTCGTGTGAAAAAAAACGTTTGAGAGTTGAAAGCAATCTCTAAAATTGTATCTTTGTAATATGCTTTTAAATAGCATTTGTATTTTTTTTACAAAAAGAAACTCATATGTATAAAAATCTACTCCTGATTTCAGGCATTATTTTTCAAAGTCAGATAGCACCGTTGATTCTTGCGGTTTAGGTTCAGATCTACACCTTTGCTCCCGCCGTTTTCCAAAAGATGGCGCTAGTAGCCAGTAATAGTTCAAATAAATAAATAACAGCTGTTTTCCATCAGTTTTGACATCGATAAATATAGCCTTACATCGATATTAGTTAATTTTTGTTTGGGTCATATAGTTACACTTAATTAAATATGTCAACTTATAAACCGAATTCACGTCATTTGCGGGAGATTTTACTTTTTCATTTCAACATGAAAAAATCGGCGGCTGAGGCTCATCGGGTTATTTCAAGTACTTATGGTGATGATACTATTAGTGAAAGAACGTGTCGCGAGTGGTTCCTGCGCTTTAAAAGCGGTGATTTTGTTGTTGAAGATCGGCATAGCGGTGGCAGAGAAAAAACTTTTGAAGATGATGAACTGGGGGTTTTACTTAATGAAGACTCGTGCACAACTCAAAAACAGCTAGCAAAATCATTGGGAGTAACTCAGCAAGCAGTATCAAAACGCCTGGAACAGCTGGGGATGATCCAAAAACAAGAATACTGGGTACCGTATCAGTTGAAACCAAGAGATGTTGAGCGACGTTTATTTGCTTGTGAACAGCTGCTTGAAAGACAAAAACGCAAAACGGCCGCAATACGCTGATAGACACGAAAAAGTAATTTTGCAACACGACAATGCTCGACCTCACATGGCGAAAGTAGTCAAGACGTACCTCGAAACACTAAAATGGGAAATTCTACCTCACCCGCCATACTCTCCAGATGTTGCTCCATCTGATTACCATTTATTTAGGTCGATGGCACACGGCCTGGCGGGCCAGTGCTTCGATTCTTTTGAAAAAGTGAAAGAATGGATCGATTCTTGGATCTTATCAAAGAATGAAGAATTTTCCGACGCGGGATTCGTTTGTTGCCTGAAAGATGGGCCAAAGTAGTGTTTTTAAAATTAAAAAAAAAAGTTGTAGACCTAATAAAAGCCTAAGATATGCATATGCTAAATTCACTGACAAACGAACCGTAGATTCATGAGTCGCATAATTTCATGACGAATTCAGACCTGAACCAAACAGATTAGTCTCTAAAGGTTAAAAACATGTTTGAGTTTGGAAAGGAAACTCTTAAACTTTATATTAGATAAATTATTTGAGAGTGTCGATATTGATTTTTATTATCTACTTCTAAATAGCATATTTATTTTTTTAACAAGAACAAACTTATATAAAAAAGTCACCCCTGATTTAAGGCATGTTAAATTTAGACATTTACTGAAAACTCATGACTAATTCAGGCTTTAGTCCAACTGAAGGGAATAGACTCTGGAATGGATTGAGAGTGAACTCTAAAATCTTATATTTGATAAACTAGTTCAAAATGTGTTAAATTTGATCGTAACTAATTAGTTTAAAATATCAATATTTATGTTTTTTTACAACAATAAGCTTATATGACACTTTTAAGCTGTTGATTGTGCAGAATTTTATGCACAAGGGTTGCTCACTCTGATAGCCTTGCACTTTTGCACTTATGTTATAAAAATGTTCTTCGCTTTGGCTTTAATAGTTGTTGTAGAATTGATGGAGTGGAAATTTGAGATAAAGCCGCAACGTTTCTACTCCACAATGTAATAAAATAAAAATAGCTGTAATACATTTTAAAAATTCATAACGTCTTAGCTCGCAGGTGGTTAACATAAAAATAAATAAGAAAAATGAATAATAAAATATTTTTTATATTATTTTAGGCCGTAAGCTCAATAAAATCAAGCTTATGTAAGGGCTGTTTTATTTTAAATTGAAGCACGCAATGTTTCTATTCCATAATTTAATAAAATAAAAATAGCTTTAACAGATCTTAAGCATTATAACGTCTCAAGTGGTTGCTGTATAAAAATAAATAAGATAATATCTTTAATAGAATTTAAAGCCGTAAAAAACTGAAGTTCAAGTGAGGAGGTTTTTTTTTTTTTTTATTTTTTTAGCGCGCAATATAAATTCTCTTGAACAGCAATCTCTTGTTAATAAGATGCTTATCTTAAGAAATAAAAAAAAGTTGCTAAAAGATTTATGATTAGCTTTATAGAAGTGGTACGCAGCTTAGTTCCAAATATGTCAAGCTCAAGGCTATAAAAAAAATATGTGGTTAATGATTAAAGCTCAACGGATATTCAAAAATTTTACTTCCTCGCAATAATAATAATTTATATATGTTTACTTTATAACATCAATAAAAACTCATTCAACGCTTGACAAAGTGCTTGACAAATCTATAATTCATATGATTAAAAACCGCTAAAAACAAAAAATTATTTATAGAGAGTAAAAAAGTAAATAAACGTACAAAAAAATGCTTTGTTTATTTCATAGTAAATTTGTGGTTAGAAAAAACATATAAGAGAGTATTTTTATGATGTTTTTTATGGCCACAAGAATATATATAAACAAAAAAAACGCGAACAAACCAGCCATAAATTCTTTGGCAAAAAATACCTTTACAATTTGATTTCCATTTCGTGCGATAAGACAAACCGAATTGGTCAAAGATTTGAGAACATGAATGATTGAGCTCAGTTATTGGCTTTATAAAAAGCAATTTGTTAATGAATATATAGCTAGAGGATAACAAGTTGGTTCTACAAAGCAGCTCTTGCTTAGAAAACTTTTTGCCGGAATGGTTTTTCCTATTCTATTAATTTTCCTTTCAGACACATTTCACTTACGTGCTTCAAAAAGTAGCCAAAGTAGCGAAGAATCAAACCACATGCACACACACACACACACATTCACATTGAGGTTTGTGGAAAATGTGAAAACTTTTTGGCATTTCACGTGAGTTGGTCATTTTTTATGTGCGTACTAGGTCATAAAAAAAAATGGCGGACGTAAAGTCGGGCGCGGACGACTTTAGGATACCCTGTACCACTAGCTTGTAATAAAGTCCGATTTCTTCACAAAAAACCAAATACAGAAGAATTTTTAAGCAAACATTTTTTTTTGACCGATCGTTCCTATGGGAGCTATATGATATAGTCAGCCGATTTCAATAAAACACAGTGCTTAAATACCTTAAAACAGATATGAATGCCAAATTTATTTCAAATATCTTTACAAACAAACAAAACACATCGAATTTTGTATAAAAAACGTGTTTTTGGACCGATTGGTCCTATGGGAGCTATATGATCTAGTCAAACGATTTGGATTAACTTTGGTACAGTGCTTAGGAACTATAAAACACTCACGAATGTCAAATTTGGTCCCAATATCTTAACAAACAAACGAAACACAGCAAATTTTGTTAAAAAATCGATTTTTTGGAAGATCGGACCTATGGGAGCTCTATGATATAGTCAACTGATTTTGTTCAAATTTGGCACATTGCTTAAATGGTCTAAAAAATTTCCAAACGCCAAATCTGGTTACGATATCTTTATTAAAAAACGAAATATAGCGAATTTTTCTTTAAAAAAGTTATTTTGGCCGATCGGTCCTATGGGAGCTATATGATATAGTCAACCGATTTCGATCAAATTTGGTACAGTGATTGGGAACTATAAAAAACTTTCGAATACCAAATTTCGTTACGATATCTTCATAAACAAATAAATTATTCATCTAAAACGCTTTTTTTTGTCGAGGTCGTCTCAAACACCCCCATGGGAGCTATATAATTTATCCCCGATATCAAAAAAATAAAATAAACTTGCCTCCTATGGAATAATATGGGATCTAATGTGAAAGTTTGGTAACTCTAGCTCTTACCATCTCTGAGATCTAGGCGTTCACACGGACGGACGGACGGACAGACGGACAGACGGACGGACAGACGGACAGACGGACAGACGGACATGGGTATATCAACTTCTCTATTCACCCTGATCATATATTAGGTAACTTTGGGGTGTCTCCGACGTCTCCTTCTATATGTTACATACATTTTCGGCTTGCACAAACTTAATATACCCTTGGACCATACGGTACAGGGTATAAAAAAAAACATCGTTTCTAAGCTGCATGCCATGGGGGCTTCTTTAACGAGCCAAATAAATGAGCCAACATTTGGATGTTAAGTATACGCCACCCCTCACATACACGTTGAATGGATGCAAAACTGATTACGTGACTTTCATTGAGGAACAGCAGCGGTTAGAACATGACCTGCCCCAGTATGGTGACCATACAAAAATTACCATAAGAAAAACTTTGTACCAACCAAATATAGTACACAAAAATAATATTTGGGGAGACTTGGAACAGCAAAATCTAAAGACTATAGGATACACTGCAGACATATGAGCATAAAATGACGGTTTGCTAAAAATTTGTATTTCGAAAACATTTATGCGGCAATGTATTCTAAATTTTTTTGACGGATCTAGTTCGAAATCAAGAAAACTCACCCCATCAGGTTTATGAGATTTCCTTCAAAAATTTAGCTCAACGATCATATTAAACCTCCGAAAAGATTGTTCTTCGCGAAATTATTTAAATAGAAATAAGAGAAGAAAATGTCTTCTTTTCACGAAAAATTCTGATGTTTTAAGTGTTTTTCTGATAACCTGTGCGGAGACGAATCCAACAAACCATAGATCATTAAAATCGGCCCAGCAGTGCTTGAGTTATAAATGGTGTAGGTAGGTAGGTAGGTTAAGGCGGCAAGTCAGTTAGACCAAGAACGCCCCTTTGTGCTACCGATAATGGGAGTAAGTGATAAGGATATAGAGTATACAGGAAAAATTAGTGAAATAGAAAAGCTGAAAAGTGCAGGACCATACTTAAGGTGGGAATCGAGCCCACAACCTCTGGAATGATAGTCTAGTGCTCTGTTGCTAAGCTATCGAGGCAGCTCTTTAAATGGTGTAACTAATATACATACATGAGATACATGTGGAGGCTAATACTTCCATCATTCGGTGAAATGAAGACATGGGGAACCCAAGTAAAAAAAAAGCTGCTATTGTATATTTCTGAAAGCAGTTGAGTTTTGAAACTTCCAATATTTTATTGAAATCTCCCGAGGAACACCTAACAATTTGTCTATTACGCATGGGGTGATCATCCCAGTAACTTTCTGATATATTACATCGCAAAAAATCGTATTAGATAGATTTCGTTCATTCTCAAGATTGTTGTGCTTTATCGGACAAAGCTAACAACTTAAGCCCTCAAAATTCAAGTATACTCCAATTCCTAAAGAGTACAACTTTTAAAATCCATTTTAAATAGCTTTTTGTCATAAAAGTGAAGCACTTTTGGGGTACGGGGAGGCAACCCAAGTGAAAGCCCCAATACTCAGTCTCAAGCATTATAAATGTATAAATTTTTGTAGCCGTATCATAAATAAACAAGCCCACGAGCTGGCCAAAAGGTATTAACGGCGTATTAGATTTGCTACGATTTGGGCATGACCACATTTATGATAGCCATCGAAAGACTTACTGCTTCCAACACGCCCAACTAATCTTATCGCAACTATAATCAGACGGAGACTCAATAATCTGGGGAACTTTGGTGATGAACTTTGTAATGGCCAAGCAACAGTCTTGGCTAACATGTTGCGCTTGTCATACATCGCGTTTTTGGGGGCAGTTGGTTTGCTGCACTGCAGCGCCATCTGGGCAGCACCACAGTGCGAAGGCAGCGTGGAGTATTGTCATGATCGTCGCATGCATCCGGAAGAACTGGAGCCGCTGCATACACCAAGAATAAATCCACGTTTGGAGCAGGAAGAAAGCAATGAGTATTGGCGTGAGCTGGGCATTGCGCACGTCAAGGCAAAGCTGGCGGAGCAGCCCAATAAGCAGAAGGCTAAGAATGTCATAATGTTCCTGGGTGATGGTATGGGCGTCACAACCATAACGGCTGCACGTAATTTGCTAGGCGGTGAGGAGCAGCAGTTGTCCTTTGAGAAATTCCCACATACAGGCTTCTCGAAAACCTACTCCGTGGATAAGATTGTGCCAGATTCGGCTTGTACCGCCACGGCTTATTTGTGCGGTGTTAAGGCTCAAGAGGGCACCATTGGTGTGAATGGTTTAGTCGATCGCTCCGACTGCGAGGGCATGCTGGACGAAAACACACATGTGGACTCCATAGCACGTTGGGCCATGGATGCGGGCAAATGGGCAGGTTTGGTCACCACAACGCGTGTGACACATGCCTCTCCCGCTGGCGTCTATGCCCATACAGCTGAGCGGGATTGGGAAAACGACGCCGAGGTGGCCCAGGATTGCCCCAACACTGCGGGAGTTACGGATATAGCCTATCAGCTGGCACGCGGTGAGGTGGGCAGTAAGCTGAAGCTTATCATGGGTGGTGGACGTCATAACTTTGTCACTGAGAATGGTAAACGTGTTGATGGCTTGGATTTGATTAAGGAGTTCCAGGAGGCTCATGAACAGAATGTCTATGTGTCGACCAAGGAAGAGCTGCAGGATGTTGATTTAACAAAAACGGAGCGCCTGTTGGGTTTGTTCAACGACGACCATTTGGATTATCATTTGGAAAAAACTGAGGATAATACGCAGCCCACGCTGGAGGAGATGACGCGCAAGGCTATAGAGTATATGAGCCAGAGTGAAGAGGGTTACTTTTTGTTTATCGAAGGCGGACGCATTGATCAGGCTCATCATTATAATCAGGCACGTGAGGCGCTGGATGAGACTGTGGAGTTCTCCAAGGCTATAGATGCGGCTCGCGAGCTGACTAGTGATGAGGATACTTTGATTGTGGTGACAGCGGATCATTCACATGTGTTTACCTATGCGGGATATGGCGTAAGTTCTGGAATTTCCGCCGAAGATAAGCTAATCTTTATTTTTAGAAATTTCTAGAAGGGGGATAGCGTATTGAGGGGGTATAGAGAGAAGGGGGAAAGGGTCACTAAAAGGTTATGTTTATCCATTTTGTGAAATTGACATTGATGAGAGTCTGGCCGGTCTCCGTCGCAGTTTTTTAATGGTTTTCAGATGACATACGGTAACCTGATGAGTGGGCTTACTATAGAGAAAAAGATGAAAAAGTCACTGAATGATTTTGTTTAATCTTTTTATAAAATTGGCATTGATGAGACTCCAGAACGTCTCTGTTAATTTTTTTGACATATAGTCGATACACCTAATGGAGCTTGAGGGCAATGTCCACGCTGACGTTTCCAGCTTTTGAATGATTTTTTGGTCATGGGCGTTGTATGATAAGAGGGTATAGAGAGAAGGGCTTAAAGGTTACTGAAGGAATTTGTCTAACATTATTATCAAATTGACATTGCTGAGACGGTTCAGGTTATACACTTGATGGGACATGGCGGGTATCTCAACGCAGACGTGACCATTTTTTGCACTTTTTTAGGATACAATTCAGACCATAGGATTTTTATGAAATTTCCTTGAGCAATTTCATTCCCTAATAATTTTCCCCTTTCCTTTATAGTATCGCGGTGATGACGTTTTTGGCAAAGCTCCCGTCAATGCACTCGATGGCAAACCTTATATGATCCTGAGCTATGCGAATGGTCCCAGCTTTGAGACCTACTACGATGCTGGCCAAGTGGAGCGTGTAGATCCCACCATTGTCATCACAGGCTCTCCCGAAGACAGATTTCCGGCTGGCGTGCCCATCGACAATGATTCCCATGGTGGAGATGATGTACCCGTCTATGCCATCGGTCCTTGGTCTCATTTGTTTACAGGAGTCTATGAACAAAGCCTCATACCTCATATAATGGCTTATGCAGCCTGCTTGGGCGATGGACTGACCATGTGCCAGTAATGGCTCATGGGCGTGGCAGCTGCATGTCTTCTGGTAGTAACAATTAAGTTTTGTAGTCGTTGGCTCATTAAATCGCTGAAGGGTTCTTTATGGCAGTTGCATGCACTTGGGGCATCTTATTAAGTATTAACCCTTGTTCCCCCCCCCAACCTTCGCCCCAGGCACAAGCACACTTAACCCATTAAATGCACTTTCATTCATTGCAAATTCAATTAAAGCGATTTTCAACAATTTCACTGACTTTTCACTTGACTCGCAATTGTGCCACATCTGCGTGCCACGCCTGTGGCATGTAAGACTCTGGCGAAACTTGTTTGAGTTGCATGCAAAACTTTGGCACCATCATAACTCCCGAGTTCGGGTCTCTTTTTGCTAGCGTGTTGGCAGCATTTAATTCCTAATTTTAAACACATCCCGCAGAGTGGGTAGCACCTGGTAGAAGTAAGTATACGCCCTGTTGGCATTTATGCCATCAACAGTTGTGGCCCCAAATTGGTTGCAGCTAAAAACGCAACCAAAAAACTGTCCCCACTCCCTACACCCCTCCCCCCACTTTCATATACATTTATGCGCGCTTAATGCAAAATGCATTGCTTTCAGATTTTATGCAAATTACTTGCGAATAATTATGGAGCAGCGCTATGAACCAGTTAAAAAGAACTAGAACCAGAACCAGCGCATTGAGCACTATATTTAAATGTAATTAGAGTTCTTTGAGCAAGCTATTTGAATTCAAAATTTCAAGAAAATCAATTGTTAATTAAAAGAAAAAAAAATTGGGTGAGTAAAAGATGTGATCGACTTGCATATACTCTTTTGAGGTTGCAGAATAAATAGTTTACGTAACTATAGCAGTAATATTAATTGTATTCACTGTGGGATACTGTGAGCCAATTTTATTCTGTGCAAAAACATGAATTTCTGGAAACAGGTATAATCGTAAGTTTTGGATTTTGGGCTTCAAATGTGGAACACTTAAGAAGAACTCCCAAAGAGGTGATGTTTCTAAAAGTATCATTATCAATTAGCAACTTTATTTCTTTCAGGTATTCATCATAATTCGAGCTTATTCCTAGCTGTCATTTAGACAACTGTAGAGAGAAAACTCCGGGTACAGAGCGATATGGTACAATATTCCGGCCACTCTATTACACCTTTAGATTGGTCCACGACAGTTATTACACCGAGCTCTTGAGAAAATTCGGAAAAATTCCGCTCTCATTTTACATTCTGTCCATGGGTCCGCTTTATCCGTAAGTATAGAAGCGTTGTCAAAGAGTTTGTCAAAGGGTTGATTATTTCTTATAGTATCCAGATTTAAAGATTAACTAAAGCGTTTACGAATAGGGACATGGAATTTTGATAGCTCAAAGCGGTAATATTTGTGGATGGATTTTCTACATGCTCAAGATTTAAAATTGCTGATGAAAGTGATGGAAACGGATGTGAGATTTTCATCCAAAAATCATCTCCGATGAGGCTTATTTTTGGTTGAATGACTTTGAAAATAAGTCAAATTTTCATTATTGGAACGAATCAATCCTCCCAGTGATTCCAGTAGGCAATTGAAATTGAGACTATTCAAGACGCTCATCCTGAGGCCAATGTTAAGATCTTTGGCTCTTTATACGTCGCTGGAACTCAGCTAGATGGAATTTGTAAGTCTCAATTAATTCAAAACTCCGCCGTTCGGATTCGGCTATACAGGGTCCGGCACTCGAAGTGTAACCAAATTCAGACCGCTCGCGCAGCTGACGCACGGGCATCAGCTGTCTGTAAATTAGCTAAATGACAGCTTAGAGTATTGTTTACAAGCGCACGAAAGCATTTTGTCGCGAGTAAACGCGAAAAAAAATCAGTGATGGACTTCAAACGTACTAGTGTAGTTGCATTATATTTAGCTGGAAAATCACAACCAGCGACTGTTCGTGAGCTCGAACACCTTAAAGTAAATAAAGTTTTCGTTTATCGCACCATAACTCGTTACAATGATACTGGTAGCATCGCAAAACGTCATGGAAGTGGTCATCAAAAGACTGCAACGTCACGTGAGATGGTTCAAAAAGTGAAGAAGCGACTTGAGCGAAATCCCCGACGAAGTGCCAATCAAATGGCGAAAGAACTGAAAATATCTGACCGTAGCATCCGTCGCATACTGAAAAATGATCTCAAGGTCAAGCCTTACAAGATCCAAAAGGCACATGATCTCACACCGAAGCAGCAACAAGTCAGACTTGAGAGAGCGAAGGAGTTGCTTCGCTTGGCCGAAAAATGTTTACAATTGAGCAATTCGTAAACTCTCAAAACGATAGGGTTTACTTGAGGGACCGTTCATACGAGAATTTGAGTCATCGATTGGCCACCAGGAGGCAGCCCCCGCCACAGATAATGGTTTGGGCCGCTGTAACCGCAGATGGGCGCTCTCCAATCGCTTTCATCGAGCCTGGCGTCAAGGTTAATGCGCAATATTATCGAGGAAAGTATTCTGGAGGTTGCTTTGAAGCCGTGGGCAGACAAACATTTCGGTGGCAGACCATGGACGTTTCAACAGGACTCGGCACCGTCTCACAAAGCTCGAGTGAACCAAGAATGGCTGAAAAACAACGTTCCGAACTTCATAACGTCCACACAATGGCTCTCGAATTCACCAGACGCGAATCCGATGGATTATTCTCTTTGGGCCATTTTGGAGAGCAAGGTCCGAACTAAAAGATACAACAGTCTCGAGGCGCTGAAAAAAGCCATTGTCCACGAGTGGGCCAAAATACCTGCAAGTCACATTCGGGCAGCTTGCGATTCATTTTTGGACCGTCTCAAGGCCATAGTGAAGGCAATGGCATATGGCCACCTATTGAGCGAAAGTAAATTGTTTCTAAATTTCGTATTATTTTTACACATTTTGTACCTTGAATTGAGTAAAGGTAATTTTCCAAAATGAATTTATGGGCTTTTTAATTGGTTACACTTCGAGTGCCGGACCCTGTAAACTGTAAGTCCCTGTTCTGTCTGAACAGTTATTAATAGAGATATCCATGCTCCTCTTAGGAGCGGCTGATAAAATACTCAAGCCTTGGAAAAGTATTATTATGACATAGTCAAGGCGCTGGGTCATGTTATACAAATGCCTAAAGACGTTTCCGCGAGAGAGCCGATTAATATGGCTGTTTAAAGAGACCGGAAAGAATCTGTGTCTCCGTGGGAAAAACCTTCTTCGCTATCTAGCATATGGTGCACTGGAGGAGTTGGTGTACAACGCTTTTCCTCAGGAAGTAACCAAGTAATCAGAGTACTTTTAAATAAGTTAACCTTTTTCTGTGGTCAAAAGTTTGAAAAGTAGGGTTTGACAGAGTGTTAAAAAAGGCAAAAGATCATCAACGAGTTGTTTAATTGGTTTAGATGAAGCCAAATACATTAATCAGGCTAAAAAATGATCAAATGATCACGGTGACTAGAATAATCTAGTTTCAGTCAGGACGTTCCGACACTACCTTCTCAAATTTGCACCGTGTTCATCTAATATTTTTAGTGTATGGGCTACTCTGTATCTTCTGGCCACAACCGGTAACAAATTATGTACTTTAGAGCACGCACCAAATACAATTTCAGTGTATGATGCAATTAAAAAACATAAATGGGCGTGAATAGGCCACTCACTGAGGAATCCTGAGTCGGACCTAGCTCGAACTGCAATCGTGCGGAATCCCTCAACTCACGCATAGCGCAGAAAACTTGACGTTGGAATTGGAAGCTCTAGGAATAAGCTAGCAGCAAATTAAAAAATTGATTGGCGATCACCAGCTGTGGAGGAGATTTCTAATGGCCCCCTTGTCCTTGCAGGATTTATAGGAACTTATATGAACATAAATGGGCCAAATCTACGTTCACATTGTTCTTAGTAATGTCTTTAACACAAAAAGCTTTAAATATTGGCATCACGTGGTACTACCCAAATAAACTAATAAAAACAAGGCAAGTCAAGTCCAAGTCAGCCTCGAGAACAAAGATGGATATAGAAAATCGACAGACCTACCTCTACGATTTTTTTAAAGTACCCTATTTAGTAATCGAAAAACCGCAAATTCAGTCAGCGAGATAGAAAAATTAGTCTATATGGAACTTATCATGTCATCCCGACTATTTTGATAGAAAGCTTGCTATCTTCTAGGCGGCATAAATGTATTTCCTCTACACTAATTATCCTTGAGCCATTAGAGAGGCTATAATAATATAAATAATTTTAATTGTAAATAATAACACACTCTTTCAAACTTCAACTGCTTAAGGGGTATGGGCACAATTTTCTAAACATTTGCTGGTCTTGAATTATAGAGTCTTCCAAACGTTCATATGAGCAGCCCTACAACAATCCAATTATTCCTGCTGACCAATTTAATATTTCATTCGTACAAGCCTCTTTCAGCCTATTACTTACGATTTGAACCAACTTTAATTAGCAATTTACTCTATTTGAGTAACGTGCATTGTATAAAATGCGTCATGACAGCGACGACCTTCGAGTGCCTGCCAAGCGCATATGGGGCGTATGAGTAATACGAAAAATTGCGCACAAATTGGACGCAATGGCAAATATGTCAAATGCGTTTGTCAATTTTCTAGTTTCAATTTCCGATATGATTGAAAGCAAAATTATATCCGTCCCACACACACCCATAAAGAGTGTGCGTGTGTGTATGTGTGTGTGTGTGTGTGTATTCGTGCTGAAGGCCTCATTTCCCTCGTTGTGACAGTGCAAACAATCCGCACCCTCAAACCATAACACTTGCCCCTGCCAACGCGTCCATTCATTGCTAATTTTGTTGTATTGCCAGCAGCATTTCCGCTATTTGATTTCAATGGCGGCGCCAGCGTCGCGTCGACGCCAGCAGCAGCGCCATTGCCTCCATTTCTATAGACACACACACTGTCACATACACACACGCATACTCATATATGTTAAACAATGTTTTAAACGTCTATTGATTTTGTAAAACTATCAAGTGAACAACTAACCAACTAACCATGCAACAATGCAACCCTGCAACCTCTGCAAGGGCTGCAACAATCATGTCTGGCCCACGTCGTGACCATCGTCGCTGCTGCTGCTGCTGCCTGTGGCAAAGTCAAAGCCAAAACCACTGCCAAAGCCATAACACACACAGACAAAGACACAGATAAAGACAAAAGCAAAGACAGAGAGCAGAGTGTGGCAAGTACAATTGGCATTGCCACTTACGTTTTTATACCCTACTCATCCAAGGGGTATATTCAGGATTTATTGTGGGAAGATTAAATTGTGTACAATCTCAAACACCTTAAAGATTATATTCCAAAATTAACTCCGAAGTCCTAAAAGCAATTGGGCCCAAGGAACGCCAATCTGTCGAGACAAGATTTGTTCTTCACATGCCCTCAGTTTTTATTTTCATTCCCTCTAAAGAAATTTCAAGGAAAAAAATTACAATTTTGTTATAAACAATTTTGGGAGTTCTTAGAAAATAGGTAATTATTTGGTAATTAGACTAGCCTAGCTAAGAAAACTCAAGCCAGCCTACAAATATTTTAGTTAAACTTACGATAAACCGTAGATCCACCATCTTGAGGTCAGCTTGCGTTGGAGTAATTCTCTGACACTTGCGAAGAAAGGACCTCGCTTGCAGCGGTCCTTCTCGGCCGACCACCGCCTAACAAATACAGTCGAGATGGGGGATCTGACTACCGGGAATCCTTCTCGTACCATACTCTACATACAAATCCTTACCAAGATAAGTTTTCTTTTTTCAAGCAAATTTAATGACAAATATCAGAGCAGCTTGCCATTTACCACCGCTTTATAGGTGTGAAACAAAAAAAGTTATTTTTGGAAATAAAAATGGACATTTGAACAAAACAGGCTTTTGAATCAAATCGTCTCGCAAGACAAAAAGTAGATCCTGTACGACAGTTCAAAGCTCAGAGATCTTAAGGTAGACTGGCCATCCGCTTAAACAGCCTGACTGATTCTTAATGCCACGAAGCTAGGATTATTATTATATCGGGTTTCTCAATAGGGACGCTACAAAAGTAGACCGATAGGGACAGCAAACGACGCCGAAATTCGGAGTCAGTGGCCTCAACTTTAAGAGCGCTACGTCCAATTTATGGTCGTCATAATTGTCCTGCCAGATCAACAGTCTAGTGCAAAAATTTGAATCCACAGGCACAGTTCAAAATGTTCCCGTGCCAGTGAGACAAAAAAATGCCCGTAGTGTCGAGAATATTGCTAGCTCATCAATTGTGGAAGACCCAAATCAGTCTCTCACACGTCATTCTCAAGCGTTGGGCATCACTGTGACGTCGTTGTGGCGAATTTGGCGAAAAGATCTTCCAAACAAGATCAAATTGACGCAAGAACCGAAGCCGCTTGACCACCAGGAGCGTCGTATGTTCGTGAATGAAAATTATCCGAATTTTCATCGAAACATCATCTTCATGAATGGCTTCATCAATAAGCAAAATATGCGTTTCTGGTTAGGCAGTCCACAGTACTCCATGCGTCACCATTGCATCCCGAAAAAATTACGGTTTGGTGCGATTTATGGGCCGGCGGCGTCATTGGGCCGTACTTCTTCCGTGATGATCAAGACTGGTACGTTACTGTGAATCGGAATCGCTACCGCCCGTGGTGGCCAAGCAAAAGAAATCGAGTTCCATACATAATGGAATCGAATGTACATTCACAGGAATAAAGAATTTCATTGATATCCAAAACCGTTTTTGTTTTATTTAAAAAAACTTTTGTAACGCTCTTATTGAAAAACCCTTTATTTATTCATTTGATTCAATGGAATGTCACAACCCACTTAACTAATTAATTTGGTCTATGGATTAAATTTGAATCGACTGTTGGATTATCTCAAAAATTAAAGATATTTCATAAGCAGGATCTCACTTATAGGCAAATTGATTTGCGAGCAGGGTACTAGACATAAAATTTGAAATCTCTTTTATTCTAAGCCTGTTCCAGGCAAAGGATATTTCAATCATTCCCTTTCCCACAATCTCAAAAGAACCGTCTCATAAAGTCGTAGTATGTTGTTATGGCTGTAGTGTATATTGTAGTCGACCTACAGCCTACAGTCGGCTGTAATTGGCGCAATTGTTAAGTTGCTCTGTTTGTCCGAGTGTGGTTGCCCAGTGGCTGGTTAGACCCAGTCAGGGTTAGTTGCTGACCAGCCGCGAAATCCGATTGTGTTGCGGCTTCTGCTGGTCGAAACTTTTCCTTATGCTTAAACTTACACATAAGTATATGAGAATATATAATATGTGTGGCAACAAGTTTGTTGAAAGTAGTTTTGGGTATTTGGGAATTGGCGGAGATGTTCCTTTAAACAGAAAAATGCAAGAAGTTTGCAATGCGGTATGGGGATAGATGCACAATGTGTAGAAAAAGAATCTTTCCTTTAGACAGATATAGATTAGATAAGATTTTTTTAAACAGAAATCTGCAAGAATTTTGCAGCATGTATGAGCTTATGGTGAAGAGATAGATGCTCAATGTGTTGGAAATTAATATATCTTTTAGATAACATTCAGTTCTGCTACTAGCTTCATTAGCTGCAACTAATTGCCACTAGAAAAAATTACTAGGGTTAGGTACATATTGGGAGAAACAAAAATCATCCACGACTAGGGGATCTCATATAATTTTCAGTTTCGGGTTTAATCTCAAATATAAGAATTACACAGGTCTATAAATAGCGTGGTCATATCAGATGTTGGAAGGATGCTGCGTAGAATCGAAATCCGTTAGCAGCAATGGCCCATTACGTCAGCATTTTAAGATTCTGAGGCTATGTACCCCAAAAATGGCGTCTGTTTTTTCTACTAATGAGATTATGTATAGGGTGCAAAAAATTGTTGAGATCTGTCTCTCTATTTACATCGCTTAGTACCAATCTCACCCTTTAGTTTAAGAGTGCAATCGATCAATTACGATTTTTTTTGCACTCTTTGAATAACCTCAAAAATAGCAAAAACCACAGATGTTTCGGGAACATACCCTCAAATTTCTCAAAATCCTGACATGAATGGGCCAATTCTGACACCGGGTTTGGAGTCTTCCCAGTAAATTGCTTGGGAAATGACCCTTAGCTTTTTAAACCATAACCATGTTGACCAGTGTTATTTAAGTCTTTGAGAAATTCTTTGAGTTTACGTACCAAGCAGCGCCAGCCACGTAATTTGGCATTAAAGATTGGAATCTTTGATGAATGGAATACTCCCCTAGAAGTGCATTTTATTAGATTAAAAGACAAAGGCACGTACATTAGACACGTTCTTGAAACTGAGCACGCTCCCAACCAAGCAAGCAATTTATCATTATGGCTTTAAATATGAACCACATTCCCATACTCAACCGATGTGGTCTGCTTTGTCCCTCTCCAGACCATGACTATCCTTAGCTAAATGCAGCAATTAGCCTTTCATTTCACATTTCACCACATGCGAAATAGACCCATTTGCAATCTATACTGAACAGAAAACCCGCACAAATTGTTAGTGCCAAAGACACCTGGAAGTGTTTCCTCCTTCATACCGTAACAAATGGATCCACAAAAGAGCAAATAATAAAGCTTGGATGGCAAGAAAAATTATAGAAAAATATAGCAATTTGCATAGCAATGAGCAACGCCAAAAAGTTCTCTGTCAGGTGGCAGCAAAACTTTTTGATAGGCGAAGCCTCTATAACCCACCCAAGTACCCGGGTAGCTCAAACTTTTTAACTGGCTTTGGGTCTAGTTCTCGGTCTGGGTCTCTGGCGCCGGCTCCAACTTGTTTGAATTTTAAATTCAAGGTAAAATGCCAAAAGGTACGACAAAATGTTTAACAGCGTCTACAGCAAGCGGGAGAGCGGGAGAGCGGGAGAGACGTGTTCATGCCTACGTCACTGGGGTCTTTGTCGCTCAGCTGGTGCGAGAGAGCAACGTAATGCAAATGAAAATGCACAAATAGTTTTGCATATTATTGCGATAGCAAGTTTTTACCATGGCATAATTTATAATTTTAGTTGTAAAATGCAAAATATACAAAGTATACATATATATAGTATATATATAGGTAGTATATACTATATGCATATATGTATAGCATACTTATGAGCTAATACACACAGTTTGGGCCATTTGGCTGTTGTCTCTCGTATAATATTTATTTATGCATACATTATGTATCTTTCGTTTATGGTTTTAAACTTAAAATTCATCCAATCTATGCATTTAAATAATTATTAATAAAAAAAGATGAAATAAAAATATTGGTATATTGCTATATTGTCAATTTCCAAGGAATTTCAATAAAAATTAATTTCACCCAATGTTTATCAATTGCTGAAGCATGAAAAATCATCAACGCATAATGAAAAATTAAAAAAATAAACAAGAAATGGGATTATTGGGAAGAGAGGCAGAGGGATAGCGTGCAACATGACACACTTGATGCTCTTTGAAGAGCTTTTCCATTTAATTAACAAAATAATGGGATTATTTTAATAATCCTTCAGATTTAAAATACGTCAAAAATTGAGCTTTTTTCAATAAGTGCTTGGAATATTAATAGTAATAATAAATAAAATGCCGTTGGAAGAATTTTTAACCGCAAATCAAGTGGGCAGGCAATAGTCGATTTAATTCAAATATTTGAAGATCTTCGAAATATTACAAATCATCTATTTCATGTAAACACTATAGCTGATTATTGAGCATATTTGATTTCTTATTTATAAATTTATATATATATTTTTTTAAATTTATAAATAAACTAACATATTAAATTTTGGGAATTAGCTCGACCCAAAAATTTTAATACTTTTTTGTTGTAAGAAAGTTTTTCTGAAATTATTGGTAACTCTGAAACTCAAAATTCTGTCAAAAATAGGGCTGGTCTCAGCTGTCATGCCTTTGATTTAAAGTTTTATATTTTTATATTTTTGTGTTCAGTACTTAAATGATAAAAGTCATGTTGACTCTGCACTGGCGCAAAATATAGACCTTAGCTAAAATATAGCCATTCCGAAAAAACTAAATATATATTTCTTCGAAACGATTTGCGTTTTTTTTTTTTATTGTAATTTTCTGAGTTTTACGATTAAAAACGAACACAATTTTGAAAAGTTTGCTTTGAAGTAAATAGTTTAAGAATTAATTTTAAAAGACGCAACGTTAAATAACAACTTCTTTCAAAATTTTAAAACTAAACAAATTCTATTCAAAAAAGTGTTTTGCTCTTATTATTGTTTTCATTATCTTTAATTTTTATGCCTATACATATATCCACAAGATGGCGTAAACACGCTATTGTCTCTAGGTGCCGCTAGCATATTTGCGATTTATATATATATAAGTTGCTCTAACTCTGGGTGGAGCGTAGGGCCATATTTGCGATTTACGTGTTATTAAATAGAAATTTTTGAAAAATTTTTAAATTAAGGGGCACACCTAGTGTGACAACCTAAAAAAGGCAAAATATTAAATATTTTTGAAATGAGGTATATCCCGTAGCCGATGCAACTATCTATCTGCCGAGCGGCTACTCTTTTAAACGGCTGTAACTCAAAAACTATTTAAGATATCGATTTAACATTTTAGTATATTATTTTTAAAGGTATAACCTATCGAAATATGGAAAAAAAAAATTTTTTTTTGAAAATTTCACACTAGGTGATGCCCCTTAAACAAATTTGAGACAAAACATTTTTATTTTTTGATTTTTATTTTCAATATTTAAAATATAAATTGTGGAGTAACTTTTATTTTAAATTCATAAAATAAAAATTGATAAATAGTTCATATTTTCAATATATAAAAATGGCGGACGTAAAGTCGGGCGCGGACGACTTTAGGATACCCTGTACCACTAGCTTGTAATAAAGTCCGATTTCTTCACAAAAAACCAAAAACAGAAGAATTTTTAAGCAAAAATTTTTTTTTGGCCGATCGTTCCTATGGGAGCTATATGATATAGTCAACCGATTTCGATCAAATTTGGTACAGTGCTTAGGAACTAAAAAACACTCACGAATATCAAATTTGGTCCCAATATCTTAACAAACAAACAAAACACAACAAATTTTGTTAAAAAATCGATTTTTTGGAAGATCGGACCTATGGGAGCTATATGATATAGTCAACCGATTTTGTTCAAATTTGGCACATTGCTTAAGTGGTCTAAAAATTTCCAAACGCCAAATCTGGTTAGGATATCTTTATTAAAAAACGAAATATAGCGAATTTTTCTTTAAAAAGTTATTTTGGCCGATCGGTCCTATGGGAGCTATATGATATAGTCAACCGATTTCGATCAAATTTGGTACAGTGATTGGGAACTATAAAAAACTTTCGAATACCAAATTTGGTTACGATATCTTTATAAACAAACGAATTATTCATCTAAAACGCTTTTTTTTTGTCGAGGTCGTCTCAAACACCCCCATGGGAGCTATATAATTTAACCCCGATATCAAAAAAATAAAATAAACTTGCCTCCTATGGAATAATATGGGATCTAATGTGAAAGTTTGGTAACTCTAGCTCTTACCATCTCTGAGATCTAGGCGTTCACACGGACGGACGGACGGACAGACGGACAGACGGACGGACGGACAGACGGACAGACGGACAGACGGACAGACGGACATGGGTATATCGACTTCTCTATTCACCCTGATCATATTTTAGGTAACTTTGGGATGTCTCCGACGTCTCCTTCTATATGTTACATACATTTTCGGCTTGCACAAACTTAATATACCCTTGGACCATACGGTACAGGGTATAAAAATGTTGATCATGTGACGTCATTTGTTGAACATTTTTCTTCTGATCCCAATGAAACACCAGGCATCAAAAGTCATTCTACGTTATATGAAAATTATAAAATTTTCAAAACTTTTGCTCTTGACTAAATTTTGAGGCAACGTTCCTAAGTCAGAGTCTCTAAATATTCTAATCTATAAAAATGGCGGACGTAAAGTCGGGCGCGGACGACTTTAGGATACCCTGTACCACTAGCTTGTAATAAAGTCCGATTTCTTCACAAAAAACCAAAAACAGAAGAATTTTTAAGCAAAAATTTTTTTTTTGACCGATCGTTCCTATGGGAGCTATATGATATAGTCAACCGATTTCAATAAAATTTGACACGGTGCTTAAATACCTTAAAAAAGATATGAACGCCAAAGTTATTTCAAATATCTTTTGTATAAAAAACGTGTTTTTGGACCGATTGGTCCTATGGGAGCTATATGATCTAGTCAAACGATTTGGATTAAATTTGGTACAGTGCTTAGGAACTATAAAATACTCACGAATGTCAAATTTGGTCCCAATATCTTAACAAACAAACGAAACACAACAAATTTTGTTAAAAAATCGATGTTTTGGAAGATCGGACCTATGGGAGCTATATGATATAGTCCACCGATTTTGTTCAAATTTGGCACATTGCTTAAGTGGTCTAAAAAATTTCCAAACGCCAAATCTGGTTAGGATATCTTTATTAAAAAACGAAATATAGCCAATTTTTCTTTAAAAAGTTATTTTGGCCGATCGGTTCTATGGGAGCTATATGATATAGTCAACCGATTTTGATCAAATTTGGTACAGTGATTGGGAACTATAAAAAACTTTCGATTGTCAAATTTCGTTACGATATCTTCATAAACAAACGAATTATTCATCTAAAACGCTTTTTTTTTCGAGGTCGTCTCAAACACCCCCATGGGAGCTATATAATTTATCCCCGATATCAAAAAAATAAAATAAACTTGCCTCCTATGGAATAATATGGGATCTAATGTGAAAGTTTGGTAACTCTAGCTCTTACCATCTCTGAGATCTAGGCGTTCACACGGACGGACGGACGGACAGACGGACGGACAGACGGACAGACGGACAGACGGACATGGGTATATCGACTTCTCTATTCACCCTGATCATATTTTAGGTAACTTTGGGGTGTCTCCGACGTCTCCTTCTATATGTTACATACATTTTCGGCTTGCACAAACTTAATATACCCTTGGACCATACGGTACAGGGTATAAAAACGAAATATAGCGAATTTTTCTTTAAAAAAGTTATTTTGGCCGATCGGTCCTATGGGAGCTATATGATATAGTCAACCGATTTCAATCAAATTTGGTACAGTGATTGGGAACTATAAAAAACTTTCGAATACCAAATTTGGTTACGATATCTTCATAAACAAACGAATTATTTATCTAAAACGCTTTTTTTTTGTCGAGGTCGTCTCAAACACCCCCATGGGAGCTATATAATTTATCCCCGATATCAAAAAAATAAAATAAACTTGTCTCTTATGGATTAATATGGGATCTTATGTGAAAGTATGGTAACTTTAGCTCTTACCATATCTGAGATCTAGGCGTTCACACAGACAGACGGACGGACAGACGGACATGGGTATATCGACTTCTCTATTCACCCTGATCATATTTTAGGTAACTTTGGGGTGACTCCGACGTCTCCTCTTATATGTTACATACATTTTCGGCTTGCACAAACTTAATATACCCTTGGTACCATACGGTACAGGGTATAAAAATAAATTTCCGTTCGTTAGTCTCGCTAAAGCTCGAGAACGGCTGAACTGATTTGGCTAATTTTGGTCTTGAAATGTTCGTGGAAGTCCTGGGAAGGCTTTAACGATGAGAAAATATATTAAAATTGCGAGAAAAAAAAAATAAAAACGACAATTTGATTTACCCATAAAATTTTTTTTAAATTTAGGTTGTCATTGTGTACATTTTCAGATTAACTAAATCTCTAAACGCTCTAAATTTTATTTTATTGAGGCACACAAAATTTCATGAGAATCGGTCCAGCCGTTTCGGAGGAGTATGATAATTAACATTGTGACACGAGAATTTTATATATAAGAAGAGACTTATGTTTTACGCGTTATGGGTGTTCTCATGAACGAGTCGATGAGTTTCAAATCTGATTTTTGCGTGTGTTAGAGGTTGTCAATGCGGAGGTTTTAAGCAGAAGAAATTTCTTTCTCATGTTTTTATAAAGTAAGGAATTTAGCGAAATGGGTAGAAAAAAGTGAAATTTGACTAATGAGGAAATGAAAGAGCGCAAACGAGAACAGATGCATAAAGCATCAGAGAAGAGGTATGAGAAGAATAAATTAGTAATTTAATTTCAAGTGGTCCCCCTTGAGGCGCTTGCGACGATGGTGGGGTGGGAGTTGGCTAGCGAAGCGAGGAAGGGATCCTCCTAGCTTTATAATAAAAATTTTTTTTAAAGCATAATTTTACAACTTTTATTTTTAGCTAAAAAATTAAAAATATTTTTTTGATTTTAATTTAATTTTAATAAAATTTTAATAAAAATAAATATATGATTTTTTGTTGTTTAGTATTTTTTAGTTTTTCTTTTACAATACTAGTATATTTGGGATTTTTATAAAAAATTTTAAGTTTTTCGATCCCAGGACTTATAGTCTTTTTTTAAAACGAACGTTTTTTAATTTAGTTGTCTTTATATATTTAAATAGTTATTACATAAATTGTTTATTTAATTTGGAACTAGATCCATTTTAACTCCGTTTTATCTCCATTTTAACTTTTGTAAATTTTTTTAATCAACAACTTCTAAATATGAAATTCTAGAAAAACGCTAAACTAATCACTTTCGCAGGTTGTGTTTTTAGGATCTCTAATTTTATAAAAATAAAAGTCAACCCATGTGTTTCATCTCTATAAATCATTTTCTGAATAAACATAAGCTTAAATTTAAATCAATATCGTAAAAGTGTATCCAATCTGCTCTTCGTATGATATTTATCCGTTGCATAAATATTTCAGACCAAACGAAAAAAGAAAAAAAAAAATGTCGTCTGATATTTTTTCGCATTTTAACGCGGAGAATTTATGGAAATTCAACCAAAAAGCTGCCTTTGTTGCCATTGACAAGTCATTGTGAAATTAATAAACTGCTGTCTGGCAAAGGATATGTCGCCGGATTCGGATTCAGCGCGTGGTCCTTGCCAGCAGCCATAAGCGAAAGAATCCAGACTCTTGTCTATTGATTGGATTGCTGCTCCTGGTTCTCCTCTGGCTGACATTAAATTAAATTTCACACGGCTGTTAATTTCCATTTGGAGAGACTTTACGAGTTGCCAACTTTGTCTATGGCCATAAAGCATGACTGTAATGCGAGTTAATTAACATAAATTGTCATTATTATTAATTAAATTTTATTTACTTAAAGAGGGGAATTCTCTGATTGACGCTTCGATTCGTAGCAATTTTGGTTCGATTGGTTCGATGGCCCCCAAACAC
Organism: Chymomyza amoena; assembly: GCA_037043745.1. Taxonomy (NCBI): domain Eukaryota; kingdom Metazoa; phylum Arthropoda; class Insecta; order Diptera; family Drosophilidae; genus Chymomyza; species Chymomyza amoena. The sequence goes on from JBAMAX010001276.1 coordinate 270,742, forward strand.
TTTGCAGCAATTTGGCTCATTAGCCGTTAATAAACTAATCAGAACTTGGTTAATCAAGTTTGCACCTACTAAAAACAAATCGATATAATCGAAAAGTTAGTATTGTTGCCAACACACATAATTAGGCGATGTTTATACAAATAGTTTTGGATTATGTGGAATATTACTGGAAGGCTAATCAAAAATGTCATTTAGCTGAGTTATTAGATTAAAGGTTAATAATAGTTGAAATTCATGGAAATTTTTCGTTAAAATACGTTAATAATTGGTATGATTAGTAATAAAAAGTTGCAGAGTTGTGGTAACCATGTCAGTAAATTAATATAATAATAAATGGGTGAATTAATCAGAAAAATAAGGGAAATATATCAATTAATCGAAAATAAAAAGAGAAATATCGACAAAAAAATTCGGAGCACGCAAAAAGGAATCGGAAATAAATTCTGCCGCTGGTTTTTTCGTTTTCCGGAGAACGGCTATATTTTTTCTTTTAAGATTTTCAAGCTATTTATTTTTATAATGTATTATATTAAGAAATGTAGATTTAAAAAAAATTATCAAGAGAATAAATTTGTTTTTGGCACGAACTATATATAATGAATGACGATTTTATTTACGTATTACACAAGCTGACAAATTTAAGGATAATCGGGTGTTTTTAGGATAATATTGGTTCGAGAAATAAGAAATTAAAATCTCTTTTTCTTTAGCACCGCTTTCGAGATTTTTTCGAAAAACATGTTTTTGGGCACTTTTATTTAGTTATTCGTTAATTTTTCGTAAATAAAATTTTGTATCGAGCTAAAAAATGGTTATTGATTGTGCTCAAAAATTACGTTAAGCTGAAAGAGAATTATTTTACGAAATCGGATAAGAAATGTAGATGTAATGGAACATTGGAAGGAAAGTCCCGATTTAAATTTAAATACCTAATAATAAATAACTATAATAAACAAACCCGTATGGGGTTTAGTTTACACAAAAAATTTACTTTCGTAAAAAAGTGTAGGATAATTTTGGGTAAAGAACCGAGCACCGTTTTTGAGACTTTCTCGGAAAACGTGATTTTGTGCACTTATTTCAGTTATTTGAGAAAATCTCGAAATATCGAAATATTGTATCGATATGAAAGATGGTTAGATCAAAAGGTAGTTGTGCTCTTTACAGTGATATATGAAATGTACAGGTTAGGTATTAAAATTGAAATTATTTAAGTTATAAGTAAAAAAAAAGTCTAATTCAAAAAAAAAAAAAAATTTCCAGTTTTTTTTGGAGGAAAAATGTAGTTACAATTTATTTTAAGCTTTAAGCTGCAAAGGAATTATTCTTAACTTAATGTCTTCTTGAGCCCATCAAATTTAATCTAATGTGACGCCAAATAGTCTTTAACCAGCGGACGATCTAGACGTTTCTAAAGATACTTAATGTTTCAAATTGTAATAAGCGTTTTAGAAGTTACGAGGGAACAGACAAACATACAGATCAAACATATAATGCACCTTTTAAGGCCGTCATATCGAATGTATTGTGACGTCACATATTCGATAACCAACTGAAGATCCAGATGCTTCCAAAGATTCTAAATTTGCGAAGTTGTGATAAGCGTTGTAGAAGTTTCGAGGAAATATACGAACATACAGATCAAACATATAACATTTCGAGCCAAAGATCTTCGAAAGAACTTACAGAAACTGGAACCATAAAGAAAAATTAAGACTACAATTGCATACAAATTTGTGAAAGCGTAATATAAAAACTTAGAGAAGAATTTTTTTTAATCAAAAATGTATTTGAATTAATTTGGTACTTCCGTACATGGTTCCAAAACAGTTTATTTATTTACATAATTTTTCATAGCAACTATTGCTATTGTGGTTCAGAAAATTTAAAACAGGTAGTAAAATATTGAAAAATATTAAAAATATTTGTATTTTAATTAGTAACAATTAAAAGTGTTTTAATAAATAAATAATGAAAAACAAATCCAACCCACAGCCAAGAGGATAGAAGACTTAAAAAAATTAGCCGCAAGAGGGCGCCAAATCATAAGTGATGGAAGTAGAAAATACCTTTTTTATAGCACAATGAGTTTCGTATGATTATTTTTTAGTTAATAAATTGTACTTTTAATTTTATAATGTAATATAATTTTAATCTTTAGACTAGTTGATGTAATATAACTTTTGCTAAGCAGTTTAACTTAATAAAAAAGTACCCTGAATACTCCTAAATCTCTGCTAAATCTTAATGCTTTTTCTTATTGTAGGCCGATGATGATATAAACCTAGTTCTAATAAAACTATTAAAAGAGGCTCCCTTGACCAGCTTAGACTAACAAAAGCTGGTATTTATTTTTCAAAAGGCATTCCATAATTTTTTAAGTAAATTTCGCAAAGCAAACTTTCTATTATAGTTACCTGCCAAATCCCTTTATCTATTAAAGCTACTGAAAAACTTTACAATTTACTTCCAAAACTAGCTAAAGCAATATTCAAAAGCTTCCAGCAAACCTGACTATTCATTAAAGTTACCATTTTCAAATGACTATAATCTTCCTACAATTTATTCGTTCCATGGAAATCCTACCCCAACAGATCATCTTAAATGAATTACTACTCCCACGTCCTGTAAGTATGCAACATAAATTGAAATTTTCCAGATTGTAAGAGGTTTTTGGCACTACATATTGCACCCATGGCCATACAATCTAATCAAAATCAATAATTGTCAAGCAGCTACGCATACATAGATGCATAGATATACACCCACACACACAGATACACACCCACACACATCTAAAGTGGACACTTGTTTGCAGTCATGCAACGAGTTCAGTTGCACATTGCATCTAAAATTTGCCTCAAATTGTTGTTGTTGTTGGGGGCTTGTATCTGTCTTGTTGTTGTTGTTGGTACTAGGCGGTGAAAAGTTCAAGTGATTTGTTGCTGTGCCTCATAAAATTAGTTTTCACTTGACCAAACCACTTGAAAATGGGCGAAATACAAGTGATTTACTATGGAGGGTAAAAAGTGACAGGGACGGATTATAGTATGGGCGTAAGTGAACAGAGCCCAGGGGCGAAAGAGTTTTTTCATCCAAAATTTTGATGGATATTCTAAAAGTGCGGTAATGTAGGTTATTAATATAGTGAGTTATAAAAAATTTATGAAAAGCGTCAAAAAATTATTTTCTAGAGTTTTACATATTTCAGTAGTTTTTTATTATAATAATTTCTTTTAAAATCGACTGACAAATTATATACGACAGATAGGATATTTGTCGATAAAGTTGTGAAGGCTTGAAAAGTCAAAAATTTGGGACTTGGGTTAAGGTTACTAGATGGCCAAGTGAAAAAGCGGACATTCCACAGCCGACAACCAAAAATCACTCACAAACAAACTTTTACGATTTCAGGGGATTGTCTTGGGATAGAAAATATGATTAAACATTTTTAAGTTTTTAATATGCGCTCAACTTCGGGTTTGTTTTCGGACTCTGATCCACTTTTATGGAAACTATACTTAATTATTTCATAAAATATATGAAAATATTTGTAACAAAATTGATCGGTTTTATCGAACAAGCGAACGAGGCAAAAGATAAGGCAGTCGAAATTCTAAATAGCGAAATCACATAGGGGTGAATTTTAGAACGTTAAATAGAAAATTACAGAAATTTAGTTAGGTAGTTTGGGATCAAAACGGACAGAGTGCTTGAAAAATTTTGAAATATGAAAAAGTTTGACTGTAAATGCAACTTAGGCCCAACTTGTGGATCGCTATCGACTATCTAAAACCTCTCCATTCTTTTATGGAAGTCGTGTTCTCTACATATACAAAGTGCTAGTTAAATTTTCTACGATTTGCGAGTATAAAGCGATTCGTATCAGAACATCAACTTTAGGAAGGAACACTTTTCGTATGGAGTTTTTCACTCCGATAATGAACGAATTAATTACATCTTATTTTTTTTTTTTAACGGCTGGCTTTCTTTATGAATAAAAACATTTAGAAATTGCATTGCAAATTGAACTACTTTAAATCTGCAAGTAAAATTTGAAATGCAATGTTTTATAGTGAAGGTCTTTTGGTCTACAAAGCGATATACCCCTAATTCTGCTTTTACCTTCTAGAAACAACCGTGTAAAAAAATATATAAAGATTAGATGAAGGTATATATGAAATCATATCATATGAAATCCTTAAGTTGCTTTGCAAATAAAGGACGGAGGATTCCCTAAATAAACTACCTAAAAGATCACGTAAAGAAAACAAATTATGTTTAAAATTTTAATCAAAAAGCTTTTATTTAATCCTACCAAATTAAATATGATTTTTTTTTCCATACCATGCAAAACTGAATTGGGAATGAATTAACGGAGTTCATTTTCGACGCTTTCATAAAAATTTTTGGAGTTGTAAAATTCGCAATGAATAATTTTTTTAGAAATATAATCTCATAATAGTGCGGCGACCATTTTGATGAATCGAGGAACTCGAATTAACTTTAAGAGATGCCAGAGGGCGCTTTTTTGAATATTCCAATTTTTACGGTTTTTTTTTTTCAAAATTTAAACTTTTTTGAAATAGGAATACATATTTAACTTTTTCATAGTTCTCAATCACTGTAACAAATTTCGTCGATTTTCTCAACGTTTTGGCTACTAACAAAAAAAGCAGAAAAGCGCCCTCTAGCAGCGCTCAAAATTGTGTATTTTTAATTTTGTTCCTATTTTTGAAATTGTGAAAATCTACGAATGTTTCACTTTATCATAGTTCTCAAGTACTGTAACAAATTTCATTGATTTTAATATTTTGTATATTTTAGTTTAGTTTTTTTTTTAATAGACAAAATTGATTGAGAAGTATTACACTGGTTAACAAAATTTAAACTTTTTTTTGTCACACAAAAACTCATATCAAATTTTGAATATACTGGGGTCACCAAGCAATAATATGTCAAGGAAAAAAAATTGGCACATAAGGTATCCTTGTGATATCCAAAACATATATTTTTGTAAAGAGTAGGAAAATTAATTACACTTAACGAAAGTTTTTTTTAATGTACAATAAAAAATGATAATTTTCGTGAATATTTAGCTTCTGGTAAGTCTCTTTTAAGTTTCCAACAATAATCTGCTAACATTCCTGGACTCCATTTCCCTTGGTAGCGCTTTTCTATTAAGGAAATGTCCTGATGAAATCTCTCGCCTTGCTCATCACTCACAGCTGGAAAGAAATCCAAATGAGAGTCCAGCATATGAATTTTTAAAGACATGTTACACCCTAAAGCTTTATATGACATTAAAAGCTCATTTATTAATTCTTTGTAATTTTCCGCTTTATAGTTTCCTAGAAAATTTTGAACAACGTTCACAAAACTTTTCCATGCAAGTTTTTCTTGATCATTCAATTTTTCTTCAAAATTCTTATCTTTTAACAGTTCCCGTATTTGTGGACCTACGAATACTCCCTCTTTAATTTTTGCTTCGCTGAGTTTGGGGAATTTTTCTTTTAGGTATAAAAATCCACTGCCATCTTTGGGCATAGCCTTTACAAAATTTTTTATCAAGCCGAGTTTTATATGTAACGGTGGTAAAAATATGTCATTAGGGTTTACTAAAGGATCATTCTTAACATTTTTACGGCCTGGAGTAAGTGATTCACGTTTGGGCCACACTTTTTTTATGTAGTGATTTTTTCTGTTTCTTGGGTTCGGCCATAGCCGAACAATAACTGTCAAAAAAAACTGGACGTGACTGGAACGAAATTATATTTTTTTTTTAATGTAGGTATGCCAACATAAACAAAAATCATTACTAAGTTCATGTGACAAAAACAGTGTTTACCAGTGTTATATGAAAAAGTGAAATATTCATATTTAGAGAAAAAATCTATTAAAAAATAAACGGAAAAAATTAATAAATTCGCAAAAGCGCCCTTTGGCTGAGCTCACAATTAAAAAATGTGTCTTAAATGGATTCCTCGACTCTGGAAACCTACAAAAATACATTCGGTTGGATGAAAAATAAAGCTTATTAGCATTGTAAATGTGAGATCTAAGTCGATTTTAGAAAAATATTTATTTTGGACAAGTGAGCTGCGTAAAATGTATTTTAGACCCATAGTTTCTTGGAATAATTTGCTTAAATTGACCCAAATAATCAAAATCGCTAAAAGTTCCAGAACATTTTTTCTGCCCCATACAAATAGATCCGCCCTAGTGTGCATATTTAAAATCATATTGTATATTATATTACGATATTACAACTAAATTTCTAAGATAATATATAATTATTAAAGGAAATTGAAGCAATCGCCTACAATTTAATTTGTGCATTATCATAACTGGGCCATTTGGGCCATGGGATATTTCCGCTGCGCCTTAAACCCTCATTTTCTTAGTGCGACCCTGCTTAAGTGTAAAACATTTTGATGGCCATGTTTTTGGACTTGTTAGCTTGTTGGTGTTACTTGTTATTGTTTTTGTAGTCGTCGCTGCTGTTGTGGTTTCATAATTTACAACAAATTTTGTTGATAAATTGAAAATATAATTGTGTTTACTTCGAAGTCAATCAGCCAGTTGGTCAATCTGTGCGTTGCTCTAACAAATATTGACCCTAAAATATGAGCGCAGCATTTAAAATTTATAGAAAATTCGTAGTTGCTTCAAAATGGAGGCCACCAAACAAAATGGCCAACTCATTCAAAAAAAGTTGATTAACTGACGGCACATGACTAAGGGGCATGACTCGGACTGACTCGAACTGACTTGGACTGACTGACAACCAACTAGTTAAGTCCGATGGGCGGGGAAAGTTGGGCGGACAAATGGAAAGGCATCAAGTCTTCAAAGTCCATCAAGTTTCTCTCTATTCCGTTTTTGTAGTTTTCCATTGACATTTTGTGAACTATCGAATATTCATTTTGTGTGCTTTCCATTTGCCCGATTGATTGACGTACAAATTGAGGAATCAATCAATGAAACTGCATTTGAGTTGTACAACAAATTGCAGAGACAATTTATGGAAATACTAATTACTTGGCATTATTCTTATGAATACTTGATTAATACCCCGAAGAGATTTTTAAGTGGAAGTAAAAGTAAAGAGAATTGAGAGTAATTAATTTTAAGAGATTTTAACGATGAGTCTATGTAAATATTTTAAGCAAATATTTTTGAAAAAGTTAAAGATAAGCAAGGCTCAGATTATAAATGTTTATAATGGCTTTTAAATTGTTCATCGATTACAAGCCGCCATACTTTATTTGACTTTGTTATACTAGATAGATTTGTACTAGAAAGATTTCCAGTTCTTTCACCATTAACAGATCTCTTGATTTTAGAATAAGGGCTTTTAAGTTTGTTTGTCTTAAAGGCTCTATCGTTTGTGAACAAACAGTGCTGCCCATTTTTGAGCAATTGACAGCTAGATGACGCCACCAATATATGCAAGATGGCGCCAGCAGTTTATGCTAGATGGAGCTTGCATAGGGCCGCTAAGAACTGTTTCTGTTTGACCTATTTGAAGCAAACCATTCTTCTTTTAGAACTGAGACATTCTTCAATTAAGTCAAACCAAATTTGCAGTTCCTACCAGAGCAGACCATAGCTATATATTGACGATTTTTTAAATACGCTTCAGTTTTCTTGGAGTTTTTGTTAGTTTGAATTTCCTAGTCAATGTCGCCACCAATGTTTAAAAAAAAATGTATATTAAATAGCCAAGTCCTTTTTCTTAAACTATTCCATCAGCTCTTTGAAATTCTTTAACAAATATTTAATTTAATTCTTAAAGCTTATCAAGTTCCTAAAAGCAAACCTTGGAATATCGAAAACTTTAACATTAAATTCAGTGCCCATAATACATATTTAGAAATTTAATACATGAAATCACCAAATTGTTTCCGCCTATCCCTAATTCAATACAATTCACTACGCATTACTATCAAGTATCATATTACTAAGCCCTGGATTTAATATCTGACATAGCTCAAGCATATCTATGATTATCATTACACGGCCTCCTGGCGTTAAATATCTTGTTCAAACACTTGGATAAATATCTAAAATAAACTAAATGCCTGTCAGACAAATAACTAAACACCAAATACAACAAAAAAAACAAAGGAAAAATTATTCGTAAAATGAACAAAAAAAAATATTCACTTTGAATGAGCCCAAAAACAGGGGCGTCAATAAAAAAGTCAACACATTTAAAATGTACAAATTATAGTCGTTGAAGTGGCAACTAGACGACTATCAAGCCACTCATAGCAACAATACCAACAACAACAACTAGAACAACAACAATTACTACAACAATTGCAACTACAACATGCCACAAAATAAACAAAAAATAAAATGTAAAAGCTAAAAAGTTTAGGAGCAGGTCGACAGTGGAATGCTCTTTATGCACTTTTACAAAAAAATAATTGTTGAGCATTTTAGAGGCATGAGCAGGATGAATTTTTTATGAGAAAAATCAAGATTTCGATAGAATTTAATGCGTAGAGCTTGTGACCAAACAGAGCTGCCCATTTCTGGACACTTGACATGTAGATGGCGCAACTAACAATAGATGGCGCCAGTAACAAATCAGCTGCAGCTGTTTGTTTAAATTTGTTACAGTGTACAAAATAATTAAAAGTGAAAAAAATAAATTTTCCGGCAGATAACACTATTTGATATTTTTTTTCGCAAACAAAGACATTTTGCATGCCAAAGACTAAAATTCGTAGCCATAGGAATTTCGAAAGTGTTTTTTTTATATGACGATTTATTTTTATGAAAAGATAGACTTTTTATTTTTATATGAAGTTTTTTTCTTTCAAACGTGTTTACGTTGCTGCGTACTAGCCTTAAAAGGCGGTGTTTAGATCTTTGGCTAACCAACATAACCAGTTAAGTATTTTTCTATTGCAAAATGAAAGCAATCGAAATATCATATAAATAATGTTAATCAGAATATCAGTGTCGTAAATCTACCAGATTATTTAAAACATAAATTTCTAGCACTGCTTGGGAAAACGAATCCTAATATTTAATTATTATTTTATTTTATCCCAATATTTATTATTATTATAATTTATCCAAATATTTCATTATTATTTTATTTTATCCGAATATTTTATTATTATTCTAATTTATCCGAACATGTCATTAATATTTTATTTTATCCGAATATTTTATTAGTACTTTAATGTATCCGAATATTTCATTATTATTTAATTTTATACGAATATTTTACACGGATTTATTTTGGATAATTATTTTCGAAAGGTGTCAATCTCTGAAAAGGAAATATACGTAGATGGCGACAGCGGAAAAAAATTAAATTTAATTTTTTTATTTTAAATTTATATTTTTTGTATAGTTTTCTAGAGCTCTGCCGATTAGAGAAATTATTAAAATTAAGATTAGGCTAATTTATAAATCAACTGAAGACTTTGTACCATATAAAACAAAGATCCGTCAAAATGTATTTTTTAAATGATCTGAGGCTCTCAAAATCTACCCAGTCCATTCTCTTCATAATAAATCCATTTTAATATTATCTAAATAAATCACATGGTTGATTTTTTGTAAAATATGTGAAATATTTCAAAGTCTGATTTTAAATTAAAAATATTTACACGATTACTCTTTGCAAAATCCATCACAGACCTCCGTAAATGAGTAAATATCCGCAGCTAATTTTTGAAGAAAACTGGACTAAACTGATTATGCCAGGAAACAAAAATATAAAAATAGATGATTGTTCATATTGATCTCATCTGATTATTTATCGATATTTTATTTAAATAAATATGAGGTAGAATAATTAAATACTCTTGTTCTAGGCATAGCCAATAATTTTAAAGATACTGCAGAAGTATATTCTTTTAATTAATTATTGTAAATTAAATTATACCTATAGAATAAACACGGATGAACCATTTATTGTCGTTTTCAAGAAAACCTTTAAGCATCGAGATCTCGATAAAATAAAATGCACCAATGGACTTTGTCAAAAAATTGAAGAAATTTGCATAGTACTTCTCAAAGTTTTCCGATCTAAAGGGCCGTTTTTTTTGTTGATGGGTGTATTCCTATATTTCTAGATTAAGATTTAATTAAGATTAGACTTAAATTTTACTTTCGAGATCCTAACTAATGCTTACTGAGATGATGATAATTATTTAGGTAAAAAGAAATTATGATCAACGTCACCTACTTCTCTCTGTTACATACTCTTCCCAAAATCTCAAGTACTCTTTAGCCCTACGGCTGCAGAGTATAAGCAACAACAAACAATATGGCAGCGACAATGACAAGAGTAAAATAAATAATAAACGATGGCGGGGCATGAAGACAACTAGACAAAATGCCTGCACTGGGAGTTGGCTTGCCACAAACAGACACAGACACATACGTACAAGGAATTAAGTGTCGGTGTATCTGTATGTATGTGCGTGTGTGTGTATGTGTGCAATGCACTTGCCTTAATGTCGTGCTGAATAATGATTTAATTTTGCTTTTAAAAAACCCTCCATTTTGTGGCTCTTCAAAATTTACATGCAATGCATAAAATGTTTTGGTCGTCATTTTGTTTTATTGTCTCTATTTAAATAGTATTGTAATTTTGTTAAGGTTTTGTGTGTAAATTATTGCAAAATGGTAGTTATAGTTGATATCAGTGGCTTATATCGAATTTATTGTTGCTTTTAGTTGAACAAGCACTTAGGTGGACAAAGTACTAGAGCTGGGGATTGATTTAAAATCGATATAATTGATTATTTTTTTCTTTATTCTTGTTTATTGAGCATCGATGCTTTAATGTCCTTATTTTAAATTATGGAAATAAATTAAAGTGCATTCGGTGAAAATCGAAGATACAGCCCAGTTCCACAAAGTATCGTAAACTGCCTCACACGATATGTTGAAACTTATCTTGGTTTATAAGTCAAATTTTTTTGTTAATTTTTAAATTATTTTTCACATTTCTATTTCATCGTAACTTAAATACTAAATATTTTATAACCTTTTTTTTTGGACTTATGGCAAAAGAACTTTCTAAAAAAAATTTTGAGCCATCCTATTTTTTTCTAAAGGATTTTCTTTTTTAATTTATTTTTTATCATAATCAAAATTTTTTAAAATCCACCATTATTTATTGCAACAAAACTAAAAAAAATATTATTATTTTAAATGTTCTTCTAGAAATCTTTAATGACAATTTTTTGTTTCTTTTAAAAGTATAAAAATAAATTGAACTAAACTATTTAATTATTATCTATTATTTAGCTAATAGAGTGAATGAATAAAAGAAATTAATATTGCTGAGCAAAAATTTTGTTATTAAATTGAAGGAATATTAATTAAAATCATTGTGGAAGTTCCGAATCGATAGGAGGAATTTTTAAGCGTTTCAGAGCATTCGATTCTGAATCCTCAAGCAGTGGAGAAAGTGATTGTGAAGCAGAAAAAAAGGAAGAGGAAGCAAGAAATTTCAGAGAATTACAAAAAGAAGAAAATGGATGTAGATGCGGCTATGAAGAAAGCGACTTCTCTCCTGGACAATTCGACTCATATTTTTCTACTATCACTAATGCAAGTTTTATGGATAACCGAATTTCTCCTACATGTGAATACAACATTGCAGACTTTGATCTTTCTCTCCTTGAGGGAGAGGCAATACGAAGCCAAACAATCATCGTCTCGCATCACGAATATCACCTCCACATTGTCCACGATTGCAACTACTCTAATAACTCCTGTTGATGTGTTTTCAATGCCTGTTTTCAAGATTTCGTTGGTAGAAGATTCTCTAGAAGAGTTGTTCTATACTGGAAATTCACGATCCAACACTGGATTACTTTTTCAATCTATCTGCAGAAGGATTCCAGGTAGTATGTGTACTATGTATAAACTCGCCAGGCGAACATGGCTACCAAGTTGTGAAGCTAGATATCTACGAGTTTTGGAATATCTAAAAAAGCAGAAGACGGAACTGTGGAAGAAAGCCAATTTTCGTTCAACATTCAAAACTCAATCTCCCATAGATCAAATGGTAATGAAATGTAAATGAATGTAAACTAATTTAAAAAATGGCGGACGTAAAGTCGGGCGCGGACGACTTTAGGATACCCTGTACCACTACCTTGTAATAAAGTCCGATTTCTTCACAAAAAACCATAAACAGAAGAATTTTTAAGAAAAATTTTTTTTTTGACCGATCGTTCCTATGGGAGCTATATGATATAGTCAGCCGATTTCAATAAAATTTGACACAGTGCTTTAATACCTTAAAAAAGATATGAATGCCAAATTTATTTCAAATATCCTTACAAACAAACAAAACACATCGAATTTTGTATAAAAAACGTGTTTTTGGACCGATTGGTCCTATGGGAGCTATATGATCTAGTCAAACGATTTGGATTAAATTTGGTACAGTGCTTAGGAACTATAAAACACTCACGAATGTCAAATTTGGTCCCAATATCTTAACAAACAAACGAAACACAGCAAATTTTGTTAAAAAATCGATTTTTTGGAAGATCGGACCTATGGGAGCTATATGATATAGTCAACCGATTTTGTTCAAATTTGGCACATTGCTTAAATGGTCTAAAAAATTTCCAAACGCCAAATCTGGTTAGGATATCTTTATTAAACAACGAAATATAGCGAATTTTTCTTTAAAAAAGTTATTTTGGCCGATCGGTCCTATGGGAGCTATATGATATAGTCAACCGATTTCGATCAAATTTGGTACAGTGATTGGGAACTATAAAAAACTTTCGAATACCAAATTTCGTTACGATATCTTCGTAAACAAACGAATTATTCATCTAAAACGCTTTTTTTTTGTCGAGGTCGTCTCAAACACCCCCATGGGAGCTATATAATTTATCCCCGATATCAAAAAAATAAAATAAACTTGCCTCCTATGGAATAATATGGGATCTAATGTGAAAGTTTGGTAACTCTAGCTCTTACCATCTCTGAGATCTAGGCGTTCACACGGACGGACGGACGGACAGACGGACGGACAGACGGACAAACGGACAGACGGACAGACGGACATGGGTATATCGACTTCTCTATTCACCCTGATCATATATTAGGTAACTTTGGGGTGTCTCCGACGTCTCCTTCTATATGTTACATACATTTTCGGCTTGCACAAACTTAATATACCCTTGGACCATACGGTACATAAAATAAATGACTCAATTTTTTTTCCAGATCCCTTTTGATCGGTTGGGGACTTTAGCCCGTTATTTCAATTGTTCTAATACTCTACTGGACGAAACGTAGAAAAGAGTAAGAAATTTAAATTTCTTTGGAAAGGATAACCGTTTTTGTTTATAAACGATTCAATGTTATCAGAACTAAAAAAATTCAAATGGCTTACTGAGGGATAAACTGGGTTCAGAAATCTCTCAAGCCAGTGCCTAAATCTGAATCTTGGCATCTATAAGTTCGGGCCAAAGTAACTACTGTGCCTTTCAAACTTCGCTTGTAAATATACAATTGCTAGAGTTAAAATGTTTTTTTATTTCATAAAAGCATTGTTTTTTTAATTTTCCCCTAAATCGTTTCAAAGCATATACTCGTATATTATTTAAGTATTTTTTTTAATATTCTCTCATAATTTTCATAGAATTCCAAAGTCCTCTTAAAGACGCTCCTCACTGATATTCTCCTCATCGTGTTAATTGGCTTGAATGTAGCCTCAAGAATAGCTTAAATACTTGATGTGTGTGTGTGTGTATGAGTACACCTATACACATGTAGTTTGTATATATGTGTGCGTAGTTTTTCCCCAACCGAAGCACGGCAAACAAAGCACGTGTCTAACAGGTAACTACAACGAGGCGTATGAGCAATATATACTATAAACTAATATACTAGATATTACACATACGCCCAGTTGCCTGTTTTTGTATGTTGTACATTTTTGTTTAGACAATTTATGTGCGTTTGTGCTTACAATATAAGCAAAAAAAACCAACCAACACATGGAAATGTTATTGCTCGGGGCCAATATGCCGTATGCGCAATATTTCATTCATTAAATAGCCATAAACACAAAGCAACAACAACAACAACTAAAACAACTTGTTTTTTGTATTCAAACGGCATTGCGTCGAATTGCATTCGAAACTAGACATTAAAATTTGCTGGAAATTTTTGTGTGTATAAAATTAACTAAAATTCTTTACGGAAATGCGCGGAAAATCCATTTCCATTCGCACACTTGGCAGCACTTGGCTCGGGTTTTGCCTTTGGCCATAATTAGGTACTTATCGAGTTGTAATTGAAAAAGTTGAAGTAATTGCAACAGGCATCAAGAAGCAGCTTCATTTCATTCACGCGCCAAATGAGCTGCGCTTTTATAAGCAAAACTTTTCCGCTCAGTTTTTCTTTAGCCTTTTATTTGAGATACACTTACTTGGATATAAGGAATGGGTTACATCAAGTTGTTTGGTGCTGTGTGCAACAAGTAGAAGGAAATGATGAGTAGGACTTCTGTAAGTGTTTAACAACATTTTTGGCACTTTTGTGCATTTGTTATTTTTGGCTGTTTGGGATGTCTATTTCTTAAAGTACAGGGAGCTAAAATCGAGAATTATTCTCGAAGTTGCACCGAGATCTTGTTCTTTATTTGTGTCTCTTTTCTAAATAGAATTTTGTCGATTATGCCCTATTTGTTTGTGCATCTGATTTTTTCGTTTGGTCCAGATGCCTATTTCTTGAAGATGAAGAAGCTAAAATCTTAAATTATTTTCGAACTTCCACCTAGATTTATAGTTATTTATTTGTGCGTATCGACTTCTCTTTTTCGAATAAAATTTTTCAGGTTACATTTAGACGATTATTTTCTTTAAAGGATTTTACTAAACTTAAAACTGTTCCCTTCTAGATAATTGTCATTGTGATAAGATAACCGATGATTCCGGGGCTTTATGGGTGATAAAATCTCTAAAAAACAACTCTGCTGGATTATCACACGACCCCGACACTCAATTTCCGGGGTCCAGCCATTCCTGACGGAAAAGAAAATTATTTGAAGAGAGCTCCAAGCTAACTGCAAGTCTGAAGTCGGCGGCAGCTAGAGGCGCAGCGAGACTCCGTGCGTTAAATCTTCTCACGTCATCAACTTGTGGTCATAGCAGTATCCCACTTGAGTTAAGCATGTTTGTACAAACCGGGGATAAGTGATTACTGCTCCACGGTTCAGAAATCGGAATGACAACTTTTTCGCAGTTACCCCGGGAGAGGGAAGATTGAATGGAAAGAACCCACCTTAAAAGGAAACGAGCTGACGATCTGTACTGATGGTCCGAAGATGGATGGGGGCACAGGAACAGGTATCTTCTCTGAAGAACTTTCGACGAAGCAGGACGATATCGTGCAGTCTGACAAGCGGCTAGACGTATTAGCACCTTAGACGGTCGTCCAAGAAATATAGTAATTCTTGTCGATAGTCAGGCTGCTATTAAAGATCTGTCATTCGCTTACCGTATAAGAGTAAACTAATCCGTAACACGACGCTAGCGCTTAACCGTATCTATCACTACTCAATAACCTATCTGCTGGGCTACTGGATCACTCAGATGTCCCTGGAAATGAGGGGTCGGACGAGTGCGCCAGGAACGGCTCAGCACTGGCAGATAACCTAGCAGTTACCGAACGTAGATAGACCATTACAGGACGTCGTATCGTAAATCAGGGAGACGGATAGAGCTATGACCGTAAAAGAGAATGGGACGTGGTATCCGGTTGACGTCATCTCACTAGCACTCTAGTCGAGATATGATTCAAAGCAAACATCTGAACTCCTGCGCTTTCATAAAAATAGGTCTAGGATGGTTGTAGGCGTTTTAACGGGGCACTGCACCATAGGCTATATGGCTGAGAGGTGGCACGTTCCTCATCACGATTTCTGCCGCAGCTGTAGAGATGAGGAAGAGGCATTCAACACCGCACTGCCCGGCGCTTCTTAGAAGTCGAACCCAGTTTCTAGGTAAACCTTTCTTTAAGGATCTGGGTAGTCTAGCCCTTGTGCCCATAACGAAACTGGCTGCTTTCCTCGAATTCACAAAATGGTTCAGCCCCGAGAGATGTACGCGAATAGGTACATATGTACCATTTTTGATCCTTCGCCGCTATGCCTCCCATTCTTCAATTCCTTTCGTCCACTTATTTCAATTGGGCAACACAATGGATCTCATGGCCTGAAGATGATCTCAGTCACTATCAGAGCTGCCTATACAACCTAACCCAAACGTAACTCCAAGCAATTTGTTTTTCCTATTAACCTCCAATGGAATCGGCACAAGAGGCTACAGATAGACTATGGATCAGAATATGCAAAGTGTGAAGACCGTCATATCCAGGGCCCCGGGGGAAATCTCTAGATCCGGGTCCCTATCAATTTTCCTGATCATACCTCGTGGTTGTACAACTTTTTAAGGTCCATAATGGGTCTACATATTAATTTAAAGTGCGGCGAAAAACTTAAAAAGATGAAACTAGACTTCAACCTTTTTTGGACTCCAAATAGTTCTGAAGTTACTATATACTGTATGCATTGGATTGAGGTGATTAATTGGCAAAATTTTCAATCTTTTGGGATACAACATCTGAGTCTCCCAAAGCATATTTTCTCTTTTTATTCCGAGAGATTTGAAACTTGAGGTCCCTTTCTTCGCAAACACTCGTAAAAATCGAATAAAATCTTTGGTATTAGAATCTCCGTGAGTCGTCAAGCTTACAGGGTACCTAAAATATCGCTATTAGCTCCAACCAACTCTTTGTAGTCTGACTCACTTTCTCTCTCTCCATATCTCTCTATCTTCTCCTCTCACACTCTCTCTCTCTCTCTCTCTCTGTCTCTCTCTGCCTCTTCCTATCTCTTTTATGCTTCACGATTTATTACACAAGTATTTAAGAGCGACTGTCTAAGCATTCATTAGCGTCGCTGCTGCCCTTCCCCCCTACCCCTCACTTCCCTGCCTTTGGTTGCCCTAAAACTTTTGAAGTTTAACATTCCTTTTATTTTATTTTTCTTTTATTTTTGTATGTGTTTATTGGCTGCGCCACGCAATAAAGAAATAAAACAAAAGCCACTTTCGACCAGGCTAACAATAAATTCAAAGCCCAAACAAGAAGAAAAAAAGGCAACTCCAAAGGCGAAAGGCAAAAATAAAAACAAAAATAAGCAAAAACATAAAAGCCAGTAAAGAGCAAAAAATGGCCTAAAGGGCAAACTTGGCTCATTGTCCTTTGTGTGTGTTAAGTACAATTGATTTGGCATAGAATTATGCATACAAAAAATTATTGATTTAGTGCGAAATTCTGCAGCTGTTAACTTGGCTGCAAGTCATAATAAATATATATAGACATTAAAAATACACGGCTATTTATGAAGCAAGGATAAATAGCTTCAGGACTCGTTGAGCTTAAAGACAGACAACTTGAAGAAGTTGTAGCAAATTCTGGCTTATGTAGGTCGATAAGTTAAAAGTAGTGGCAAAAAGTGATAAAAAATTGTGTAGTAAATATTTATCTTAATTATGGAAACAAATTTTTAGAGCGGAAAAACTTGTGATAAGAATAAAATATAATTTGAAGGCTTTCGAACTAACTCAAGAAACTTTATTCGGATTGTAATGAGACATATAAAAAACATACAATTTCATTGAGAAAATGGGCTATATCTATTAAAGACTAAGAACCAACTTATTGTTGGTTGAGGGATTTTAGGCTTAAGAGATACGCAGCCCCGAACCAGCTGCATCTGGATTAAGTAAGTAAGGAAATTAGAAAATATTTAAGAAAAATGTATTTAATTTAAGAAAAATCTCCCAATTCCAAGTATCATTTTCCTCCTTGATAATAGTTACAAATTTTAAATCAGAATTCAACAAAATACTTCAATATACTTAATTTGGATTAATTTCCCTCCGGAAAACAAGTAACAAAATTTTGTTCGAATTCGTTTTGAAATGGATTGTGGTGCTTCCAATTTCACCAAGCCGAATTTTTGATGTAGTTTGATATCGGATATTTCGTTGCGAATGGAGTTAAAATGAATAAAATAATTTTGTAAATACTCATATATCTAATATCGATAAAAAATGCGATCCGAATAAAATTTTTCGGTTTGATATTTTCGTTTTGCTGAGTACTGAAATATTTTTTTTGTTGCATTTAGTTCTATCGTCAGCAATGTATAATAATATGTATAAAATATATAATAAAGTTTAAATTTTTGTTGGTATTGCTAAATGCCATTAATTAATTATTTAATGCATCTATTTTTTTTTTTGTTGACTTAACACATAATAATGAACTTAAATAAGCGAAAATTTTTACCCACAAGCTTTTTGCGGTCTTTAATTTGTTTGACTTTTATGTTTGCGTTTGGGATTTATTTTTTGCTATTTATTTAAAGCAAAAACTAGCAGCTTAATAAGAGATTAAAATATAAATGAAAATAAAATAAAAAATGTTTGTGTAGCAATTTTTATGTATCGGACATGTGAAATGTACCGAAAATATTGCGCATACGCCATGTGGCTTGGCATACAAAGCTCTGCAACAATGTGAATATGAGTCTCGTCTCTTTATTATTTTAATTTTAACAGATACTTCTGCATATATAGAAAATGGTTTTGTTTTATGCTGCTAACTATTTAAGAACCATAATTTTATCTCTACAGAGACGTAGTTCGGCTAGATTTGGGGGGTTACATAGGACGCAATACGAATTTTGTCATGATTAAAATTTATAAATTATGAATTATTTTAAAATTATTTCTTATAAATTCTATTTAATTTATTTCACGGTTTTAATTTATATTATTCGCCTTGTTTAATTAATTTTAATATTATACGACTTCAAAAAATGTACAAGGTACCATCCTTAAAATAGTTTCTAATGAAAAAATACTGTTAAAAGTAGAAAATAAAAAAAATCATAAAGTTTTTAAATTTTTTTTTAATTCTGTACAATTTAATCTGCCTGAAGCCTTTTTCACTAAATAAAATATTTGACGGATATTACTTCAATCTCAAAGAAAGTAAATATGTTTATAATTTTTTCTGTCTAACATATTTCCATTACCAAACAATTTTTATTGCAGTAGTGTTCTAAAGCAATAATTGTCAGGCCTGCTTCCGGTGTTACTTTAAAATTCTTGATTTATTTACCTAAAATATGATCAGGGTGAATAGAGAGTCGATATACCCATGTCCGACTGTCTGTCCACCTGTCCGTATGAACGCCTAGACTTCAGAGATGGTAAGAGCTAGAGTTACCAAACTTTCACATTAGATCCCATTTTATTCCATAGGAGACAAGTTCATTTATTTTTTTGATATCGGGGATAAATTATAAAGCTCCCATGGGGGTGTTTGAGACGACCTCGACAAAAAAAAGCTTTAGATGGATAATTCATTTGTTCATGAAGATATCGTAACCAAATTGGGTATTCAAAAGTTTTTTATAGTTCTCAAACACTGCACCAAATTTGATCAAAATCGGTTGACTATATGACATTGCTCCTATAAGACCGATCGGCCAAAATAACTTTTTAAAGCAAAATTCGTTATATTTCGTTTTTTAATAAAGATATCGTAACCAGATTTGGCGTTTGGAAATTTTTTAGACCACTTAAGCAATGTGCCAAATTTGAACAAAATCGGTTAGCTCCCATAGGGCCGATCTTCCGAAAAATCGATTTTGAACAAAATTAGTTGTGTTTCGTTTGTTTGTTAAGATATTCGGACCAAATTTGGTATTCGCAAGTTTTTTATATTTCCTTAGCAGTGTAATAAATTTGATCAAAATCTGTTGACTGTAAAGTATAGCTCCCATAGGACCAATCGGTCCAACAAAACGTTTTTTATACAAAATTCGTTGTGTTTCGTCTGTTTGTAAAGATATTTGAACTAAATTCGGCATTCAGATCCTTTTTAAGGTACTAAAGCACTGCGTCCAAATTGAAACCGAAATCGGTTGACGGTATCATATAGATCCCATAGGAACGATCGGTACAAAAAAATTGTATCTTCAAAATTCTTCTGTTTTTGGCTTTTTGTGAAGAAACCAGACTTTATTGCAAGCTAGTGGTACAGGGTAACCCAAAGTCGTCCGCGCCCGACTTTACGTCCGTTCAGCCGAACAATTCAAAATCACTTATTTATGTATCTTAAAGTAAGTAAGAGGTCTAACCCCCAGCTCACTTCACTTCACACCTGTATTTTTTTTAACTTTGTTATATTAAATATTAACTTAAAACAATTCAGCAAGTTGCTTACGCCATCTAGCATAGCCAATTTAATTGTTTAATTTATTTATTTCAAAATAACTAGGCGGCCTTTTTCGCGAACCCCTTTCATTTCAACGTTATATAAGACAGCCATAAGACAGCGTCAAGAAACCTTATGACGTAAAAGAGAGATGTTTTTTATTTAGCCTATTTCTTTTTTTTTGACTAAATATTTTTAAGATACAGTCTATAAAGTGACTCTAAGTGATCTCGAGAGCTTTAGAAAATTGTGGAAAAGTGATCGTTTTAAAAAACAGAACAATTTTTTTATGGGAAGTCTATATCGTAAAAAAGCCTATAAGGTATCTGAAAGTAATTAGACTTTTAAGTACTACACACTTTCTACTTTGTAGACTTTACCTCGAGAACTTTAGAAAATTTTAGAAAAGTCTGCTAGAAGAAAGAAGTATTAGCTTTAAAATATTTTAAAAGGAAGTCTATATCGTAGAAAAGGGTTTTCATTCTCTGATACAAGCTTATAAGGTATCTGAAAATAGTCAAACTTTCTAATACTAAAAACTTTCCACTTTGTAGACTTTATATCGAGAACTTTAGAAATGTTTTGAATCCGCTTATATAGAAATAATAAATTAAATTTTTTTGTTGATGGGTTTCTATATCGTGGAAAAGGGTTTTGTTCTCGCAGACTAGCCTATAAGGTATTTGAAAGTGGGGAAAATTTCTAATACTAAAACTTTCTACTTTGTAGACTTTATCTCGAGAGCTCTAGTAAATTTTAGAAACCAGTGCTTATAGGGAGAAGTGTTGGTTTAAAATGTTTGAAAAGGACACAACATTTTGGTATTAACTCATATGGTAGAAAAGGGTTTTCTTTCTCAGTATTTTCTAATACTAAAAACTTTCAACTTTGAACACTTTATATAGAGAGCATAAGAAACGTTTAGAAATCCGCTTATATAGAAATAATTTTAAATATTTTTAAAAGCCGAAACATATTGTTCATGGGTGTCTATATCGTAGAAAAGGGTTTTTATTCTAGCAGACAAGCCTAAAAAGATCTGAAAGTATTTAAAATAGCTAGTTCTAAATACTTTCTACTTTAAAGACTTTATCTTGAGAACTTTAGAAAATTGTAGAAAAGACCGCTTTTAGAGAGAAGTGTTAGTTTTAAAAGACGGAATGTTTTGTTTATTTTCGGAAACAAGCCTTAAAGATATCTGAAAGTAGTTGAAATTCAGAAAGTTTTAGAAAAGTCTGCCTAAAATTGTTACTTTTAAGAGTTTTCACAAGACGAAAAATTTGGTTTATGGAGCTGAATTTCGAGAAAAGGTTTTTATTCTCAGGAACTAGCATAAAAGTTATCTGAAAGTAGTATTATTGGCAAAATTCAGTTCCAAATTCAGATTTTTAGTGCGCTTCAATTAAAAGGGCAGACCTTATAAAAACTTCAATTAAGTTACCATTGTGTTTAATTTTGATGCCAGTTTGTTAGTTTTCATAAGGACTCTTTTCCATTATCAACTTTTATATGTATATTTAAAATGTTCGACGAACAAACATTTTTGGACTCTACTCCAATATCAAAGAGACATTTTTTTGCCCAGCCCATCTAGAAATCAAAAATCTTGGTGTCCTAGGGACGTCGATATTGTAAATATGCTCTGAAAGAATCACATCCAAAAAGGGTCAAGTGAATCAACGTCGTTCCAAAAACAAGTAATAATTCATGACGACTATCTTGTACAAGGATAACAGGAAATGCTATTTATTTAAAAAATCTTTGTATGATAAAAAATAAAATCCAGTCGAGGCGATGCCTGACAGTGTGATACCCTGTATCTTTTTTTTTCAAAAAAATGTTATAGTATATTCCTTCTAAGAATTTTCCTACATTGTTTTTTGGGGTGTCAAATTATGGCTCTATCAAATTTCATATTAAAATATTAAACGGCTTGGCTAAAAATCTACTGATGGAGAAAGGGGAAAGATATTGACAAGATTCAACAAACTTCATCTCATCAATATCAAATCAGTCAGTCCTCGCATTTACTTTTTTTGCAGCACGTAGAAAAAGAACATTATATTATTTATTATTTACTTCGAGAATACTTTTGGCTAATAATAACTCGAGCCCCCTCTTGTGGAAAAGTAATCTACGCCACTGGCCATCCATATATTGCCATTGTGGTCGGTTAGTTTGACTTAAATTTATGCGGAGCGTGTGTTTAATTAAACGAACTGAGAGAGACAGTTTAAAAAGGAACAAAGAGAATGACAACGAAGGAGAGTCCCAGGAATAAAGAGCTGAAAAGAGAAAAAACACTGACAACACTTAAAACGCGAAACCGTGTTGCCATTTGCATATTTCCAAGGCGTGGTTGAGCTCGGATGAAGCTGTTTCCAAAATTTAACGAGTCGTCCCAACTCCAATGCTCACTTACATAATTAAAACTCTGCAAAATGATTAACAACCGGACTGGACTGCTTCCCAAGTCCGGCAAATTGAAACCACAGCGCTAAAATTTTAATGGTTGGCAAACATCAGTGGCCGTCGTAATGCCATAACCTGGCCGCCCTGGTAACTCCTGGCAACCGGGTCAACATAGGGAAGGACGCTTACCAAGCAACGCGTGGGTTTAATTAAGTTTCACACTAACTAACATATGGCGGTCCAGCACAAACTTGGCCCAAATGTGTGTGTTGGCCATGAGTGAATGACCGACCGTGTGTGGATTGAGGGGCTGGAGGCAGGGACTGCGATGCTTACCTAATCGTAATTCACCTTTGGATGCGCACGTGGCTTGTTTTGGGCCTTGTCAACGGCGACATGCTACGATGCCAAAGATCAAAGCCAGCTGCTGCTAACACATACAGGCATAACTTACAATCAGTACACGTTGGTGTTGGCATACACTGAGAGAAAAAGGGTGCAACTATAATCAGTGATAAAGTCGGTCAGGTTAAGCAAAGGAATTGTTGACTTCTTGAAAAAGTTTTAATAAGAAGCAGCGAGCGGTATGTAAGTGTGTGCAAATAACATGAAGAAGCTTTAACCAAAAAGTACAGTTCGGTTAAAACGTTTAAATTAATTTTGAGAATTAGTAAAGACGGGGACAAATATATGAATTCTTTAAATGGCTTAAATCACCAGTAGCAAACAGAAATAAGCGTGTACAAACGATATAAAGAAGTTTCAACTAAAGTACAGTTCGGTCAAAACGTTTAAAAACATTTCTGAAAATTAGTAAAGTCGGGGAAAATTATGTGACTTCTCCCAAAGGCTTAAATCACAATTAAGTGAGGTACAATTTGTGCAAAACATGTAAAAAAATGGCGGACGTAAAGTCGGGCGCGGACGACTTTAGGATACCCTGTACCACTAGCTTGTAATAAAGTCCGATTTCTTCACAAAAAACCAAAAACAGAAGAATTTTTAAGCAAAAATTTTTTTTACCGATCGTTCCTATGGGAGCTATATGATATACTCAACCGATTTCAATAAAATTTGACACAGCGCTTAAATACCTTAAAAAAGATCTGAATGCCAAATTTATTTCAAATATCTTTACAAACAAACAAAACATCGAAGTTTGTATAAAAAACGTGTTTTTGGACCATTGGTCCTATGGGAGCTATATGATCTAGTCAAACGATTTGGATTAAATTTAGTACAGTGCTTAGGAACTATAAAATACTCACGAATGTCAAATTTGGTCCCAATATCTTAACAAACAAACGAAACACAACAAATTTTGTTAAAAAATCGATTTTTTGGAAGATCGGACCTATGGGAGCTATATGATATAGTCAACCGATTTTGTTCAAATTTGGAACATTGCTTAAGTGGTCTAAAAAATTTCCAAACGCCAAATCTGGTTACGATATCTTTATTAAAAAATGGCGGACGTAAAGTCGGGCGCGGACGACTTTAGGATACCCTGTACCACTAGCTTGTAATAAAGTCCGATTTCTTCACAAAAAACCAAAAACAGAAGAATTTTTAAGCAAAAATTTTTTTTTTGACCGATCGTTCCTATGGGAGCTATATGATATAGTCAACCGATTTCAATAAAATTTGACACGGTGCTTAAATACCTTAAAAAGATATGAACGCCAAAGTTATTTCAAATATCTTTACAAACAAACAAAACACATCGAATTTTGTATAAAAAACGTGTTTTTGGACCGATTGGTCCTATGGGAGCTATATGATCTAGTCAAACGATTTGGATTAAATTTGGTACAGTGCTTAGGAACTATGAAATACTCACGAATGTCAAATTTGGTCCCAATATCTTAACAAACAAACGAAACACAGCAAATTTTGTTAAAAAATCGATTTTTTGGAAGATCGGACCTATGGGAGCTATATGATATAGTCAACCGATTTTGTTCAAATTTGGCACAATGCTTAATTGGTCTAAAAAATTTCCAAACGCCAAATCTGGTTAGGATATCTTTATTAAAAAACGAAATATAGCCAATTTTTCTTTAAAAAAGTTATTTTGGCCGATCGGTCCTATGGGAGCTATATGATATAGTCAACCGATTTTGATCAAATTTGGTACAGTGATTGGGAACTATAAAAAACTTTCGATTGCCAAATTTCGTTACGATATCTTCATAAACAAACGAATTATTCATCTAAAACGCTTTTTTTTTTCGAGGTCGTCTCAAACACCCCCATGGGAGCTATATAATTTATCCCCGATATCAAAAAAATAAAATAAACTTGCCTCCTATGGAATAATATGGGATCTAATGTGAAAGTTTGGTAACTCTAGCTCTTACCATCTCTGAGATCTAGGCGTTCACACGGACGGACGGACGGACAGACGGACAGACGGACGGACAGACGGACAGACGGACAGACGGACAGACGGACATGGGTATATCGACTTCTCTATTCACCCTGATCATATTTTAGGTAACTTTGGGGTGTCTCCGACGTCTCCTTCTATATGTTACATACATTTTCGGCTTGCACAAACTTAATATACCCTTGGACCATACGGTACAGGGTATAAAAACGAAATATAACGAATTTTGCTTTAAAAAAGTTATTTTGGCTGATCGGTCCTATGGGAGCTATATGATATAGTCAACCGATTTTGATCAAATTTGGTACAGTGATTGGAAACTATAAAAAACTTTCGATTGCCAAATTTGGTTACGATATCTTCATAAACAAACGAATTATTCATCTAAAACGCTTTTTTTTTGTCGAGGTCGTCTCAAACACCCCCATGGGAGCTATATAATTTATCCCCGATATCAAAAAAATAAAATAAACTTGCCTCCTATGGAATAATATGGGATCTAATGTGAAAGTTTGGTAACTCTAGCTTTTACCATCTCTGAGATCTAGGCGTTCAAACGGACAGACGGACGGACGGACAGACGGACAGACGGACATGGGTATATCGACTTCTCTATTCACCCTGATCATATTTTAGGTAACTTTGGGGTGTCTCCGACGTCTCCTTCTATATGTTACATACATTTTCGGCTTGCACAAACTTAATATACCCTTGGTACCATACGGTACAGGGTATAAATATCGATTTTTGGCCTTGTAAACGGAAAGTTTATGTCGATTTTTGAATATTTTGAAAAAAAACCTATTTTGACAAATTTTACTCGAAATTCACTATAGACCCCATATTTTCATGGGCAAAGTTGCTTAAAATGAACCAAAGAATCAAAATCGCTGAAATCCATAGAAATTTTTTTTGGCCACATACAAATTGATCCGCCTTAATATTATATTTTTTATTGTTCTGTAAAAAAATGTTTAATATTTGGCAGATTTTGTAAATGTTTTATATATCAGAATCACTGTATTTAATATAAAGATTGGAAGTAACTGACGTTGACAATGATTCCAAAAATTTTTAAATGTAGCGTTTTAAAACTTGTATCAATATCAATAGAAAAAAAATCTGGGATCGTAGCTTATAATCAGGCCTGTTCTAGATTTCGACTCGTTTTGAAAAGTCATAACGAGTGCATTCCGACAAATGGTGTTCTAGATTTCGACCGAGTTCGAATCCACTTCGAATCGTTTTCGAATCGTTTTCATTTAGACCAGCTGTGCAGAGCAGCTGTGTTGTTTATGTTTGTTTATATGGCGCTAAATTGAAATGGAAGCGGCGTCATACAGCAGCCGTCTTTTAAAAATGGACACGTAGTAAAAACTTAAGCAATTTGTAGTTTGCATTTTAGTTTTAAAAGTATAACATACAATTTTTCGCCAACTCTATGTGTTTATTTTATTTTAGTCGGCAAATTATTTTAAGCAGCAGTTTCAGAGGCACCTTCAGTTACTTCTCTGCTACATTCCGCTTTGTTGAATTGTTGTTTGTTTATTTTCCATAAGCATTTCACAATTGTATTGGTCAAGCTGTTAATTATCATCGCTTAAACAGGAACATTTCTTTCTCACAGTCGTATTTCCTGTAGTTGACATCGTTGGTGCTTGCAAATTTGCCAACATTTGCAACGTTGGTATTGTGTTTTGCTTAGCACTTCCTTTTTGGCTCCTTCAAAAATGTATTACTACAATTAACTAAAAAAATGGCGGACGTAAAGTCGGGCGCGGACGACTTTAGGATACCCTGTACCACTAGCTTGTAATAAAGTCCGATTTCTTCACAAAAAACCAAAAACAGAAGAATTTTTAAGCAAAAATTTTTTTTTACCGATCGTTCCTATGGGAGCTATATGATATACTCAACCGATTTCAATAAAATTTGACACAGCGCTTAAATACCTTAAAAAAGATCTGAATGCCAAATTTATTTCAAATATCTTTACAAACAAACAAAACATCGAAGTTTGTATAAAAAACGTGTTTTTGGACCATTGGTCCTATGGGAGCTATATGATCTAGTCAAACGATTTGGATTAAATTTAGTACAGTGCTTAGGAACTATAAAATACTCACGAATGTCAAATTTGGTCCCAATATCTTAACAAACAAACGAAACACAACAAATTTTGTTAAAAAATCGATTTTTTGGAAGATCGGACCTATGGGAGCTATATGATATAGTCAACCGATTTTGTTCAAATTTGGAACATTGCTTAAGTGGTCTAAAAAATTTCCAAACGCCAAATCTGGTTACGATATCTTTATTAAAAAATGGCGGACGTAAAGTCGGGCGC
Organism: Chymomyza amoena; assembly: GCA_037043745.1. NCBI lineage: Eukaryota > Metazoa > Arthropoda > Insecta > Diptera > Drosophilidae > Chymomyza > Chymomyza amoena. The sequence continues at coordinate 298,200 of JBAMAX010001276.1, forward strand.
GGACGACTTTAGGATACCCTGTACCACTAGCTTGTAATAAAGTCCGATTTCTTCACAAAAAACCAAAAACAGAAGAATTTTTAAGCAAAAATTTTTTTTTTGACCGATCGTTCCTATGGGAGCTATATGATATAGTCAACCGATTTCAATAAAATTTGACACGGTGCTTAAATACCTTAAAAAAGATATGAACGCCAAAGTTATTTCAAATATCTTTACAAACAAACAAAACACATCGAATTTTGTATAAAAAACGTGTTTTTGGACCGATTGGTCCTATGGGAGCTATATGATCTAGTCAAACGATTTGGATTAAATTTGGTACAGTGCTTAGGAACTATGAAATACTCACGAATGTCAAATTTGGTCCCAATATCTTAACAAACAAACGAAACACAGCAAATTTTGTTAAAAAATCGATTTTTGGAAGATCGGACCTATGGGAGCTATATGATATAGTCAACCGATTTTGTTCAAATTTGGCACAATGCTTAATTGGTCTAAAAAATTTCCAAACGCCAAATCTGGTTAGGATATCTTTATTAAAAAACGAAATATAGCCAATTTTTCTTTAAAAAAGTTATTTTGGCCGATCGGTCCTATGGGAGCTATATGATATAGTCAACCGATTTTGATCAAATTTGGTACAGTGATTGGGAACTATAAAAAACTTTCGATTGCCAAATTTCGTTACGATATCTTCATAAACAAACGAATTATTCATCTAAAACGCTTTTTTTTTTCGAGGTCGTCTCAAACACCCCCATGGGAGCTATATAATTTATCCCCGATATCAAAAAAATAAAATAAACTTGCCTCCTATGGAATAATATGGGATCTAATGTGAAAGTTTGGTAACTCTAGCTCTTACCATCTCTGAGATCTAGGCGTTCACACGGACGGACGGACGGACAGACGGACAGACGGACGGACAGACGGACAGACGGACAGACGGACAGACGGACATGGGTATATCGACTTCTCTATTCACCCTGATCATATTTTAGGTAACTTTGGGGTGTCTCCGACGTCTCCTTCTATATGTTACATACATTTTCGGCTTGCACAAACTTAATATACCCTTGGACCATACGGTACAGGGTATAAAAAGCGGATCATTGTTGTTTGTTTAAAAAGTGCGCCAAAGTCCAAGCAAATTGCCAGCTGATCAGCTGATCAACCATCGATAAGTTGACTTGTAGAGTTACCTCAAGTTTTTGAACATCCATTTTATTAATTTAATTTTTCTTTCTGCCAACATCTTTCTGACAGACAAACATTTTTTATTTATTTACCAATTTTGTACAATTTATTTTATATACATATTTTAAGCCATCCATTAATAAAATTATCTTCGAATTTACTTGTGCAACACGACAACACGACTACACAATACACATTTCGAAGTTTTGTTTTGTCTAAATCCAGAACACCTTACTTTCATTCCACTCGTTTTGGTTTTGCATGTATACACAATTTTAATAGACATTTTTTGTCATAAGAATATATAATGAAAATTAACCTTGATTCGTTGAATTGAGCACATCTAAATTTTCTTAAAACATTAAAAAATAATACAAAATTAATTTTGGTGGCATTAATGCGTTTATTTAAGCAAACAAAGCAAAATACTTTTCATTTCGACAGCTGCAAGCCAAACTTTTCATAACGAGTAAACTCTTGTCGGAATCGAAATCTAGAACACCTTTCATTTCGATTCCGACACTTTTTGTCTGAATCGAAATCTAGAACATGCCTGAATATTTAAAATAAAATCATGAAATAGTTTTTTTTTTTCATTAAAATTGAAAATTAAATCTTAAATATGGCAGCAAACGCAAATAAAACACTTCAAGCAAAAAATACCAATAAAATACTATACTTTATTTAAGTAGAGAATCACTGTTTCTTTTGCATGCGAAATAAGTTGAAGGTTTTATTTTGATGCACTTTTCTCAGCTGCGTACTGGCAATAAACGTGGATAAAAAACCACTTAAAGCCATAACAAAAATATACAAGTCAAAAAAATACCAGAATATACCACATTAATAGAGACAAACTATTTGTTTTAATAATAATAATAAGTTGAAGCTTTTATTTTAGCGCATTTTCTCAGCAGCGTACTGACAATAAACAAGCAGGAAAAACCACTAAACGCAAAAAAAATACTACAAAAATAACAGAAAAGACCACATTAATATAGACAAACTGTTTGTTTTAAAAAAAATAAAATTAAGTTGAAGTTTTTATTTTGGCGCATTTTTCTCATCTTCGTACTGACAATAAACGAGGGAGAAAAAACACTTAACGCCAAAAAATACTACAAGAATACAAAATACCAGAAAAGACCATATTTATAGAGACACTCTATTTTACATGCAAAATAAGTAAACATTTTTATTTCGACGCATTTTCCTCTGCTGCGTACTGGCAGTAAACGAGGAGGAAAGCATTTTAGAAACCATCAAAAATACTAAAATACTATTTTATTAAAAAAGCTTACTTTACTTAAGGTTTAAGAAATTTAGCAGGACACCACATACAAAAATAGAAGTTCGAAGCGCAAACATTACTAGCTATATAAATATATATTTATAGCTTGCCATTATAAGTCATAAATTATGTGTTTAATTAAAGCTTAAGCAACAAGATGCCAGCAAGAAGAGCTCTCATTGTGGCCAATGCCTGCAGACAACCTTCAGGCGGCAGGAGTGCTCTGCCCACAAGATAGGGGATAGCGAAAGCTTCTCTTAAGGAGACTTTTATTGCGGAAAAGCCAATTTAATTGCAAAAAGTGTTCATCTTATTTGACAAACGTGCGTTATGTTGGTTGTGTTGCATATTTATGAAAAATCGACTTTGTTGCAAATTGTGGCACAAAAAATAACGCCAGCAGCATTCACTGGCTTAAGGATTCATTCATTCATTTGACTATTTAACTATTTTCATCTCAGTGTATTTGTGAGCTGCATAATAGATGTGTGTAGATGTGTGTTTAAATGTATGTGTGCGGCATATGGATGACCTTTGGCATTGCCTTTTACATCCTTTTCAGTATTCAATGTGTTGCCTGCTCTGCTTGTCATCATTTGTCGCAGCTCGTTTTGTTTGTTGTCAATGTCCTTGTCGTTTGGCGCTGGCGTTGGCCCCACTGTGCAGCTGACATTTTGCTTTTTGTAGATAAGTTGAACGCAGCTGGCAAACCGCAAAAACAATTCTGGGCAGGAGCAGGAGCACCGAGCATAGATTCCAGCTAGATTCAGCTCACGCAAGCTTTATTGAGTTGTAAGTTACGCAGCATAAATCACTCACTCACTCACTCACTCATTCACACACATGGTCACACTAAATCATATGCACACACACACACACGCACACACACTCAAATTTAAAGCAGTGCAAACGCAGTCTGATTTATTGCTCATACGCCACCGTTGCCAACATGACCGACCAACCTTCGGAATGTTGACAACACGCAAACACCGCAACCAAGAACTGGCTAACCCCAACCATCCAACATTTCCGGTACTCCTGCGCTCCAGTTCTCTCCCTACTCCCCCACACATTTGACAATTAAAATACCAGCAAAAAAATCCACAATTTACAGCTAAAAATAGTTAATCCGTTGAAATTGCGAGCTTATATAAGGTACAGCACACAAACAACAACAAAAACAGGAAAAAAAACATCAGGCTCAGCGGTTTATGTCGCCATGTTTTGGGATATTAAAAACTTTTGAAAAGATATTAAAAACCGCAGCTTAAAAATTTAATGCTTCTGGTTTAAGTTTGTTTAAAATGGCAGCGCGCTACGGAAGTTTAGATACTCTTGGGAATAAAGTTAAATTTATCACAATATCGCTCACGCATTTATTAAAGTTAATGCATTTATATCGTGTAACTTATTTTTAAATATCAGATAATCAAATAGATTAGGAGGTCATTTATCTATATTTATAGAAATGAAATTATAATGGTGGGTCCTTTATAGACTCACGAACTATCAAATGTATTCAAACCAAATTTTTGTGTGTGTGCTCCTTATGATGTGTGGAAGGTTTTTACCATAGTTTTGTTCAATTTCGGTAGGTGCTCTTGGGGCATATGAAAGGTTTTGTACATCTATTGGGGGAGGGGATTCTTTACTTCGAAGAGCATTTTTTTTTTGGTCTCGCAAGAGACATTCAACCAATTTTTCTGACTTTTGAGGGGAGCCAAAATCCTTCCCCGTGGATCAACAAAAAACCAGTGTGGTACAGATTGTGTTAATATGCTTGAACATATCGAGGTGAAACTTACATTGTGTGATAGCCACACCTCATAGGGTGTGCAGAATATAAAAATATACTATCTCAATATATTGAAATCCTGTAGATGAAAATTTATACGAAACATTAAACTGTATCATGGAAGGAGAACTAGCCACGTTAACTATATCAACCTTTGAGCAACAAAATTCACTTGACATTATTTTAATTTAGTTGTAAATATTTCTTTGCATATTTGAGAGCATTAATTCTCTGTTCCAACAGTTGTTTTCAAGAATAGTTATTATAGAAATTTATGAATAAATTGCAATGAACTGTTTCTTAAATTTTGGTATATGTGCAGTGGGAATTCATGGTATATATTTACTCCACACTTGCAACTAATTCAAATTTAAAAAAGAAAAAAATATATTAATAACAAACTAATCCACCTAGAGAATGCGAGTCTCTTGAGATTCGGTCCACTCTAATCAGCAGATGCCTATAAGGACGGTGAGGTACTTTGTGTTTACCCTATAGCAGAAACTGTAAAGACGAAGAAGAGGTTAAATCAGTAGAACACTTCTTTTTTTTCCTGTGAGGATCTTAGTAGACGTAGCAAATAAGCATCTGGGAAATTACTTCCTTCATAAGCTAGCTAAGACAGATCCTATATGTCCTAGGAGGATTGCCAGCTACACCGTTGCAACGGGATGGGAATCCTTCTAGCGGGACTATCTCAGGAGAAGGGCTATAGAGAGATCTGCGGTATCACAACGGACCGGTTTAGGCTTAATTGTGATGGCTTTTCGAGCCAGCAGCCGACTCTACCTAGCCTTATCTAGCCTAACCTACCCTATCTTTTATGCAGGGCACACTGATAAAAAAAATCGGTCTGATCTCAAGATGTTTGGTTATAAACTTGTTACCAAATGCTTACGAAAGCTTTTTTTAATGTCAGTTTAAGAATATTGTTCTTGATTTAAGACCTTTATTTTCTCATTAATGAATTTTAGTCATATTTTAAGATTTAAGTCATATTTTAAGACTTTTTGTTATTGTTTTAAGATTTTTTGGTATTATTTCGAAATTTTTTGGTATTATTTCGAGAATTTTTGATTTTATTTTTCTTTATATTTTTGATCTTATTCTAAGAATAAAAGTGAAAAAAATCAGGATTTCAGATTTTTTTTTTATCAGCGTTATCAATCTTCATAGGCTGATTTTATTGCAACTAATGAAATCACGTGGTAATGACTGAGAAAGTTAGAGAATCGAAAGAACAATCGCTTTGAAGAGCTTGGTATATGGCGAAGCGAAAGCTAAAGGGCAACATCGGCCAGTATGTTGATATCACTTGATCTTCTAAAGAATCTTCCACAGACGCATTCGTAATAGCTTGATTTGGCATAAAACCTTAAAAGCCTAACTCTCATACAGTATTTGTATCAGTAAACTGAGAAAAGTGGCTCATACAGGGTCCGGCACTCGAAGTGTACCAATTAAAAAGGCCATAAATTCATTTTGGAAAATTACCTTTACTCAATTCAAGGTACAAAATGTGTAAAAATAATACGAAATTTAGAAACAATTTACTTTCGCTCAATATGGCCACCTTTTGCCTTCACTATGGCCTTGAGACGGTCCAAAAATGAATCGTAAGCTGCCCGAATGTGACTTGCAGGTATTTTGGCCCACTCGTGAACAATGGCTTTTTTCAGCGCCTCGAGACTGTTGTATCTTTTAGTTCGGACCTTGCTCTCCAAAATGGCCCAAAGAGAATAATCCATCGGATTCGCGTCTGGTGAATTCGACAGCCATTGTGTGGACGTTATGAAGTTCGGAACGTTGTTTTTCAGTCATTCTTGGTTCACTCGAGCTTTGTGAGACGGTGCCGAGTCCTGTTGAAACGTCCATGGTCTGCCACCGAAATGATTGTCTGCGCACGGCTTCAAAGCAACCTCCAGAATACTTTCCCGATAATATTGCGCATTAACCTTGACGCCAGGCTCGATGAAAACGATTGGAGAGCGCCCATCTGCGGAGACAGCAGCCCAAACCATTATCTGTGGCGGGTGCTGCCTCCTGGTGGCCAATCGATGACTCAAATTCTCGTATGAACGGTCCCTCAAGTAAACCCTATCGTTTTGAGAGTTTACGAATTGCTCAATTGTAAAAATTTTCTCGTCAGAAAACACAATGTTCGGCAATTGACCGCTTTAGGCCAAGCGAAGCAACTCCTTCGCTCTCTCAAGTCTGACTTTAAGATCATTTTTCAGTATGCGACGGATGCTACGGTCGGATATTTTCAGTTCTTTCGCCATTTGATTGGCACTTCGTCGGGGATTTCGCTCAAGTCGCTTCTTCACTTTTTGAACCATCTCACGTGACGTTGCAGTCTTTTGATGACCACCTCCATGACGTTTTGCGATGCTACCAGTATCATTGTAACGAGTTATGGTGCAATAAACGAAAATTTTATTTACTTTAAGGTGTTCGAGCTCACGAACAATCGCTGGTTGTGATTTTCCAGCTAAATATAATGCAACTACACTATTACGTTTGAAATCCATTACTGATTTTTTTTCGCGTTTACTCACGGCAAAATGCTTTCGTGGGCTTGTAAACAATACTCGAAACTGTCATTTAGCTAACTTACAGACAGCTGATGCCCGTGCGTCAGCTGCGCGAGCCGTCTGAATTTGGTTACACTTCGAGTGCCGGACCCTGCAACCCTGATATCAAAAAAGTGAAATAAACTAGTCTCTTATTGAATAATAAGGGATCTAATATTGTCTTTAACCATCTCTGAGATCTAGGCGTTATACGGATAGACAGACGGACAGATTATTATTATTATTATTATGCTAAAAGTTATGATCCAAAGTGATTTCCAAAAAATTCCCATTTTTTAACAGAATTGTAGGTTTTAGTGGAAATTTATGATTATATTGATTTTGAGTTATTATTTAAATAACTTTTCTATTGTCAAATAATAGACAGAATGTAAATAAAATTAAAAAGGGGACTTTTTTTTCTTTTTATTTTATTTACATTCTGTCTATTATTTAAAAATAAATAAAAAGAAAAAAAGTCTACTTTTTGGCGAATTTTTTTTATTTTTTTAATATTATGTATTTGTTTTAAAAGAATATTTTTTTAAAATTTCTACGGGGTACACTTGATTTTGGAATCAGGAGGAAACACTTTTTATTATATATTAGAACAATGACGAAGTAAAAAAGTGGCGGTTTTTCAGTCCTCTCTGTATAAAAGTCATGTACTTGTAGTTCTTACAGGCGCCATTTTGTTTTTTATGACTTTGGAAATATAAACTTTTGTAGCTCAAGGTGTAGGGTGAGAGGCTTAAAAGTTGCTTAACCTGGTCGATTTTTATGTTCCAGCAATGAAAACACCAAAAGTTCAACTTTTTTCACCTGTCTTCGATGGCAAAAACGCCGTAAACAATTTTAATGTGTTTTTGATGCGAACAGATGTAAAAACAAAATGAGTGTGTGACAAGATATAAAAATTGTTTTTAAAGAAATCGGAAAAGGACAAATATTATTTTAGATGGCGCTTTAAAAGTGATAAAATCAAAATAAAAAACAAGGAAAATAAATATGCCTGGAACTGAAATTCAATGAACTTTCATAATAAAAAATGGTTTTTGGGCACTCTGTATTGGACAAATATTTTTCAATGCATTTTGACTGTTTTTTTAAATTTTTGTTATATAAAAAATACCTAAAATCATATAAAAATGAAATTATAACTAAGTAAAAATATCTAACAGCTTACTAGCTCCACCTAGCGCCCACACTAAACAGTGTAAATGATGACGTCAAATAAGTATTTTATATAAAAAGAGTACATATTTCATGATTTATTTGACAAGGTTTCAAAATAGACAGACAACTCAATTTTTTAAATGCCCAAGGCCTACTATTCTAAGAATCATGTCATCTAAAACGTTCTAAAAAGCTATAAAAAGTATCCAAATACAGCCTTAGCTCTTCAAAGTTAACCTTTTCCTGCCGTTTAAATGCTTCAAATTATATTTTCCTTAAAAAAATTCTAGCAATTTACTTTTTATACAAAAATTTTCCATCTTTTGGTTATTTATTTTTTTTTTGTTGCCTTTCAATCAACCTTTGTTTCGCTTGATTTTCCTTTGTGCCAGTTTCATATTGAACCCTTTTCTTAACTTCCAAGACACTGATTGAGTTTTTCACCAACAGTTACCAGAGAAGTTTGGTAGCAAGTTCGTCGTAACTCACAAGTCCTGACCAAGTCTCAGTTTACTTGATGATGTTGTTTTTGCTTTTATAATGATAACAAGCTAAAAATAATGCAAATAAAAGCAACTGTAAGTAAAGGCTGGCCAGGACAGGCACAGACCTCCTCTCCGCCCCAACCGCAGACAGCAACAAGCTACAAATAAACAAAAACAATAACAACAATCATACTAACGACATCAAGATAAAGGCTAAAACGTCGGCCTTGCCATACCCCACACACACCCAAAGCAATTGACGTTGGCAAGGTTGCCAGCCTGTTGCCAATGTCCGTCCTGTTGGCCAGCTCGTTCTAGCCCGATGGTAATTTATATGCTTATGCGTAGCAAACAAGTTGAGTAAAGTCTAAGACGTAGACAAATCCCCCAAAGGGAAATGTACCTACAAAAAAATCTCCCCAAAGATAGTCCTGTTGTGTGTGGGTGTCTGTGCGTGCGTTGTCCTTAATATACCATATCATCGGTAGTCCGAAGTTAGCAAGTTTGGCCACTGCTGTGGCCACCTGTGAGAGACGGACCAACTGAACGAACTCAGTCAATGTATATCGATATCTCTGTATCTGTATCTGTGGCATCCTCAGCTCTACACTTGTGGTTAGTTTTGTATAGTACTTTTTGTTGTTATCCTTGTTGTTGTCCTTGTTGTTGTTGTGGTTGTCATGTTGAGGTTAAGCCAAATTCAAATACGACTTGAGTGCCTTGTCTTAGAATAGGTTTTGGCATTAAGTTGTTGTAGCATGTACTTGTTTTTGCTTTAGGCCAAAACAAGCAAAGCAACTGCTTGTCAGTCAGTTAGTCACTCGATGGGTTTAGACCTGGTCAGACGAGCAACATATTTCTGAGCTCACTGTAAATATTATTAGAAAGAAGTCGTTTCTGATGAATCTTAACGGGAGCACGGAACTCTCAAAAAATTTAAATCTTTAGGTGCGACGTCAGAGCAGCCCAAAAAAAGTGACTTAGCTTCCAACCCGAAAATCGATTTCTTTAACTGGCAATTATTATTATAAAAGAGGACACATTTGACGAGCAAAATTTGAGCTCGCTGTAAATAATTCTGTCAAAAAAAGATAGTTTGTTGTGAATCTTAACGGGTTGACGACGGTTCTAACGATATTAATTCTTGTAGCTCCAAACACGGGAATTTTGAGGTTATGTCAGTACCGCGACCCTAAAAATCATGTCGTGATTGTGTTCTTACATCCCAACAAGAAGATTAATTCTGATCTTACATTAATCCTTAAAATCTGATGCGGGCGACTTTCGGAACTCCTAACTCCTAAAGATTTGGCTATTAAATTTGGTAAAGATATCCTCTAAAGTGACAAAAACAGGAAAATTTGACACCAAAACGTTTTTGACCGATCGGTCCAAACTATTTATATCCTTTGTACCATAAGGTAAGGGATTAAAAGCTCTTATATTTGAAATTCAAGATTTTCTATTGTAAGAATTGTATTCGCCCTGTAAAAGTAGCAGAAAATCAGGTTCGGAGTGGAAAATGCACCAACCCCTTATTATACTTCAGTGTAAATCCTCCCTCCTCTTTGCCACCTCTTGAGGGGTTAAGGGTTATAAAAGTTTTAGTAGTGAATGTGACGAGAATGACTGGACACTCTTGAAAACTAAAAGCTTGGTTATAGGACAACACTGACTATGCATTTTAAATTATTTTTTACGCCACGGTCTTTGAAAATAATCTCCGTTTTGCTCTTTTGAGTCTGGAATTTTTCGGGCCATTAAATAAATAAATTACTTTTATAATTTAGAAATTCTTGTCTAGCCCAAATCTTGGAAAATTGAGGATGAAGCTATGGTCCAACCTAGACTGTGAAGCTTAGAAGAAGAAGAAACCATATATTCAAGTGAACTGTGTGTGGGTTTTGGGGCATCTAAAAAGACGGTCTGTAAGTATCGCCCGAAACGATACATTCTAAGATTTATAAAAACAGCTTTATTTTGTAGAATGTTTTAAGTTCTAGCATTTTTTACGTATTCAATTGGCTTTAAAGCAAAGAGCATATTTGGTAAAACATTATGAGTATTTTTTAATACTAAAAAGTTTTTTTTGTACTTCCATATTTGAAAAACTTTTCTGAAGATATGAAAACCATATTCCGAACGGTCTACGATATGTAGACTCCATAAAAATGGTCTTATTCCCAAAAAATCAGGTTTGAGCGGAAAAATTGCGAATATAAAAAAACTACCTTATTGATGACTTTGAGCAAAATCCTTTGGGGGTTTCTCTAGTTTCAGGATGTACTCCAAAAATAGCGAAAAGAGAAGTTGCTTCCATTTTTATACCCTGTACCGTATGATCCAAGGGTATATTAAGTTTGTGCAAGCCGAAAATGTATGTAACATATAGAAGGAGACGTCGGAGACACCCCAAAGTTACCTAAAATATGATCAGGGTGAATAGAGAAGTCGATATACCCATGTCCGTCTGTCCGTCTGTCCGTCTGTCCGTCCGTCCGTCCGTGTGAACGCCTAGATCTCAGAGATGGTAAGAGCTAGAGTTACCAAACTTTCACATTAGATCCCATATTATTCCATAGGAGGCAAGTTTATTTTATTTTTTTGATATCGGGGATAAATTATATAGCTCCCATGGGGGTGTTTGAGACGACCTCGAAAAAAAAAAGCGTTTTAGATGAATAATTCGTTTGATTATGAAGATATCGTAACGAAATTTGGCAATCGAAAGTTTTTTACAGTTCCCAATCACTGTACCAAATTTGATCAAAATCGGTTGACTATATCATATAGCTCCCATAGGACCGATCGGCCAAAATAACTTTTTTAAAGAAAAATTGGCTATATTTCGTTTTTTAATAAAGATATCCTAACCAGATTTGGCGTTTGGAAATTTTTTAGACCACTTAAGCAATGTGCCAAATTTGAACAAAATCGGTTGACTATATCATATAGCTCCCATAGGTCCGATCTTCCAAAACATCGATTTTTTAACAAAATTTGTTGTGTTTCGTTTGTTTGTTAAGATATTGGGACCAAATTTGCCATTCGTGAGTATTTTATAGTTCCTAAGCACTGTACCAAATTTAATCCAAATCGTTTGACTAGATCATATAGCTCCCATAGGACCAATCGGTCCAAAAACACGTTTTTATACAAAATTCGATGTGTTTTGTTTGTTTGTAAAGATATTTGAAATAACTTTGGCGTTCATATCTTTTTTAAGGTATTTAAGCACCGTGTCAAATTTTATTGAAATCGGTTGACTATATCATATAGCTCCCATAGGAACGATCGGTCAAAAAAATTTTTGCTTAAAAATTCTTCTGTTTTTGGTTTTTTGTGAAGAAATCGGACTTTATTACAAGCTAGTGGTACAGGGTATCCTAAAGTCGTCCGCGCCCGACTTTACGTCCGCCATTTTTTGTGTTGCACTGTGTAATAATTCATATAACATATATATCTTAAAAATACTCCTACAAATTTTATCGTCCCATCATAACGCCATAACTTCCAAATTAAACAATTTAACATGAAGATAAGCCAAATTCGTTATCACTGAAATTCCGAAAAATGGCCGTCTCAATATTAAATGGCTATAAAGCCTAAATACATTAAATAAGCCAAATTCGTAATCACTTTAGCTCCTAAAAATCTTCCCAGTGAAATTTCAGACTACCCCAACCCACAATTAATTTCTACATCTGACGTTGGGCACACTATTGTTTGTGATCACCATAAAGAAAGGTCACACTAAAACCAGCATTTAATGTGCATAAAATGTACTCGTCTGACCGTAGCTTAGGACTCAAATTTTGACATTTGGCGAATTCTCCAGCGAATATTCGCTGCCGCAGGAAATCGAATAAAACCACACATACCCGCCAACACCCACACCCCTCCTGAGACAAATACAGACACATTACAATGCACACAAAAACAAGCAACAAGCTGTAACATGTTGATAGGGATAGGTTTTTTTGTCGTCCCCCCTCACCACCCCGCCCCCTTATACCCTATAAGTTATTGAGCTTGAATTTGCCTTCTTCTGTTGCGGCATAAATTTCAATTTTTAATGCTATATATTTTGTGCTCAATGAAATTATTGCTCTTATCTTTAAGTAGATGCTAAACAAATAACCCTCAAGTGCATAAATTTGTTTTTATTTATGTGCCCGCACACACACACACAGACATGTGTATATGGCTTATATGCTGTACATATATGTATTTACATACACATATATGTTCTTTGAAACCAAGCAAATACCTCAATAAAATTTGAGCTCAATAAAATGGAATTTGAGGCATAAATCAGGCAAGTCTTGTAGCCGGGCTTTAACCAAACCAGTCTACCAAAGTCTGATTAAGCGTCCTTATAATCCAATATCCAAATAGACTTAATTAACAAATACCGCAACTGCAAGTAATTTCTTAAATAATTAAGTAAGTTGTTGCTTTTTTGGGCACTTTATGGCTCTTACTTATTTAGTCGCATAAATTTATATTTACGCCGTGTGGCAACTCTGTCAGCCCAAACAGCGCCTTATCTTAAACGCCGCCCACAAAAGTAGGCAATGAATTTTTTTTTGTGCATAACCTTTATAAAACGTTAACGGCAACACCTTTAGCTTATTTTTTTTTGTACTTTTGTGTACTGTACTCAGTGCTCAAGCAAGTGTGCTGTAATTTAAAACCCCATAACTCAATCTTTATACGAAAGGGCAATGAAAATGCTGACGTCATAATAATATAACTTCGTATATGCCGGGATTTTTGTTTGCGAAATGACTTTTTCGAGAGGGAGAACATTTTACTTCGAATGTAAGGCTTAAATGAAATTTAATATCTTTTTTTTAAGCATGATAATGAAAATTAAGGAAATGAATCATTTTGGAGTGGTAAAAATTTTAATCCAAATATATCTCCAATGGATACATTCAAAGAAGACAATATTTTAGTTTGAATTAGGATTAGTTAAAGTTTGAATTTTTTGTATTTTCTATATAAAAATATTGTCAAAAAATTTGGATAAAAGCAACAAATTTAAAAAAAAATATGAATGCATTGGTAAAGGCAGAATTTGAATTAAATAATTATTATAAGTGAATTCAAACCAAAACCGTTTTCAAAATTGAGCAAACAATTTTTATACCCTATACCGTATGGTACCAAGGGTATATTAAGTTTGTGCAAGCCGAAAATGTATGTAACATATAGAAGGAGACGTCGGAGACAACCCAAAGTTACCTAAAATATGATCAGGGTGAATAGAGAAGTCGATATACCCATGTCCGTCTGTCCCTCCGTCCGTGTGAACGCCTAGATCTCAGAGATGGTAAGAGCTAGAGTTACCACAATCTTTCACATTAGATCCCATATTATTCCATAGGAGGCAAATTTATTTTATTTTTTGATATCGGGGATAAATTATATAGCTCCCATGGGGGTGTTTGAGACGACCTCGAAAAAAAGCGTTTTAGATGAATAATTCGTTTGTTTATGAAGATATCGTAACCAAATTTGGTATTCGAAAGTTTTTTATAGTTCCCTATCACTGCACTAAATTGATCAAAATCGGTTGACTATATCATATAGCTCCCATAGGACCGATCGGCCAAAATAACTTTTTTAAAGAAAAATTCGCTATATTTCGTTTTTTAATAAAGATAACGTAACCAGATTTGGCGTTTGGAAATTTTTTAGACCACTTAAGCAATGTGCCAAATTTGAACAAAATCGGTGGACTATATCATATAGCTCCCATAGGTCCGATCTTCCAAAAAATCGATTTTTTAACAAAATTTGATGTGTTTCGTTTGTTTGTTAAGATATTGGGACCAAATTTGACATTCGTGAGTATTTTATAGTTCCTAAGCACTGTACCAAATTTAATCTAAATCGTTTGACTAGATCATATAGCTCCCATAGGACCAATCGCTCCAAAAAACCCGTTTTTTATACAAAATTCGATGTGTTTTGTTTGTTTGTAAGGATATTTGAAATAAATTTGGCATTCATATCTTTTAAGGTATTTAAGCACTGTGTCAAATTTTATTGAAATCGGTTGACTATATCATATAGCTCCCATAGGAACGATCGGTCAAAAAAAAATTTTTGCTTAAAAATTCTTCTGTTTTTGGTTTTTGTGAAGAAATCGGACTTTATTACAAGCTAGTGGTACAGGGTATCCTAAAGTCGTCCGCGCCCGACTTTTACGTCCGCCATTTTTTTTATATAAAAATATTGTCAAAAAATTTGGATAAAAGCAACAAATTTAAAAAAAATAAATAAATAAATAAATTAAATAATTATTATAAGTGAATACAAACCAAAACCGTTTTACAAAAATTGAGCAAACAATTTTAAATTTCATAATTTTTAAATCTCACAAAATTTCAGCTAGGCGTTTAGATATAAATAATAAGAGAATATCAGTTCATGGGGGGTACCTATTGTGTATTATTTTATTTTTGCTAACTGTATCTTTCAAATTGTTTTCTTAAATACCAGAAAAATTGCAGCAATTAAAAAAAAAATACCAGAAAATAGGGAAAATCTCAGAAATGGATTCACATTATGATTAAAGATATAGGCCGATTTGCTATAGATTACATAGTATGATTTTAAATATTTTTGATGACTCTATCGTTCACCATTTTGACTAGAATACTAGAAAAATTACAGCAAAAAAGAAATACCAGAAAATAGTCAAGTCTAAAAGCTTGGTAGTTGCTTAGTCTCACTTCCTTTAAATGAAAAAATTCCTTTGATTTTTAGTATTTTTGGTAAGTCTATCGTTCACAATAGCAAATTTACATTCCAGGAAATCTTAATATATATAAATTACGTGTCACGTTGTTTGTTCGCGATGAACTCATAAACTACTGAACCGATTTGAATCAATTTTTGCACACCGTGTGCAGTTTGATCCAACTTAAAAGATAGGGTAGATTACATCTCAATTTATAGTCGCAATTATTATTTTATTGCAAATTATTTGTTAATTATTTGACAGTCACAATTATCTGATAGTTCCAATCGATTTGGCTAATTTTGGTCTTGAAATGTTCGTGGAAGTCCAAGGATTGTTTAAGGTTGAGAAAATATAACAAAATTGCTACGAAAATACTAAAAAGGACAATTTGATTTTCCAATACAATTTTTTTTTCCGAAACGGCTAGACCGATTCTCACGTAATTTTGTGTGCTTATTGGGCAGGCCTGAG
The DNA here is from genome assembly GCA_037043745.1 of Chymomyza amoena. Lineage (NCBI taxonomy): Eukaryota > Metazoa > Arthropoda > Insecta > Diptera > Drosophilidae > Chymomyza > Chymomyza amoena. The sequence continues at coordinate 313,951 of JBAMAX010001276.1, forward strand.
AATCGGCCAACATCTATTTTTCATACCCCTAAGAGATAAGAGTTGCCACTCCTAACATTCCTGGCAAATCAAGTGAATTTAATAACTCGGTAGGATAATTTACAATTTCATAAATTTTAGAAATTAATATTGATTTAGTTATTCCTTTCCAAGAAAGTTTTCTTAAGGAATTCTTAAGGAATTCTGCGATTTTTGCTTACAATTCATGTTTTATTTTCTGTATAAAATTCATATGATCAGATCAATATTTGCACATAATGCAAAATCGTGAATTCGCCACAAAAATAAATCATTGGAAGAAAATAAAGATCTAGACGAGCGAGCGAAGCGAGCGTGCCGGAGGCCGGCTAGTATTATTATATATTATGATTAAGAAGTTAGGTAGCTAATCCAATGGATGATAATAGTACGATTTTTGCCTTTTTTGCAAAAATTTATACCCATTTTGCTTAAGATTTAGTCCCACTTAATTTAAAAGACGTGGAATTATTTTAAATATTTGTAATAACTATTTCATTCACCATGTTTACTAAAAAACCAGAAACATTCAACTAATAAAAAAAATAACTGAAAATAGGAATAATCTAAAAAATTGAGACACATAATGATTAAGGGTTCGCCCCGCTTCCTATAAATGACACTGCACTATGATACGAGGGCAGTATCATTTAATTTGCATTATCATTATAACTCTGAGAGTAGGTTTTTAAAAATACCAGAAAAATACTGCTGAGCTTCAACACAAGCAAATTATTAGCAAATGAAAAAAATAATATTAAATGAAATTTAAAAGAACAATACGAGATTAAATACGAGAAACCACTCGAGATTACATAGTTTGGCAGAAAATCGTATAATATGCAAATTGGATCAAGCTTTTTCGGCGCTTCTTACTAGTTTCCTGTATATTAGAGTTGCGAGGCATAAAATCTACGAGAGACATTAGAATCAAAGATTTCTCCAATCACCTCTCAGAAATAATATCTTGTGGAACTAAGAAAGTGCATATATCTTAGCTTTTGGAAAATGTGTCTATCATACCGAAATGATATCAGTCAGTATCAGATACTGTACCCAAGGGGCTTACGCAGTTTTGAAAGCTCCTTCTAGACAAAGGACTGAAATGTTGTCAATTTTAGGCTATAATTTCCGGCGTTTCCAAACTATTTCAATAAAATTTGCGCTAGAATGAGTAGTAAAAAAACGAAGCTGTGGAAAGCTGACTTTGCTTTTAAGTAGTTGCTTAAAAAATTGGTGTGAGCTTGGAAAGCATCTCTTAAAACTTTAATGAAGCAAAATATGGTTCTAATCGAATAATAATATCATCCGTCTCACGATTAAAAGCATCTTTTGAAAAAATTTGTCATATACAGTTTTTATAGTCTCTGAGATCCTTTTGTTCAAACGGACTGACATGTCTATATCGATTATGCTGTGAATGGTGATCAAGAATGTAAAGTATGTACATACTTTATGGGACCTGCGACAGCTCCTTCTGCATACATTTGTGCGAACTTAAAATACTTTTGTGGTTTCGGTGCCATCGACCTAAATAAATGGTAATCAGGAGGAGAGTATGGCGGGTGAGGTAGAATTTCCTATTTCAGTGTTTCTTTTGGAAAACGGCGGGAGCAAAGTTTGTATAAAATTATTCAAGAGGTGTCATAACTTTCCGAGTTTCGAGAGCTCGACAAACCGGCATTTCGGCGAAAAATACTGAAATATTTAACAATCTTCCAGAGCAGAAGAGAATAGACAAAAAAAAATTAAGTTTCTTACTGTAATACAAATTTGGATGAATCATTAATAGATTTTGTTTGGTGTCGAAAGATACCGAACTGTCTCCATGCAGGGTCGTGACCATTGCCTACAAATACACTCCATTATCTTCTTCGTAGAGCGGTCTTCCTGAGCTGCATGATATAATGATGAACCACACCATTATTTATCTCAGATGATGTTCTCTTCGAGCGTCGGCTTGGCTGATATTAGAGGGATCAGCATAGTGGAAATCTAGGTTAAAGAATTGCGAAGAATGCAAAAGAAATTACTTTTCTCACATAATCAAGAGATAAAATCTTGTCCTCTTTACGAATTATTATTATTATTTCCTTGCTGAAATTACAATAAATATGTGGAATGAAGTAAAGACGCCCCTCTTAGTAAGAGCATAGCAAGAAATTTCCGAAGTAGGGATGGTAAAAAAATATTTGGAAACTATTTCTACATTACGTTTAATGTTAAATGCATTAATTTTGATCCAGGTTAAATTTTTAAAATCCCAAAATTTTGATTTTTTTTATATTTTCCCATTTCTTCTTAATTTGTTAATATACTTGGGAAAGCCGAGTAGAACAAAAGAAAAAAGTCCTCAAGCAAATCGGAAGCTTTATTCCTGAGGAATGGAATTAGAAACATCGCACCGAATTGTTTTATACTTAAAACTATGGCAAGTCTGGCAACACCAGAAACGACTGGACTTTATAAACAAAGCTGTAGAAAACAACTTCAAAAATACATTTTTCTTTTCTAAAAAAGTTATTGATAGCTTTTCAGTGTTGCCATATTGCCTTAAGAGTTAACAAAATGGCCAAAAAGCACAGAACGTAAAACATTTTTTTTTGCTTTGAAAAAGTCAACAAATTGGTGAAATATCAACGCATAAACTAGTTGTTTTTTTTTGGAAGGGAGTCGCTCCCCGTAGCAACCTGACTCAGATTATACAAATTTATGCAACAGTGTTGCCACTGTGTAACTCGGCGGGAAGTTGCTGGCCCGCCATTTTGCAGCTCTTTGCTATTTTTTTTATGGGTCCAAAGACTGGCTGTTTTTTTTTTTTTTTTACGACTGCCCACATAAAAACACACACATACACACAGCTAAACCTGTATCCATATACCATTTACCATTTACTATGTACTTTGCTGCTGTTGCGCATTTCCGGTTTCTGTAGAGAGCGCTTCGGACTAGTCCTAGTCACAGATTTGCTTTCCATTAATGAAAAAAAACAGATTTTCTCAAAAGTGGGTAAAAAGTTTGTTTTCAAAGTTGTTGTTGGCCAACATACCACATACACACACACACACACACAGACAGACCCGACAGATGGACACAAATACATAACACGGAACAGTGGCAAAAATTTATTGCAGTGTATTTTGTGGCATCAACTTCAAAGTGGATTTGCCAGCAATATAATTTGGCGTGAGTTGTTTCTTCTGTAGCTCTGCTGTTGTTGTTGTAATTGTTGCTTCTGTTATATTTGTTACCTCTTAAAATTGGAAAATTTTCGATTTAAGTAGAATTTTCCGGCAGGCAACTTTTATGGCCATTAAACTGTATGCTTAAGGTTAGTATGAGGCATTTTAATGAGCGTTTAATAAGCAATAAAAGATTTTATTAAACAGATTCGTTGGGCGCGGCCAAAAAGGCCAAAGGCCAAAGCTGCTGCAGGGATTTAGGATGAGATAACGATTTCAATTCGCAAAATATAAGTATCTGTTTTTGTGTTAGAATGAGATTAAAGGAAATCAGTGAGAGTTTAAGAAGGTAGAAAATCTTGTAAAAGAAACGATTAAATCAGCTTGGAGCAGAGACAAAGAGATTTAAGTTATACGTGTTTTGAAACAAATTTTTCAAATGACGTCATAACAGATGGATTTGGGGTACAACACTGAGAACATTTCATTAAATATGGCCATAATACACTATGTTAAGAAAAAAGATATTCACTTTGTCTGGCAATGTCCAGAATGCCTTGAGCCACCTTATAAACGTGGCATAAAGGCAAGATTGCCTCAGCAACGAGCAAGTACAGTTATCAGAATGCTGTTACATTCCACTGTTCCATATTTTTTTTATCAAACTCAGCATCCAACTTGAGTACAGTCGACGGTTTTATCAATTAGCGAACTTTTGAGCTGCAGAATAAAACTTTGACGTCAGTTTTTATATATTGAATTAAATTAGGCCATAACAGACTGGGTTAAGAAAATCTATTGAGAGTTCACTTTAAAGGGCATAAATGCCTAAAGGCAAGAATGCCATAAGAAATTTTTGAAACTAGTCCTGAATGTAAAAATGTCTGATCAACAAGTATGAAAAGTAATTATAATGTTGTTTCATTCCACTGTTCCAGTGACAGCAAATGCGACACTCAGCGGAGTACAGCCCTCATCATCAATTAATGAACTTTCGAGCAGCAGAGTAAAATTTTGACGTGTTCCGCTTTCATTTTTATCTATATATATAAGAAACTTATGTTTTACATGTTATATTATATTATTATGTTATATCTCATGAACGCGTCGATGTATTTAAAATCTGATTATATTGAAATATTGATTTGCGTGTCGGAGACCATCTGTACTGTATATTTAAGCAGAAAACGCAAAAACAAAAAATATTGTATACCATAGAGCTTTGCAATAAAATTGTATTATTTTAATTGATTCAAAATTACATGATTTCATTTCTAGATTTTTTTAAGACTTTATTAAGTGCGCTGCGAAGCGGGCAGGGAACTCTAGTATTTTATAAAATTATGCGTTGACAGGTTGAGTTGAGAAAATCTAAGGAGGTGTTGGTTTTATCTGGCATAAGTGTCTATCAGAAAGAATGTTGTAAGCAGCCTTGGCAACGAGATAGGCAAAAAGGCACAGCCAGCAAGAATAAAAATATACCAGACTGCTGTTTCACAATCTATCTTGAGTACAGTCGGCGGTCATTTTCAATTAGTAAACTTTCGTAAAGAAAATTGGAAATGGTTTTCAATTGGAACGTCTGAATTTCATGAAATAAGGCCAAAACAGGCTAAGTGAAGAATATCAATTTCGGAGTTCAGTTCGACGGACATAAATGCCTAAAGGCAAGAACGCATTCAGCAACCTGATAGACGAGGCATAACGGGCAAAATGCCTTATCAGTAAATATGCTCATTCCACTGTTCCATTGTCAGAAAATGCGGAGGTCATGCAGAGTACAGTCTACAGTCTTCACTAATTAATGTACCTACGAGCTGGAAAAAAAAATTTTGACATGTTCAACTTTCACTGGAACGTCTGAATTTCGTTAAACTAGGCTATAATGGGCTGAATTAAGAATTTTAATCGAAAAGTTCACTCGACGGACATAAATGGATAAAAGCAAGAGTGTCTTTATCAACCTGATAGACAAGACATAAAGCAAAAATGGTTGATCAATAAATATGAAAAGTAATTAGAGAGGTGTTTCTTTCCATTGTTCTATTGTCAGCAAACACAACGCGCTCAGGTAAAGTGTAGTTGGCTGTCTTCATCAATAAATTTCAATTTCTACATTTTATTAAGTTATGCCTTGACAGACTGAGTTAAGAAAACCTATTGTGGTAAAAACTTTGTCTGGCCTAAAAGAAAACGTACTCTAAGCAAACTAAATAACGAGGTAGAAAGGCGAGAATTACCAACCAACGAGTATTAAAATTTACCAAGTCTGTTTCATTCCATTGTTCCATTGTCAGAAAAATCGTAAACAAATTAAAGTACAGTCGACGATCAGAATCAAAAAGTGAACTTTTAAGGTTCAGAAAAAAATTTGACTTGTTCAACATTTAAGTGGATAAAGTCTATATTTTATTAAGGTAAAGCCATAAGACAAAGGTAAGAGAATCTTTTCAAGTGTTTATATGCATATTCCTAAATGCAATAAAGCCAATTTAAACAACGAGTTATAAAGGCAAGAATGTCCGACCATCGAATGTGTAATGTTGCCAATCTACTCTGCCATTTTTTTAGAAAACTGTTCTCACATTTTGAGTACAGGCCACATGGTCATTATAAATTATAATACTTTCAAGCTGCACAAAAAAAAATTTTGACTTATTCAACTTTTAATTTGATAATCTTTATTTTATAAAACTATGATATAACTGCCTAAAGGCATAAAAGTCAAGATCAACTTTAACAACAAGGCATAAAGGCAAAAATGCCCGAGCCACGAGAGAGCTGTTTCATTCTAATGTTCCACTGTCAGCAAAGGTGGCACCCATCTCGAGCGTAGGTGTTTTATAACTAAAGATTTTATAAATATGCGATGTACAGCACTTTCTGAAATGTTAGTTGACTTTCATTGCCAATTAATGAACTTTGGAAGTGCAGAATAAAATTTTGACGTGATCAGCATTTAATTGGAAAGTCTTTGGCATAGTTTCGGTAATAAAATTTCTTTATGCAGCAAAGACAGGAAATCTGGGCAATTTGCGAGTATTCCATTTTAAAAGGCATGAAGGCAAGAATGCCCGACTCACGAGAGAGCTGTTTCATTCCAATGTTCCACTGTCAGCAAATATGGCACCCATCTTGAACACAGGTCTTGTATATCCAAAGTTTCCATCAATATGCAACATACAGCACTTTCTGCAATGGTTAGTTGACTTTCATTGCCAATTAATGAACTATGGGAGTGCAGAGTAAAATTTTGACGTGCTCAGCATTTAATTGGAAAGTCTTTAGCATAGTTTCGGTAATAAAATTTCTTTATACAGCAAAGACAGGAAATCTGGGTAATTTGCGAGTATTCCATTTTAAGAGGTCTTCTGCATGTTCTAAAAGCATTTTTGCAATTCTCATGCCAGTTCTCTGGACTAAATGGATTGTAAAGCTGCAGCATTGAGCTCCACGAGAAAATTCTCTTCCACTCAAATGGAGATTAAACTAACCAAGTTATCTCTGTACTTTAATGCCTGACTTCCTGTAAAATTAAAGGTGCGCCATAAACTTCATCAGAGCCTTAACTTTATGGCAGCACTCAAGCGACTGGAAAGATGAAAACAAAAGCAACAGAGGAATAAAGAACAGAAGTGGCAAAAGCAGAACAATTGAAAACGCAGAAATACAACGAGAAATAGTGAAAAAATGCAATAGGGCCGTGGCAAGTCAACTATGCCCAAGAGGGCCAAGACAAGAGCAAGTTCCCTTTGCTCAGCAAGAACTACTGCAGCTCTGCAAGGACTGTCTGGAGCAGAGAGGAATTGTGAATTTGTATTACAGACGTCCAAGACGAACCGACCACATTAAGACAAACATTATTAGCAAAGGCGCCGCAAGGCATTCAACTTGAGTGGCTGTAAATGTTGTTGGCCCAAGGCGCCGCTTCGATTCAGATTCCGGATTCCGGATTCTTGACGCGTTGTAACATTGTAAAGCTTGCAAAGCACAAGATGAAAAATCTGCCCGGGGCAAACAACAACGTTTAAAATTGTGGAAGCGCAAGTAATTACTAAAGAGGAGAGCAAGCAGTGCGGAGCACGGAGCACGGAAGCCAAGGTGTGCAAAACATTTAAAACTATTTCCAACTGACAGTTGAGCTCTATAACTGCAACTTAATGACCATTTGGGGGAATGTGCGCAACATACCAAAGAACTTTCAAGCATATATGTATGTGTAGCAGCTCGCTGCCACATGCCACAATGGTGTCTTTGCCACTTAATTTTTTTCAGTACTCCCGAGAGTCTCCACAGCAACAACAATTACAACAATGTTGCACATACACGTACTATGTACTATATAGTTGAGTCTGAACTCTGCTTTAGCTTATTACATAGTAATGCTGAAAATAGCTCCCCACTTTTGTTTATCTCTCTCACAGAGCGCCAAATGCAAAGTTTTTGTTGCCACCTTTGTGGCGTCTCCGAACACTTAACCATGTTCGAGGAGGGGGCTGGGCAACAATTAACGCGTTGTGTGGACAAGTCACATTATTAGTAAAGCACTCTCTTGATAATATAGCAATGCTAATGTTCATTATTTTGTATCTCTGCAATAGAGTGTTATGGGGAAGTTAATTTAATCCTTTTTGGGGAACCTCGTTTTATGGAGCTTTAAATATGGGTTGGGTTAAAGTCACATTGTAAATAAACAAGTGGTAAAAGATAATCTACGTTTCACTTAAAATAAGGCACCTAAGAGCGATGCCGTCGGTAGCGCAGCTACCGTTTGGGTCACCCATGCCGGTAAGGTCGATGGAGAGCATCGAAGCAAAGGGCAGTCCAACCTGCCGGACAGGTATAAAAGAGACCTACCGATTTGGTTCAAAATCGTACTCTTCTTTTCTGTAAGGAGGTCAAGAAAGATATCACACTTGCGGTGCAGGAAGTCGGTGACCCAGTATCCCATACCAATGTAGGGGAGGAGGCTTACTCCAACGACAGGGTGGAGTGTACATGGAGCCAGGTGTCGTAAATGCGAGTTGCATTTCACCGGCCTGTAGGCAAATGCGCTTGCATTTGTGCATGTTCGACTGCCATTCAACGATGAGTCGGTGGGCAATAACTATCCTATATCGGTCACGGGTTCCCCAGTTAGGGTAAAGCAGGAGGAGAATGCTCATCCAACGCCTGTTATGCGACTACCCGGCGCTTCTTAGAAGATAAACCCTGCTTCTGGGTAAACCATTCTTTGGGGATCTGGGTATTCAAGACGAAGTGCCCATGGCGGATCTGGCTGCTTTCGTCAAATTCTCAAAATGATTCTGCAAGAATGATTCTGAGAGACTTAGGCGATTTTGGATGCCCTTCAGTGATTGATCCTTCTTCACAATCCCTCCCTTTCTCCAATTTCTTTCTTCCCTTTTTTGTAATTAGGCAACACAATGTACCTGCGGGTCGGTCTCTGGGAGTCTCTCAGTCACTATGTGAGCTGCCTTTACAACCTTACCTAGCCTTTAACCAGCTGACATTCAATTCGCTTTTAACGATAATTCATTTACTAAATTACCAAAAGCGACTTAGATAATATAAGGAAACTGACGAACTTATATATTGAAATGTCATTTTGAGTGTGATATGTAATATAGCCTTTAACCAGCAGACAATCCAGACGTTTTAAACGACATTTCCTATGCAAAATTTTGAAAAACAGTTTAGGAGTAACAAGCGACCCTAGGAAACCAAAGCTCTATCATCTCAATGGAAGCTGCTGCACGAACCAAGACCGAAAAAAGCGAGCCAAGTTCGGTCGAGTGTGAAAGTTTTCCTTACAGTTTTCTTCGATTGCAGGGGCGTGGTGCATCATGAGTTCTTGCCACAGGGTAGATAATCGATAAGGTCAATAAGGCATATTACCTGCAAGTTATGCGCAATCCGCCAGAAACGCCGGGATTTATGGAAGATCAAAAATTGAAGGGGACAAAATAGATATTCATGAATAAATAAATAATTTTTGAAAAAACACAAGATTTGCGATACTTTTTGAACACACCTCGTATTTTGAGGATTTTTCTACTTGGACCTTTCTTAATACATACTTTTATTATTAAATACATTCCTAAATATTCCTTTAAATAACTTCCGATTGCATTTTTTTTTTTTGGCGTAGAACTATTTTTTGCATATAAGTTGCGTACATTTTTAACAATTTTGATGGGAATCCAATTATTCGTCAAGGAAGTTATTAGGTATATGAAATAAATTTAAAGTTCATATTTTAAGGAATGTAAGAGAATCCACGGTGAATTATTTTAAGAATTTAAACAATTGAAAAGATTTGTATTACGTTAAGCAAAAAAAAATTCTTCAGATTATCCTTTCTAGATAGTGACTACACAACAAATACAATATCACTCACAAAACAAAACTAGTTGTAGACAGAAGTTGCCCTTTTGAGCGTTAAAAGTTAGGTCACACGCCATCCCTGTTCCATTTAGCCAAAGGATATAAATAACTTTTCAAACAAAGCAATTGCTACTGTACTGTGAATAAGCTTTTTCGGGGAATTGTTAAATGTTCAACCGTTTCCCAAAAAGCGGAATTAGTTGTGGCGACATTTCCAAGTTGTCAACGTGGCAAACATATCCGACATAATGAAAGCCACAGAACACAACCGAACAACAACATGCAGAGACATGCACAGACACGCACAAACACGCACATATGAGTTCGGAAAAACATGCTCATAACAAGTTAAGTAAATTTCGTTTGTGACAGCGAAATATTTTGCAAACGAATTAATTCACAAAATTAATTAAATTTTGCACTTTGAATCGGAACAGCAGCAGCCGTCAAGCAGCAGCCGTCAAGCAGGACCTAAAGGGAACCAAGCGAGCCAAGCTTCCTTCTTTGAAGGAAACCCCAAACTTTGTACTGCGTAGCTAACTTATTAACAGCATACAGGGACGGACTAAAAAATGTGGGGGAAGATTCTTGTGGCCCCAAAACTATGAACTACAAAAAAAGTTTTGGTACTTTGAAAAATGTTTAAAATGTCGTTATATTGTCCGACTCGAGCTCCTATCTGGACTCAAAACAAGCTGTTCAACAAATCGCCATTTAGACTTTACCCTGCACCATGGTCTCGTCGACCTATGCATGAATCCGCTCCTGTTAGCATGCACTGTGCGTTCTTGCGTGTGTGTGACGTCACAAGATGGCTCACAACAATATGGCGCAGCTGGCAATAATGTCTGCCAATGAGGCAGACTGGCATTGTAGTTTGCTTGCTTCCTTGCTGTTCCGGACGCAGGCAGCACTGCACGGTCTCTAACTGAATAAAGCCGCGCCCAGGACATGTCATGCGGTAATGGTAGGTATCATCAAAAATCATCATTGGCAAGTGTCAGGAACAGGCGGCATCAAAGGGCATCAGGGCAGCAAACATTGAAGTTACGCCTCAACCAACAACTACAACAACAACAATGGCGTCAGGTGGCAAAGGTTACGAGTTACGACATGCCAGAAAGTTTGCATAGCCTACCAAGGAGGGCAAACTCATAAAACCAGGACATGGCCTCAACGCGCAAATTATTTCAACTTTAATCGATTTACGGCACGTAGATATAATAGACCTAGACCTTCTTCTGTCGCAATTGCACACACGCACATCGTCCGCGAACCTCAATTAATCAGCAGGATACGGGTACGCAGAGCCAGACCCGACCCAGACCCTAACTTCATTAACAAGTGTCAATTCCCAGAGCGACAATTTCTTCTAGGCCAAAAATTGCAGCCAGCTAGGAGCCAATGCTTTGCGTGACATTGGGACTACTCCCGCACCCACTCGCCGCCCCCCCCACAGTCATGGCAACGCATATGTTGTATTGTTCCATTTCCTGTTTGACTCTGACACAAAAAAAAAAAAAACTGAAACAAAAACAATTTCCCCCCCAAGAAGTTCCAAGACCGTGTGGCAGGCAACATGGGTAACATGTCGCAGTCAAAGTGTTGCCAAACATGACAAAATTGCTGCGGGCGGCAGCTTCATGCTAATATTCGCGAAAATTGGACAAATTTCAAAAAGTTTCCAAGTCAGCTCTTAAATTAAGTTCTTGGCACAAAATGGCGGCTGTTGCCGTTTCTGCGTCATTACCTCGCATTTTGGTGTTGACCGGCATGCCAAGTCAATTAAGATCGCAACTAATGAGCCTAATTGAGTTTTCAAAAGGATGGAAATTCGAAAAGTTCAAGTTTAGAACTTGTGAGCAATAACCAAATTTTATGGGTAGACTAATTGACTCCTTGAGCTCCTTCCCACCTTAAACTACAAATAATAGAAAGTTTTTACACTTACTCAGTTTCGTTATTTGCAAAGTGCAATTCGCCAGTTAGTGGTTCGTAATCCTTGCCAGAACGCGCGCTTACATCCTCCGTCCAGTAGGGCACAATGACATTGCCACGTGCACCCGAGTAACGCATGACGGTCAAGGTGAAAATGCCGCACGATTCATTTATTTCATATGTGGGATCGGCAAAGGCAAATATGCCCGCATGATCATCATCCAGAATCATGACTGTGGCTTTAGTGGGCTGAACGAGCAGCACTGATGGGGAGGGATTAAACAGGCGTATATAGAAACATTCATCTTCTTCAAAAACATCATCGTCAATGACCTCGATTTTGAAACGCTGCTCATCAACGCCTGGCGGAAAGTTCAGGGTGCCCTTCTTGCCCACATAATCTTGTCCAGCCGTGGCAGTACCATTTTCTGTCTCATATTCCACGGTGGAGTACACGGAAATGTCACCACGACGAATTACGCGCACCTCGAATTCACCACAATTCTCCATGACCGTATAGTGTCCGGGATCAAAGGAAATTTGTATGGGCTCATCATCCTCCTCATCTTCGTTGTGCAACTGCAGCTCCGCCCTTACCTCGTTCAGATCGCTATGCGCACGCTCCTGTATCTTGCGCATTAGATTGCCACTGCCAATCATTTTACGCGTAGCCTGAACACGATAGAATGCGCGGGACTTGCTGCCGCGTGAGATCATTTGCTCCTGAGCCATCGTTTCCAGCTGCTCGAGATCCGCTGTTGGATATTTCTGACGTAGCTCCGACAATAAAGCTATGTATTCTTTGCGTGAGTCATCAAAGCTTTCGGCGCCACGTCCCTCACTGGGGATCGTCATACGTCTGCCCTTCTCCGCATCCATTTCCACATCATCACGTTCACCGCCCACAACCACGCCGCGTTTGTTCACGCGATAGTTCTTGTCCAGATACTTGTAGACAAGCAGACGACGCTCGGCTATGTAGGCCCATAGCACGGTGGCCGGAAACATAAGGAATGTCAGTATGCCTTCCCAGACCTCAATAATGCCCGGCGAGATGACAGCCAAGATGAGCCAAAGCCAGACATAGGCGAAAAGTGAGAGTGATGCGGTGACTACAAAGACGCGCAGGTGCTTAATGCGACGCACCTCACCCGTCGGTATGACAACCATGCATAGTGCTATGATGACGAATAGATTGTAGGCAGCCGAGCCGACAATGGTGCCAGGCCCCAGGTCGCCACTCTCAAAGTTCTTCGCATAAATCTCGATGACGGAGAGCAGAATTTCGGGCGCGCTCGAGCCCAGAGCCATCAGTGTTAAATTAGCAACCGTTTCATTCCAAATGCGAACACGCACCACCTGTTTCTCGCCATTGGGACCCTTGATGGTTACGTTTCGTTCAGTAGAAGTGATCGCTTCGATCGCCGCCATGAATCGATCAGATATAATAGAAACGCCCACAAATAGATATACCATGAGCAGGAAATAAACAAAACCGCGCAAAGAACGATCACCCCACGATATATTCTTCTGGGGCATCCAGAGAGGCAATACTAAACCCGCTAAGCAAGTAGTTTCACCTATTTCTTGGGCGTCTCTATTATCCATGTCGTCAGCTTCATCAGCTTCTGAGCCCGGCCCGCTTTTATCCAATTCCGAACCTTGACGCTTGAACCTGCGACTGTGGCTGCTCATGTTGGCCAAGCTGTATTCATAGTTATCGATATACTCTGGCTGATGGGACGTCGCGGGTGCGCCCCCATCTTGTGCGAGCGAGTAAGCTGTGGTATAGGCGAAAAGCAGGAATAATGCGCAGGCAGCGATTGGTGTAAGCATCTTCAGGAACCTCGACATGGTGATGGCAGTTCTTGGTTGCGTTCTACGTGCGAAGTACGGAATTTATTTTTTCTATCTTTGGCGTTGTGCGTAGCACTTTCTAATAAATATCTCTATGTATATAATACGGATGTACGGGACGACTTGGCTTGGCTGGGATTTGGAAGTGCTAGCGTGTTGGGTTTTGGCGTTGGACTTTCAAAGTTTTCCACGGAAGCGTTGTGTTTTTTTTTGCTGGGAGCTATATAGTGCTCTCTGCTAATTTGGCAGGATGTGCTTAAGGTTACTACAATATCTACTTTTGTGTATGCTTGTGTATTAAAGTGTGTGTAGTAGTGTGTAGGTGCTGACACTACGTCTGGTTAGGCATGAAGTAATGAGCGGTATGGAATAGCTGACATGTTCAGATAGATCTGGGCCCAACTTTTATGCCAAGAGACCCGGCTGCGATTCTTGTGATCTATGCGTTGCTTTATCTAAGATTTTCGATGTGGATTATAGATTACACATTCGTTTGGCAGATCTGAAAGAGAACAAAAAAAGGATAGAGGTTAGTTTAGAAGTAACATTAAAGGATATTTGCCTATCGTAATTTTAAGCTAGTGTGTAATATACAAAAGAATTTCCAAGTGGGGCAAGAGCACTCTCTAAGCATTTGCTTAGGTTGAAAGGTTAGGGTGGAAGGTTATGTCCGATGAGAGGGAACGGTGGAGGGGCTTCTCATTGGGCCGGGAGTTTTTCAGGGGCCCGGTGTTATTCTTATCATACTGCCATGGTTCAAGCTAAAGGTGTAATAGAGGGGCAAGAACATTCACCCCAGGGCCCGGTTTTTCTCTTTACGTCCCTGGGTGTGTGATAGAAGAAAAAATGGTGAACTTGAACTGAGTGAACACATAAAACACCTCAATATTAAGTTGCATTTTACCAGCTCTAGTAATCTCCAAGATCTAGACGTTCATAAAGACGTACCGACGGAGAAACAAATGATCGGGCTATCCCCCTTTCCGAATGGCAGTACTCTTTGAACATAGCAAGGCCACAAGAGAATGCGATCAGAGAAGAAGACGCTGGAGACCCTCGAAATCAAATATAATATGATCAAGGGCACTGCGGTAGTCGATTTAGACATGTTCACCCTTCTCCTTAAACAGTTGCTTGATCTTAGAGATGGCAAGAGCTGGCGCAACCAAACTTTTTGACAAGACACTTTATTTTGGCACGGAAAATATTTCTGTATAATACTTTAATTTGCCAGAGTACTATTATATAGTTTCGTAGGAATATACCGAGCATCTTCGAAAAAAATCATATCTTCATAAAAATATAGTTACAAAGTTTGGGGTTCGGAAGTTTTTTAGAGATCTATCTGCAATTTTATCAAAATCAGCTGACTATATCATATAGCATATCATAGCAGCAATCGGTTCTCAAAACGTTTTGTACACATGAACAAATTTTTCGATATGAAGTTTTTTTGAGTTTCCAATCAATCTATCAAATTTGATTATGATCCATTTACTGTATTCAGAAAAGAATGCAGGTTTGGTCATAGGGAAAGGTTTTATCTTCTAAGTGTATATAAATCAGAGACCGTAAAAAACTGCCAATCCATTTTTACAACTTTTGGGGGGTTCATGGTACGGAAGTTGGCGTTCGGAAGTTTTTTAGAGATCTTACATTTTTTTTTTCCTTTAAGGGTTTCTTCACGGAGAGTTGGGGCACTGCGACCAATAGGTCTTTTGTACCATACCCTAAGGTTAAAACAAAAGACTTTCCGCTTTCGTCGTGAATAGCAGTAGGTCTTTTGTTGGTATTGACCTGAGATGGAAGGTACTAATCCGTTCGTTTCCCATGTGACAGGATCTGCCCCATACCAGCGCTTGGCAGTCACAGAGAATGTGGCTGGTGGTTTCATCTTCTTCTAGACAGAGCATGCACTCTGAAGTGTCGGATAAGCCAATTTTCTGCAGATGGTATCTAACAGTGTGGTGGCCAGATAGGTAAGCTACCAAGAGCCTTAGGTCCGCTCAGCCCAGACCTTTTGTCTTGATCCCATTCAGTGGTTTGACAAACACTTTTGCTTGACGAAGCCCCGTAAGGGAGAACCAGTCTCTGCTATGTTCTCCTGTGGCTCATTTGTTTATCATGGTTTTGATTGCGGACCAACCAATACCACAAAACGGCGCAGGAGATGTGGTCAGGGTGGTGGCGGAGAGGTGGAGCCACTGTGTCCAATTTTATAAAAATCAGTTGACTTTATTTTGTTGAACAAAGCTAAGAATCTTCAATGCGTGCTTCAAATCCATCCTGTTGTACGGCAGAGAAACGTGGCTGACTCCGCAGAGAATGATGTCGAAACTGCTGTCATTCGTCAACAAGAGCCTAAGGATTATATGCAGGATATTCTGGCCCAACTGGATATCAAACGTAAAACTATGGCATTGTACAAGTGAAGTTCCTATCTGCACTGAGATAAGAACACGCATGTGGCATTGGATCGGACATGCTCTTAGGAACAATCGATGCAGCATTGTCTGGACGTCTTTGGAATGGAGCCCCCAAGGAAGCAGGCGAGTGGGATAGGCCAAAGGTAACCTGGCGACGTAAAATACTAAAGGAATTGTCCCTACACAACCCTACTTCAAATAAATTGTCCATTTGACTTGATTAATGCTTCTTTTTTTTATTTGAAAAATGCATCTCTAACGTCTTGTTAAAACATGCCTTATAATTAGATAATAACACTGTCCTACAAAATTGAAAAAAATAAAAGAACTTTTCAAGCGACCTAGTGTACGTTGTAGGTCTTGACGAGTAGATCACGATAGTGTGTTTCGATATCGTAACACCCCCAAAATCGCAGTTATCGCTTAAAAACCGTTTTTCGGGTACTTCGATCACTCCCACTATCACAACGTCGCTATTTTTCAACCGATTTTCGATTTCCGATTTCCAATTTGGCACATTGCTTAAGTGCTCTAAAAAATTTCAAAACGCTAAATTTGAACAAAATCGGTTGACTATATCATATAGCTCCCATAGGAATGATCGGTCAAAAAATCGATTTTTTAACAAAATTTATTGTATTTCGTTTGTTTTTTAAAATATTGCGACCAAATTTGGCACTTGTAAGTTTTTTATTGTTCTTAAGCATTATACCAAATTTGGTTACGATATCTTCATGAACAAACGAATTATCCATCTAAAACTTTTTTTTGTCGATGGAAATTTAATTTTCTTGTTTACAATAAGCGTCGTAACTTAAACATTTATTGATCGATTTTAATAAACTATAGCTTTTCTTACTCGGAATTAATATTTCTTTAAGATTAAATGTAAAAAAGTAAAGGTGTTTTAACAAAATGTTATATAAAAATGATTTTAAAGTGTGAAAATCGAATAAAAAAAGTGTAAATCTTAGAAAACTTTTAAAAAATATCGTAGTTGCTTTATATGAAGTATAAACAAGTGTATATCATCCTAAAGCTTGAATCTTCTTCTTTCCAAAGCCGTAAAGCAATCGAAAATCGGTTGAAAAAATAGCGACGTTGTGATAGTGGGAGTGATCGCAGTACCCGAAAAACGGTTTTTAAGCGATAACTTGCGATTTTGGGGGTGTTAGACAATTTTGAAACACACTATCGTGATCTACTCGTCAAGACCTACAACGTACACTAGGTCACTTGAAAAGTTCTTTTTCACTGTTGGACAGTGTAATTAGTAAGCTTTTTTAGTGTTTCTAGTGTAGTTTCCTATATTTCGGTTGTACTACATTAGCTTTATTTGTAAGTATTTTGGTCCAATTGCATCACAGTCATTTGCGCAATTTGTCGCCTGGCGACTTCTTCTTATACCTCAAAACATCATAAAAAGAATTAAGTAAGCATAGTGCGGAATTCGAAAACTAAGAATATGCAAATGCATATATGTATATATAAACATATATACATGTAGTACATACATACATATGTATTTATATTTCTAGACCAAAAATATTTATTTTTAGAGTCCCCAAATGTTTTGTGGGGATGCGGCTGCCAATGCCAATGCGAAGGCCTGACTGGGCCAATGCACATTCAAAGGTGGGGCAAATATGCATACATACATATATACCATATAGTATACATATGCACATGGTTTATATTATTTATTTGTAGCTTAAACTAAACAAAAAATTACAGCAAGTAAACAAAAAAACAGAATCGCAGAGAAAAATCTAAACAAAACTTTTGATATCAAAAGTTTTTGGCCTGAAACAGATTCAAAGCAATGAGGCGATATGTTAAACAAAACAGAAAATTAATGCAAAAAAATAAAACAGAAGAAATCAGAAATTCAAAATTAAACACTAATGAAATTAATTTGTAAATAAATGGCATATGTACTAAATAAAAGCACCTGACCCAACCAACCACATAGTTGGGATTGGATTGGTTTGGTTTTAGTTATTTCGAGCAATATCTGGGCCACAGTATAAATAGAAGCTAAAACTAAAACTAGAAAAAGAATTTTAAATTATAAAATTAAAATGCTCGATTAGTTTGCAAAGTTATTGCCATTTCTTTTTTAATTTCAGTATAACGTTGTGCGCATAAATAAATAAACAAACAAACAAAAAAAGCAAAGAAAGAAGCAGAATAAATTGTGGGAAGGCAGCAAAGCAATGTGAAATGAAATCGATAAAATGCATAATGCGCCAATGTCAATAACAGGAATCGTCTAAAAGAGAGAGAAGAAAAGCTGTGACAAGAGCACGAACAAGGAGAGCCACAAGCGTTGTGTGTGACAAGAAAACATGATAAGCGACAGCAGTTAAACTTAGGCGAAGAAGAAGGTGTACAGCGAAAGGACCGACAGATAGATAGGCAGAGAGACACACAGACAGAGAGACAAAAAAAGACGCATAGGCAGCAGAAAGAAGCACATGAGGTGAAACGTGAAAGCTGCTGAAGCGCACACAAATTGAAAAGCAACTAAAATAGATGACAGCTAGCATAGCCGAGTGCAGTGACGTAGAAAGGGGGGTTGCCAATTTTAAGGGTCCACAAAACTTTAAACTTTTTCAAAAGATATTGTTTAAGGTATAATGACAACTAGGAAGGCCGAGAGCAGTGGCTTAGAAAGGGAGCTCCTAGTTTTAGGGGCTCAATATCCCACAAGCTGTTGCTCCAATTTTTTCTTATGAGGTATTTTAAGCTAAAAATGACAACTAGAAAAGCCGAAGGCAAAGGAGGATCCCAGTTGTTGCCAAAAGCTGTTGCTAAAACTCTTTCTAAGGAATTTTTTAAAGCTGAAAATGACAGCTTGAATTACAGAGAACAATGGCATTGAAAGGGATCTCACAGTTTTAGGGGCTCAATACCCTTTAAGCTGAAAATGAATTAAAGAGAGTAGTGGCGTAGAAAGGGTTACAAATTTTTAGGGCTCAATACACCCAAGCTTCAAAAAACTTAAAAATTTTTTTAAGAATTTTATTAAGCTAAAATTGACGTCTTGCAAAGCCGAAAGCATAGGCTTAGAAAGAGGATTTTGTGGTTCAATACACTCAAGCAGTTGCAAAAACTTGTTCATATGAAGTTTTTGTTAACGGAAAATAACACCTTGAATTACAGAGATCAGTGGCGTTAAAAGGGATCTCACAGTTTTAGGGGCTCAATACCCTACAAGCTTCAAAAAACTGCAATCTTTTGTTAAGAAGTTTATTCAGCTAAAAATTAAAACTAAATAATTTTAGGAACTCAATACCTCCCCCAGCTGTTGCTTAATCTCTTTCTTATGAAGTTTGTTAAGCTAGAATGACAGCAAGCACTGCAGAGAGCAGTGGCGTAGCAAAGGGTCCCCCAAGCTGTTGCTAAAACTTTTTCTTATAAAGTTTTTTAAGCTAAAAATGACAGCTAACGAAGATAGCAGTGGCGTAGTTTAGAGTTGCTTTGTATCTTATGAAGTAACGTTGACCAAAGATGACATCTAGCAGAGTAGGGGGCGGGTGGTTTTAGGAGTCTAAACAACAAAGCTGTTGTTCTAACTTTTTCCTTCAAACTCTGATAAGTTTAAGTTGACAGCTGAGTTGTGGAGGGTAGTGAAGTAGCAAGCGTGAGTACTTAGGAGATCAAAAGGAAACTTTTTCCCCTCAAGTTTAATAAACTGTAATCCTAAAGCTATTACTACAACAAGGCGATAAAGACAACTGTTATGATTCAAATTAAAAACTATACTAGAAAATAATGCTTAATCATATATGCAAAAACTACAACCAAAATGCGAAAAGTTAAAAAAATAACTATTTTCGATTAATGATTATTAAACTACGAATATAATGTTGAACTAAAAAATTAAAGGTCCAATAAACAAACAAACAACTCAGAAATAACATTATTGGTGCAATGTCCCCAAAATATTAATATTTTTTTATAAAAAAAACCAAAAGATCTATTAGCTTTTTTTAATTAAATCAACTTAATAACAGCTTTAAATTTATTCCGATTTTCCTAACGAATTCAAATTTTATTTTTGTAAACTTAGTGTAATATTTTTAAAGATCAACTATTGCCAATGGGTCTGCTGGATAAGTTACTGGAAACTGCCCCCAGCGATTTTTAAAAAGTAATAATGAAAAATTAAAAAATTGCAGTTTTTAAACTTAACGCGTTGGGACTTAATTTAAAAAAACCTACTTTTCATGTGTATTTAATTGCGACTAAACTACTGAATAATTTTGAGACAATTATTTGTTAACCAACACATTTTCTAAAAAAGAAATATGAAATTTTATTTTTTTTAAGTATGCTTCTTAAATATGTCAATCATCCTTTTTTTTAAATAGTTTTTTTTATATAGTTTAAATTTGATTCAAATCGATTTAGTGGAACAATGTTAGAAAAAATAAAACGAAAATTTTTTAATGTTTTTTTTAAATGTATGAAAAAAATTTTTTTTTGTCAAAAATTTTCAAAATTATAGTAAATTTATATAATTATTGAAAGGCATGATGAAAAAAATTGACTCATTTTGTAGGTAAATATAAATAAAAAATACAAATTTTATCTTTGCCCAGCAATTTCAATAAAAATAAATTTTAAAAAATATAAATTTAAAACCAATTTAGCCTTCTTCTATATTTTTTGGTGTTTGACGAAAATATTTTTTTTTATCATTAGTCTAAGCCCTATTTTCAAAAATACTTAGAATCATGAAAAATTGCTTAAAATTGTTTAAGCCAAGTATAAAAATATATTCCATTTAAGTTATAGGCCTCCACCCCAAAGCATTAACTACGCCACTGCTAGATGCAGAGAGGAGTAAGAGCATTAAGAGCATCATGGAGCAAAACGAGAGCAGCATTTTGCATTTTAAGTTGTCTTTCGTATATGTAAATATTGAATGCATGTTCTGTTTGAAGTATTGTAGAATGGGCTAGAACCTCCGTCCGTCCCCCCGTCCATCCGTTCGTCCACCCATCCGTCCATATGTGCCATTTTCCTATAGATGTGCGCATAAATTTCAAATGTCAACTAACGGCTGATGGCTGCCATGATGGTTTTGGTGGCAACTGTTCGGCTCTTGGGAACAGTGAGGTGGGAACTTGCCAATCCGATATGCTCAATGTGGCAGAATAATTGAAAGTTTCATTACTGACAATGTCTATAATTCCACAGACAAGTCGGAACGACAAAGTAATTGTAGATAAGATGATATTATAGTATGTAAAATTTTTATAACGACATGCAATTGTCAATATGAGTAATAAATTTTAAGTAGATAGCAATTTCTATCTAGTCTTAGAAGTAATTAAAAATTTAATGCACAAAATCGAGAAGCGTCGACTTTACTATAATCTTTATGCTCTATAAAGTTTTATATTTTTTTACTTTTTATTAGCTTTTTTATTATGCCGCTCATGACATAAAAATTTTGGTTTTAAATTTGTTGCAACTTATCTGGAGGGTAGAAATATTAAAACTTGCTGCTAGCAACTTTAAAACTAACAAAAAAGGCGAAAAAATATATTTTAATCGAGCAATATTTAAAAAAATAAAAATCTTTCTTCTTTTTAAAAAGACAAAATGGTTTTGAGATTCGGGCGGTTCATTTGATAGCTATTCATTGTAAAACATGATTTCGTTCCATACAGGCCAGTTCGGGATCCGGGATCTTAATTTTTTAATTAAATTGAGTGCTCTAGTGCTGGAGAAACATCGAAGTTGGTCCACATCAATGCTTTGGATATTTTTCAACTTCGATACATCGATGTTTCGTACATCGAAGTTCATGTGGCGGTTACTTTTTGAATGCTTAAATTAATTCAGAGTGGGCCTTTTGTTGGTTTGGTTCTAAAAAATTAGATAATTTGAATATTATCTAAGAAAATCGAAATAAAAATATCGATGATCGAAAAAAATAAAAAATATCCATTAACATCGATTTAACTCCAGCGCTAGACTGCACCGTTATTTAATTAATTTATTTTAACTATCTCAAAGAATTAGAAGTGCTCCGGATATCGAATCCGATTTGAAACCGTATTTTTGGTGCTCCCAATTTCATCAAACCTAATATTTCATGTGTTTTGAAGCCGAATATTATGTTGCAAGAGATATTAAAACGAATCGCCAAAATAGGATTAAAGAGTTCGAATTTAATACTGAAATAATTATACCCTGTACCGTATGGTACAAAGGGTATATTAAGTTTGTGCAAGCCGAAAATGTATGTAACATATAGAAGGAGACGTCGGAGACACCCCAAAGTTACCTAATATATGATCAGGTGAATAGAGAAGTCGATATACCCATGTCCGTCTGTCCGTCTGTCCGTCTGTCCGTCTGTCCGTCCGTGTGAACGCCTAGATCTCAGAGATGGTAAGAGCTAGAGTTACCAAACTTTCACATTAGATATCATATTATTCCATAGGAGGCAAGTTTATTTTATTTTTTTGATATCGGGTATAAATTATATAGCTCCCATGGGGGTGTTTGAGACGACCTCGACAAAAAAAAGCGTTTTAGATGAATAATTTGTTTGTTTATGAAGATATCGTAACGAAATTTGGTATTCGAAAGTTTTTTATAGTTCCCAATCACTGTACCAAATTTGATCGAAATCGGTTAACTATATCATATAGCTCCCATAGGACCGATCGGCCAAAATAACTTTTTAAAGAAAATTCGCTATATTTCGTTGTTTAATAAAGATATCCTAACCAGATTTGGCGTTTGGAAATTTTTTAGACCATTTAACAATGTGCCAAATTTGAACAAAATCGGTTGACTATATCATATAGCTCCCATAGGTCCGATCTTCCAAAACATCGATTTTTTAACAAAATTTGCTGTGTTTCGTTTGTTTGTTAAGATATTGGGACCAAATTTGACATTCGTGAGTGTTTTATAGTTCCTAAGCACTGTACCAAATTTAATCCAAATCGTTTGACTAGATCATATAGCTCCCATAGGACCAATCGGTCCAAAAACACGTTTTTTATACAAAATTCGATGTGTTTTGTTTGTTTGTAAAGATATTTGAAATAAATTTGGCATTCATATCTGTTTTAAGGTATTTAAGCACTGTGTCAAATTTTATTGAAATCGGCTGACTATATCATATAGCTCCCATAGGAACGATCGGTCAAAAAAATGTTTGCTTAAAAATTCTTCTGTATTTGGTTTTTTGTGAAGAAATCGGACTTTATTACAAGCTAGTGGTACAGGGTATCCTAAAGTCGTCCGCGCCCGACTTTACGTCCGCCATTTTTTTTTTTTAAATATTCTCTGGTTTCTAATATTATATTTATGGTAACTTCAAGCTATATTTTTATTACCAATTATTTTGAATTATTTGTTTTCTGACTCAACTCAAAATGAAACAAAAATAGTTTTGCGCCAACTTTAATTTAAAAATTAATCGAAAAAATAAGGGAAATATACGAATGTATTGAATATATGTAAAAGAGGAAATATCGACAAAAAAAAATTCGTTTTCTGGAGCACGCAAAAACGAATCATAATAAATTTATCGTTCTGGTGTTTTCATTTTCTGAATGGATGTACTATATTATATAATATATAATTTATATACAAATTTTTTTTATCAATTATCGATAAATCTCAACTTTTTCTTTAATTCGTTTCAAGACTTTATTGTTTGCCTGTCTTTTTATGAGAGTTTAAGTCAAGACCAAGATTATTTCAACAATTATTGGAACAGGAAAAGAAAATGTTAGTAAAAATTATAATGCTAATAGTTTCAAGAAAAACAATTAATTAGTATAGGGAAAAACAATAGGTATCAAAAATTGTGCTAACTTTTACTGTATATCTATTAAAAGATTGAATTCTTTAAATTATATGATCCAGTCTTTTAAAACCAATATTTATTTAAAAACGATAGGAACGGATAAGAAAATTTTAGTAAAAATTATAACGCTAATGGGGCCAAGAAACTAATTTAAAAAAAAAAAGCAATAGGCATTAAAAAAATGTTTTTTCTTTTACTATATTCGTATTTTAATTTTCTTTTACTGTATTTCTATTTAAAGTTTAAATTCTTTAAAATATATCACCCAATCTTTCAGCACTTTATAGTCAAGCTATAAAACTAAATACAATTTTCCAGAGTTGCCTTTAACTTGATGCCTTAACATCTGCTAAATACCAAGCTCCGCACAATTTCACCCTTTGCATTAACACAGTGAAACTGTCTTTAAACTAAAATTCCTCAGCAAGTTAATTGTAGCGCGTACATAACGGTAAAGATAAACACTGACGCTTTAGACAGAGTCTTAGCTAACTTTTCATAAAGGGGAACGCATATAAAATGTTTGCCATATGCACACGCTGCATATATTTGTACATATACTATATGTAGGAATATAAATAAACACGGAAGCATTTGGTAAACTGTAGTGTTCCCCATGTTGACCCCCTTGGCTACGCCCCTGGCTTTACATATTAATTTAGCAATTACAGCAACAGCCTGTGCGAAATACTAACGAAGCACTAACAAAGCAGAGACTAAAATAAAAGGGAAGCAAAACAGTAGAGCGCAAGTGAGACGGCGAGAGTGACAAACTGCTGGCGATGGTGCGAGGGTGAGAGAGGAGCTGTAGATGCGAATACATAGAGACAAAGAGACGCCGAAATGGAGCAAACATATGTTGCCAGCTTTATTTATATTTTTTTAATTTGTAATATGCTTTTTTGCATATTATTTTAAACTGCATTTGTGCATATTAATTGTATAGATAGATATTTGATGGTTCCAGACGAATTGGGATACACTTTATGTGACAGAAAGTGGGATACCCTTTCTTGGGTGGAAATGGCGTTTGACGTGACTAATTTTGTAATTTTTTACTTGTGTATGCGGGGTAAAACTTTTTTTGTAAGAAATTTCTTTAAAAAAGACAAAATTCTTGCAAAGTTTAAAGTTGAATCTTAAGCATAAACGCCTAAACAGTTTAAATTTGGAACAAAACATTTTCATATTCAATCTCATACTTGAAAAAATTTCAACACGTTTTTGGGTTTTGAAAATGTAATCGCAAATTATTTTGAAAAGTACTCGGAAAATGATTTGGATGTGCTTTCTTAAATATGCCTTATTTAAATTGCAATTTTAATAAAAGCTAGACTTCAAATATATAGAGTAACCTTCGTAACGTAAACCGGACCTTCTCCTGTTTCTTAAAAATTATATATAAATTAATATAAAAATATATCAATAAATAAATAAAAAAAATATATAATTAAATAAATAACTAAATGAAACGAACCATATTTTGATTTTATGCGGGGCAAACTCGACAGTATGGGTAAGTGCAACCTATCACTTTGTCTCAAAAAATGCAATACTATATAAAAAAACAACCAAAAATGGTAGTAATAGAGCAGTCTGTCAGTCTACATTTTGATTGTTCAAACGACATAGAGGTATGATTTTAACGATTTTCAATTTAATATTTTGTGAATATTTCATTCCCCATTTATATCTTGTTTAAATAAAATATATCGAAAAAAAATGTTAGATGGTTTATAAATTATAAATGTTTAAAAACGTAATATATTAATTATAGTATTGGTTGAAAATATCGTAAACATATTTCTTTTATCCGCGTCGTTATGAAAAATGACAAACTGGGGCAAATCCGATCTCTCAATGTTGGGGCCTGTCATACGTTCAGCTCGAACTAAAAATACACTAGCAAGCTATTTGGAACAGCAAATCTTATAAATCTGACTTGTTACTTAGCTTTTCAGTCCAATCGTCATTTATTGACATTCATTCAATTTTTATTTCGATTTATGTATAGGTAGCTTCTAAACATTTTGATATGTTTGAAATAAATATATTCAGTTTTGCAAAACCATCAAAATGGTCTTTTAATTTATAATAGTAGAAATAGAATAGAAATAATTAGACATTAAGTTACCTGTAGTTTAATAAGTTAAAAAAATGGGCGGTCGGACTTACACCATCATTTTTAAAAATTTCAAAAATTTACTTTTTTCAAAATTGTCGTATCCAAAAATTAATCATTTACAGAAGAAATCGGAAGTTCTACATAGTTGCGGCATAGCGTTAGCTTTAATTTGGTACTTCAGATGATTTGATTCGCAGCCAAATAAGCATTTTATAGTTTAAATTTGATATTTTTAGATATAACTTGTAAACTAAGCGTCCTAGAGTAAAAAGGAGCTAAATTTGTGATCACTCGTAAAGTTTGCTTGCAAAACTTTAAATGGCTATAACTCGTAAACTAAGCGTCCTAGAGCAAAAAGGAGCTAAATTTGTGATCACTCGCAAAATTTGTTTCCAAAACTTTAAATGGCTATAACTCGTAAACTAAGCGTCCTAGAGCAAAAAGGTGCTAAATTTGTGATCACTCGCAAAATTTGCTTGCAAAACTTTAAATGGCTATAACTCGTAAACTAAGCGTCCTAGCACGAAAAGGAGCTGAATTCGTGATCACTAATTTGGAATCTAATTTGTTATCTCTAATTTGGAATCTCGAAATATTTGATCTGATGCCAAATAAGCACTTTATAGCAAAAATAAATTACTAGGTCGGAATTGCCCCAACGTATTTTAATTAAGTTACATACTGAGCTATTATATTTAGGAAAGCATGACTCTAATTAGTGCTGTCATGTATTTCACAACCTTGTCCGAACATTTACAGTTGTTAAATCTAGGTAGTTGAGAAGCAATTGTGAAATTTTTAGGGGTCTGTATTGCTATATTGATAGAACCTTAATCCCAATTTCAAAATCAAAAAAATCTTCATAATTTTTAATAATATACTTTACTTTGGCAACTTCCTACACAAGATTAAGCTGAAGGTGTTGAACCATGATTTAATAATTTAAAGTTCACATAATGAGCCGGTTCGTTATTTGCGTCTCTTTGAAGAAGGGAGTGGAACAATTTTAATCAAACTTTCCTCAAACTGTGTAGACTGGTATGTTGGACAAATTTTATCACTTGTAATTTGTTACAGGCTTAACATTTATGTGTAATTTGAACATAATTGGCCCTTTATTTCCTATAGCAGCCATACAAAAATTTAACCGGTTTTCTGCGAAACCGAACTTGCGCATTTCATTAAAAATTTAACACCTTTTAAAGTTTATTGCATGATGGAATATTATAGCAATTGCCAAATTTTTTTGCCCTTTGACCTCGGAAAAAAATCTCAAAGCGCGATCTATTCATAATAGCTGATGAGATGTGAGCGTTAAGCCGAGTATTTAAGTTAAAAGTGGTTCTCACTGAGAAAATAACGCAAAATTTCTCTCTCAAAAGCGAAGTATATGCCTTAGTATACGAATTTTCGGTATCAAAATTAGCAAGAGCAACTTTCCTCTTATTGAGAGAAAAATTTTTTAATGTAGATAGAAAATTCCGATTTGAGCATTTTAAGAATAATTTCCAAAAGCGTGTTTTTTGTGCTAAGAATGCTGAGTCTTTATTGAGAGCATAAGAAAAAGAATGAACGAAAAGTTTTTGTAAAAATTTTAAATTAAAACAAACTTATTTTTAGAAAATTAAAAATTAAGTTAATCACTTTTTTCTGAGTGTATCTAAGCCGCAATAAGTAGCAACTATAAACTTAAATGAATAAATTTTAATTGCTTAGCAACTTTAGATCTCCAGCCTTAGGTGGTATCGGAGATCTCACAAAAAATTATATTATTTATTTTGAAATTCATTATTTCGCTCTTCTCTCTCTTATAAGCATTTCTGGAACTGAAGAAAAAACCTTTTTTTAAAGTGAATTAATAAAATTCATATTTATCAGAGATCTCAGAAATAATCATATTAATTATTTTTGTATGCAGTTTTTTTCTCTCTACCTTTTTTATAAATTTATGATATTTACCTCTATTTTTTAACAATTTTTTTTTTAACCTTTAGCACACTGTCAGAAATTTGGCGCTTTGTAGTAATTAAATTTTTGAATTTCTTGAATAATTATAAACAATTGAACTAAAACACTTGGAAACATGTTTTTGTTTGAACTAAAAATTGTTTTCACTTTTGGTTAAAAAGCACTCAAGTCGCTTACGTTGCGCGTTGCGTTGCGTTACGTGACGTGACGTAAGCCGTGCACATTTAGCGTTAAGCGCGCTATTTGCCAGCTGTCAATATCGACTATATATACACTTGTTGTTGTTGTTTTGTTGTTTGCTCCTTTTTCAATCACTTTCTGGTTGCATCAAGAGCAAGTTCAGTGGCACGTTCAATCACTCAATCAATCACTCAATCAATGGCTCAATTGTCTCGTAAATTAAATTATATATTTACAGTAACAATAAAAAAAACCAACACAAATTTATATTTTTTGCAACAGCTGTTCGAGGTGTTTGAGCGAAAAAAATTCACTTGGCGCTGCGTTTTATTTTTGGTGGGGGCCTTATTCGCGTTTTTTTTCGGGTTTTGGGATTTATTTACAGACAGACCGAGTCCGAGCACGCACTGATTTTTTCTTCTCGTGGACACCGCACGACTAACACTAACCCGACTAATCAGCTGCCTGTCTCCGTCTGTCTCATAATTATTTGTAGGGGCCCCCAAAACGGTGCGCTACCTGCTGACGTTTGGGGTTTATCGATGCGCTTAGGTGGCGCAATGGAAATTAATGCCGGTAATTAGTACGGGCATAAAAGCGATAAAGAAGGTTACTTTTAATTTGATGTTAGTTATTATTGTGTATTTAGATTAGATAACTGACCATCCATTGATGGAGCTGTTCGGCGGGGGGGCTCTTGTGAAATATGAATTTCATTTCATTTGTAGCGGATTGTTTGGAACCACCTCGCAGTTTATTCTTCTTTTATATTGTCATGTTATTATTAACCCATGCTTTTTACATGTATTTGTTGTTGTTGTTGTTGTTATTCTGGGTCTGTTATTTGTGTTCTTTGCTCTTTTATTCTTTTTTGCACTCTCTCTCTCTCTCTCTCTGTCAATCGCCCGCTCTTTTTGCGCTTTTTTTCTTTTGAATTTTGCCTTTGCATTGTTTTTGTACTATCGCAGTTTGTATTTTTATGCGCACGGCTGTTAGTGCGGATTAATGAAATTATTAAACATAAATTTAATTATGATATGTAATTACTTTTGTTATTAATTTTCTTTAGTTTTAATGCCATGGTATTAAATATGTATATAAATACTTTTATGTGTATTTATGTTTGACATTGTTTATAAAAAACAAGAGCGCTTGATGGAAATCAGGAATTTGTCAAACGGATTAAAGTATTTGTCGCGATGTTTGTCATACTTGATGATATAATTTTTTAATAAAAATTAAAATATTTATAAGGATTGCGAAGAACTAGAATTGTTTCTTAAAAGCGACAACTTAAAAAATTCATTATTTTGAAATTTTTAATAGTGAAATTTTTTTTTGTCATATTGCTAAGATTTTCGTTAAGAACATTTTTTATCTATTATTATTTTAGGGATACCTAACTGCTTTTTTATTTGAGAAAAGTTAATTTGATATGAATTTTAAATTATTCGAAATTTCAATAAAAAGCGCCCACGTGACTGAAAAATTTTATAATTTTTAATTTAAAAAATGGGAGTTTTTTTATCATTTTGCTAAGGTATTTACCGAACAAATTTTTTTAACCTATTATTAGTTAAGGGATACCTTAATGCTTTTTTATTTGAGAAAAGTTAATTTGCTTTGAATTTTAAATTATTTGAAATTTCCATAACCTGACTAAAAAGTTCAATAATTTTTAATTAATATATTGGGAATTTTTTTTGTTGTTATTTTACAATGATATTTACTAAGGAAATTTTTTTTTCAAATATATTTACTAAGGAAATTTTTTTTTCAAATATTTTTACTGGGGAAATTTTTTATAGCTTTTTATAGCTTTTTATTTGAGAAGTTTGCCATGAATTCTACATTATTTGAAATTTCCATAGAACTTTCTACCTGACTAAAAAATTATATAATTTATAATTTAAAAAATGGGAATTTTTTTTTTATCATTTTGCTAAGGTATTTACCGAGTTCATTTTTTTTAACCTATTATTAGTTAAGTGATCCCGAAATGCTTTATTTAAATTACACTGGTAAACACTGTTTATGTCACAAGAACTTAGTAATGCTTTTTGTTTATGTTGGCATACCTACATTAAAAAAAAAAATATAATTTCGTTCCAGTCACGTCCAGTTTTTTTTTACAGTTATATATTCATTTCTAACCTCAATGCGCGTTGTTGTTTCGGCAACTGTATAACTACTGCATTTAATTAATTTACATTTTATTTATGTTAATGACATCGTGAATATGCCACGAAAGTGTTCTAATAACCCCGACAGTTTTTGTTATGTGTGTGGGGAATTAACTTTTACATCCCAGCGTCGAAAATTTACGCCATTAATTGAACAGTGCTATTCAGATTATTTTGGATTTCCTGTGTTACATCAAGATAGATCCTGGGCTCCACATATATTGTTGGAAACTTAAAAGAGACTTACCAGAAGCTAAATATTCACGAAAATTATCATTTTTTATTGTACATTAAAAAAACTTTCGTTAAGTGTAATTAATTTTCCTACTCTTTACAAAAATATATGTTTCGATATCACAAGGATACCTTATGTGCCAATTTTTTTCCTTGACATATTATTGCTTGGTGACCCCAGTATATTCAAAATTTGATATGGGTTTTTGTGTGACAAAAAAAAGTTTAAATTTTGTTAACCAGTGTTATTTGAAATTTCCATAGAAAGCTCCAAGCTGACAGAAAAATTAAATAATTTGTAATTTTAAATGGGAAATTTTTTATTTATAATTTTGCAAAGATTTTTACTTCTAAAATGTTTTTTAATCAAAAATGTTCATATGTAGCCTTGGCTTAAACGCGTCTATACCATTTTTTTTTTTAAATTAAATTTACGTTCAACAATCATTTGAATTGTTTATATTTAAAAAAAATTAAATTATAATAATTATTTAAGTTCCTTTGAAACGATACTAAATTCACTTTCTTTTTTAGAAAATTATAATGAACAATTGGGTTCTTTTGAATTCTAGACGCTATTTCTTTATAAAAAAATTATAATAGCCATTTGGGTTCTTATGAATCGGTTCTAGGCTCTTTTTTTCTGCAGAAAATTTTAATGCGCTTTGCTTGGTTCCTGAACGCTTACATATTTATTGGAATAAAACATTCTCGTATAAGCAGTAAGATCTTAAAAATATTTACTTTTTCAAATAAGTCCAGAAAAATACGTGTAAAAAAAGATATAAAGTAAAACCTTAAGCTGATTTAAAAATAAATAAGAAAGGCGCTTCTAGAACTTATTTTTCAAAGATAGATTAATAATATATTGTTCTTAAAAATTTCAATCAAATTGGAAAAAGCTGAATAGTGTGTATTTATCTATTAATTTCAGACAAGATATTCTCCATAAATTACTTCCACCCAAGAAGATGTCACAAAATAGGTTTCTTTTACCCCATAAGCTGTTTTAAAAATAAATTAGATAGAGGATTCTTTAACTTATTTTCTTTAAAAAATTTTATTTTTCCTCAAAATTTCAATAGAATTGCTTTTTTAATCTTGTTCAATCGAATGAAACTGTGTAAAAATTTTGATCGTGTCAAAACAGAGTTGGGTCTACTTGTCTATTGATGTCAGTTAAGACATATTCCATTATTCATATTCACCCAAGAAGATGTCTCGAAATCTTTTACATTTTTTTTTATGTATTGGAAATTATCAGCAAGCTCTAATTATAAAATCGCCCTGTCGGATTTTTTAAATACTAATTGCCTTTTTCGATAAAGTTCTAAAAAATACCAGTTTTTCGGAAGAATAAGTACACACAACCGCTTAAAAACTTCGCAAAATAAAAAAATCGAAAAGGTTTTAACTTAAATTATCATTATAATCACATTTAAAAAAAAGCTTGGGTACAAAATATTTTGACAAACTAACGGAAACTTGCGATTCCTAATCAAAGTAGAAATCTACTCATATTTTTTTCGAGCGTCACGCGAATCGAATTTTTATATTTTTAACTTTTAATCAGTTAGGCGGATAGTTATAATATTTTGTATTGAATGTAGTACTATTTTATGGCTAAGTATATAACAAATTTTGATAAGTGCTGATAGTTTTTGTTTCTTTTCGGCGTAGATTGTGGTTCATATGTAACGTCACGCTAAATTGTAAATACGTACACGTACATATTATTATAATAAATTTCCTAAAAGTAAAAATAAGGATCGCTTTGAAGCTTGGAAATAATTGGTTAATGTTTAAACTTTTTACTTGTGAATAGTCGGCATTAAATTATATTTAATTAAGACTTATAGACCAAAATTTTATATCTGCGAACTACCTATATATATATGTCTGTATATTCTAGAAAAAAATTGTATATAATAATAACAATTACATTTCAGAACGATTCAAAATAAAGTTCATCTTTAAATTTAACGCGATTCGGCTAAATTAAAATTTTTTTAATTGTAAATAAGCCATACAAATATTGTTCAACAATTTTTTAATCTACTATGAAGTAAAAAAAGTATGTATATCGGGAAAATAAGTGAAGCGGGCCACTTTTTTGGCGACCTTCTCCGATTTTAATGATTTTCACACAGTTGGTAGAGCTACTAGCCAATAGTAATCACGCCCAATTTTATTGCAAAATTCCGATTATTTCTCGAGTTATCGATAACTGAATATCGGGTTTTTCATTTTTAGACTATTTTTTGATAAGCCATATCTTCTAAACGCATAAAGATATTGATGCGAATTTACCATGATAGATAAAATATTAATTTTTAAAAAATAAACTCAATTTTTTAAAACCATTTCTTTTTTCGTTTCTTATCATTTCTAGTTGGGGCGTGATTACCATTGGCTGGTAGCTCTACCAACTGTGTAAAAATCATTAAAATTGGAGAAGGGGTCGCCAAAAAAGTGGCCCGCTTCACTCACGATGTGTTTTTTGCGCAAGTGCTTAAAAAAATATTTCCAGTCTTTAATAATAAAAAAGAAACAAATCATCAATGTATGTTGTTTTATTAAAAAATAAAAGTTAAACCCATTTTGGGGTCTATTTATTATACTCGGTTTGTGATCCGCAGTTTTTATAGTTTCTGGTTTTTATCCTTATTAAATATAAATTCCAAAATGTTTAATAAATTTTGTTATATTTTCTAATTGGAAATTTCGTTTAAGGATCTGTATATTAAGTTTTAATACGGAAATTTATTTATTTTTTAAAGAAAAGGGGCACTGGATATCATACTGGCGATTATTTTTTTTTTACTATTGTTGCTATTTCATTACTATAATATTATTTTTAACAAAAAAAAATTTTAATTACAATATTATTTATGATTAGACAAAATTGTGTCATCTACAATTTTGAGTCTAAAAAAAAGATTATATAATCAAATAGAGTTCCAATTTCAGCATATCAAACTTTTGATTGCTATTTAAAGATACTCCCTAAATAGATTTTTTCTCTTATCAATTCAAATTTTTAATTTACTGGAAATATTCAGTTTTAATTAAAATTGTTTTTATCTCCTTGGTCAAAACTCGTGTAATCGCCAACAAAACATTTAACATACTTTATTAATTGTTATCATTTTTTAATAAAATGTTGATTAATTTTTTTTTTCAATTTAGTTTGTATGACAAATTTGTACGGAAGTTATTACGAAATAAAGGTTTTATTACGAAAATCTGAAATGTCCTAAAGCAACAAACTGAAGAGGGGACGGGGACTGTACTGATTTTGCATAGCCATCATCTTGTCCAAGCAGGATGCACAAAAAAAACTTTTTATATTATGTACAGATTTGCATAACAAAAAAGTTTGTCTATTTGCTAAATTAATTGTTTATAAGCAATTTGTTTTTGTGTGCTGTACAAATTTAGATATCTAAAGTCATCTTAAATGTTTTGGAGTGGCAACTTGATGCAAAATATGAAAAAAGTTTAGAATTCTTAAACTGGGATAAAGCATTTTTACTATCAAAAACTCAGTGGAAAAATGGTAATATATACTCTGTAACAAAGGTATATTGACGTTTGTGCAAATGTTATGTAACATAGCATGAGATATATCCCAAAGACATCTCCAATATGGTCAGGAGGATATAGGATGTGGATCCAGACTTTTAAGTTCGCTTGTCAGGCTCTAAACTATACATCCTACCTGATTGTCTGTGTTAGCTACTAGGTACTTGGAGCTACCAAATATTCTAGATAGACTCCGCATTATGTCCCGCCAAAATATGGTTTTTTCCGAACTAGGGCCGTATTATATACCTCCCATAAGGATCGATAAAAATTGGTCCAATATCGGCTTATCATATCATAGGGCACTCTCTAGAACCAGATTGGTCTAAAGAGACGTTTTGCAGGATAATATGTCGATAGTATATATCGAAAGCAAAATACAAATTTTTTGAGTACCTGAGCTATAATCGATAATTCGATAGATTACAAATTTAAGGGTCATTGCTCATCAAACCTTTTGATTTAATCGATGATAATATCGAAAATACAACAATTGCTTACAAATTTAAGGTTCACCGACCATCAATACCTTTCAATCTAATCGTACTTTCATGTCTATAGAAAATCTTATTCACGAGTTATTGACGAAATTAACTGAAAAAAGTACCCATAAACATGTTTTTCAATAAAAATTTGAACAATATTGGCTAATTATATCATAAAGCCTCCATAGAACCGATCGGTATAATAAACGATTTCAGGACATATAATCGATAATTCCATGCCATATATAGGACATACAAATTAGAATTAAGAAACACTTTTTGTCTGAGTAACTAACCGACAATCGATAATAATTATGATTTACAAGTTTAAGGGCTATCGATCATCGATTCCTTTCGAGTCTTATCGATCTTTCATATCTATTACATACATTTATATTACGAATAACTGAAAAATTGACCAAAAAACATGTTTTTCGAAAAATATCTAGAAAACATTGCTTAAAAAAGTAAAAGTGTCCGTATTCCTCGAACCAAAAAATACCCTAAAAAACTAATTATTTATGAAGATTATATATTTCGTCTAAACTACTGACATTGTTGCTAAAGGGTATCCCAAAGTCGTATAGCGCCAGACTTTCACGTACGACATTTTTTTATTCAACTTTTAGTGAGCTTTGAAAAATTTTGTTTTGGCACTTAAATTTTTTTTTCCAAAAATGTTTAGAAAATTTTATTTTCTCGTTTTTCATATGACCTTTCGTCATTTTAAAATCACTCAACATTTTAATATTTTAGCGTACTTTATTTTCTTCCAAGTCTACCAACGGATTATACATATCTAAAAACATTTCATACCTATTTTTGCCATTTTATTTTAATTATAATATTCTTTTGTAAATTTTGTGTGTTTGTGGGACTTTAGATAATTTATTCGCACATTTTGCAATGTTCGTCATCATTTTCACATTGTCTGCGAAGCGGCGGCTAAGAGGCTTTCTGGTGTCATATGGTATATAAGTATATATTAAGTATATAATATACTATATACCATAGTACATATAAACTCAGACAAAAACCATTACAAACAAGAAATCATTTGCATAAAATATAATCCGCAACGTTTATGTGAGTGAATTTTATACAAAAAAATTGAAATACAAAATATTTATTTTTGTCTCATTAAATAGCAAAAGATTAGTTTAGTTTGTAATTGCATTAAAATTAATTTGTAATATAAAATTTATAGTATGAGTATTTTAGGAAAGTGAAAAATAAAATTTTTGTTTGCAAAAAACAATGTCTGACAATACAGAGTACTTAGTATTAGTACCTAGTATACTATAGACCAATATGCTAAGGGTAATAGCGTATGTAAAATTATGTTATTGTAATAATAATTAGTATTTTAGTTAGCATATCTTATGAGTCTCTGCTAAAGTTGACCAATTTATTTGACGAGCACTGCTTTAATGCACTGCTTGAAGCAGCAGTAAGAGCATAAAGTATATAGAGACGTTGCTCTAATGCTTAGAGTTGTGAACTTCCATATATCGCTTTCATTTGCAAACGACATTTGTAGTTGAGTTGTACCTGTTAACTTCTGATTCCTGAGCATAGGAAAGGAACTAATGGTTCTTTCAATTTACGTTAGTTAGATTGCTGCTTCTATACAAGTTATTTTATAAGTTACGATGTACTTATACGGTCAAGTTGACTGTTGATTATACTTTTGATCAGATCCACATCGAAAAAGAAGGCGAGGCAGACCAATAGATCAACATACTCATACAGCTAACCAACATCTCTAGCGAATGATTAAGTCATTGAAGTCAGTCTGTTCCTCCTGTTTTCTGATTTTTGAGATCATAAGATTAGCAGTATCCGTCACCAGTTGCAGTTTTGCGAACTATGCTGATATTTGACCCGTTCCCGTACACAGTTTTGCTCTTTAGGCCCTTGTTATGAAAAATTATATAAAAATTTTAAAAACTTTACTTATATTCTTTATAGACAAGCTAGTACTACAAAATTTCGTATGTTGCCTTAAGTGAGCCTAACCGAACACAAAGTGATGACTTTTTAAAAAAATATACCCTACTACTTCCATACCCTACTGCTTCAAAAGTAAACTATTTTCTGTATTTCCCAAAATTTTCAAACTATCAATGAAAAATAAAATGGAAATATTTAAATTAATTTGGAAACGATTGGAAGTTGAAATGTTAATGAATGCAACTATGGATATTCTTGTTATCTACCGAATAGGCTGTTAAAAATGTTTGCTTAAATTAAAATAAAATATAAATTTAATAAAAAACATTTAGAATATATAAAAAAACTTTTAGTTGCCTATTTTGATTACTATATCTTTATTAATTAGGACTAATTAGGATTTAAAAACGTTTTCCATTTGTCCAATAGTACCCCCATACGATAGATAGAAAACAAACTATGATAAAAATTGTGAGAGTATGGATACTGTTATTATCTACCTTATAGGCTACTAATTTTGTTTTCAATGAGAGTAATAAATATCACCAATTAAAAAAAATGTATAAAATATAAAAAAAAACCATTGACTGCCTATTTTAATTACTATATGTTTGTTAATAAACGCATTAGTCCATAAACACTTTTTTCAACAGATCGGTCCAATGTTACCGCCACAAGATAGATTGAAAACTATCTTTGATACAATTTGATAAAATACTTGATAGCTCTAAAAAACTTCCCCACGCCAAAATATCTCTGTATATAAAGGAAATCAAACAAATTTCAATTATTTAATGGATTTGAGCTTTATGATGTAGTACATCGATGGGAACAGTCGGGTCTGTATGATATAGCCATCCAATTTTTAAAACCGTAAACCTAAAGATTTTCAAAGCCCAAATTTAATTACGTTACGACTTAACAACCGAAACCGAGCAGATGGTCGGATACGATTAGATAAGTTTCTTTTGACCATATAGAGAAAGGTAACTTTGGGGTCTCTCCTACTCGTTGTTTCAAAAATTTCTACAAATTAAATTGGCGTGCTCCGGTTAACGAATCAGCAAATTTTATGCGTTTATGTAATCTTATGTTTGATACACCCAATTTCACCGAAACGAACTTTTTAAGGGGTTTGAAAGCTAGAGGGATTAAAATGGATCGTCAAAATGCAATATACGAATTTATCTAAAAAATAAAGGCAAATATGCGAGACTATCGACAAAAAAATAACATCTTCCGAAGCACGCAAAAACGAATTCGAATAATTTTTCGTTTTCCGAAATATGGAATCCTTTTAAAATCTCTATCTTTAAATCTTGTGTCTTGTCCGTATATGGCTGCGAAACGTAGTTTGTATCAGAATAAGTACCCCAGAATATACGCAGCTATGTCAACCGATGTCTTCGTAAGATCTTGCAGACATTTTGGCCAAACCGAATATCAATTGAAGGACTGTGGTCAAGATGTGATGTGACATTAACATTAAAATTAGAAGAAGAAAGAGACGGCTGGATCAGCCAACATGACGAAACCAAACAACGGCATCACTTAAGTATAAGTCCTGGCGAGAAACGTATACGCCCGAAAATTACCTGGAGACCGATCAGTCTTAAGCGAAATCTACAGCCAGTGTAGATCGGTGGCTGCAAATGATATGCTGATATCAGCGAGGTTAGGGAGACCAGCCTACGAAGGAGACAATGGAGACTACTTGTGAAAAACTGATGGCCAACATAGATGCAGTGCGGAATCTTTGACGCCGAGCAAAGCTGCATTATAATATAATAATAAAATGTTATCCACGAAAGAAAAAACTAATGAATATGACCTGGCTCCAAATCTGATTATCCTCGATATTATAAACCTCAAAATGGACGAATATAAGAAGGGGAATATCTATATCACTTCTTTTATCCCTCTGATCTTCTGGAGGTAACTTCAAGGGTTCGCCAGCACATCGTTTCCAATGCTTCATTGGCTTAGATAGACTTCATGCACATTTAGGTAAAGTGTATAAAAGGGAAGAATTTAGAAACATTTAAATATTTCAAATGTTTAAAGCTCTGAACAATAATTCCTCATTAGCGGATTTAGATCTATGGTATTATGAAATTATAATAAGTAATATATTTCAAGATATCTATAAAATGGAGGATAAGTTATGACAGATGCCTAATCAAAAACGAAACATAGTAGCCTAAAAATAAATTAAATAAATTTATTTTGAAATAACAATTTTTCATTTTGAATGTTGACATTCTCTTAATGCCAACAACCCTTAAACTTTTAAGATATATTTTGAAACAGTGTGCCGCAAGTTTTTCTCTTGGAGAGTTCCAAGTTATGCTGAATAAAAGCAGCTAGTTCCTCATTATAAAACTCAAATATGAACCATATTTTGTTCCAATTCGTGGAGCTATTAAATCGCTGAATAAAAAAGTTTGTTCTGTCACAAAGGCGTTATATCCATAACTCTCTTAAATATAGAGAGTGAGTGAGCTATAAAGCAGCTGGCATTCCATTTAATGTTCGAACATAAATTGCTGCGAAACACGTGAAGTATACGCCACATAAACCCAGTAACAGATGGACGGACGGACAGCCAACCAACCCAGCAATGCTCATTTCAGTGGCTGACCATCCGCGACCATGCAACATGTGATTTTTGGCTGCCCCATGAGATATTTTTAAACATGGTCGACGTTGTTCATGTCTTAAATCTGCTCAGTATTACATAGTACGACGATGAGTTGAAGGTCTTGCCGCTTTATTTATTACACCAAAGCATGGCAAGAACAGCAACAACAACAAGAAGAAAGCTGAAAAAATTGAAAAGAAAATATTGCAGCGTAGATCTCAAAAAAGCAGAAAATGCAGAATGTAATATAGCCGCCACCCACAGATATAAATGTATCTTATAGATACTATGCATAGTACTCACTCACAGATGCAATTGACATTAGGCAAGGTGGTTTCAGTTATAGATACGGCTACGGATACGGCGGATTTGAATACAGATTTCGATTTGTCTATGGATGGATTGTGTCAGTTGCTGCGAGTTGACATCAACGCTGGATACTCAGATACTTGAATACTCTGAACTCTATTCAGGCTGCATGCCAGCTCTGCATCTGATTAATTCTCCTAACAAGTTGCCTTTAAATTTGCCGTCAAGTTGGAATTTAAATTTGAATTTTGTACAAAACGCTTTAAGACGTAGAGATACATATAGAAATACTATATATAAAGCCAAGACGCGCATTCAACACTTACTTGGGGGCCGTAATGGGGGGGTGTGGTGGTTCCGGCGGAGGCTTTTGAGTGTCCTCGACTGGCGCTGGCAGCTGTCTTTGTGTTTGCGTCGATACTTGTGACGGCTTTTGAGATAAACAGACAAGTCTTTATCTTTTCAACTAGTCGGTTGGCATTGCGTATACGCCGCTTGTGCACTTTGACGAGGCTCGAGTAGCTTTTTGCAATGACAACTGTGTATTTTTTTTTATTTTTATGACGTTGCATTACAACTTGTCTATTTCTATATACAATTTTGTGAAATATAAATCAAAGCGATAAATAAGTGTGAACTTAAAAATACAGCCCAGTGATACGTAATCATATCGCGTGTCTTTTCGTACTATTATTGGACGTCTACTTGGACGTATACTTGATTTACGACACAATGACGCAAGCCAAGGCAGATAGAACAAGTGCCTTGATAAAAAAAAAGCGTTCCAAATAATTACTTATGTATAAGATAAGCGTCATAAAGCGTCATTACGTTTGCTGACCATAAAACTGTGATGTCATTGAGTAACCAAGTTGGTTAAAGACGATGTCGAAGTTTAATCTAAAACAAATCACAGTTTGATAATATAAAGTATACGCTACGTAGAACTGAGTCTTGCCGCATTAAAGTAAAAGCTACAAAGTTTTAAACTTTAAAAGACATAGCCTACTTCTTATGTACTTTATGATAAGCATCTGGCAGCTATCAACAATTCTGCTGTCATTAAAAAGTCTTGACAATTAGTTGGCCCAATTCATTAACTCTCCGTCCAGCTCATTAACTGTCAACAAAAATAAACTCTTAACAAAAAATTTGCATGCCCAATTAGTTGCATAATTGATTAAGCGTCAATCCAGAAGAGTTTAATGGATTTTAAGTCCAAGCCACATTTAGTTTGGCTACAGAGAGAGATTTGGTGTTGGCCGAATAAAATATTTATCATACGCCATGTTAACCGCAAACAACCCCACTAAAGTTGTCATCAACTTTCGGCTTTCAGACAGTTTTCATGCAAAATGGCCAAGTTGTAAGGACAAGACTGAAACACACACACACGCATATATATATAGTTTTATACACACACATTTACAAGCAAACAATACCAAACAAAAAACAAAATCGAGCAAAAAAGAGACCAAAATTACGCACAACCAATTACGTAGCCATAAGGAAAAGCCACAGCTTCACATACATCAAGGCTCCTAGGGATGTGCCGAAAATCTCTGCAATAAATCTCTTTAATGAACAAGTTAGGTTAGGTTGTATAGGCAGCTCAGATAGTGAGTGAGATCATCCAGAGACCATGAGATCCATTGTGTTGCCTAATATAAAGAAGAGAGCGGAAGGAATTGGAGAGAAGGAGGGTTAGTGGAGAAGGATCAAAAACTGTACATCCCTAAACCCCTAAGTCTCTTATGTTGCCGAACCATTTTAAGGATTCGACGAAAGCAGTCAGATCCGCTATAGGCATATAGGCTAGACTACCCAGATCCTCAAAGAAAAGTTTATCCCGAAACTGAGTTCGACATCTAAGAAGCGCCGGGCAGTCGCATAGCAGCTGTTCGATCCTATCTGTCTCTTCCTCATCGCTGCAGCTGCGGCAGAAATCGTGATGCAACCGTGTGCAACATCTCCGCCATATTACCATCCTACTCCTGTTTTTGTAGAGCGAAGGAGTCCAGATGTTCGCTTTGAATCATATCTCGGTCAGTGTGCTCGTGAACTGCGAGAACCGGACAACATGCCCACTCTCTTTCCGCCAGAGCTCTAAACGTCTTTCTGATTTGCGATACGACGTCCTGTAATGGTCTTTCTACGTTCCTAGCCGCAAGATTAGCTGCCAGCGCTGAGTTCCTGTTTCACTCGTCCACCGCCTCGTTACCAGCAATACCTGAGTGATGTGGAACCCACCAGACGGTTATTGTATGGCGATGGATATGGTTGAGCGCTCTCGTACTGTTACGGATTAGTTTACTTTTTATGGTAGCGATGAAAAAGCTTTAATTGCAGCCTGACTATCGTCAAGAATTACAATGTTCCTTGAACTTCCATCCAAAGAGTCAAAAAGTCTAGCCGCTTGCCAGACTGTGTAAAGTATATCTCCGTATGGATAACGAAGCTGCAGCAAAAAAGGTATTCGAAGCGAAAGCCGACGAAGGAAGACGAAGGGGACGACCAGGATTCCGATGGAAAGATCAAGTGGAGGAGAACCTATCCTCCCTTGGTATTTAAAATTGTCATGGCCACACGATGACGATGATGAGTCGGGGAGGCGAAATTAAAGTTTCATCGGAAGCTCTTCAGAGAAGATGCCTGCTCCTGTGCCCTCTTCCATCTTTAAACCATCAGTAGAGATCGTCAGCTCGTTCCCCTTTAAGGGGGTTCTTGCATCCAATATGCAACAAAGTTGTCGTTCCATTTCTGAACCCTGAGCAGTAATCACTATACCCAGTATGCCCAGGTACGCCTAACCCAAGTGGGATACTGCTATGACAACAAGTTGATGGCGTGAGAAGATTTAACGCCTGGAGTCTCGCTACGCTTCTAGCCACCGCAGACTTCAGGGAATTCCCAATGAACAAGTTTCTAATTAGATAAATGGATCAGTTTCAGCTGAAAGAATATAAGAATATAACCGGAACAAACGCTATTTAAATATGTAGCTTTATGAAAAAGATGAGAAGGAAATCGCTTTTAAAATTTCTAAATTTATATTTCTAATCCAAAGTTAAGCGATAAGCGCTCTCTAAAGCTTTTTCACTGTTTTTCCGAGCACATCTTTTAATTTTTTTCGGTAAAAGCAAAGAACGAGATCGTTTTAAAAATTTCTAGGTTTCTAATTTATAATTTAAAGTTTCTAAAAACAGAAATAGGCGAATTTTATCGGAATCAATAAAAGATTTAGGAATCAAGCGCAATAAAGTGATTTCAAGAGCTTTAAAATCTTTACTGACTTTAGGTGAACACATTTTAATTTTTCTCTTTAAAAACTGAGAACAACATCGCTTTGAAAATCTTGAAAACTACAGAATACTCCTAACCGGTTTTGGGCGCTCAGAAGCATGCAAAAAACTCTTTCAACTTAAAATTATGCTGATAAAGAAGTGAAAGTAAAATTCACCATTTAGGGATTACCGTCATACTGTCTTTCTTCTCACTGTCTTAAGGAAGTGAACACCAAATGTCGAAATTCTCAGAATCTTTTTCTCGGGAATGGTCATGAAATGTAAGTGAAATCAATCTTGGTAGCTCAATAGTACATTAAACAGCTTTTTCAGCTGAATTTAAGGGTTTTGGAACCCATCATTAAAAAGTCTTCCAATTAAAAGAGAAAAATCAAGTCTAGAGATTTCCGGCACATCCCGCTCACTGTCTTTAGTAAGCGAACACCAAATGTCTAAATTCTCATGGCATTTTCGTCACCGATTTGTATCTGTGTGTGTGTGTGAGGGTGTGTATCTGTAGCTGTCTCTGTATGAGTGTGTTTGATTTGTGGCTTAAAAGTAAAGTGA
Organism: Chymomyza amoena; assembly: GCA_037043745.1. Classification (NCBI taxonomy): domain Eukaryota; kingdom Metazoa; phylum Arthropoda; class Insecta; order Diptera; family Drosophilidae; genus Chymomyza; species Chymomyza amoena. The sequence continues at coordinate 357,119 of JBAMAX010001276.1, forward strand.
AACGAGCCAACCCAAAATATTAGATTCGTTACGTTAACAAGAAAATTCCTGACTTTTTTTTTTTTTGTTGATTCTTTGTTGTTTTTTGTTGGGGTTTGTTTGTTACGGTAAACGCAGTAAATGACATGTTCACTGCCAACAAACGATTTTGGCTTCTTATCATGTACTATATCAAGTTTATCATGCATGTGAGTATATATATATATATATATATACTTTGACAAGCAAGGATGGAGGAGTTAGTTTATTTTTGGAGTTGTGGTTTCAGGGATATCAAACAAGGACCAAAGCTGATTTAAGCCTATACTTAGACAGTGTCTATCAAATTTGTTGTGGAGGTTTAGGAGAAGGTTTAGGGATTGGCAAACAGCAGTTCCGAAATGTGTCTAGATCTCCAACAATCATAGGCTCAGGCTGTCAGAATCTTTAAAACTTGCTGAAATTTATGAAAAAATGGAATTAATCTTGACAACGATGAAAATTATCCGTGAATAAGAAACGACATAATATGTTGGGGGGAGTAAATTCTGCCGAAGGAAGTAGTTACGTGACTTATGCAATTTAAGAAATGATTGGGCTTAACTGGTATGACCGAAATGGGCGAATTATCGTGTAGACATGACAATTTAAATAATTTGTTTGCCTTCATCATTTAGCTATTTAAATAGCAAGTTTCAAATTGTCACGATATTTACCTTTATAAAATACTTTCGGTTAATGGCATATGAAAGTTTACCTATCTCAATTATTATGGTAACAAAAGGATTAGAGCTTATAATATATTTGAGACTTTGAATAATAAAGAATTTTTCAGACTTTTTACTTACTAAAGAATATTTTTTTAAAGTGATTACAGAACTCCTAGGGGTGTGGTCAAGTAATAGGATAGTAGTATGGCCCGCAATTAGCCGGCTACCGCCTCAGAAAGGAACAGAAAGTATTAGACAATAACTTTACATGAACCACTATTAGATTAGATCTAAAGGCCGAGATTGAAGAATGGCATGGTTTCATAACATTTAGTAGAAATAGAAGAACCGAAATATTAAAAAGGTACGTTTCTTGGGGATATCGCCATATTGGTGGGCTCATAACATTACAATTTTTTCCGAATTCGATGTATCACCACAGTTCGAAGACTGTAAACGACAATCAAACTTGTCTGGTTCAAAGCTCATGAAGATGGTATGGCATCTAATGTATGGCTTTTTAAACAAATTTATAATAAATGGTCAATCAAAATAATTTTGGAGTGTGTCAAGTAACACAAACGAGGTGCAAGAGCCTTTATTTTTTAAAGGCAGCGTTTTCGGAAGAGCCTTATTATTTTCTACTTGGCTTTAGATACGTAAGATAGAGTAGGATCAAAGTGTTTTTTTTTATTTTCCATTTCGTCCTCCTCCAGGGAGCTTAGGGCTTCCATAAGAACTTTCTACCGAACTCTGTTTAACGCAGTTTGCTTTGCTGTGTCCCAGCTGATGTTGTGTTGGGACAATTCATTTAGTGTTGTACGACACCAGGTTGCCTTTGGCCTTCCTACTCGTCTGCTTCCTTGGGGGTTCCATTCCAAGGCCATCCTCACGATGATGCTTCGCTCTTTTCTCAGAGCATTGCCAATCCACTTGCGTGCCCATATCTGGTTACAGATAGGAACTTCACTAGGATCAAAAAGTTGTAGGAATGAATTTCAGTAAAGCGAATGAAGTGGTAGATGGGGGTAGTGGTGTCTTCCAAAGAAACTTAGAAAAACACCGATGAAGACCCACGAAGTAATAAGGGGCGCCTGAGAGGCATAAGCTATTTTGAAAGGGGCTTGTCAAAGACGACCATCGCGCCGAACGCCCGCCATATATTAGGGCGCTACTGGAATCTTAACGACCCACACAAACTTTCTTCTTCAATGAGATATGGGTTTCCTTCGCTTGTGCTGAAAGGTATGTGTCGGGCTTGACTGCTCCTGATAAGGAAGTTTCTAGAAAACGACGGCTTGCCATATTGGCTCACTCCCTAGAGCCAGTAACAGGCACCGAAGTACTTTTTTTACTTTCATCAACCCAAGAGGAACATAAAGGAAAACTAATATAGCTCTGTAAAAGATGCCCAAAGAGTCGTGTCGACATCTATAAAAGAGATTCCGGAATGTAAATTGCCTTGTCGAAGCACATGGGTACAATATCGTAGATAACTTGGGACTTATATCGAATAATTTTAGACGACATTCCATGTAACTCCTCAGCATCTTTGACTTTTACTAGATCAAGAAAATATGCCAATTAGGCAGGCATTCCCTTAGGATAATAACTGGGTTACTAACGGGACCATTGCAGAAACCTGAGTTCTATTGATATAGTGAGCTCGTGCACTCGCAGGTCTTGTGAAATTGAGGAGGATATACCGCAGGGTTTGACGCCCTTATCTAAAGAATGACATCCTACCTAGGCGGGCATTGGTTATCGATACATGTTATCACTTGACTAGATCCATCTCAAATAATTATGTTTGTATCTGATGTTGCTAGAAGGAATGCAGAGCATCTTTCCCCAATAATATTATTACCAACCCAGTCCTTCTTCTTTTCCAAGCCCTTAGCTCACATTTTTACCATAAAGTTTTCTCTGGCTAGACTCAATTTAAACTTATAAGCCTATCCGAAAGAGACTTCGCTGTTTGAATGAACTTACTATCATAAGATCGAGTGGAATTCACAGTCCCTTAGGTATATTCCTTGCTAAGTTGCACATGTTTCCGGCATTCAGCAAGTTCCCTCGATTCAACCCGCATTGAATGATTAATTTAAAGGAACTCATTATAGTGAACTATTTAGACATCTTTCCGGCATTCAGAAAGTTTCTTCGATTTAACACGCATGGAACCATAAACTCACAATAGCCCATTATAGTGAACCATTTAGACAACTTTTCGGCATTCATAAAGTTCCTCCAATTCAGCCCATACAGAAAGAACTATTAACTTACTAGAGCTCGCAATAGTGAACCAGTTCATTTAGGTTTCGCTCCGTGTTGCTATTAGTTTCGGGAATCTAATCCAAAGCCGACTTTATGCGTCTTTAATTCATACGCAGCTTACAGCCCTGGTATGCGTACCTTGGTTGTAGGAATATTTTAGCACATATGTATAAATCACTCATATAGATGCGTATATGCATATATTATATATACATATATAGTAAGTATGTACTACATAGGTAGATATGTACATAGTTGGCATTCGAATTTAAGCAAATGGCGTTGTCAGCATACTTTTGCCTGTTATTCGTTGTCGTTGCCTTTTGTTTATTGGCGACATTTTTGTTGCCTGTCAGTGTGTGCGTGCTCGAGTGTCGCTTTCGTTGTGTGTGTGAGTATCTCTGTGAGTATCTGTGTGTGTGTGTCGGCTTGCGTGTGTTTGTGATGTTACAACAGACTTTGATGACGGTCGTCGTTATGGCAGACGTCGATTTGAAATGCCTCGTTGAAAACAAACTTATGCTTATGTCGTCTGTCTTTGTGCCTCGTTGTTTTTGTTGTTGCTTTTGTTGTTGCTCTTGTTGTTTTTGTTGTGGTTGTAGTTGTTGTTGTTGTTCCCACTGCTGTCGCTATCGGTGTCGCTGTCGATGTATGCTAGCTTAGATGTATATCGCTTTTGTTGACAGTTGAATGCGCACAAACACACACACACACTAACCAACACACTCGCATACACACTCACACACTCATTCACATTCACACACTTAAAAACGAAGCCCCATTTGGTGGCAGTTTTTAGATTTTTCGCGCGTTCGCCTGTCGGCTTGTTGTCAATATTAAACTGTTTATTATTTAACAATATTTCTCACCTCACACAAAGACACACAAGCACACACAGATGCAAATGGGTCGATATAAATGAAACGGATACATTTTAAAGTCATTTTTTTGAATGTTTAAGATTTTTAGGTATACGTAAGCATAAAAATAATTTTAATTTGCAACATGACGATAATTTATCGAGCTATCGATTGAATATTTTGATTTCTTTTGAAGTCTAAAAATAGCGTGCTTAATGAGATACATTTGCTTTAAATCTATTGTCGCAGGGAATGAACTGCGATTCCGTATGCACTTATAATTATTTCTTGAGGAATAGTTTATTAATATTTTCAACCAATTTTTATTAAATTTTGGCAGGCCACGATTATTTTAATTCTGGGTAATCTTTCTATTTGACCGTTTGTGTGTTACACATTAAAAGAAAGTTTTTTTATTCAACTATGATGGAATCCGAATTTTCATGAAAATACATTGTTGAAAAGAAAATTGAATATGATAAATTATGAAGTTTCATTAATTTAATGTAGTAAGAATTTTCTGATTACAAAGTTACGAATATATCCGAAAAAAAAAATTGCTCGGCCCCCTGTGTGTTTCGTATTGAGGGTTTTTATTCAATTTAAGCAATCCAGACAATTATATTCCTTGAACATTTCTTTATTTTTATATTGTTCAAAATATCTTGTTAAATTAAAAATCGCCATTTGAATTTAAAAAAATTAAAAAAATTATAACATATCTATGATATTTCCTCACATTGAATATAAACAGAAATGTATAATAAGTCTGCGTATCCTTGACGTTGAGTAATTCCTGCAGTTCCGTCGTGATAGAAAAGGACCTCTCCGAACCATTTGATAGAAAACGAGCTTTCTCACTTTATTTGATACACTATAATGCAACTTTTTCAATTTATTAATGAAAGCTATTCTGCGACAGGCCCATGTGGCAGTAAGCGGAACCTTCTTAAACATTGATAAATAGTCGAAAAACATGGGTCTGGTTGTAAATCTCGAAAAGAAGAAACACATTCTATCTACAGGCAAGAACACAACACCACGGAGAATACATAGCTACAACTTCGAAGTTGCTAAGGATTTTGTGTACTTGGGAATCAGTATTAACGCCACAAAAAATGACGTCAGCATTGAAATCTGTCGATGGACAAATATTGCTAACCGGTGTTACTTTGGGCTAAGTAAGGAATTCAAGAGTAAAACCCACTCTCGATATACGATAATAACCCTTTACAACTCGCTCATCGCACCCGTGCTTCTCTATGGAACTGACATTGTCATCATCCTCAGATGTATCTTTGGACCGATAAATATGGATGGTGACTTCTGTATACGAATGATCCACAAGCTGTATGAGCTATACGGTGACACTGATCAAGTCCTGCAGATGAAGATTTTTTATTTGTGTCGATATGTGCGCCCCAACCAGATTACTATATATATATAATTCCCTGTTAGACCCCTTGGAGGAGGGGCATAGGGGATCTCTATTAATAACTGTTCGAACAGAACAGGGACCTACAGTTTATAGCCGAATCCGAACGGCGGTGTCTTTAATTAATAGAGACTTTCATGGCAAATAGCGTCTTTGAGCTAGCGATGCCAGTGCTAGGCAAATGCACCAGTGCTACTGCGGGGAATCGAACCACCGACCTTCGGTTTTAGAGGCGAGTACGCTACCACTTAAGCCACCGACGGCCACCAGCCAAAAAATGATTTTTTGTTGCTAATGCTTGCAATTAACGCGTATTCCGACACATAAAAATATACTGTGCTCGATCCTTTTGAGAATGATCGCATATTTTTGCGTACATAATTTCTCAAACGTTTATTACATAAATAAAAATTAATATATTTGACCTCAATGGTTGAGAAATTGTTTAAATTTTCAATTGTTTATAAAAAAATTTTTTTACAAGCATAAAAACATATATATGCAGTTAAAAAAAATGTATTTCGATAGAATAATCTCTTGTCAATCTGTAGTTAAAAAATTGTTTCAAACAGACTTTAACTTTCGGAGAAAAACGTGTCTTATCTCATCGCTGCATAAATTTTTTTAATTTTTTAATTGTTCATAAAAAATCAATCATTCAAAATTTAAAAAAAAAATTTCAGAATGTACTTCTGAATCATCAAACTCGATGCTGGCAAAATTTCATAACAAAATATGAACTTTGGTAATTTTTTGGTCCACTTGAGAAAGCCTGACCCATATATAACATATTATTCGTATAAAGGTTTGTATAGTCTGAACCTGAAGTAGCAAACATGAAGTTTGTGCGAGCCGAAGCTATATCATCATTAAAAGCTTGCTAGATGTTTAGATCTTCTCATCCCAACCCATAATAATATTCAATTTTAAAAGTTCTAAAAATTAATTTTTTTACAGTACTTTAAAAGATTTTTAAATCTTCCTCTTAAAATATTTAAGTTAAAAAAAAGACTTTTGCGGCTTCCATAGATAATACCTAGTAGCGGAATTTCTTAAAAAAATCTGTCTTGAAAAGATATATTTCAATAAAAATGTAAATATGTATTTATGTCCCAATAAAGTAGTTTCTTTTGTTGGTACTACGGATACATATACCCCCTACTTAACTCTCTTGTGGTTAAGTTCTCATTATGGATTGCTAACTAAATTGGTTGAAAAAGACTACCTGGTCATAAAATAATCTACAACTCTAATCGCAATTTGGCGAAAAAAAAGTCACCAGATAAAAAATATCTACAAAAGTCAAAGATCGAATCTTAAAGTGCCTCGTTTCCTGTGTTCTGACCCACATTTTTGTATGCTTATCATATTTTATTTATAACTGTATATTTCGCACACACACACATACACACACACTTATACAAGGTGGTAACACGAAGCTTTACACACAGCTTTGGCTTAAGCTTTTGGCTCTTTTGGCTGCTTCTGTGGCCAACACAGTGAGAAAAGCAAAGAAATTTTAATAGTTTTGCTGCCAATAAACCTTCCCCTCCCAGTGTTAGTGTATTGTACTAATCTGTGTGTGTGTATGTGTGCTTGTGTATCTGTGTGTGTGACTTCTTGGTTTGGCGGAAGACGCAACAATGGCGAAACATCTATTAAGCAGACAGCCCAAAAGTAGGCAACATCTGCTGCTTGCTGCTTTGTTGTCGTTATCAGCCTTTGACTGGCTTTGTCGTTTCTTTATATGTAGATATATTTGTGATTATGTGAATAGTAAGTATGTGAGTGTGTGTGTGTATATATTGAGTTATGTAAAGACAGCGCTGTCATTTCGTATAATAAACACACAATAAATTGTACATATTTTACGTTTATGGGACGCTTAACCGCGATGTCAACCAAAAATATTAATTTGCGTTTTGTCAATTATTTATTGATGCATAAGATTATGGATTTTATTTGAAGGGTCTCACGATGACATTTATTTTTGTACACATTTATACATTTATACATTACATACCATACGACCTAAGGAATAAAAGGATTTTAAGGCTTGTGAAATAGTAGCTCAAAATAAATCCGTCCCAAAAGAAGAGAATAAAAAAAATTCCCAAAATATCTGAAACATATTTACCAAAAATATGGCCTCAACGACTTAAAATCACTTGAAATTCCGCTAAATCACGTTTTAAAATTTGATTTCAATTTTCATCGTATATACGCTTGTTAACCCAAATGTTTATGGCTCATCATATTTCGGCCTTATCAGGCAAATGATTTATTCAATTAGGCTCAAGCTCAAAGGAGCCGCTGCAACTAGCCGCGGGCTTTTAAATGCTGTCAATGACAGACAGTCGGAAAGTCAAAGAGTCAGACAGCCCAAACAAATGGAAGTCATATCAGGAAGAGAGTAGCTTCCGTATATCGGTCACATTTGAGTTCGCTTGACTTGATTGTGACAGCGCGGCTCAAAGGAACTGGTAGACGGTCCGACACTATTGACATTGATTTGATTTCTTCACGCCACCGATAAAATGTCAACATGCCACGCACACAATGCGCCGCCCCTCAGCTCAGCACTCCCCTCATCGCATATGACGATATGTTGAGGCTTCCAGCAATTTTTTTCAGATCATTTTTGCTATGATTTATTGGCTAGTGTGTTTGCCTCTGGGGGGGTATGAATGACTCTTTGGTCTGCACATTAATATGTGCTTACTCACATCCGAGGTGGGTTTAAAGAGTTGAAGGAAATCTTGTATTAAGAGGTGACTGACGCTAGTATTTGTTTTTAGGAGAGCGTAAGATGCAGCGATATGTAACTACACTAAGTCATCAGACTGAAGAAACTTTAATCTTCAAATAAGCAGTTCTCTTTTATCTTAAAATATATCACTTCAACGTGATTAGAAAATTTTTCACGATAGCGCTAAATACGTAAAGACACAAGGACTAAAATGTGCCGGCCATGTTACACGATTATCCAAAGATACCAGGTACCAGAAGAAGTGGTCGAACACGTAAGAAAGATCTACGAAGAATTGGAATCACTAATAGGAAAGACAGACCGAGAGAAAGAGTGGAGTGGCGTCTTATACAACAGGCTTAGGTCTTACACGGATTGTCAACGACCTGGCAGAAGAAGGCTAGTCCAAGAACGTGGTACGTAAAGAACTATAGTACGTCAGGAGTCTGAAGTGCGTTGAACTTTAAATAAATAGACTTTCTGAGTCTGACAATGAAAGACTGAAGCATAATCAAAAAATTTTGGACCAGAGACCTTTTCCCCTATGAATCTAAAAGCAGGAACTTTGGTGTCTATTGCATTCTTAGGACAAAATTTATACCACATGTACATTCGTGGATTGAAGCCTCATTAAATCAGAGGAATGGAGATCTTCTACACCTTCTCCCTTCGCCCAGCCTTTTTGGCCTATCTTCACTTCAGTGTTTTTCAGGCAGAGACCATTGGTATCCAGAAGGCTCTGACGATAAAAGGAATCTTACAAGTATGAAATAAGAACATCTGTATCTACCAGGACAACCAGGCGGCTATTAACTCCCTCGCTTCGTTGACATTGTGCTTAAAGTTAGTGAAGGCCTGCCGCTAGTCTCTGGAGGATATGATGAACTGGCTAGATAAGGAACTCTTTTAAGACAAGGAGGGCCTGAGTATTCCCATGGCCAGCTGTAAACTGAGAATCTGAAACTTCTTCACCCCGTGCAGGATCAAACATGGCTGACATACTGCAGGAAAAGAACAAGTGAACTTTGCTGTCTTAACAGAGCCTAATGCTTGACCGTGCTATTGCCGGACAACGTTCCGCACCATGATTTCTGTAGGAGCTGTGCCGATGAGGAGGAGCTTGAGACGGTGAAGTAGCCTTTTTGTCACTGCTCTTTAATGACTTATCTCAGCTTTCGGAGCAGACCCCAAACTTAAGATTTCGAACTTCTTCGTGAAGAGCTTGGTATCACTTTGAGAAGTCTTCCCTACTTTTTAGGGGAGTTGGAAAAGCAGTTGCCTTCTCTATCTTAGTGATATATAGTAATGATAAAATCTGTCCAAAATATTATTGGCATACAATATTATTATTTGTCAAAATCACATCTTCTTCTTAATGACATATAATTTCACAGGGAAATAGCGATAGTATAAATACCTTTATACCTTGTATAGAGTCTGTAATGATTCAGATAAGAGCTTCCCAGATTGTCAAAAGTTGAAAACGTTTAAGAGGAAGGGGATTATTTTTAAACTACGCTACGCTTCAGGGGTGGGAGAAATCATATGGGAAATCTCAAAAAAAATTTAATTACTGTGTTACAAGGTGGGAGGGTGGTAGTCTATTTTGAGGAAAATCATCATCACTTTTTTTATGATACCAACGTGCAAAATGTTAGCCTATAAAAATAAAAACGACGATTAAAAACGATCAAGTCAGTCGCTAATGATGTATAGAGTCTCGAGCAAAGAAGATCTCGTCTTTCTTGCTTCCTTTGCATCGAAGTTTTCAAATATTTTTTGTACAAATATAGCCTATTTCATTCGTATTTTACCAGATGGGGTATTAGATGTTTTTATCTGTACCCAAAAACAAAGCGAGCCTTAAGGGGATATGGAAAAAAATATCACGGTCTTGCCTAGAACTCAAAGAGACCAACTGTACTATTATGGTAAATAAGATAATAACGCTTAAGATCGAGTTACCCAATTTTTTTGGTATTTAATTTTAATCTCAAAGAGGCCCAACTGTGGTGTTCTAAAAAAAATAAATTTTGAGTTCTTAATTTAGATTCAAATTCTGGTTTGAAATAACTGGCATAAATGGATGACATCTACTGTGCTCTTCAAAAACATTGCACTTGCTTTAACAGAGGAGATTAAAGCTCTTGATACAACTAAACTTCTGGAATTTGTTTTGGTATTCTGAAAAGTATTAACAAAAGTTTATAAAATCTAATGCAGTCAATTCATTCTTTAAAATATTAGGTTGTCAAAAAAGTCTTGCGGTATTTTTATTGAATTTTCAATTGTTCTTAAAATTGGTTATAATAATGCGATTTAAGTCAAATATGCGCCGTTTTGTTCGATGACGAGTTCCCAACGAGATGCCAACTTCATAATGCCCCTCTTATAGAAGCTCGCTTCCCTATTGTCAAAAAACTCGGAGAGCCAATTTTCACAGGACTCTCTTGTGGACAACTTCCGATTACCAAGCGCGTTCGTCATGGACAGAAATAGGTGGTAATCACTTGGTGCGAGATCCGGACTATACGGTGGATGCAAAAGAACCTCCCATCCGAGCTCCCGGAGCTTCTGGCGCGTCACCAAAGATGTGTGTGGCCTGGCGTTGTCCTGATGGAAGACAATTCGGCCTCTGTTGATCAAAGATGGCCTCTTCTGCATGAGTGCTGCATTCAAGCGGTCCAGTTGTTGGCAGTACAGGTCCGAATTGAGCGTTTGGCCATAGGGGAGCAGCTCATAGTGGATGATTCCCTGCCAATCCCACCAAACACACAGAAGAACCTTCCTGGCCGTCAATCCAGGCTTGGCCACCGTCTGGGCAGCTTCCCCGCTTTTCGACCACGACCGTTTACGCTTCACGTTGTCGTAAGTGACCCACTTTTCATCGCCAGTCACCATCCGCTTCAAAAACGGGTCGATTTTGTTGCGATTCAGAAGCGATTCGCATGCATCCATACGGTCAAAAATGTTTTTTTGCGTCAAGTCGTGTGGCACCCAAACATCGAGCTTCTTTTTCAATCCAAGCTTCTTCAAATGGTTTATAACGGTTTGATGACTCATGCCCAGCTCTTGGCCGATGCTACGGCTGCTACTATGCCGGTCTCTTTCGATCAATTCAGCGATTTTATCGCAATTTTCGACAACAGGCCTTCCGGACCGTGGCGCATCTTCGATCACCTCTGCACCAGAACGAAAACGTTGAAACCATCGTTGTGCGGTGGAAATGGAAACTGTATCGGGTCCATAAACTGCACAAATTTTATTGGCAGCATGAGATGCATTTTTGCCTTTATCGTAGTAGTACTGTAAAATATGCCGTATTTTCTCTTTATTTTGCTCCATGTTTGCGACGCTATAACTCACGAACGACTAAAAGAAAACAACAATTAATCAAACACGTGTTAGCACGTGAAAAGAGCTTTCCAAAAAGCTCTAGCGTGAACCGATGCGACGAATACAACTAGAACTACGCGCTTGCAAAGACAAGCTTGCGGAAATACCGCAAGACTTTTTGACAACCTTATATATATCACCGATATTTCTTAAACACTCCCCTTTTATATAATACATATATAAAATATTTTTATATATGTTTAGCTTTCGTTTACTGCACAGCTGGAGGACTAACTCCACAGCAAGAAGCTATTGATTTTTTACTCTCGTAGCGTCAACAAGCTGTTCACGTTACAACAACTCATTACAACTGCCAAACACACACACATACTTATATAAGTATATAGCAGACACACACACTCACAAAACTCATACTAAACGCTCACGTTGCCATCTTGTTACGATGTATCTAACAGATACATTCAATATCTTGCTTATCTGTAGAACAATTGTACGAGTATTTACTTTTTTCTAATTAAAGTTGTTCATCGAATTGGCTCAGCTCTCATGGGAAGTGTTAACTTTCTAAAAACCAAGTTAAAGGGGCAAGTTTTTTTGTTGTTTTTTTGTTGTAGTCGTTAACCTGGCCTAAAAGAGTTACGAGTCAACAATTTGTAGCAAAAACTTGCAACGTTTTCGATATGTCGTTAGCAGACATACCGAACTTGATAGATGACACAGCTTGATGCCCAAATATTTGTAATGATAAACGATGGGCATTCTTTCAATCAATCAATCAATCAGTCAGTCAGTTGCTGCAAGCAAATATGGCCTGGAACTGAAGCTGGAGCAAATACATAACTCAAAAGGTGCAACTCGGAGCAAATAAAGAAATAAATCGAAAAAGAATTGCTACGTTTGGTGTGATAGAATTTAAGATTCTTTTGCAGAGTTTGTTAAAATTTTAAGGACAATTTTTATGAAATTATTTTTGATATTTTTTCGAGTCATGAAACTGTACAGTTACAATTGAAGTAATATTTTTTTAAATTATTGAATTTATAGTAAATAAATTAAGATTATTCTTTTTTACTAAACTATAACTAAAGCTAATAACACGTAGATTTGAAGATGAACTATTTAGCGATGGCTTAAAAAATTCATAAAATTTACATATTGTATATTCAATAATAGGAAATTTAGATAGATAAAAGGCAAGTAATGCAAGTTAAAATTTTGTCTTTTGAGATTGTTATTTTATAGAAATAACTTCATTTATTTTTGGCTCTTTCTATTCTAACTTTCAGATTAAGACTAAAAATATAAGTCTAGGTTAGGTTAGGTTAGGGCGGTAGTTGGGACCGACGTCCCAACTCACTTAGGCCAAGGATAGGCCCTTTGTGATACCGCTAGAGTGAGCTAATTCACCACATTTCCCCACTTGATAGGTCCCCTACGAGAGTTGAGGAAGCCATCCGGCTGCCTAAATGAACCTTAAAAGGCATTTTGGACTCTGTTCAGAAAGTTGAGATAGATCATTTGGAAAATGTGCCTGTAGGAACCTAAATCTTTTACAGCCCAGTCCTGGGCAGTGACAGAAGAAGCGTTTCACCGTCTCCAGCTCCTCTTCATCGCCAAAGCTTCTACAGAAGTCATGGTGGGGAGCATTCAACCGGGATGCGTGGTTTCCTACCAACCAGTGTCCCGTAATGGCACGGATAGCAGATGAGCACTGGGCTCTATTCAGACAGCAAAGTTTTTTGGTTCTTTTACTGCAGTATGTCGGCCAGGGTATACCCAGGCCCTCCTTGTCTTGAAGGAGGATGCTGGTAGTTCCTTTCCTAGCCAGCTCATCCGCAATGCAATTTCCCTCAAAGTCCCTATATCCTGGGTCCCATATCAGGTGAATTGAAAGCTGCTTAGCCATTTCCCCTAGAGACAAGCGACAGTCATTCACTGACTTCATACATGAAGTCATCAAAACTAGGGACTTAATAGCCGCTTGGCTGTCCGAATATATACAGATGTTCTTATCTTGTAGGTTTCTTATTGTTATTAAGGCCTCCCGGATTGCTGTGACCTCTGCCTGAAAGACACTGCAGTGGTTCGGGAGCCGAAAAGCAATTCTAATGTCGAAATCCTCGACGTAGACGCCTCCCCCTACACGGTCATCTAGCTGGGAACCGTCCGTGTATACCTTTATCGAGCCTGCTGGGCCTGGTACCCCAGTATTCTACTCCTCTCTGGATGGAATATAGGCTCTATCTTAACATAATCTTCTAGCTCTAATTCAAGGCGTCCAATTCTAAATATAGATCAAAGCTTTGACGCATAACTTAGTTATCCCAAGAAACTCAAAATGTATGGAGTGCTTTTTGAGAATAATTGTTATCGTTACTCTTACTGAGGGTACGTTAACTGGCATGGGCAGACAGTGAAATGTAACTCTACCTGGGACTCTTCAAAAATTATAGATTTCCAGAAATCATTTTAAATTTATTTTCGAGAAATTATATACTAAGTAATGTTTGATTTTTAAAGGTTTTGATATTCTGTAATATTAATAATATAAATGATAGCAAAATAAATCCGTTCAAGCCTAGAACTGAAACATAGAGAGTTAGTACCTCTTTGGTACAAAATTCGTTGTTTTTCGTTTGTTTATGAAGATGATCAAAATTTGTTTCATAGTTTTCAATCATTCAGTACCATTTCTTTAAGGTCAGATCGATCCCAATGTGTTTGATCAAAATTATTTTCATTGTTTTCAATCATTCTATAACATTTCTATAAAAAAAACTTTTTATAATCAGGACTCATTCATCAAAAAAATTAAATGAATAAATTGCCTTTAAGGAACTTTTTAAAGTCCCTAGGCCCTCAGGGAACCGATCAATAAAAAAAACTGTAAAGGCATAAATCATTAGTTTTTCGCTAATTTATCAGATATCGTTGTCAAATAAAGCGATCGAAAAATTTAAAGGGTATACCAAATTTAGCAATATCGGTTCAATATATAACATGAAGGTATTGTAAACGAGTCCGACAATCAAATGATTTATTATGCTATTTTTCATTGTTGTGATGATATAGGAAATTTTCATGTCGACTTTATGTCCCGCATTTTATTATTTTTATACCCTGTACCGTATGGTCCAAGGGTATATTAAGTTTGTGCAAGCCGAAAATGTATGTAACATATAGAAGGAGACGTCGGAGACACCCCAAAGTTACCTAAAATATGATCAGGGTGAATAGAGAAGTCGATATACCCATGTCCGTCTGTCCGTCTGTCCGTCTGTCCGTCCGTCCGTCTGTCCGTCTGTCCGTCCGTCCGTCCGTGTGAACGCCTAGATCTCAGAGATGGTAAGAGCTAGAGTTACCAAACTTTCACATTAGATCCCATATTATTCCATAGGAGGCAAGTTTATTTTATTTTTTTGATATCGGGGATAAATTATATAGCTCCCATGGGGGTGTTTGAGACGACTTCGACAAAAAAAAGCGTTTTAGATGAATAATTCGTTTGTTTATGAAGATATCGTAACCAAATTTGATATTCGAAAGTTTTTTATAGTTCCCAATCACTGTACCAAATTTGATCGAAATCGGTGGACTATATCATATCGCTCCCATAGGACCGATCGGCCAAAATAACTTTTTTAAAGAAAAATTCGCTATATTTCGTTTTTTAATAAAGATATCCTAACCAGATTTGGCGTTTGGAAATTTTTAGACCACTTAAGCAATGTGCCAAATTTGAACAAAATCGGTGGACTATATCATATAGCTCCCATAGGTCCAATCTTCCAAAAAATCGATTTTATAACAAAATTTGTTGTGTTTCGTTTGTTTGTTAAGATATTGCGACCAAATTTGACATTCGTAAGTATTTTATAGTTCCTAAGCACTGTACCAAATTTAATCCAAATCGTTTGACTAGATCATATAGCTCCCATAGGACCAATCGGTCCAAAAACACATTTTTTATACAAAATTCGATGTGTTTTGTTTGTTTGTATAGATATTTGAAATAAATTTGGCATTCATATCTTTTTTAAGGTATTTAAGCACTGTATCAAATTTTATTGAAATCGGTTGACTATATCATATAGCTCCCATAGGAACGATCGGTCAAAAAAAAAATTTTGCTTAAAAATTCTTCTGTTTTTGGTTTTTTGTGAAGAAATCGGACGTTATTACAAGCTAGTGGTACAGGGTATCCTAAAGTCGTCCGCGCCCGACTTTACGTCCGCCATTTTTTTATTTGATGATTTTTTAAATCGTATAAATATCACTAGACCTGTCGTTGATGTACTTGAGATCCAGATGAACTTAAAATTTTATTATATTTTATATAAATGAGTATAAAGGACAGGTTGAGGATTAATTATAAAATAGGGTGGTCCATCTTTTGGTATGGCTGTTAAATACTCAGGCTTACAAGAAAAATGGTGGATTTTTGAAAAAAAAAAAAAAATAGTGTAGGCCAGTGTCAATGAAGAACCTTCTTAGGACTACTTGAGTCGAAACTTGCATACGGATCTGCATTTATAATATAGAACCGATAAAAAACTTTCAAGATCTTTCACTATAAGCACATACGGGTCTGTAGAGATAGCTGCGGCTGTGATATTATTTTTCATACTAAAATAAGTACTTTCAAACTTACATATGCCCCGTTCCGTTGGAAAATATGCGAATAAAATGCAATTAACAAAGTGACCAACAGATGGCTGACCCTATAATAAGTACTTCATAAATCACGTTATGCTTTGTTATTAGACAATATTATAAAAGTGCTCAATAAAAATAAATAAATAATTCCCTGTTAGACCCTTTGGAGGAGGGGCATAGGGGTTCTCTATTAATAACTGTTCGAGCAGAACAGGGACCTACAGATTATAGCCGAATCCGAACGGCGGTGTCTTTAATTAATAGAGACTTTGCTCATTACAATATTATTTTATTTTGTCACACTGCTTACTAAAGATTCACAAATCATTCGTATATTTTTTCTCTTTAAAATTAAGAAGTTTACATTTTTTTCCCACTCCATTATCTAACACCTATTTTCGACTTCTTTAAGCGGCTTCAAAAAGTCTTTAAAAAAAACTTTGCCTACCTTGACAAATTCTCAAACATGCCCCTCTCCTATGTCATTTATTGCAATTAATTTTTTATTTATAAAAAAAGCTTTTAGTTATGCTACAAAGTTCTAATGGCTCAATTTTTATTATATTACCGTTTTCCTCTCTATTAAGAGAAGCAAAAAAAATCTTCTATTCAGAAGAAAACTTCGTCAGTCTCTTTGCTGTCAATTTCAATATCAATTTTTCTTCATAAAAGTTAATTGTGCACTTCCTTGCATTAGTCATTGGCTTGTGGTGTCAACTCTGCGGCTTCTGAACTCCATTTTCCATTTTCCGCCTTCCAATAATGACCAAGCAGGAGAGCAACAGAGCAACAGAAGCAGCCAGATGAGCGAGGAAACCTCCTAACCGAAGACTTATATCGACTTTTGGTTAGCAACGAAATTTGGTTGCTCTACAGCTGTGAAAATAGAACAAGGCATTAAAGTTCGGGGTGTCCTGGCTTGTGGCTGTGTGTGTGTGAGTGTATTTGTATAAATGTGCGTGTGTTGCCTTTGGCAATGGTTCACATAATGGATTTCAAGCGCGTACTATATCAATTGGTATGTTGCATGGGTACACAGGGAGAAAAAACGAAAGAAAGATGACGACAATTTTGATAAGAGAGGGTCTCAGTTCCAAAAAAGTCACAAGTAGAAGGATAACAGCTCAGAAGTCCGTGAAAGCCAGCAGCAAGAAAGAAGGCGCGATATATTAGAGATCTCCAAAGGGCTCCAACCGCTTCACAAGAATGAAATAATGTTAATGCTAGGAGTCCCGTCGCAACTGTACCGTATGCCTTACACATAGTAAACAAGATTTAGATGTATCTACTAGGACTGATCCATATACAACGCAAAGGTAAAGGGTCAACCTCAGGTCAGTCTAGGCTTTGGACTTGGGGTGTTCTTCCATTCGACGAGTATGTATATCTGAGCCCCCTTTTCGAACTTTTGGAGGGGACAGCTGCTAAAGTTATCAATGGCATTTAAAGTCAAAAAATTCAGTGGCAGTGGACATTACTGCAGACAAAGAGATAGAGATTTGTGTGAAGTGTTGAAAATTTAGGTACCATAGAAGCCAGTACCTCAGAAGATCCAGAAATATTGGTTCAATGCCAATAAGCTTCCCATGTTCAACGAAAAGAAGAATTTTGACCAAAAAGTCAACTTCTTTAATTACTTTATGTTCTAATCCATAGAATGACAATAAGCTTTTATCTTAATGTAGCATCAAGGTGCTTCATCCAGCGTTTTTTTTTATTATAATTTTTTCCCCTATGAAGTAATTATTTACTCCTTGACATATGTAATCCCTAAAGGTCGCATCTCCAAGATGGTAGACAGGGGAAGCCTTCCAGACATGGGTGATAGGAGTTCAATTCAATAACGAACGCTAACCACAAAAGCCAGAGAAGTCCCACTCCGCTATAAAACCGTCATGGTCGCCCCCAAAAGTCATAAAAGGAATTGCTTTAAGCCAGCAAGTCGACCGGAATAATTCCTTGCTCAACAAACCGATATAGCAATTGCTCTCAGTATAAAAACCATAACAGTTTGACTACATGTGCTAACAATTCACAACTGGTTTAAGATTAATATACACCTAATGACAAACATTCTGCAGCCATACATTAGTTTTATTAATACTTCGTACAAAAATTATAACTTCAAAATTTACTACCTACTTTTAAATAATATTTGTAATGGTCTTTATAATGATGTAAAAGAGTTACTAGATGCTTACGGTACTTTTTACTAAAATCTCAGAAGATGGGAAAGTTACTAATGTCCTTTACTAAGGATATCGTTTTAAAATTATATATTAAAAACCAAAAACTGTCTATTCAACAAATAAAAATCATAAAAAAATTATCTTTGAAGTAGCTTGTTTTTGTGGCTAAAGATTAACGTTTCTATATTTCAGTCGGGTCATCCAAAACTGTAACGGTACTTCTACTGAACATTTATCCTCTCATTTTCAGTAGAAACTTAAAAAAGCTCAATTGATTTTCATTTTCTCAGTCTAATTGCTGCTACCAGATATATTTTTTTCTGTTACTTGTAACACGATTTTTATGAAAATCTAAATTTCGGAAGCCAAAGTCATCTACTATCGGATAATGCTGGACGTCTGTAACAATCATTAAGGCTATGGCGGCATCGATTTTTGGCTTTTTATGCGAAGAATTTTTATTAAAATTTGACCTACTTTCATAATTTTTATGGTCCCCATCGGATTTGTTTACTCTAAAACCGTCGGATAGTGAAAAAGGTTTTTTACATACCAAAGTATACTATCGATGTATCGAACAAAACCATTGATAGTATCCGTAAATAAAAACTATCGATACTAGTGATACTGCCATCGAAAGTATGCCACCTCTAGCATGAATGCCTGACCAACGAGCGCGAAAAGTAATTGGAATAGTGTTTCATTCCACTGCTCCGCAATAAAATTTGTTTCACATATAAAAGTGTACTATCGATGTATCGAACAAATCTTTCGATAGTATCCGTAAATTGAAACTATCGATATTAGTGTTACTGCCATCGAAAGTATTCCATCTCTAGCATGAATGCCAGACCAACAAGCGTGAAAAGTAA
Organism: Chymomyza amoena; assembly: GCA_037043745.1. NCBI lineage: Eukaryota > Metazoa > Arthropoda > Insecta > Diptera > Drosophilidae > Chymomyza > Chymomyza amoena. The sequence continues at coordinate 376,203 of JBAMAX010001276.1, forward strand.
TTGGAATAGTGTTTCATTCCACTGTTCCATTATAAAGGTTTTGACATACAAAAATATACTATCGATATATCGAACAAAACCATTGATAGTATCCCATCTACTCTTGTTTGTCATTTACTCTCTAACTTTCTAAGTTTCCTTAAATAAACACCAATTTCTGTTCAAGATTTCTCATTTATTGACGTGACAACGTCTTAAATTAGGTTTGTATGGGAGGCACCATTGAAAAAGTATAACGATAACCGTAACGATAAGTCTAGCGATAAATAATCGTAACGATAAGTGGCATTTTTATTTTTGATTTGCGCTCTGCTCTTATCTATAAACGAACCTGCGACTTTTTGTGAATCGCAGCAACAAGCAACGCACAGCGTCAGCCGCACCGCTTAGCGCTCAGCACCAAACCGGCACTGCTCACAGCGGTGGCTATTTTTAGGTTTGAGTGAGCGCAACTGATTAACCCCAGCGGCGCATAGCCTCTGCGGTCTGCCGAAATACTGCATTACCTCCGCAGAAAACGTAATTGATTACAAGCGCTGCGTTTCGTTTGAGGGATTGTAAGCGGAGGCAAATAGAAAAGCAGTGATCTGCCAAAAATCTGCATTACAACTGCGGAAAAAGTAATGCACAAATAGAAACTCGCACTGCGCTACCTTAGCAACACAAAATTTTGTTATTTTGTTTGCATGCTAACAAGCATAGTTCGGCCTTTCTTCTGTCAAACCATTCGTTTATACCTTTTTATTTATTATCTACTGCCGAGAAAATTTTATTTTATTAAGAGATACGAAAACGTAAAGTCTGACAACTCGTTTCACTAATTCCCTGACAATATACGTATAATCTTGATTGCGTATCAAACGTTTACTAAGTCAACTACGTTAAACAGAAACAACCATCGACTTGACTTTCGCAAGACACATTACAGCAGAAACTACTTCCTTTCATTTCCTATTTCTCCTATCATCGTCCTATCCTCAACAAAATCACTCAAATAGGAATTATTATTGTGCAATTTAATAATATTCATATCAATAAATATTCTACCGAGAAAAGACGTTGTCACGTAAAATCTTCGCCCGTAAAACCGACTTTATTTTTTTAATTACACAAAATTTTGAGTGTAACTAACAAATTTTTCTCGCTGTGTATCTATCTATAGGTGTGTGCTTTGTGCATGGGTATGTGTGAGCATTTAACACCCCCCAAAACATTAAGCTAGAGGCGTGCCAGCAATGCCGATGACAATGTCAATGCTATTAATGTTGCTGCTGTTGTTGTTGCTCTTGATGATGATGTTGTTAATGTTTATGATAATAATGATGATGATGATGTTGCGATAATGCAATTTCTCCCGCTTTGCGATTTTAAGTTGTATAGCTATCTAATAGCATCATTTGCTATTTCATGCCAAAACGAACTTCTCTGGAAATTGTAGTACATGAACAATAACAACAACAATTGAGGAATTTGACAGAGTCCTAGGAAAATCACTTAGGCACTTGGCGTAGATATATATTTCTGAATTCCGGAGTAGTTACCAAGTTACACACACAACCACACACACACACACAAAGTACTTCTTAACTGGCATTGTTGTAGTTGGCGCTTAGGAGAGAAAAATGTTGCTGCTGATTGCGCATACGCATCGTTGCACAGCTTTGAAAATAATACTTTTCCTTTGCTTTCTTTACTTTCTTTGCTTTCTTATATACCTTTTCATGGGCTATGCTTAACTCCATGACAGTGAGTTTTCTGAATGAAGTTGGCAGCAATTTATATAATAATAAAACAGCGTTTTAGCCAAAGACTTGGGGTTTTATGTTTCCCTACGTGCGTCCAACAGTTGAGATATTTATATTGAGGAAAGTATTTGTGCGGTGTAGAGAGTAATTTTTTGGTTTGGTCAGAAAATATGGTTGAAAATGGATTGTAAATCAATCTTTTGCGAAGTCTTATTTACAAAAAAAAGAAAGAATGAAGAATAAAATATATATATATTTCTATATATTTGCTGCCATATAGGAATAAAAGCTGTTTTGGGATTATGATGGTGTGGTACTGAAAATTATAACATATTTTATGTATATTTTACACAAAAAGGAATTTCAAACTTGATTTTCCGCACCTATAATTGCTTGACTTATCTGGGGATTCCGGAACAATGGGTAAATCGTATATGAAATTTATGGATTTGACATTTGATATGTTTAAGGATGTCCCATGTGTTCTGTATAAAAATAATTTTTGTAAATTTAAAACAATACAGGTGGCGTGGTTTTGGAAGAGGTTTTTCCGGTTAATTGTGTCAACTATCGGGTTTTTCAATAGGGACGGTACAAAAGTAGACCGATAGGGACAGCAAACGATCCCATATATTTTCCGTAGTGTCGAGAATATTGTGACGTCGTTGTTTTTGCCAATTTTGCCAAAAGATCTTGGCCTACAGCCTTACAAGATCAAATTGACGCAAGAACTGAGGCCGCTTGACCACCAGAAGCGTCGTATGTTCGTGAACTTGGCTGAAAATGATCCGGATTTTTATCGAAAAATCATCTATTTTCCAAGTCAACTGCTTCACAATGTGTTGATTGGCTTCATCGTTTCTTTTATTCATCAATCTAATTTGTACGCTGAGAATCGGTCGGCGAAATAACGAACCGAGCATATTATAGTCTTCTCATTTTTACATGGGTCTATCGTTCGAATGGAGAAAGTTTGCTAGTACAACGACAAATACGGAAGACCAATTTTCGGGTCAACTATGTCTCTTCAACGGTTCAAACAAATCAATCGATGTCTCCGTTTTGACGACTAGGATCGCAGAGAGAGTAGAAGAGACAAACTAGATATATGGGTTCAAAGATTGAAAGTAATTTTATTATCCAGGAGATTTCATCACTGTAGATTAGCTACTTTTTTCGTACATTCCCACGAGACCAAAATTTGGGTTACTGTCGAAGCTGAAACCTATTACGCTTGTAACTTGCGCAGTGCCAACTGTGTCGTGGTGGATATGGCAGAAGGTTTGAATGGAAGGAAAGTCACATGCGACCATTTCAAATAAGCACAGAGTCGCAGACAGGAAACTTTGCCCCATTGCTTAATGCAACAATCTTTAATAAAAATGTGTGCGCCTGTATTGAGCCAAACCATTTTTGACGCAAAAGATTGGAATCACGCTTGGTACAATGATATGTTAATCCTGCTTGACGAGAGACGCAACCCTACGTAATCCCAAAGTCATAACTAATCAACAATCAAACTAACGAGAAATTTGCCCAACATTTTAAGCAATCCTCGGAGTTGATGGAAGCATGGTCGTCCTCCATGTGCTCCCAACCGCCCTAAAACAGCTATGCTACGAACACCTACTGCATCAGCTCAAGGCAGCATCCCTGTAAGCGTTTGAGGGCCTATTTCATGGTATATATAAAATTAAATGACTAGCGCTAGCGTTTTATAACGGAGCGGGCCTTCTCGGGCTAGTGTGGCTCGCGTGAGGTCTTGGATTCGGCCCCTACCACCCATGTCTGGTTAGCTACCCGGCTCCTACACTTTGGGGGAGAGGAGAAGCTACCCAGATTGATAAATGCAAGGTGTAATTTTGCTTGATAGAGGCAAGATATCGGAAAATCTGTAATATATCGCACTTTTCTTTGGGTATTTCTTTCAATGACTTCGGGAAGATTGTCCTTCTACTTTTTCGGAACTAAAGAGCACAACACTTTTTAAGAGAAGTTTTCTGATGATGAGCTTAAATCTTGAGCCCTTACATTTTCGGATCGTAAAAAAAATTCTACATTTTTTTCTAAACTCAGATGTTTAGAGTGAGGAACGAACTGCCAAGAGACTTCGCCTGTGTGCGACCATGAACCAAGCCATTAGAAGCCATAACTGTAGTGCTGAGGCCCACTCCGGCTTTTTGTCGAGGCAGTTCTAGGGACTCAAAAATTGAAATCAGCATAGAAAAACGTCGACGGACTAATCTTGCTTACCGATGTTACTTTGGACTAAGTAGGGAATAGAAAAGTAAAACCCTTTCTGGACACACGAAACCCTTTACAAATCCCTCATCATACTCGTGCTTCTCTATGGCGCTAAAGCATGGACATTGTCATCATCTGAAATTATGATTTTAGGGGCTTTCGAGAGAAATATCTTACGACGTATCTTTACACCGATAAATTTGGATGGAGTCTTCCGTATTCGAATGAACAACGAGCTGTATGAGCGGCACTGATCTAGTTCTGTATATATTCGCTGGTTAGGTCATGTTGCACGAATGGATAATCATACCCCGGCCAAAAAGGTATTCGACCTGAGATCACTGGAAGATCGACGACGACAGGGACGCCCGCCTGTGTTTCTGGAAGAACAGGTAAAGAAGGATCTTCCTAGCCTTGGAAATGCCAATTGGCGCTGGCAAGCACAGGACAGAAACCGCTGTCGTAGGATAATTTTCACGGTCAAGACCAACATAACCGATTGTAATGGCCAAAATAGTAGTAGTCGTAGTAGTAGTTCTACAGTAATCAGTTTTCACGTTGATAAAAAAGCTATAGCTTCAAGGATAACTAAGTTGGTGTACCAATAATGTCAGCAATATTTTACTTCCTAACGCTACTTTCTGAGCAGACTATATTACACGTTCCACCATGAACAAGTTTCTAATTTAACTTTAATTATAAAACATAGATTTCCATTTTCAACTCGTACTCATAAATCACTTGCATTTTAAGATCTTGTAAAGCTAACACAAGTTTCACATTACCCATAAATTAGAAGCATTTACTTTCCGAGTAGTTTATTTCTTTGCCATTTTGCCGCCCCGACCCAGATATATATTTCATACTTTAACTTAACAGTCAATTAAGTGGCCACATCCGATATGGCAAATGTTTATTCGGTCATCAATTTGCTCGGAGCATTCCAGTCACGTATTCTCGAATTCCCTACCGAGGAACCGAAAAGTATCTTTTATAATAAGACTGTCAAGTTTAATTGCGTGGCATGGCATCGTCGAGGCAGTCGAGGTCGAATTTTAAACATACAGCTTTAATTGTGATAATTAAAATGAATAAATTCAAAAAGACAAATCTCTTTTGGCAGTCTCAAACATGTTCACAAAGGCATCATATACATATATATGTAAGTATGTATGTGTGCGTGTATCTGTGTTTCTGTGTATCTGTGTGTGAAAGCGTGCTGTTAAGCGAAAAATTATGATTTCCTTTGCTTTTGTTCTCACAGTCAATGAATTTTCCTGCAGCAACAGGACAAAAAGACGCAGGAGACAAGAGTCGAGAGAATGAAAGGTTTTTCACTTTGGTTTCCGTGTTAATATAAAGCGACTTTTGGCGGTGGGGGTTGGTCCCCCAAAACATACACATAGGCGTAAGATATCATCGTGTGTGTGTGTGTAGGTGTCTTTTTGTTTGTTTAGGTGCGTGCCAGCGTTGATTTAGATACATTTTAGTGTGTTCTCATGTTGTATCTTGGTACGCGTATCTTGTCGCTACGTTGATTTCTTTTTCGCACCGAGCTCCTCCGAGATATATTTATTTAACAGTACACAAGAGACCTCAACTACTCCAAGCTACTCTGCAATGCTTCCATGCTCGCATTTTTATGTCTTATTAGGATCTGCGCAGAGGCTCTGTGCAATTTGATGTCATATTTGTAACATCTACAAGTATGGTTAAGGATTAAACGATAACACCGTAAAAAAAATAAATACAATTTTTGGCAAACTTTCAGCTTTGAGCTCTAAATTTCGGATTTCATTTCGAATTTTCGAGTATTATTATTCTTAATTAGCAAGTACAAATGTTAAATTTTTATATTATATAAAAGAAATGTTTTACGTGTTACGGGTGTTCTCATGAACGCAATGAGGAATTTCAAATATGATTTTCGCGTGTGTTAGAGGTTGTCAATACGGAGGTTTTAAGCTTATAGTGATATGTTTGTGTGTATTGGCTCATGAAGTATATGCCTTTTTTAATATCGTGAATATAGCACAGTAGAAAATTGTTCAACACCGGGTATTAGATTACCGGACATTGGTAATTGGATATGAAGTGCAGACAGAAGGGTTGAAATTTAGTTTCTGTGGGGCAAGAATTTATTAGAGATGAGAGCTCTCTTTGGGTTTTACTGACCCAACTCAACTAATCCAAAAATATTATGATTGTCTAGATTAGCTAACTAGAGAATCTTACAAATGCAAAGTCCTCACTCGATATGTTATAATAATGATGATGTAATCTTTACATTTGAAATTTTTAACTTGTTGGCACATTATCTTGTGTCTTATTGTAATTGTAAAAAGAGAATCTTACGATGTTTATAAACTTTAAGAGTATTTAAAAAGTTTGGGCAGGACAACGTCTGCCGGGCTGATTAGTAATATTATATATTCCTTACTCAAGTAACGAATAAAGTATTTACTCTCAGTATAAAAAGCATATAAGCTTGGCTGCACGTGCTTACAATTCACAACTGGTTTAAGATTAATATACACTTATTGACAAATATCCTCCAGCTGTACATTATTTTATTAATACTTTGAACAACAAATTTTGCTTTTTTACTTTTAAATATGATTTCTGATGGTTTTTCCGTAGAGTTCGAATAACTCCTGTTTTACTTTTAATAATCCAGACTGCTCTTATAAATGAATTAAAAATTTGTTAAATAGCTGTTTTAATGGGCTTTCTGATTTTGATGTTTAGATACTATTTTCTATGGTCTCAGAAACTGGGAAAGTTAGTAACGTTCTTACGTCGAATAATAGCTTTGGAACCATTTTTAAAATATAGGTATATAATATAATAAACATAAAAATAAATAAAATAAAATTTAAGGAAATTTGAAAAACGTAAGCATAAAGCTCGTCAAGTGCGCATTGAAAAATTTATGAACTTTTAAATAAAATTACAAATACGCAATGTAGCCTTGCATCGAAGGTATAAATAGGCCCCAATTGAGACAATTTGTTTTTGAAATATTTTGTTTGTCATATACTTGATTTAAATATTACGCGAATAATTATCGAATTATTCAATTTTTAGCCTAGTTTTTGTTTATATTCTAAAATACAACTCTATCCTGTAAAAGTAAATTTTCCCAGCAATATTAAATCACTTTTAAAGCAAGTTGTTATGTGAAAAATTTGGGATACTTTCTATCAGCTAAAAATAAAAAATAATACAATATTAAAAAAGCCAATTCGGTGGAACTGAGCCTACTATATTTTTAAAAGTTCTAAGAAAATTCTTAATATTTGTGGTTGGAAACATTTTTTTTTACCAGACTATGACTTTATAAAAGTTATTTTAAAGTTTTCCATATGATATACAGAGCATAAGATTCTGAGCTCTCAAACAGTGTAAAATGTGATTGTGAAGGAAAAAAACAGAAGAGGAAGCAAGAAGTTTTGAAAAATAACAAGAAGAAGATAATGGATGTGGATGCAGTGATGAAGACAATGAGACGCAAACCTCTCTATTATCACTAGTTCAAGTTTGGTGCACAACGGAATTTCTCCTACATGTGATAAGACATTGGAGGCTTTGATCTCTCTCTTCTTGAGCTAGAAACAATACGAAGCCAAACGAATTGGAATTCCTGCAATATGTGCCGAAAATTATAGCTTCTCAAAAGAAAGAGTTAAGCAAGTGTTCATTGAGGAATTTGGTAGTAATCCTCTTAAACAGCGAGTGGTCCATGACGTTTACGGAACAAAGTGTGAAAATGGTGACATGAGATTGGATTACCAACAAATATGCAGAAAATTTTCATCACCTCCACATTGTCCACGACTGCAACTACCCCAAGAATTTCTGTCGAAGTGAATTCAATGCCTGTTTGCAAGAATTCGTCGGTAGTAGGTTCGCTAGTAGTGTTGTTCCAAACTGGAAGTTGACGATCCAACATTGGATTTCTTAAAAGAACATCCAACAGCTCCAACAAGTCATATTTTAAATACATCAATGTGATTAACATCAGAATTTAGATTTTTTGATATAATTTCAATATTAATTAAAATTAATTTGAGAATTATGAATAATTATATAAATAATTTTGCATATTAATGTTTATTCTTATATTTAAAATCAATTGAACAGAAAATTTTATTTTTTATCACTTCTGTTTTAAATATATATATATAATTATATTTTGGAATGAATCGCTTCTCGAACCATCGGCAACTGAATCGTTAAAACGTTGTTTTGTTAAAGCCAGAATAATTTAAAATTTAATTAAAATGAATTTATTATAATAAATTTAATTTTATATTTTCTTCGTTTTTGATGTTTACATATGTTATGTTAAAAAGTAACCGAATTATTATTTTAAGTTATCGATAACTTTTTCTTTGAGATACTAGATCTCCCAAGCAGGTATAAACATGTAAACCACTTTTTTTATTAAATATAACATTTTAAATTAAAAAAAAATTAGTTACATTTTTTTAAGAAATTTAGCTTTTTTTTATTTCACATTGAATTTATTTTTAAATTCTTGTAAAATTTTGTAAAACATTTTTTTAATTTTAAAATTTTTAACGAAATATTTTTACGTATATTTACAACATATCTGGATTATTTTGTGTCGAAGTGAATTTATTTTTAAATTCTTACAGATTTTTAATATTTTGTTTGTAATATATTACGACATTTCATTTCTTTTTGTTTATTTCGCAGTGAATTTATAAAGAAACAAATTTTTGTTAGTTAAAAATTAATATCATCATATCTTGGCTTTTTTTGCTGTGAATTTTCAGCATCAAATGGTATTGATCAAATTTTTTAAAGGAGTTGAGATTACTTTTGAATTTGAATGATAATAATCATAATTTTTTTATTTCACAGTAAAATATTTAAAAAAATTTGTTTGTAAATTTTAAAATTTGTGACGTCATATCCTGCCTTTTTTTCGCTGTGAATTTTTTACGCTCAAAGATAAATTGAGCAAATTTTTCAATGGTTGAGATTACTTTTGAATTTGAATGATACTAAAAAAAAATCGAAAAAAACATTATGCCCTTAGTTTCATAGCTTTATAAATCGACGTATGTTTTTAATCCTCATATTTGAATTTAAATAGATAGCCACAAAATTCTTAGAATAAAGTTAATAATAGAGTTAGGTATTAGGTTATAAGTGAGTTACTGATTCGGTCGTGTTCCAAAAAAGGAAAAAACACAACGAACAATTTTATTCATATTTTTTTTATACTATAATATAAGTGCCATCATGTCATTAACATCTACTCATTGTTATTATCTCAGAAAACATTCAAAATTTGTACGACCTGTCCAAAATGTTCAGAAATAGTTTAAAAGACAAAAAATTGAATTTTATAAGGTAATATTTTGATTGCCTACCTTAACTTATTCTAGAAATCAACAGAAATACTTTTATATGACACTGTGGCTCGTAAAGTTTAAAATATGATCAAATATGTACGTTTACTACAGCAAAGTTTTTTTTTTTATTTTTAACCCCCGACGCAAAAAGAGGGGTGTTATAAGTTTGACGTGTCTGTCTGTTTGTCTGTCTGTTTGTCTGTTTGTCTGTCTGTCTATGGCATCGTAGCTCCCGAACGCTTGCAGTGATTTCAATTTAGTTTTTTTTGTATTAAAGGTGACTTATGTGCGAGTGTTGTTGTTTGGTGAAAATCGGTTGAGCCGTTTAAAAGTTGTGGGGAGTAAAAGTGGGGAGAAAAACATCAACTTTGTCCGATTGGCTTAAAATTTGGTCCTATTGTAGCTGACGACGTCACTGATTCGAATCTGTGGTTATTTTTGCTCTATCTCTTCTCGTTTAGAAGTAATGGCCATTTGAAGTTAAAAACATAAACTTTGTCCGATTGGCTTAAAATTTGGTCCTATTAAAGCTGACGACGCCACTGATTCGAATCTGAGGTTATTTTTTCTCTATCTCTTTGCGTTTTTGCTCTATCTCTTCGCGTTTAGAAGTTATGGCCATATGAAGTTAAAAACATAAACTTTGTCCGATTGGCTTAAAATTTGGTCCTATTGAAGCTGACGACGCCACTGATTCTAATCTGAGGTTATTTTTGCTCTATCTCTTCGCGTTGGGGGACCGCTCCTAAACTAACAATTTAAATACAAATAGTCTAATTAAGCAACAAAGATTAACTTAAAAACAAAATTAAGAAAATACTTCAAAAACTTTCATAGAATTACTTCAAAAAATTTGCATGTAAGATACGACCGTCAACGACGTCTGCCCTCGCGTGTCCCCCAACGCGACGTATTTTTTTTAGAATTATTAATAGATTCTTAGGTACTTTAACATTAAGTTTCTTTTATTATTTTTCACTTTTTAAATGAAAATTACTTAAGTTCGGGGGTTTTTTAAATTTTTAATTTTTAATATGTATATCACATTCAATTCCCCTGACCTGTTCCTAAAGTGCATTCTATCTTCGGCTCAGCGCATGTTTGTTTGCTACCAAATACCTTTGGCATTAAAGCCAATTCCCAATGCCTTTTAAAATGGCGTCCCCGTCGCTGTCTTAACTTGTCTGTGTTGTGATTTTGACTTCACGTTCTACAAAATATTTTTCTTAATTTTTATATTCAGCAGATTTCATCAGGGGGACCTCCGCCAACTCAATTTTGTAGCAAAAATGTTGATTGGCAGTGTTGTTGATTTTTATGCTACAGCAATTGCTTGCACACATACACACAACCACACACACATAGATACACACACACACACACAATGACAACAACTCAACGTTAAGGCAACGGAATCTATTTCATTTTTGGTTGGTTGTATGCGTTTTATGCTCGAATTGTTTTCGGCGCTGGCTCAAAAGTAATCCCAATCCCGATTCGCGTCATGTGTGTATGTATGTGTGTGTATAATAAATATATGTGCATATATTTAGGTATATCTTTTATGACGTTTGCTTGTATTAAAATAGCCTGTAAATTTGTAAGGGCCAAAAATGTGGCTAAAGTTATACCAATTCCAGGCTAACAGGGCGTATGCGTAATTTTAAGCTATGCACGTACAATTTAGCATAGAAAATGCTTATGGCAGCCATTTTGTAGCTGCTGTGACGTGGAAGTCCTTGCAGCTGTGTGTACGTGTGTAAGTGTGTGTGTGTTGATGTGTGTTAGTGTGATTCTTCACTGTCAGTTGTATGATTAACTTTGCACAAAGCAGAGAAAATTCACACTTGAAAAAATCCTTACATTTACCACAAATGCAGCTCAAAAGGGGTTCTTCCGAAATTCGCTTTAAAAGGAATTTTTAAGTAAAAGCAAATTGTTGAGAAATGTTTTACTCGTTTGCCTTTGAAAACTTTAAAAAGCGTTTTGGCTTTCATTAAATTTTCATATAAAATTAAAAGCCAACTTCCTGTGGATTTCCAGCACAACCCCTACAAAGTTGCTTTCGTGTGTTTTGAGCCAAGTTAGTGGAAATTTTTGGCAAAAACTTTGCATGCTGCATACAAGTCAGCCATTGTTTGTGTGTAAGTGTGTGTGCAAATGTGGCTGTGTGTGTGTGTGTTGTTTCTATTGCTACACGTTGCGCATACGCCATGTTGGCTGTTTGGTTGTTGCCAACACAAGCCACAGACTCATGCATCAAACATGTGAAAATGTTGTTACTGCTGATTTCTTGTGGTCCAAACGAGTGAGTATGTGCGTGTGTGTGTGTGTTAGCCAACTTGTTTTCGCTGTTGTTTTGTTTTGGCAACAGCAAGTGTAAGGTTTATGAAATTTATTCATATTACTTTGTTGTAGTTGCTTGTTGGCTGTTTTGGCCACAGCCAAAAGTTTTGCGGCGCTTTTGGCTTACTTAGCTCTTAACGCGCTTAATTGCATGTAAACCTGCTAGGTGTAAACTTTTGTTGTTGTGCTTAAGCTTATTATTGTACATAAGTCAAAAGTGGCGTTAAACGTGTAAAAGTGGCTCAAATTGATTTGATTAAATTCCAGCTATCCAGGCAGCTATCATAGCCTTATGCTGGCTGTCTAAATGCCGGCCCACTTAATCACAGTCCTTTTGACACTCTTTGACACTGTGTGTGGGCACACACAAGCACAAAAGCCACACAATTTGATGAAAGGATAACAAAAGAAAAAGCCAATTACAGCCTTTAGGCCACAAACTGAACAGTCAATTCGTTTGACAAAAAATCCAAAGCGAAAAAGGGACACTTGAGCTTAATATCCTGCCACTGTACGTAGCACGCACGAACAATTGAAAAGAGCTTAACATTTAATTTTAGTCAGTGCATAGAATCAAAAAGGACATATGGAGTGTTTGACTAACTGACTGAATGAATGCAGGAATAAAGCCAAGTGTGTGGATTCATTCATTCAATACGTTTTGAAAATTGAAAATCTTTCATCAGGTGAAACGCACAATTTGAACTGTTATTGACAAAAGTTGACTCCCAAGAACAAAGCCTCAAAAGAGAAAAACCAACAAAATGTAGAAAATGGTAGCCAGCGCGAAGAACGAGCGTAAAGCAAAATGCCAGAGAAATTAAGCGGCACGCAAAATGGCGGGCGTATAAAAATACAAAAAAAAAGGAAAAGTAAAATTGAAAAAAACAAGAGCCGAGTCTACTCAAGTCAAGTCCCGAGTACAACATTAAAGAAGAACAAGTAAATAATTTTACTCTATTACAGTGAAGCTTCGAAAAGAATAGTTGTCAGTTAGAAAACAAAATATTTTTGTGGTGAAAATATCTTGAATTAACATATTATAAGGTTAAACTTTAGTAAAATCGGCCTTATTACGAAAGACTCGCAGTTTATACGAGAGCAGTTTGATAAGTTTGTGAGTTTTTGAATTTCTCGCATAGTACTTCGAATACAATGCTGCTTCTTCCAGCTATCATCGAAATTGCGAATATAAACAACATTTGTGATCACTTAAACTCCGAAAAATTTCTCCGTCCGATCTTTAAAGGGACATAACTTCCAAATTAGACGACTTAGCACGAAAAGAAGCCAAATTCGTGATCAATTCCGAAAAACTTTATCGTTTCATTAAATAGCTATAAAGTCCAAATGGGAAATAAGAAAATACAGCCATAAAAAAGGAAACACCAAGTAACGAGAATGGATAAAACTATTTTTGATTTCTGATTAATCAAAAGCCTACTAAATACTTTAGGGATCCTGCAGAATCAATTTCAATAGCTTAGAGTTGATATACAGAGTTCCTTTGCAATTGTAGAAGCCTAAGTTATAAAAAAAAAAAATTTCCTCGCCAGAAATCTTTGGTAAAATCCATGAAATGATACTGAATAAGTGTAAATTTTTTATTTAATAGTCCTATATTTATAAATTTCCTGAATAATACATATAATTTTATAATAAAGTAGAAAAAATAATTAAAAACTGCACTCTTAAATTTACTATATTAAAATTCACGTTCACTATAAATATTATAAATTAAAACTGTGTAATAATTTGAGTTGAAAAAAAAAATAATTGAGAAGCCTTTAGGCAGGTCAACTAAAATAAGTCTAGAATCTATTGTGATTACTTAAATTCGATCAGTATCGTAATAATGCCGACTACTAATTTCTGTCCCACACAACACACTCTGTAAAGATCTGATCAGAAGTATTTTTTTGTGTATCTAAGCATGATAAAAAAAAAGATGGACGAATAGGTAAACACATTTTTTCAGAGTCTTTAAAAACCTTATAATTTAAAAGAAATAAAAAATTAGACCAGGTATATCAAATTAAAATGAGAAATGTTAAGAAATCTTTGCTTTATCAGGAGCTTATACAACTGTCGTCATACAAATTATAAAAAAAAATTCAACGAAACGGATTGTTTGGTCTTTCAAATTTCTGATAAAATATTCATTGAATAGGTTTTATTTCTTTTTATATAGGGTGTTTTTTAGCTTATACAATCTATTAATAAAGATAGCTTCTATGCAACGAGACGGATTGTTTGGTCATTTAAATGTCTTATAAAATGTGCATTAAATTGTTTTTATTTTATATAGGGTGTTTTTTAAGCTCGTCCAGTCTTTTAATGGGATGGTTTTGTTATTGAAATCTTATATATAAAATTCTCGTGTCACAATGTTATGTTCCTTTGAAGCTTATGGACTCACGAACGGCTGAACCGATTTGGCTTATTTTGGTCTTGAAATGTTCGTGGAAGTCCAAGTATTGTTTAAGGTTGAGAAAATATAACAAAATTACGACGAAAATACTAAAAAGGACAATTTGATTTTCCAATACAAAATTTTTTTTTAATTTAGGTTGGCATTGTGTACATCAGATTAACTAATATTTTTTAGTTAATTGTTTTTGTCGAAAGGAAACACAAAAATTATAAACGTTATAAATTTTATTTTATTGAAGCACACAAAATTTCATGAGCCGTTTCGGAGGAGTATGGTAACTAACATTGTGAAACTAGAATTTTATATACAAGAAGAAACTTATGTTTTACGTATTATGGGTGTTCTCATGAACGAGTCGATGAATCTGATTTTTGCGTGTGTTAGTGGTCAATGCGGAAGTTTTAAGCCTATTGCGATGAGTTTGTGTGAATTGGTTCGTGGGATTGTGAATATGGGTTTTTGTGTGAACATACTCCTCCGAAACGGCTAGACCGATTCGCATGAAATTTTGTGTGCTTATTGGGCAGGTCTGAGAATCGGCCAACATCTATTTTTCATACCCCTATGAGATAAGGGTTGCCACTCCTAACATTTTTTTTCATTTATCGACTATACCTTCATGGTGTGTTCACGGGCTCGAACGCCGCGAAGTTAGCTGCGAAGCCTTCCACACTCCTGTTTCGCGGCTTTTGCGGACGGCGCGTTACGCAATATTTTTCAATCTGTGGTTTGTCTTGAGTGAACGTGAAAAAAAAAAGACATCCTGTCGCCATTATAGGTTAACATTATTAGTGCACGAAAACATTAATATCAGATACTGCTTACAATGCCGAGAAGAAAACTACCAAATCTCCATCAAACATGGTTAAAATGTAGTGATGGCGAGTGGTTGAAAATTTTATGATGAAATTAATCCACTCATCGATCAATCGGACGATGTTTTCCAATCGGAAAGATTCCACATCTAGACGAGCGAGCGAAGCGAGCGTGCCGGTGCGCAGCGGAGACCGTCTAGTATCTTATAAAATGTTCATTGAATAGGATTTTTTTTTTGTATTTATATAGGATGTTCTTTTTATCTTATCCCATCTTTTAATGTGGATAATTTTCTTTTTTTTACAATTTTCTTAACACTACGTCAGACAGATCAGACTAGACATATTTCGTTTTTGACAGTTAATTCAAAGTATTTTTAAATTTGATATCCACTTTTGCTTTCAGATAGGTTCCTAAATTGTTATTGGCTTTCGATCCATGCAAAGATATATATCAAAAAGTCATAAAAACGGACGAAAAAAAAAATTAAAAAAGTTTACTTTCGGAGGAAACATGATATTGCTGGACCCCTATATATAGTATTTACATACATTTAGATAGGAATTCACCTTATGTTTCGGCTCAATTAGATACCAATCAGATATATTTTCTTAGATACTCAGCGTTCTAAATCAATTTGGCATATGTTGAGCTACTTGCCTAAGGAAATAAGTAATAGGAAACAAATTTTAGATTAAGAAAAACTTTTATTTTTGTTTATACTGTTTAAAATGAATGTTTTTCGAAAAAAAGTAAAAGGGTTTCAACGTATTTTATCATGAAATATAATGCCAACCATGTATCGACTCTTAGGAACATATAAAAAGCACGTATAAGTGATTTTACTGTGTATAGGCGATAAGGTGAGTGGCAAAATTAGTTTTTTGTAATAATTGCGGCAATTCGGTATGTCAACAAAACAGTAATTTAATATAATTTGTTTATTATGAAATAATTAATAACACATATTCGAAAACAAAAATTAAGATTAAAGTAAATTACAACCGTTCAGCGGGAATTATTTTCAAGTCAATGGTCTAACCAGGATAAATAAATTTTTGTTGCATACTTATGGGCTGTCATTTGGTGCTGTTTCTGTAGGAAAAGTCCAGAAATTCGGTATAGGTGGAATAAAAACGTTATAATTCGTTTAATGTTACATAAAAATGAAAGTATCTAGTTTCCAAGTACAGCGTGGTTTTTTTAGGGGTACCCATACAGCCGCAAATTCAGCTGGAAGCCAAATTGGTGTCCCAACTATTAAAAACCACCCTTTATATTGAGAACAAATACTCAAATTTTTTTTAAGTTTATTTGAATTGCGCCTTGTTTGTTGTGGTTTAAGCTTGTGTAACTCAAAAAAAAAACACCCTTTATATTAAGAATAAATACTCAAATACGACGTTTGTTTTGAACTGAGCACCTTATTTTATATACTCAAAAAAGACGCTTCTGTTTATAAGATGAATGAATTGAACAATTAAAAGACCAAAGCCTTCAAAAATTTTAAAAACGAAATTATTTTTTGTGAATTTCTGGTTGTTTCAATTCTAATTCTGCTAGTCAAGGAGGTGATAAATCAAAAAAAAAAATTTCGAAAAAATTTTCAGCCGTTGTTCAGTTAAAAATGGAGTGAATGAAGTTTGATATAGATTGCTTTGTAATAAAAAATTTTCAAAACATTTTTAAATTTAAAATGGTTTTATTTTTCGTTTTATTCGGTGAACTTGGCAAATCAAGCTTTAAAAAATAACTGCTAGGTTAGAAACAATGCTCCACTGAGAGTCGAGGATGACAAAAAAAAATTCTAAAAATTGGTCCAGCTGCTCTTGAGTTCAAATTAGAGTAGTTTGATATAGATTGCAATACAAAATTTTGAAAAATTTTTGAATTAAAAAATTGTTATATTTCCCTTTATACGGTGAACTTGGGTAATCAAGCATTATATTAATAACTGCTAAGTTAAGAGCAATGCTCCATTGGGAGTCGAGCTTGACCGAAGAAAAAAAAGTGAAGAGCAAAGACTTCCTAACTCTTCAGCAGGAGATAATCAGCTGCCTTTAAATGTATAATAGAAAAGTGCCTACCACTGAAATCCGATCAAAAAAGATCTATAAGTGAAGCCTAGTTTTAAAAATTCGAAGAGTATTCTATCTCATATTATTGGCATTATATTCCTTTGATTCAGCATAAATAAAATCGTGTTCTATATTTAATGCACTCAAAGCTACAAAAAAATTACGCATTTAGCTTGTTAACACCAACCGATATTCACTACGCAGTGTTTCCACTGTACCACGTTTGTTTAAATGTATTTATTTTCACTGTTGGGTTAGGCTTCTTTCATGCTCCTTGCTTCTTGCTAGGCTTTTGGCTGTAGGTAAAGTGCCAGGCTATTCCAGGACACAGTTGTTCCATTTGTTTATCATCATTTGTTTGTGCTTTATTTGTGTTGCCTTTTCTGTCTCTGTCTCCGTCTCTGTTTATTGTTATTTTTTCTTTGCTTTGCTTTTGTTGTTGTTGTTGTTGCACTGTTGTTGCTACTGTCGTTCCATATAACAGGCTCAATTAGCCAGCCACAACAGAATTACGACCATATGGGTCGGCACAGTTTTCCATAAATACAACAACAACAACAAGAAGAAAAACAAAGCAAAGACAAGGCCACTAATTTGCAAAAACAGCAACGAGGTCTAGACGGAAGGCAGTTCTTAACTTAATCGATAGACAAACTGACAATTGTCACTGGTTTCAACTAGCAGCCCGCTCAGGCCGCTCAGCCCGCTTTTCTCTGTGCCCTTGTCTGACATGCTCTTTTTCAACCCTGGCTTGGCGAGGCGTTGAATTCATCAAGGTAAGCCGTATGGGGCGTATGCGTAATGTTTTTAGCTGCTATGCAAAGGCTAAAGCATAAACTTTTCTATGGTTGCTAAAACAAACAAACACATACATACACACATAAACACGTATACAACAAATGGCTGGGTTTGTATTGGTGTTAGTTTCCATTATTTTAAGACAACATTTTCAGTTAATAGACTTTGATGATAGTTGTTCCTTAATTGCATCACTTTTGGGCTTTTATTACCAGCTGCAGGTAACTCTTTAATAGCCAGAAACTTTTCTAAAAACAGGAAACAAAGCTTTTAGCAGTGACAAAAATTTGCATCTGCTGATGAGATGATGCCCTGTACTTGGTTTTACCAAAAATGGTAATTATCTGCGTTGGCTTGAAGTAAAGATAGGATAGAGGTAAAGGATGTTCTGAAGATAAATGGCTTACGGAATAGGAGAAAAAGTTTAACATATTTTGGTGAGAATAAAGAAGGACTTGGCTTAAATAATATTCGTGTTAAAAATTTTAAATGAAGATTATGGACTTGTGGACTTGTAATTTGAGTATAGGTTATGTTTATTCTGGGGAATTAAACCGACTTGAATGTCTTATGTCTTTTAAAGTAACCAAATTACTTTAACCAAATTTCCTCGTGAAAAATAAATATTAAGGGAAAACATTTTGAAATAAAATCCATAAAATCCATTATTCATATGGGATTTTTCTTTCACTATTTGCTTAAAAAGTTATGATTTTTTAATGAAAATTTTGATGAGGAGTCTGTTATGGTTTAAGCGAATATCAGCGGATTGCTAAAAATTGTTCTTTATGTTATATTGGTTTAGCATATAGATATGTAGGAGCATCGGGATGGAAGCATTGTCCCACATAGGGTTGGATGAATGATGATGATGATGATGATGATGATGATGATGATGATGATGATGATGATGATGATGATGATGATGATGATGATGATGATGATGATGATGATGATGATGATGATGATGATGATGATGATGATGATGACGATGATATCCCAAAGGCAGCCTCTGCATACTTTATTTATCAGCATATGCAAGAATGTCGACTTAAAATACTTGCCCAAAAGTATCGAATTTTACTTTTGTTGTTCTATTCACTTTTCCATTGGAATATCTTTACTTGGGAGGTATGCCCGAAAACAACCCCAAACTCTGCCACTGGCTAAGATTAAAACTGCACTTCAGTGGCCTGCCGTCTGCTTAGAGTGCTTAAGTGGTACAAAATATCCTTAAGGCATAATTGCCAATTAAGAGAGCTTGAAAACTCATCAGCTAAATTACCCTGAAGACTCGCAAAAATGTTTTAGCCTAATGGGTTTTTTTTTTAATTTATAAATTCCAAGAGGACCTTTAGACGCCAAAAGCTCCAATAGGAGGTTAGGGAAATCATAAATATTAGAGCACCCTTAGTCTAAATCTGTCTAAGTCAGCAACTATCTTTTTTTCTTAGTCACGATTTTCTATCTGGTAATATGTGAAGCGTTAACAATATGTCATGGATAAAACTTTTGCAAAAAGAAAAGATTTAAATTAGTATAGTATAGTATAAGCTACCTACAGCAGCCCTTCTTTATATAGGGCAGGCCATCGGCTGGTTTGTTTGTTAAAAAAAATTCCCATCCAATGTGGATGCTCTTCGACATTATTCAAGCTTAAAACTACTCGAACCTCTCACGAAATATTAACAGCGTCTTTTATTCGTTCAATGAATGGCAGAACAGCCAGATGAGTTTTCGCAAAAAATCATAACAAAGTGATGAAGCCCATTTCCAGCTCTCTGGTCAAGTCAACAAGTAAGACTGTCACATATGAGGTACTAAGAATTCAAGGCAGTATTACGAGAATCACTTCATCCACAAAAAACCACAGTTTGGGGCGGAATATGGACAGGTGCCATCATTAAGCCGTACTTCTTTGAAAATTATGTCGTCCAGGGACCTATCGTCGACTCCAATCCCTACATAGCTATGATAATCAAATTTTGATGGCCCAAAATTGATGGTATATATGCGTATATGCGAACGGCCCTCTAATCCTTGTAGGACTTGTAGGAACTTATTTATAAGCAAATGAGCTTTGGTTCCAGCAAGATGAGGCCACATGCCATACAACTCTAGCAATTTCGGAGAGGCTTAGTTTAGGTAATACCGAACACAATTGGAGTGCAATTTGACCACGTTGAACTATTTCCTTTGAGGGTTTTTCGAAACGCAAAGTTCATTTCAATAAGCCAGCAGCAATTCGCGAGCTCCAAAATATGTACTTGGAAAAGTCATCGAAAACTACGATGTTCGCATAGGCGAGAAATTATTCATCTTACATAAATGAATAGTTTCATGTACGAGGGGTATTCAAAAAGTAAGTTTCCCTGGTCTGGCGTTTCTCTTGTGCACCATCTAGCGGCCTCGCACTGATCACAACATCAGTGTTGAGTCTATCGATAAGAGACCGAAAATAGTTTTTTCAGCAGTATAAACACAACAAACATGGAGCTACCATTGCAAAACGTGTCCAATTGTGAATTGCGTGCAGTTATTCGTTTTTTAACTTCAAATGGACTGAATAGTAACAAAATTCACAGTGAACTAGTGGAAATTTATGGTGAGAATTGATGAGTGTGCAAATGGTGCGAAGATGGCGCGCTGATTTTATCGCGGGACGTTCAGATGTTCATGATGAACAGCGTGCAGGACGTCCAAAAACAGCCACTACGGACAGAGCTCTTGAAGCTGTTCAAAAAATTATTGAAGAGGACAGACGGCTGACCATCGATGATATTCTCGAATTGATTCCTCCTGATATTGAAATTGGCCGAACTTCAATCTTTTCAATTTTGAAGGATACGCTTGGTTACAGCAAAGTTTGCGCAAGATGGGTCCTACGCCTGCTTACCGAAAACCATAAACATCAACGAATAGTCGCTGCTCAAAAATTTTTTGAAATGGTTAAGAAAGAAGGCGATAGTCTCTACTCACGCATTGTGACGGGTGATGAAACGTGGTGTCATCATACGAATCCCGAAACAAAGCGTCAAAGCATGGTTTGGAAGAAACCAGAAGAAAGTGCTCCAAAAAAAGCAAAAATTCAACGTTCTGCTGGAAAAATCATGGCCACAGTTTTTTGGGACGAGTTAGGTGTTTTGTTGTTTGATTTTGGAACCTGGTACAACAATCAATGCGGATCGTTACTGCGAAGTTTTAAATAAGCTTAAAAATGCCATCAGACGAAAATGTCCAGGAAAATTATCCAAAAAAATCTTACTCTTTCATGATAATGCACGGCCTCATTCTGCTCAAAAAACGAGAACTTTATTGGAAAAATTCAAATGGGAAATTTTCGATCACCCACCCTACTCTCCGGATCTCGCACCAAGTGACTTTTTTCTTTTTCCAAAATTGAAAGAAAGCTTAGGTGGGCAGCATTTTGTTTCAAACGAAGAAGTCCAAACATCTGTCAAATTATGGCTCCAAAAACAGGACACGTCTTTTTTTAAAGAAGGTTTGCATAAACTCTATAACAGATACGAAAAATGTATTCAAGTCGAAGGTGACTATGTAGAAAAATAGTTTGTGAGTCAAATAATTAATAAATATTCATTATGTAACCTAAAAATTGTTTTGTACTTCATTTTAAAATTAGGGAAACTTACTTTTTTTACGAACAAAATGCAATTAACAAACAAACCAGCAGATGACTCACCCTGTATGATTATTTTGATATCTAAGCAAAAAATTAAAAAAAAAAATTGAATAAGCTATTTAAGAAACTACCCATAGAAAAAGGTTGTAAGCAAGTTTTTTCTCAGTAAACATGGAGTTTTTACTTTAAATTTGACACTTCTATAGATTTGGGCACCCTGGTACATATCCACCTTAGTTTAATCTAAAAGACTGCCGATAAGGATTAAAAAATTAGCATATAATATTTTTAAGATTATTAATTTTATTTTTCCTTAGAAATGTCGAAAAAATAACTCGACTTTGAAAAAAAATTTCGGGATCGTTCACATTTAATTGCTTCCCCAACGTGTCAAACATTATATTTTAATCCTTTCTTAACTTGAATTTAAGATAATTTTACGTTTCTAATGACTTTTAAGGAAACATACTCTGAATTTTTGGATTATAGATAAATATGGTTTGCAAATCCACTAAAAGCAAAACTGGTTGCTATTTCGGTTTGATATAAAAAAAATGGCGGACGTAAAGTCGGGCGCGGACGACTTTAGGATACCCTGTACCACTAGCTTGTAATAAAGTCCGATTTCTTCACAAAAAACCATAAACAGAAGAATTTTTAAGAAAAAATTTTTTTTTTGACCGATCGTTCCTATGGGAGCTATATGATATAGTCAGCCGATTTCAATAAAATTTGACACAGTGCTTTAATACCTTAAAAAAGATATGAATGCCAAATTTATTTCAAATATCTTTACAAACAAACAAAACACATCGAATTTTGTATAAAAAACGTGTTTTTGGACCGATTGGTCCTATGGGAGCTATATGATCTAGTCAAACGATTTGGATTAAATTTGGTACAGTGCTTAGGAACTATAAAATACTCTCGAATGTCAAATTTGGTCCCAATATCTTAACAAACAAACGAAACACAACAAATTTTGTTAAAAAATCGATTTTTGGAAGATCGGACCTATGGGAGCTATATGATATAGTCAACCGATTTTGTTCAAATTTGGCACATTGCTTAAGTGGTCTAAAAAATTTCCAAACGCCAAATCTGGTTAGGATATCTTTATTAAAAAACGAAATATAGCGAATTTTTCTTTAAAAAAGTTATTTTGGCCGATCGGTCCTATGGGAGCTATATGATATAGTCAACCGATTTCGATCAAATTTGGTACAGTGATTGGGAACTATAAAAAACTTTCGAATACCAAATTTCGTTACGATATCTTCATAAACAAACGAATTATTCATCTAAAACGCTTTTTTTTGTCGAGGTCGTCTCAAACACCCCCATGGGAGCTATATAATTTAACCCCGATATCAAAAAAATAAAATAAACTTGCCTCCTATGGAATAATATGGGATCTAATGTGAAAGTTTGGTAACTCTAGCTCTTACCATCTCTGAGATCTAGGCGTTCACACGGACGGACGGACGGACGGACGGACAGACGGACAGACGGACATGGGTATATCGACTTCTCTATTCACCCTGATCATATTTTAGGTAACTTTCGAGTGTCTCCGACGTCTCCTTCTATATGTTACATACATTTTCGGCTTGCACAAACTTAATATACCCTTAGTACCATACGGTACAGGGTATAATTAGTACCATACGGTACAGGGTATAAAAACCTTTACCAAATTTCTTGATGCATAAAGCCAGTTCTTTACAAAAAATCTGAATGGAGTAAGTACATAATATTGCATTATTTCATTACTGGCACTGTACAAAGCGTCTTTATCCCCAAAAACATGCTCAAATACCCTAATACGAACCAGCGGTCTGCTCTTGGGAGATTTTTTCGAAGTGTACTCTGAGATTAAAAAAAAAATCAAGTATTCCTTACTTAAAACACCACATTTCGAACTTAATATCAAGCCAAGTAACGATTTTCTTTAATTTAGAACTACTACTAGCTACTGAGATTAAGAATGAATTTTTTAGGTACAAAATACTTTTATTAAGCATTCTTAATAATAATAAGCTCGAAAATGGCACATAATTCGTACTTAATTCAAGATGACTTTCAAATTTATTTCGACTATTTGAGATCGTGAAGGATGTATCCGAGATCTTAGTTCATGTATAATATGTTTGAACATGAACCAACGGAACGAATCCAGTGCTTTTGGGAGATTTTTTTAAAGTGAAGAAGTATCAAGGCATTTTTCCAAATTTTGGGGGTGCGGACTGGAAAATAACTACAGCTGATCCGGCTCTGCCTAATATTAATAATCAAATAAAAGATTTAAATTTCTTCTCAAATATTTTTTTCAAATTTGTAGAACTCTTTCAACACATAAAAGAATTCTCTTGAAAGAAATTAATTATAATAATAATATAACAATGAGTTATACTCATATATCATATATCCCCCACCAGTGTTTCGATGAAACCTTTTTCACATAACAACAAAAATTGTTGTCGCCCAAAATTCTTAGACCTTTGAGGTTCCATTTGTTCATCCAGCTTCGGTTCACCTCAACACCATTTTGTTATGGACACATAATTTGAAGGTTTATTTTCATGTGGCACTTTGCGCTTTCAAAAAGCGATTCAAAATTCTACAGCTGCTATATTCGCGACCCCTTAGCGAATCTCATGCTGCATTAAGTAGGTTCTCTCTTTTAGGCTAGTCTTAAATTTACATTATATAGTATACACTGAAAGGGCTATAAGGAGTATAAGGAGTAGAAGTATATACGACTATATTATTACATTACCGGCAAAAAACGCTGCAGATAGCGCCGCAGCATTGAGGCGCCGTCACGTAGTACTGGCTCCTGTTGTTGTTGTTTTGGTTGTTGTTTTTGCTGTTTTAGTTGTTGTTGCTGCTTTGAGCTGCTTGAAGTTTTACGGCTGCTGCTGACACAATTTTGCACTGCAGCTGCAGAGCTGCGGTTGCTGCTGCAGATACACAAATATATATATATTTATATATATATAGATTTATATATATGTTTGTCTGTAAGTGCATATGTATGCAGACACTCACTCACTAACACACACACACACACGAGAACACACACACTGATGCACTTCTGCTGGCGACTAGAGCATTGAGTATACGACCAGTATGCGCTGTACACGAAACGTCAACTGAGCAGCAGCTGCATCAGGCAGCATCCAAAACGACGAAAGGACGAACGGCGAACGACAAACGAACTCTTTTACGTACGAGTAAGGAGTAGCCGAAATTTTTTCGGTCCCGGAGGCTGTTGAACTGCAACACTGAACTGAACTCTTTTTTGTTATTTTTTTTTTTGTGCCTTTCGTATAGGGCTCTGGTGTTTTAGTTGTTGTTGTGGTTTTTGGGGGCCTGCAAAAACCTGCAATCAGTTGCAGAGAGCGCCGCCTGCCGGTCAAAAACTGTGCAGGTTCAAATGTCGGCGACCGCGGTCCACATAGGCTTTGGCGAGTCAGAGAGCGGAGTGCGGCTAGGAACTACTATGTGTAGTATTTTTTTTGAGAAATTCCGCCCGAAAGTGTGCAAAGATATTTAGCCTAGTTACTTTTTTACACTGCACTGCATTTGATGCTTAAAATATATTTAAATATTTTTTGTAAAATGTACAACACTTTTTTTTCAAATTAATTATGGAAGCACATTAAACACTGCACAAAAAAACACACAGACAACTTTTTTTTGTCAGTGTACTTAACGTTTTGTTGTTGTTGCTGTTGTTATTATTTGTTGTTAAGCCGCTGTCTAGGTGAGCGTGTGTGCGCCGAGTACCTATGTATGTGTGTATTTTTATAGTAAAAATAGTAAAATGTTCGGCACTAAAAATAGGGGGAAGTGCAGCCGAAAAAAAACACAAACAAACACACACACAAAGACACAGCGTCTGTGTTGTTGTTGTTACGTTTTTTGTTTTTATTTTTGTTGTTGTTGCTGCGTTGGCCGCTGCCGCTGCTTTTTTTCGGTTTTCTGTTATGTTTTGAAGCGTAAAACGTTACACGCTCGCCCGACACACAATGAAAGACTAACGGCACCACGCAAAACTTAGCCGAATGACACAGTGACCGACGAAACAAAACGAACGACATGAAATGAAACGTTGCGAAACGCTTGAACATGAAACCAGCCATAGATAACGCGCACTTTAAACGTTAACGAGCTGCGACGGCGACAGCGACGCTTTGGCGCTTTGTGTGTGTGTTTATTGTGTGTGTGCTTTAAAGCAGTGCACAGGATAAGAAACGCAATGGCAAATGGAACAGGCGGCCAACAAACGATAAGCGCTGTGCTCTGCACGCTGCTCTCAGCGCGCTCAGCTCGCTCAGCGTAGAAATGCAGCGCCATTGTAAAGTGAGAGAGAGCGACGCAAAATGCGTTGCCATTTAATGAAATGCGGAATGGGCCATAAGGTGCTGCTGCTGGGTGCTATGGGCCAAATGCGAGGGTTGGCACGACAATATTTCATATAACCTTAAGTTTTCTATGCAAATAGGTTCGGGTCCTAGTTGGGTCCTAAATGCTGTTGTAGCAGAACTATGAACCAAGACCCATATTTTTATTATTAAAAAGGAGTTTTTTTATAGCAAATTTTGTATTACTTTATTTGTTTTCTTCTACTGATGTTTAAGTTTTTTGTGTATCCTATGATTTCTTAATTAATAATTTAGTTTAAAGGAGTTGTGCATTATAAGGTAAAGTGAATGAGAAAAATTATGATAATGATATGGAGTAGTTTTCTTCAAGTCCAAGACATACACAAAATATAAGATGCCAGCCAGACCAAAAGCATAATTGTGCCTGTTTATGGCAATTGAGGTACCGTTACGATAAGTCCAGGACAAAATTTGTACTTTTCATAGGAAATAAGTATATGTGCTTGAATAGTTATTTGCTATGCAAGTTCCATTAGGTCTATGTAGTTACTAGGAAAGTTTGAAGAGTTGTTAACAAAAATTGTCAAAAATGCTAATTGGTATGGAAATATAGTACGAAGAGCAAAAAAGGATCCTATTATCTGGGTTAAAAGTGATAAACATATTCGTTATTTCAATATGATATCAGAAAAAAATCATTAAAAAAATTTAGAAATCCACTCAATAAACAAGTGAAGGGGTGCATTTCCAAAAATTGGAGGATGATCCAATTAGGCCAATCGCCAGTTGGATATATATTATCTGAAAACCTTTCAAAAATACTAGGTCGGAATCAATTCTTATTCTTACTAAACTGAATTTAGTTTGAAACTATGAGGTGGTCCGAATTCTGATATACGGTACTGCATTATACAATTGCTCAAAATATTGATAAGAAGGGATCAAAGAACACTGAATTCGATGGAAATTTTTTTAATAGTTCGGATAATTTTAATGGTATTTAACAAGAATTGCAAAACATAAGGTATATTTTTAATATATGTATGTTAAGAACGAATCGGTTGCCGAAAACCCTTTCCAATATACATAGTTAATATATGATATTAACGTTAAGTGGAAGGATCCTACATGTGATTTATCTCGTCACGTACATACAAAGAAATATATATATTCAAATACTTGAGCTACAATTAGGTGTCATATCGGAAGGATCTACCTGCCGAAACAGAATATTTCAGCCTTTTAAGGCTTTAAGCCACGGAGCAGAAGCTTCAAAATCATACTTAAGGGAGAAAAATATGGTATTTATGGAGTAGCCGTCGACAAACTCTGGCCAAAATCTGATTAAAAATATCTTAGAGATGCGAATTAGAATCATTTTTGTTAACATTAAGATGTATTAATATTAAGAAGACGTAAAAAGCGACCCTGTAGTGGATTGAGTCCCAAATTCACTTGTTCCTCATTATGAAATTATGGCTGACTTAATGCCCTGCGGCTTAAAAGTTGTTTATAAAGTCAATTGATATTCGATATCTAAATTACATTTTTTTAAGTTATGAAAAACAATATCTATTAGTTTTTAAAGCAAAATAGAGTTATGCCCATATACTTTTTGGCAAAATAAAAATACATAAAACAATCTTTCAAAAAATAGAATATAATTGAAGCACGTAAAGCTTATATCCATGAGTTATTAGATATAGACCATTTTCTTCAAATCAGCATCAATAGATGTACCGAATTTTGTATGTGTGAGCTTAACCAACCTATGGAACGACGACTTTTTTAAGAAAATACTTCTCTTCACCATTTTTCTTGAATAGGATTTTAGCCCTAACTACTGTATTGTGCAGGGTATTCCAATGTTGACCAACGTTTCAGCCCAAGTTTAATAGTTATAATGTAATAGACCAAATTCTGTTTTTACACGATTTTAAAATAACATATTCAAGAAAAAAATTTGTATATAATTTTATTCGTTTAAGCATGATAACAAAAAGCTATTTGATTTATACTAAATTAAAGAAAACTTTTTGTTAGCCTTATCTTCTAGAAATTTCCCCCTTTCTATTTTACTCTCATAGCAGCTTTAGGATTTATTTCACGGTTTTTTTTGAAACGTGTAGGTGTAATGCGAATGAACGCATAAATAATTTTTTACTAAAATAACTTGTTGACGTATGACTGTACTAAATTATCATCAACGTCATAATAACGTTAGGGGAGCAGATAAATTTTCTGTAAGCAAAATATATAAATAAATTAAAGTTAATTTATCCAACAGCTCGTTTCGAGTTATCTATTTATAATGTGGAAAATTATGCATATCTTAACTAAGCATAGTAATTCTCTTATCAGCATCTTATAAAGATAACTTTGCGTATTTCACATTAAAAACTCGAAACGTGCTAGGATTTTATCCAATTACGTTATATACAATTTATTTTATAGCAAAATTAGTATTTTATTCTCGTTACATTGTGACAAAAAAGTTTCCGGAATTTCTAAATAAAACGCAAAATAGTTAATCTTCTTAAATATTTATTTTGCCTCCTTCAAAATATGCCTCTTCTGAAGCAATACACAATATGCCAACGATTCTTCCAATCTTCGAAAAATTTTTATAGGCGTTGGCCGGGATGGCGTTTAGCTCTCTCGTCACATTCTATGGTTGGTATGGAGTCAAAACGGGTTCCCCGGAGTGGCAATTTTAGTTTTGGAGAAGAAAAAGTCATAGGGGCCAGATCTGGACCGTACGGTGCCTGGCGATGATATTTATCGAGTGTTTTGCCTTAAATGCGATAACAATCGTGGCTCGATGAGACGGCGCGTTGTAGTTGTGCAAAATCCACGAATTGTCTGCCCACAATTCCGGCTGAATACGACGGGCCCGTTCACGCAAACGCCTCAAAACAATCACAATATACTCCTTATTGGCCGTTTGTCCCTCTGGAACGTATTCATGAGGCACCATACCACGAATATCGAAGAAAACTAAATTCCGAAACAATGTCACAGTTTATTGCACTGAAATGTGTCTTCTATCGAGTCTAAAATCAAATTAAGTTCCACCTCTTCCGCAAACTTCAACCCAACACGATTCTTTCCTTCTCCTTTTATTCCAAATTCGTCACAAAATCAATTAGCCAAATTTTGAGTTCCTGAAAAAAACTTCCAACTATTTTAAGCACGTTTCAAATATTAACATAAACAATTTTCTTTTCTATGCATCAACTTCCCAAACATTCAAGCCAACCCTCGCCATTGTAGCCCAACATTCGGTTGCGCCTTGGCGTAGGCAAGCAAGCGCGTAAGTTCTTGACACCCCGTGTTAAGTCTTGTGGAAAAATGTTGAGCTCATTTTTTGTTTTGTACGATACGCCTTGCTGGGGACTCCACAGCGTTTTCCTACCTTGACACATCCTGCCCTGCCCCACTGCCAGCCACAAGAAGTCTGAAAGTTTTCAGCTTTGGAGCTGTCTAACAGGAATGCATGGAGAGAGAGAGAGAGCGTTTGGTAGACTACAAATACTACGACGGCCCCACGGACCACCCCCAACGTAGTTGCTTAAATGAGCAGCTTGCTGCCATTTTAAAATATTCGTGGAATGCCGCGCTGAGCTCGGGGATGTCTGCGACGCGTCGTCTACTTCGGGGGGCGCCCCGAGACAATGACGGCGACAACAAAAGACGCAGCAAGAGAATGCAGAGAACGCACCGGGAGCTGTGCGAAATATCATAAAAATAAATGAGCAAAAGGGAAATTAATAAGACCCAATGCTAAGAATGATGTTACGGTTTGTTGTCAACCTATCCGAGACTGAAAGACCCAAACAACAACAATGTGGAATATGTGCCATAAAGCAGAGTGCCAAATATTGTGGGAAGTGGGGAGGGGTCTATCTAGTATTTTAACAACTTTTTGTTGCATATGACGAATTTTGTAGGTACAGTAGGGTGTCGACAAGTTGAAACCAATTATAGATAAAGGAGTATGGAATATAGGAAAATAGGAATATAGGAAAATAGGAATATAGGAATATAGGAATATAGGAATATAGGAATATAGGAATATAGGAATATAGGAATATAGGAATATAGGAATATAGGAATATAGGAATATAGGAATATAGGAATATAGGAATATAGGAATATAGGAATATAGGAATATAGGAATATAGGAATATAGGAATATAGGAATATAGGAATATAGGAATATAGGAATATAGGAATATAGGAATATAGGAATATAGGAATATAGGAATATAGGAATATAGGAATATAGGAATATAGGAATATAGGAATATAGGAATATAGGAATATAGGAATATAGGAATATAGGAATATAGGAATATAGGAATATAGGAATATAGGAATATAGGAATATAGGAATATAGGAATATAGGAATATAGGAATATAATAATATAGGAATATAGGAATATAGGAATATAGGAATATAGGAATATAAATATAGGAATATAGGAATATAGGAATATAGGAATATAGGAATATAGGAATATAGGAATATAGGAATATAGGAATATAGGAATATAGGAATATAGGAATATAGGAATATAGGAATATAGGAATATAGGAATATAGGAATATAGGAATATAGGAATATAGGAATATAGGAATATAGGAATATAGGAATATAGGAATATAGGAATATAGGAATATAGGAATATAGGAATATAGGAATATAGGAATATAGGAATATAAAAATATAGGAATATAGGAATATAGGAATATAGGAATATAGGAATATAGGAATATAGGAATATAGGAATATAGGAATATAGGAATATAGGAATATAGGAATATAGGAATATAGGAATATAGGAATATAGGAATATAGGAATATAGGAATATAGGAATATAGGAATATAGGAACATAGGAATATAGGAATATAGGAATATAGGAATATAGGAATATGGGAATATGGGAGGAATATATACAGAGTTTTTTATGAACTCATTCTCTGATCAACTAACCTAAGAACTTTAGTAATCGCAGGGCATCGCATTTGTTGAGCATCTACTGTACCCACGTTTGTTCAGCATAATCTTTGAATACTCTGGGACGTATGCGTGATATTTTTATGCTCACCTCGACTGACTCTCGTTTTATAGGTGGTCTCAGCTGTCGAACACGCTTTTGTAATAGGATTCTCCATCTTGTTGTTGTTGTTACTGTTGTTAATTTGAAAATACCAATGGAGGCTTTTATGGATAACAGAGCATAGTATTTGGTCGGGCTGAAGCAATATTGTTATGACCGAAACTACCTCTTCCACAGGCTCATAAAAAAGTTATGCCAAACAATATGGTTGGCTACTAAAAAAAGTCAGCTGTGATGGCATCCTTATTGAATGAAAACAATGGCGTGTAAAACTAGTGCGAATTTAAGGACTTTTTTCAGATTGTATAATTTGTTTGTAGTTAGCAAAAGATATGCTTCAATAGAGCCAGGCCAACTTTGATGTAGACACTTCGCTGTGCTAAATTGAAGCCGTCCTAGATGCAGCGATGCTGCGGGTGCCGTCTCATACTTGAAAAAGTCACGCCCCAACTACTAACTTAATTTATATTATTTCAAAACTTTCTTGTCAATATGTAATATATATACAAAACTTATGTACTAGTTCATTTTAGCCAAAACCAAAAGGCAGTACCCGTATAGCGGCTGATGTCATAAAACTTTTGTAAAACTTGAAAATATTTTGGGTATTCACGCTTGCTGTTGAGCTGAGGAGTTGAAAAGTTGAGGAAAATGTCAAGGTTGCGTTTCATCTCGCATCTCAACTTTTCATCTACCCTGACACTATTCTAATTTGTAGCTGTTGAGTTGTTGGGAAAGTGTCACAAAATATGCTGATTGCGATTGATTTTCAACACTGCAATATTCTGGAATATTCTGCAGCCATTTTGTTATGTGAAAATTTAAACTAAATTATGCAACTTAGCTGCATTTTGTGTACTAAATTAAGTGAATTACATTTAATTTTTTGTGGGCTGTATCAACAGCTAAATGGATTAGAATGTCAATGAGCAAAGTTTATAATTTAAAAAATTAAACTCATAAGCTAAGCGCAAATCGAACTTGGTTTGTTCAATATTTTAAAGCTTGTATAGATTTTGAATTTATACTTAAAGTCTAATTTTGAATTATTTGAAATATATATAAGACTCTCTATCGAGGACATCACACCAAGTCAAAAAAATGTCTCTAAGAGGGACTCCGAGTAAAGGAGAAAACGTGGAAAAAACTATTTTTATATTATAGAAAGATAGAGATAGGAAACACAACATTTTAATATATTGCTAATATTTTTAAATCGCTTTCGTCACTTGAACGTCTATAACTTGGGTAATTACAAACAGATTGACTTGAAATTTTGACAGGATGCATTTGAAAGATGGTAGTATTTAAAAATCATAAGGATAATCAACTGGTGTCGCCATCTGTATGTTAGGCCGAAGACTTTTTGACCCACCTGTTAATATAACTACTTTATTTTTATATATTTCGATTAGAAATCGAGTCTTTTAAGGAAACAGAAAGTTAATCAGACCATACATCTTATGCTCGAATTCTTTATTTGCATTAATTTTTTTGAGGACATTCTAAAGAATGGAGTATTTTATATTATATAATACACCTAAAATGTACTACCCAAAACTTTGAATGGATATACATTTTATTATAATATAATTCATAAAAAATTATTTAATTAAAACAAACAAATTAAAATAAAAGAGCGGATTTTGTTATGTCATGATTAAAGCCAGACTACTTACACAGAAAAAAGCACAACGTCTATTTGCAGCAGGGAATATGGTCCTTGCGAACTACGGGCACAACAAAGTTGCAGGAGTAACGTACTATAGCACGGACAATATGACCCCAGTAAGTGACTTCTGCAAAACAGTCACTCTAATGGGACCTGCCTGATGACTGAAAAATGGGCATGAACCAACGAGCCATACAAATCCTGTGTTGGGGCCGCGGTAAACTGTATAGACCCACCCATGGAGTTATCTTTCAAGTTACCGGACCATTGAAGCATCTTCCAGGCGGAGGTATTCGCCATAAAGAAGGCGGCGAAACAAGTGCTCACCTTAGAGCAAAGCCGAATGAATATTTTCGTTGATAGTCAAGCGACAATCAAATCCATGCTAGCCTTCGGCATAAATTCCAAAGGTGTACTTGCAAGCAGGGACACATAAGATGCACCCATAAGGAGATTTGCATATTTTGGGTTTCCAGCCATCAGGACATTGATGGAAATGAAATAGCTGATTCCATTAAGGATGGTTTACCACAGTGCAGAAGAAGACGCTGTAACCAGATCCGACAGAAGGGGTACAATACAACGAACTGCAAGATAGCTCGCACTATGTGCAAGAAAATCAATAACAGACTATCTGCGTATACTCTGCAACTCCCAAGAAGAGACTGTAGACTCTTAGTGGGCATACCTACTGGTCAATGCCTGACTGGAGCTCACCCTAAAAAGCTAAAGAGACTCTGGAGCACCTCATATGCCGCTGCTCCGCCTTATGTGATTAAAGACTTAAATATGTAGGAAAACTCTGACTTACATCACTGGAAGAGGCAGCCGACAGGGCTCTTCAAAAGCTATGGGCGTTCGCCACGACCAAAGTGCTTTGTACACCAGCCGCATCCTCCGGTTTCACTAAGGACTATATGTGACTCCCCCCAGGGGTCAACCGGAGTCCCCTAACCTTATGTCATACAACGTTAAGCAAACTATCGAATATAAAATGTCGAAAATCTAACCGAATCAGATCTACAAAAACCTATAAAAATTCATTATTATAAAAATTATTATTTATAGTAACAAGAGGGCGTGACTCGCATCTGTTGATTTTGTTGTTAAGCACTCATAATTTGGAACATATTTGCAAATACCTTCTAAGAAAATTTTAATTCAAACCATATCCTTTATCCATCCTTTTTATTCAAATATTGATATCGTTTATAGGCAAGAGGGGTGATTAGTGCATCTTTGGATATAACTTTTTTTGTATTTGTCCGATTTATGATAAGCTCTTTGGTATAAAGGAATTGAGATGTAGACCTAATTTCCTTTTCGAGTGTTCGCTTTCAAGTGCATCTAGAGCGTCACTTCTTTCTGCTACCTTGCCGATTCAATTCGAGTTATTATTTGCATAGTTCTGTGGGATCATTGCGAAGGGTATGGCCTATCCATGTCCGCTTTATTTCTGTCTGGGTAACTGCATTTCGGCTAGAATCGAGTTAACGATCGATTTTAGGTACAGGGTACACAAATTTTCTAGTTAAGAGTTCCTCAGAACCATTCAATATAGTAGCTAACGAGGTTATGAAATATGTATGCAGGTCTAGGCGTGGAATTACGTAGAGTCTCGTTCGCGTTTGGAATACCTGGATTGCGCAAGATATGTCTCATCTCTCATAAACTTAGCGATATCCAAGCCAAAGCGAATGATCTCGAGATCCTTGCGAGCAAAGTTGAACTCTCAATAAACGCATCCAAAATCAAAGCGATGCTCCTCAACCACACCAGCCAAGGTAGCATAACCATCTGCAGGAACACTATCGGCTTTGTCGATAGCTTCTCATACCTTGGTACCACAATTTCCACCAGTGGTGGTGTATATAGAGAATCGTCTCACCAAAGCGCGGTCAGCATTTGGACGATTGTTCCGCATATGGAGAAACCAGCAAATAAGCAAAAGAACAAAGTTGATAATCTTCAATGCGTGAGTCAGCGAGACGCGGCTGACCCCGCAGAGAGTGATATCGAAACTGCAGTCATTCGTCAACATGTACCTAAGGATTATATCCGGGATATTCTGGCCTAACTGGATATCAAACGCGGAAGTATAGCACTGTACAAGTGAAGTTCCTATCTGCACTGAGATAAGAACAGGCAAGTGGCGTGGGATCTGTTATGCTCTCTTATGCATCGATGCAGCATTTTCAGGATGTCTTCGTAATGGAACCCCAAGGAAGCAGACGAGTGGGAAGGCCAAAGTCAACCTGGCGACGTACAATATTGAACGAATTGTCCCTACACAACATACGGTAAGCAAACTGGGACAAATAAAGTCCGGTAGAAAGTTCTTGTAGGAAGCCCTAAGCTCCCTGTAGGAGCATTAAGAGGAAAAAACTATTTAAGAGTTATCGCACGTGACAGTTAAAATTTATCGATATGTCAAAATCAAAGAACATCATAAAAATTTATTTTATAAATATTTTCTAGTAATTGCTTCTCTCTTCAAAGGCCTGCCTCTTCACCCAAATTTATTTCCACGAAACAAACATTTTTTCTAAAAAAACAAATCAAATAAATTTTGCCCACTGCCATAACTTACTTTTTATATACCTAAAAAATTTCCCAAACCTTAAATAAATAACAGCTTTGAATTTTTTTGTTTTTGTGTTTTTTTTTTAGTTTTATTTATGTAGTTTTTTATTTTAATCTTTGTTTAAATCTACAAATACATTTACAGCGGAGGGCGAAAGAACAAAAAATTAAAAATGTTTACTCTTTGTTTTTGTTTGTTTTGTTGTTGTTGTATTTTTGTTTTTGTTTTCATTTACTTATTTATTTTGTTGTTACACATTTTATCGTTTTATAATTTTTGCAAAAAATTTTTGCGGTGACAAATTTTTCAAATTTACTTCGATTCGTTTTTGTTTTGTTTTTTGTATTTCCATCAAACGTTTATAGAATTTATTTTTTGTTTATAAATACTTTTGCTTTATTTATTATTATTATTATTAAATCATTTGTTTTTTATATTATGTTTTAGTTTAGTTTTCGTTTTTTTTGCTTTCACATCATTTATCAATCATAATTATCATTATTATTATTATTCAATATAATTTGTTAACAACTAATAATAATAATAATTTTGTTTAGTTTGTCATAACTAACATGCCATATAATAATCATTATCATTATCAATGTAATGATCATTAACATACGTCACTAAATTAGTAAACAAAACAAGTAGAAAAAACAGCAGCGAAAAAAGTTACCTTGTAAATGGGTTGGTGGTGGTGGTGTTGGTGTAGACACATATATACAAATAGTATATAGTTAAGTATATACTTATGTGTATATATGTGTATGTGTGTGTTGGTGTGTGTGTGAGTGTGTGGGCTGCGTGCAAGCTGGCATTATTGGCAATTGGTTGGTGCGTTTTTTTTTTTAGTTTTGTGGGTGTGACAGTTCCCGAACCGCGCTGTTAAATTTAAATTTCGAATTTTAACGTATCTTTCAATTAGCCAATATACTCAATATATATATATACCTAACTGTATGTATATATAAAAGCCAAATTGTAGACGTTTTTCCCTAGTTTGCTCGTAGAAAAGCGCCCAAAAACGAAAAAGTTTACACAAAACAGTTATTAGGGGTATTCACGCTTTTAGGCGGTGCCCCGCTGCGTCTGACTTTTCTTTAGTTTTACTCTTGTGGGTTTTACGGGTTGCTCGAAATGCACACAAAGCATATATATATATATATATATATGTATGGTTTGTTGTCCCTATAAACTTTAAATTTAAATTTAACAAATTTATTATTTATATATTTTATGCTTTGCCTATATGACATTTTTATTTATATTTACTCTCTCTCTTCTTCTTCGTCTTCTTCTTCTTTACTAGCTGCGTAAATTTTTGCAAAAATTTTTTGCTTGGTAGTGTTTTTGTTTTAGCTTTTTTGAGACCCCGCTTTAGGGAGCTGCTTAGTTACGATTTAGATTTTATTTTATTTATGTTTTTCGGTTTAGTTTTGTGTGTATTGTATAATAGCTCCGTTTATATAATCAAATTTTTTCCATATAATATATGTGTATATATATAAACAATTATAATTCTTTTGTTATTTATTATATTCTTTTTCTGTTCGTTACGTCTATTTTTATCCTCTGCTGCTTTTTGCGTTTTTCACTGCTGTTTTGGGTTTATTTTTTATCGTTTTTTTTTTTGTTTTCTTTTTTGCATGTTTCTTCCACTGCTTATTTTGTAACTACGCTAAAAATTATTTTCTTTTTTTCAATTTTATTTTTTATAATTTTTCTAAACTTCTTATATACTTTGTTTCTTCATGTGTTAGTGAGTGAGTGTGTGTGTGTATGCTGTGTGTGTGTGTGAGTGTAAACATTTTTTGTTGTTGTTCTTGGCGCTGGCTGCACACAATTTACGTTGTTTTTGTTGTTGTGGTTGTAATTAATTAAATTGAAATATTTTTGTTTTTGTTTTTTAATTTATGCTTAACTTTTAAACATAATTCGTCTAAAAAACAAGAGGCGTGTCGCTGTGTGTGTGTGTTGTGTGTTTGTTTAAATGTTTGTTGTTGCTTGTTCGTTTGTTTTTTGTTGTTTAAAGTTTATACTTTATTTAAATCTTATTTTTAGCTTTAATTTATAATTTAAATTTACTTAAACGTTTAAAATAATTATCGCTTGCATTTTTGTATTTGTTTTTACTTTAAATAATTAAATTAAAAAAATAAAATATGTAAATAGCTCGGTGAGCTTTTGCTCTTGCTGTTGTTGTTGTTGTTGTTGTAGACACCACACTCGGCTGTTGTTGTTGTTTGTTCTTGTTGTATTGTTGTGTTTTTGTGTGTGTGTGTGGAAATAAACGTTTTGTTGTAGTAGATTGCGTGTGTTTGTTGTTGTTGGTGTGGTTGTGTGTGTGTGGGTGTGTATATATATGTATGTACGTGTGTAAGTGTTTAATAGTATGTCTCCTGTTCCAACCAGCCACCGGGATTGCGACGCAAGTAGAAACGACGTGTCTCATCATAGATGAAGATGGCCAACATAAATGGAATGGCTGGGAACCACCAGACGAGTCTGTAAAAAAAGGGAAATGGAAGGATTAGTTATGTCATCAATTGGGTTAATTCTTTATATTATAATGGTATATAGAGTTCGACCAAGTGTTTGTAGAAGACTATAGAGAGATTCTCCATTAAAATCTGATCAGCTCGAACATTCGAATTAAAATATAGCGATCTATATGTATGTATATGGCTAAGATTTCGGATACCATAAGAGCTAGATACACCAGATGTAAGACTTGCTGGGGTGCGTGGGAATGCTGACAACTTCCCAATAGAAGCACCTTCAAGCTTGCTCATACTCAGACTTATGTTCCTAACCACATAAAAATTCCTACTTTCAGAGTATCCCACTAGGTTAGGTTGTATAGGAAGCTCAGATTGTGACTGAGATCACCAAGAGACCATGAAGTCCAATGTATTGCCTAATTAAAAGAAAGGGAGGAATGCCATTGAAGAAGGGGAGGGATTGTGGAGGAGAAACAAAAACTGTACGTCCCTAATCTCCTATGTCACTGATGTTGCATAATCATTTTGAGGATTTGACGAAAGCAGCCAGATCTGCTATGGGCACATAGGCTAGACTACCTAGATCCTCATAGAATGGTTTACCCAGAAACTGGGTTCGTCTTCTAAGAAGCGAGCAGTCGCAAAGCAGATGTTGGATGCTTTCTGTCTCTTCCTAATCTTTGCAGCTGCGGCTGAAGTCGTGATGGGGAACGTGCCTCTCAACCATATAGCCTATAATGCAGTGCCCCGTTACAACGCCTTCCGACATCCTACAATTGTTTTTATAGAAGCGCAGGAGTTCAGATGTTTGTTTTGGATCATATATCGGGACAGATTGCTCGGGATATGCGACAGTCGGACACCATATCCCATTCTGTTTCCGCCAGAGCTCTAGCCGTCCCGCTGATTTGCGATTCGACGTCCTGTAATGGTCTTCTACGTCCGTAACCGCAAGGTGAGCTGCCAACGCCAAGCCGTTCCTGGCGCACGCATCCGCCGCCTCGTTACCAGGGAGACACCTAAGTGACCCGGAACCCAGCAGATGGTTATTGAGTGGTGATGGTTACGGTTGAGCGCTAGCTTCGTGTTACAGATTAGTTTAATCTTTATGGTATTTGATGATCGTTCTGTGTAAATAAGCGCTAAGATTTCAAAAGCCATAAGAGCTGCAGAAACCAGGTGCAAGAATTCAGGCTGTGGTCTCCAGTAATCCGAAGTCTGTCTCGGAGCTAGTAACAGGTCTATTCTCGCAGTACTTATCTAGGACCACCTCAATCTACTAAGAAATGCGCATAAACCCTAACTAAAGAAAGTTTATAGAATTAAGTCCAAATCGAACTCCCTTTATAACGCGAAGAAAATGACGAATTTCCGCCATTGTCTTACATATGTATTCTGACATTAAACTTGACGAAGGTTAGGTAGGTATTTAGGTAGGTAGGTAGGTAGGTTAACGTCCCAACTCCCTTAAATCAAAAACAGGCCCTTTGTGATAACGATAATGGGAGTATGTGATAAGTGGATATGGAATAGACAGGAAAGATTAAGGAAATAGTAAATGTGGGAAGAGCAAGACCACGCTTAACGTGGAATTCGAACCCACAACCTCTGGGATGATAGTCTAGAGCACTGTCGCTAGGCTATCGAGGCCGTTTAACGAAGCTTAAAAAGTAAGCAAATTTAAAATCTTAATAGACCTTTTTTTAAACAAGCTAGAGGAACCTTTGCTTATAAAGAATCTAAGAATTTAACAGCAGTCATGCAAGGTTACGCCCTTCTGAGCTTTACAATCAAACAAATGTTTGTCTATAGAATTTAAACAATTTTCGTGGGAACACCCTAACTTCTCAAGAAAAGCCCCTTCCAGATTAATCTAATCTCAAGACGCATTATTCGAACCACAACAAATTAGGTTTAAATTGACGGAAGATATAGGCGCAAACAGATTTTTTTGTGCAATAGAAGTCCCTTTTTCAATTGATAGCTGCTCTTAAAGCTCCCTAGACAATCCAGCTACTTTCTCTTTCCATTTTAATACTCGCAGGACATCCCACCAACTTAAACTACGTCTAAATCCAAGTCGTTCCGTTCAGTTCCACTTATTTCCTAGAGCTATACTTACTTCAGTGGGTACATGCGCAGACCCTTTTGCATGCCCGGGCAGTAAGACAGGAAGGCAGCCAAAACGGTTTCGAAAATGAGACCAAAGTTCAGGGCCCAATTGCGCATGCCTTGCTGGAAGATGGAGTTACGACGCGTCTTACAGATGATCAAATCAGCCCATTGTACAACCACAATTGAGATGAAGAAAGCGGTGTGGCAGGTATATTCCAAGGTCTTGCGATCGCGGTAGGTCTGTTGACAGAATAAAACCAAATTAGAGCAAAGTTTACCCCAAGCTATCTTGTCCACTTACCCATTCCTGTCCATAGGAGTCAGTTAGATCGTTAACAGCCTTCGAGTCCCACATCTTACGTATGCCAAACAGTTTCATTGGCAAGAAACCGTTCTCAGCCATAATGACAAAGTACACAAAGAAACCGGCAGCAGCTTGGATCATACCAATTTGTCCATAGGCCATGGAAATCAATCTGTTGCATTAAGGGTATTCACGGGAAAATATGTTTGCATTAGTCAAAGTGTTAAAGTTTTGTCTAAAAAGATTTATGTGTGTGTTATTTTTTTTTTTTGGGAAGTTTCTTTTTTTGGTTTTGGACGCAAGACACTTGTATTAATTTTTTTTTACTTTTTTACACGATTTGGCGAGCGGTAAAGAGCGAGCATTTATAGAGCACATGCGCGGTTTGGGTGGGATTCTTGTTCTGGGGTAAAAACTTTAAGAAAATCAATTTTAAAAAAAGTTGTATATTTTTCAAAGTATTTAAGAAAGGTTTAAGGACAACTTAGTTAAAGATTAAGTTATACAGGCCTGTTCCGGAGTCAGTTACCAATTTCAACTGTTGGTTGTGTTTGTAGGCTGAAATCTTTCGATTAACTTGCGAAACAGACCCAAAGGGTTTTTAAGCGAATTTAAAGCAAAGGTACGTTACCAGCAAAGAATAGCTTAAGAGGTTTTTTTTTTAAATAGTCGCGCAGAAAAGTGATTTTAAAATTTAAAGAAAAACAAGATTTTTTTTTAAGTTTAAGTAAACATAAAAAAGTATTTAAAGGGTACAGACAGACACTCGCAAAGTAGAATAAGTTTATTCTCTAAAAAACTTGTTATTATATTAAAATTTAAGCAATGCTAACATATTTGTTATTTCAAAATTCTAAGAATACCTTTCCATTTCCTTTTTAAATGGTAGTGATTTTTTGTTAGAGCAGCCTCAAAAAATTTGAAATTTTACGAAAAACTCAAAAAATTTTAGGCAATTATTGAATATAATAATATTTTTTTACTATTAAACAAAATTAAACAGGCAACCACTAGAATTCCAGGAATTTTTTGGTTTTACAAAGTAAATTTCTTCTTTTTAAGCTTTTGTTTCAAATATAAATTTTACTTGGGTGGCCCTTTGAATTTTTTCTAAGATTTGTCTATTTGTATTCAAAAAATATTTTTTTTGGTTCTTCCAAGAAAGTTTTAGCTTTTTTGTTCAATTTTGAATTTTACTAGGTGGCCCTTCGAATTTTTCTTAAGATTTGTCGATTATGTATTCAAAAAAAAGTATTATTTTTTGGGTTCAACGAAGAAAATTTCTGCTTTATAAGCTTTATTGCTCAATATTTAATTCTACTAGGGTGGCCTGTCGAATTTTTTCAAAACAATTGTCGTTTTGTACCTAAAAAATAATTTTATTTTTGTTCTACCAAGAAAATATAAGCTTTCTAAGCTTTTTTGTTTAACTTTTAAGTTTACTAGGATGGCCCTTCGAATTTTTTCTATACTATTCTCTAAACTTTAAACTTTTTTGTAAATATTATTTTAGGCAAAACCAATTGAAACTATCATCATAACATTCTCGTATGATGAATCTGGTTTAACAAAAACCTTTACCTTCCAATTATTGAACTAAAATTTTTTTAAAAGATTAGGGGTAGTCAGGACTTCTCAAGAAATTATATTTTTATATATTCCTCGTTAAAATTGGTACATATATTTTTTTAAGAATTTTCAAATAACATTTTTAGACTTTTTTAATATTCTTTATCAAGAATTTTTAAATATAATTCTTAAATTGTGTCGAAATTTTTTGGAATTAAAAAAAATAAAATAGTAGCATTTAGTATATCTCTATTTGATTGATCTCTTTTAACCAAAAATTTCTTTAGCTTGCTCTACCTCAATTAACAATCTGCAAGCTATTCAATGAGGAACTTTTCAAGAGATTAGGGGTAGTCAGGATATCTAAGAAAAACGATTTTGATTTAAAATATCTTTACAAATCCAAGTTGAAATAAGAATGAAATCTTATTATCTTTAACAAGAATTAACTTTTTTTTAAATTTAATTTAATAAATTTTTTTCTGAATTTTAATTAAAGAAAAGCCGACTAACAGATTGGATTCTATTATCACCACATTATCGTATGAAGCAGCTGGTTTAACATAAAAGTTTACCCCTTAACTTTTAAATCATTGAAATATAAGCTTTGAAAGAGATTAGGGGTAGGCAAGACTTCTAGAAAAAATATTTATATATATATTTCGTGAAGAATTTTGATATACATACAATTTCATAAGAATTTACAAATATAATTTTTAGACTTTTTTGATATTTTTTGTAAACAGTTTTTAAATATTATTCTCAAATTGTTCGATATATTTTGAATTTAAAAAAATCCAAACAGTATTTAGTATATCGCTCTATGATGGACTTCTTTTAAAAAAAAATTCTTTGGCTTGGTCTACCTTAATAAACAGTACGGAAACTTTGCTAGATATTAAGGGTAGTCAGGATTTGTAAAAAATTGTCTTTTTTATTTAAAACGTGTTCAGCAAGAAATCCTAACTATTTGTTAAGAATTTTAAAAATAAAAACTTTTTTTTGGTATTTTACCCAAGCCAAATTTTTATTTATTATTTTATATTTTTGGTGAAATTTATTTTTTGACCTGAATGGCCCTGGCCTAACGAAATAAATTTATTGCTTGCTCTACACTAATAAATGTTCTACAAATTACTCAAACAAAAACTATTAAAGATATTAGAGGTAGTCAGGATTTTTAAAAAATAGTCTTTTTATTCAAGCTGAACTGGAAAATCTGAGGTAAGAGATACATTTTTTTAAAATAACATTTTTTTCTTCATGTAATTTTTTACCTGAATGGTCCTGACTTAACGAACATTGTTTAGCGCGCTTCACACTAAAAATTATCTACAAACTCTTCCTACAAAAACTTTTAAAGAGATTAGGGGTAGTCAGGAATTTTTTTAAATCATTTTTTCCTAAAACTTTCAGCTTTATATTGTAGATTCAGGCTGTACTTATTCCACTTTGCGAGCGCCTACTGCATAGAAAACACAAAACATTTAATTTTTTCCAACAAAAAAAACGGAAAATAATCCATTTAAGGGCTTTAAAAAAACCCCACCAAAACCGCTGCAGCGCGTCTTTTGTGCAGTTTTCCATACACATCATTGAGTTAGTATTTAATTAATTAAATATAGTATTTAATATTTTTGGATAAATGCCGCTTTACCTGAATGCTCGGGCTTGATGAGTTTAAAAGCAAATGATTTCTATTACTTTTTAGCTTGTATGCATTTAATTTTAAGGTGTTAAGACTTTACATATTACAGCGTGGATTGTGTTTTTGAGCAAAATGCTATTTAGTATTTTTTCCAATTTTTTTGAAATTTTCATTTTATAGCGCGCAAAAGCAAATCGTTGAAAATGCTTGGCAAAAAGCGTGTTTTAGCGCCAAACAGTTTAATTTAATTTTAATTGCCTTAATAATCATTAAATGTGATGAGAGAAAAGCAAAGTTCGAGGTGTTAATTACAAAAAGCATGCTTAAAAAATAAATACTAAAATACTATACAAGAAA
The DNA here is from genome assembly GCA_037043745.1 of Chymomyza amoena. Classification (NCBI taxonomy): domain Eukaryota; kingdom Metazoa; phylum Arthropoda; class Insecta; order Diptera; family Drosophilidae; genus Chymomyza; species Chymomyza amoena. The sequence goes on from JBAMAX010001276.1 coordinate 419,961, forward strand.
TACATACAAATATACAGACAGTCAAACATGCAGGCAGGGTGTTTTTTTTTGTGCTAAACTAAAAGCAAGCAAAAGCAGCTAACTAAAGTTAAAGTTACATTTTTACAAGATTTTTTTGTTTTATTTTTTAATTACTTACGCTTAGTTTAAGTTTTAAAAATTAAACAGGGCTTAAAATAAAATACTAAAATAACATAAAAGACAAAGAACTTTGGTAACCTTTAAACCTGCGACATAAAAACTTACTGCGAAGTTGTTGTACTTGGGCCGAGTAACTTGGTATCGAGTACTTTTTTAACGAGTAGTGAGTATAATCTAAAACAGAACTCAACAAACTAACTAGTAACACACTAAAACTGCGCTAAAAGTAACAGCGTAAAGCTTTTTTGGTATATTTTTGTGTTGATATGGTAACCCTAAAAGTAGCGTCTGTTTTTGTTTATGTTTAAGAACTGTACTAACTAAGGCGTTTAGTATTTAAGGTATTTGTTTAAACGTGTGTGTGGCTGTGTGTGGGTAGTAAGTGTTGGTATTTTTTGTTGGTATTTGTAAGCAAGGAGCGAGCGAGCGTTTCTGTAACTAAGCGCGGCATTTCTGTAAACTCTATATAAAAACTAGAAGCAGCTTTTTGGACTAAGTTCAGGTAAGGCTCACTAAGTTTCACGCACACAATTCAGGTGACTTAAAATATTTTAAAATTAAATTTCAAGTGGGCAGTTTTTCAAAAAAGTGGTGCTAGAAACACACACATAATATAAAACACATTGAATTTGGAAAACTTTCAAAAACGAAACGTGTAAATTTGGGACATTTTTTGAGCTTAGACAATAGACATAGAGCTCAAAAAAAGTACCAGAAATAAATGTAAAATATAACATTTAAAAATTTGAATTTGGAAAACACAATTTCATTCCACATTAAGAGCTCAAATGAAAAACATTTAAGTTGGAAAAAAAATACTGAAATTTAAAGTATACTATAGAGAAACGCATAAATATATAGTTCAGAGTTTGAAAATCATAGAAACGCATCAGCAAACGAACAAACAGACGCACTTTTTATAAATACTAGAATTTTTTTGTTTTTTGGTATTTTTTTTTTTGAAATTGTACGCGACACACACGTTAAACGAACGAAAAAAAATATATTGTATGATTGCATGTTTGTTCATTTTCTAGTTTTGAAATTCAAAAAACTAATTAACTAAAATAAACACTTTGATTTTTGGTATTTTTTTTTTGGTTTTTTTGTATAGAAACTTAGTTTTTAGTTTGTCCTGACCTGCGATTGACCAAGTTGTCGCGATATGGATCTCTCGGCTGACGCTTCATAATATCGCTCTCGGCTTGCTCATAAGCGAGTGAAATGGCCGGTATCTTGCGTTATTATATTTAAATAGTTTTATAATATTTTTTTTGCAGTTTTAAAATTAAAGAAAGACATAATAAGAGTTGAAAAAAATGTGGGAAATACAAAAGAAAAGTACTGGTTAAAATATGCGGTATTTTTTTTGGTATTTGCTGGCGCATTAAATAAGTAAATACTTGTTTTGTTTATAGGCTAATTTATAAGGTCTAAGTTAGATAGATAGTTAAGAAGAGAGAGAGCTTTATAGACAGTGTGGCATATATTGTACTTATGTGTTTTGGTATTTTTTGTTTTTATAGCATTTTTTTTTAGCTCCTGCGTACTTACGAAGCTAAAACTAAGCTAGGGCAAACGACAGCACCCAATTAACAAAATGTATTTATATAAAAGTACGTAAGGGTATTTGTAAGTAAGTAAGTAAGTAGTAAGTAAGTATTGTAGTAAGTAGTATATAAGATTTTTGCTTAGAGCATAACTTGGTATTTTTTTTTAATATAATTTTATTAAGTAGGTAATATTAAAACTAGCACAATTTGTGCCTGGATTTCTGTAAAAAATGGTTTACTACAAATGAAAACAAATTGCAATGAGTGTTTTTTGAGTTTTGAGTCAGTGAATGCGATTGATTTTGACTGTTTTGATTTTGGAGAGAGAGAGAGAGTTAGGAGCGTCTGTAAACGAGAGCATATCGTGGACTGATTTGATTGATTTTGATTCGAATGAGCTGTATGATTTGAAAACTGAGTTCTAAAATTTAGAGATACTACTTTTTATCACTTAGTATTAAAGAATTACAGAGAGAGACAGTAATAGAGAGTTACGTACAGACTCACTAAATTTAAGTTTAAACCTGCAGCTAGCATTATTTATAAAAAATACTAGATTAATCAATCTGTTACGGCGGGCCTCGTAACACTAGATACCCAAAATCGCTACGTCTTTCTTGGCTGACTTACCTTTAAAACAGACTTAAAAGTTATAAATTAAAAAAAAAAATAATAATAATTATAAAAATGTGTCTTAAATTAGAAGCGTTGTTAAAAAAATGTTGTTATGTAGTTACAAGCAGTGTTAAATATTTATAATATATCACAGAGCTTAAGTAAGAATTTTTTAAGCTATATTTTAAGTACAGTACTGTACTGCAAGCGCCATAGTCTAAGAGAGTAGTAGAATAGTAAGAGAGCAAGAGAGAGCGTAGGAGAACTTGCCAAGTTTCATTCTAAGTGAATTATTCAAAAGAGAGAGAAAAGGCAAAACTAGCTGATTGTGTACGACGGTGGGCGGCAGTAGGCGTGGCACTTCAAGTGCGCTAATTTGTAGTTTTTCTTTGTGTTCTTGGTTTTTTTTTTTTTTTTGGTATTTTCTTTGCGTTACGTTATTATGTTTCAAAAAATGAATTGAAAATATTTCAAGTTACAATATAAGTACTGAGTACAATAATGAGTATATAAATTGTATATATTTTTTAAATTTAAAATTAAACGATATATTTTGATATTTAAATTTTACGTTGGCCATAAAAAGCGCAAAAACAAATGAGACTAAAAAAATTAAGTAATAAATTTTAAAAAATACTAGAAAATACTAAAGCTGCGCAGCGCTGAATTTAAAACTAAAAGTTATAAAAAATGGCTTCTTTTTGAGATGAGTGTTTGGTACTACTAATACTAGTTAATACCAGAAATACTAGAAAATAAAACTAAAACTGCGCAGACGTAAAAGTTATATTTTTATATTTGAAAAATTAGCTATTTGAATCGATTTGAAGTTGTTACTGTCTAAAAAAATCACTATTTAGAGAAAACTATATATAAAAAAGTCAACTTTACTGGAAACATGAAACATTTAGACTAAACTGATTTTAGCAATATTATCGTAAAAAAAGAAATCAAACAAATTTAAAAAACATAAAAAAATACGGTCTTACTAAAACTTGAAACCCAATAGAAAAACTCATAAACCAAAAACATTTAACATAAAACATTTAAGGCAATTTCGATACCTTTTTTTTTGAAGCAACTTATATAAATTTGCAAACTTATATCAAAACATTTAACAAAAATAAAAACAGGCTAAGATAGACTTGAAGCTAAATTTATAAAATTTTTATAGAGTTCTTAGTAGATATAGTATTAGAAAAAAATAAAGTTGAAATAACTTTTGGTTAGTAAGTGTACTTTGCTTTTGATTTCCTTGTTTTTGATCGAAAAAGTTGTACCCGTTTTTTTTTTCAACATTACTTTTCATTTCAAGAAGTGTTACGAAAAAAAAAATATTATTATAGTATAAAATTGTAGTAGAGTTTTAAGAGAAAAAAATTCTAGATGTTTGATTGATATAGCAAGGCATTTAAGAAAATGCTAAAATTTCATTTGCGCAAATTGCTTAATCACTTTTTTCATTTCTTTTCTTGTGTAACTGTTTGGTATTTTTTTCGGTATTTTTTGTTCAGCACAAAGAAAAACTTTACCTTTCGTTGACCAGCTTGTCACAAAAGGGATTCCTGGGCTGGCGTTTCATAATATCGGATTCAGCCGTCTCATAGGCTAAGGAAATGGCTGGCACCTAAACGTGCAAGCGTTTTTTTTTTTTTTTGGTAGTAGTGGAAAAAAATAAATTTGAAAATAAATATGAAAACTTATGAAAAATAATAGCCTAGCTGGAGTAGGACGACGAGTTGGCTTGGCTTGGCTACCCTGTAAATCCTTTAAGGCCGCTGCATAGTTAATAGCAGTTTGGTATTTAACTTAATACTGTACAAGAGTCTTAGTATTTAACTTAGTTGAAAAGACTTACAGAAAGATGCTTAAATGTCGAGTGTTGTGGTTTAATGTAATAACTTAAATATAAAAATAAAAACTTAATTTAGGTTGGGATTAATTTTGAACAGATTTTACAAATTTCTTTTACTTTTTTTTGTGGGTGAGTAATACGCTACAGTTGCTGTGCAAATAATTTCGATACTTTTTGTTTGAAGTACTAGATAAACGCCAATGCAAGTGTGCACAACTTTTGCCAAAGATACAAACTGAAAATTCATAACAGAAAAACAAAAAAATATGCCAATTTTCAATTTCCACAAAATAAAAAAGTATCGTTCAGTAGCGTAACTGAAGAGCTGGTCACACTGGGCAAAATATGTAAGTATAAAATACTAGATTTAGTAAAAAAAAAACCTTTTTTACCAAGACGGCCACACTGGGTAATTTTTTTACTTTTAAGTGTGCACATCGTACAATTAGAAATGATAAATAATTTTGAATAAGGCATCTTTTATAAAATACTAGAAGTTCGCCAGCTACCCTGGTCCATTTGGATTAATTTGTAGTGTGGACGGAAACAGATGTGTTCAATAGTTCAGAAGCTCAAAAATATTTTATAAAATACTAGATTTTTAAAAAATCATTTCGTATTATTTGATTGTTACAGAAATGATCAATAATTCAGAAGCCCAGAAAAATTTGATAAAATACTAGATTTTCTATAAAATCAATTTGTGTAAATTGACTGAAATTAATATCATACAGAAATGATCATTAATTTAGAAGCTCCGAATAATTTTAATAAAATACTAGATTTTTTAAACAATCATTTTCTAATATTTGATTGAAATTTATGTCATACAGAAATGATCAATAATTTGGAAGCTCAGAACAAATGTAATAAAATACTAGATTTATTAAATAGTGTGGACACATTTATGATCAATGATTCAGAAGCCCAGCAAAATATTATAAAATACTAGATTTCCTAAATAATCATTTTGTGCTGATTGGCTGAAATTTATGTCATACAAAAATAATCATTAATTTGGAAACTCAGACCATATTTAATAAAATACTAGATTTTCTAAACAATCATTTTGTATTATTTGACTGAAATTTATGTCATACAGAAATGATCAATAATTTAGAAGCTCAGAACAAATTTAATAAAATATCAGATTTACTGAACCACTAATTTTTGTTGTTTGACTAAGACGGCTGGCTCAAATTTTGTCGTTGTTATTGTTAGCCTGGTCCAGTTGGATTAATTTGTAGTGTGGATATATAGATCAGAAAAATGTAAAAAAATACTAGATTTTCGAAACAATTATTTTGAGTTATTTGACTGTAACAGCAACAGACGAAATTTGTGTCATACAGATATTATCAATAATTTACAAGTGCAGAAAATGTTTGATAAAATACTAGATATACTAAACAATCATTTTGTGTTATTTCACTGTTGCAGCCACACTGATCTACATTTTTACGTAGTATGACCAGAGCGATCAATCCTTTTAATGATTTACATACAGAGATTTTTAAAGACAACTTAAGTGTGACCAGATGGGTCCGATTAGAAATAAATACGTTTATATTAAAAATCCATTTATATTAAGTATTCAGCATGATCTTTCGGATAACTCCCAAATTAGCTCTAAATAAGATAAGATAATGACAGGGAAGATCAAAATATTTTTCATATATATTAGGTTGTCAAAAAAGTCTTGCGGTATTTCCGCAAGCTTGTCTTTGCAAGCGCGTAGTTCTAGTTGTATTCGTCGCATCGGTTCACGCTAGAGCTTTTTGGAAAGCTCTTTTCACGTGCTAACACGTGTTTGATTAATTGTTGTTTGCTTTTAGTCGTTCGTGAGTTATAGCGTCGCAAACATGGAGCAAAATAAAGAGAAAATACGGCATATTTTACAGTACTACTACGATAAAGGCAAAAATGCATCTCATGCTGCCAATAAAATTTGTGCAGTTTATGGACCCGATACAGTCTCCATTTCCACCGCACAACGATGGTTTCAACGTTTTCGTTCTGGTGCAGAGGTGATCGAAGATGCGCCACGGTTCGGAAGGCCTGTTGTCGAAAATTGCGATAAAATCGCTGAATTGATCGAAAGAGACCGGCATAGTAGCAGCCGTAGCATCGGCCAAGAGCTGGGCATGAGTCATCAAACCGTTATAAACCATTTGAAGAAGCTTGGATTGAAAAAGAAGCTCGATGTATGGGTGCCACACGACTTGACGCAAAAAAACATTTTTGACCGTATGGATGCATGCGAATCGCTTCTGAATCGCAACCAAATCGACCCGTTTTTGAAGCGGATGGTGACTGGCGATGAAAAGTGGGTCACTTACGACAACGTGAAGAGTAAACGGTCGTGGTCGAAAAGCGGGGAAGCTGCCCAGACGGTGGCCAAGCCTGCATTGACGGCCAGGAAGGTTCTTCTGTGTGTTTGGTGGGATTGGCAGGGAATCATCCACTATGAGCTGCTCCCCTATGGCCAAACGCTCAATTCGGACCTGTACTGCCAACAACTGGACCGCTTGAATGCAGCACTCATGCAGAAGAGGCCATCTTTGATCAACAGAGGCCGAATTGTCTTCCATCAGGACAACGCCAGGCCACACACATCTTTGGTGACGCGCCAGAAGCTCCGGGAGCTCGGATGGGAGGTTCTTTTGCATCCACCGTATAGTCCGGATCTCGCACCAATTGATTACCACCTATCTCTGTCCATGACGAACGTGCTTGGTAATCGGAAGTTGTCCACAAGAGAGTCCGGTGAAAATTGGCTCTCCGAGTTTTTTGACAATAGGGAAGCGAGCTTCTATAAGAGGGGCATTATGAAGTTGGCATCTCGTTGGGAACTCGTCATCGAACAAAACGGCGCATATTTGACTTAAATCGCATTATTATAACCAATTTTATGAACAATTGAAAATTCAATAAAAATACCGCAAGACTTTTTTGACAACCTAATATATATATCAATTATTCTCAATTGAAATTTATTTCATACAGAATTGGAAGCTCACAGAAAATTTAATAAAATACTAGATTTACCAAATAATTATTTTGGGTTATTTGGCTGTTACAGCCACACTGATCAATAATTTTTACTGTTGCACACTAATGAAATGCAGTAAAAAATTAGTGTGACCAGATCGATCATCTAGAACATGATGTAATTCGCTTTTGACTTGACTTTTTTTTAAAGACAACATAAGTGTGGCCAGATTGGTCTGATTAGAAAAAATATGTATTTTACAAGTCCTTATATATTTTAAATTTAGCATGAACTTTCGAATACCACATACAAGAGCTTCATCAAAATTTATTGCTCCGAAATATTTTTGAGTCTATAAAAGTTTCTATATTATCGAACTTTATTTTAGATGCCTCTAAGATAAGATATTTGCTCCTATTTGCCTTGCCTATTATATTCTCTTGCACATTACTTCCGCTTAGTGTGACCAGCTTCTTATGCTTTTCTCAAGTAGTTACGACACCTAAACATTTGTATGGTATTTATTTTTTTTGCAATGAGGTTTACGAAATACGGCACACCATTTATTTTAATTAATCAACATTTAGAGTAAAAAAAATAGGCGTATGGATTTGGTATTTTTTTGGTGGTATTACTATTTGCATATACATATAAGTACATATCGTATTTATTGTACATATAAGTATATTTGTAAACGTTTGCTTGCAAATATTTGAACTGACTCGAAAGTAAAAGATGGAACTAGTTAAAATACTTATGCCAAAAGAATTGTACAATTGTACAAAAAATAGAATACGGGTTTAAAATAAAAATAATACTAATAATATATGATATAAACTTGTGTACAGTATGGTTCAACTAGAAATGTACAGCGAGATTTATGTGATAGAGTTGGTTGAGAGTTAAATGAACCAGATGAACCAAATGGGCGTCAAATGAACCAAATGAGCCGTCAGCTTAGATGAAAGTTAGTGTATGTACCACGTCTATGCTACAATGATTTAATGCTTTTTTTTAAATGATAATCTTACAAGTAAATATATTAGACAAGTTTTAAATATTATTTTTAAAACATTGAACGGTTTGTTAGTTAGTTTTGGCGCAATTTTCATAAGGCGATTTGGTTGCTTATTAGGCTAATTACAATCCAGCCACAGACATATATAAATGTTTAGTAGTATATAACGCGTTTTTAGTATTTTTTTTTTTGCAACAATTTACAAGTATATAATAAACATTTAAAATTGCTGCAAGTTATGGTTTTTAGTGTTAGCGTTTTATGGTGTTTATGTAAGTGAGTGAGTGTGTGGTATATAGTATATAGGGTAAGTGTGGTTTAAAAAAAATTGGCTTGATTGGCACCTTGAGTTCACTAATTTATCGTTGAAGGGATCACGTGGAGGACGCTTCATAATATCGGCTTCAGCATGTTCGTAGGCCAAAGAAATGGCTGGCACCTAAGTATTGGATTATTTTTGTAGGTAATATTAGCAATATTTTTTTTTTGCAATTTGGAGACACGTTTACGTGTGTGTGTGTTTGTGTAGGTGTTGGTCAACAGTTTTGACAAAATAAATATAAAAATTATATAAAATTTAGATTTGGGATTATATAGCACTATAAGAAAACTTAAACTAGCGGCGTTGCTTAGCCTAATACTGCATCTAGTATAGAGTATAGCCTAGTCAGGATCTAAGGTCCTTCTTTTTCCTCGCAGTTTCGCACTGTTTACCTCTCATTGACCAGATTATCAACGTCCGGATTGCGCGGTCTACGCTTCATTATATCCGCTTCGGGTCCTTCATAGGCCAGCGATATGGCAGGTATCTAAGCGCCATTTTAAATATTTTGTTACATTATATAAAACTTAAAGCTAACTTGCTCACAGACTTACATACAAAGTTAAGAGTTACATAGTCAACATTATATTAAAATAGTTTTTGGACGCGTTAGCTGTAGGAGAGTTCATCACTTACCATGTCAGTGCCCAAATCGATGCAGAGAATTGTTACAGTACCCAATGGCAGTGGTATGTCGCACAAGATGAAAGCCAAGAACGGTGAGATTTCGGGAATGTTCGAGGTCAGTGTATAGGCAATGGATTTCTTAAGGTTATCGAAAATCAAGCGACCCTCCTCAACACCAGTAACAATGGAGGCGAAGTTATCATCCAGCAAGATCATGTCAGCGGCCTAAAAACAAAAAATCAGTCATCACCAAGCAGCATAAAGGCGAAAGACTTCCCCCAACTTACCTGCTTGGACACATCGGAGCCAGCAATACCCATAGCAACACCAATATCGGCCTTCTTGAGAGCAGGTGAATCGTTGACACCATCACCAGTTACAGCCACAATAGCACCCATGCGTTGGCAACCCTCAACAATAATCAATTTCTGCTGGGGTGAGGTACGTGCAAATACAATTTCCGTATGATAACGCAGAATCTCGTCCAACTGATCGGTGGAAACATCGCGCAGCTCAGCACCGTGCACAACAGCGGCCTTAGCTTCACGTGGATTCACCTCAGAGACGGGAATATTCAAACGTTGAGCAATATCCTCAACAGTTTCGTTGCCCTCCGAAATAATGCCGACAGATTTGGCAATAGCTTTGGCAGTGATTGGATGATCACCAGTAACCATGATGACTTTGATACCAGCAGAACGGCATTTGGCCACAGCATCGGGCACAGCAGCACGTGGAGGATCAATCATGGACATAAGGCCAACGAAACGTAGATTATCAATGGGGAAGTTAATGTCATCGGTATTGAATTTAAAGCCAGATCCATATTTGTCTGATGGCAGCATAAAGTCACAGAAGCCAAGCACACGCTCGCCCAAACCTCCCAGTTCCATGTAGGCATTATTGAAAGCTTCCTTCATTTCTTCGTCCAGCACCTTTTCCTTGCCGTTAATGAAAATAGTCGAGCAACGTTCCAATATACGCTCGGGAGCACCCTTCATGACAAGCAGATAACGTGGATCATTGGTGTCCTCGGTCTCATGTATGGATACCTGATATTTGTTGGTAGAGTTGAATGGCACCTCAGCAATCTTCTTGTTGCGCTTGCGAATGCTCAAAACATCACCCAAGGCCAGCTCCATGCACTTGAGCAGAGCAGCCTCAGAGGCATCACCGCTGACTTCCTTCTTTAGAATAGGCACACCGTCCTGGCCACCTTTGAACTCGGCACGGTTACAGAGAGTGGCAATGCGAGAGAGCGCCTTGAAGCCAGGGCTAGTTCTATCGTATTGAACACCCGACTGATCCTCAGTAGTATCAGCTTCAATGATCTGATTGTCGAACCACATGTGAGCGACGGTCATACGATTTTGTGTTAGTGTGCCGGTCTTATCGGAGCAAATGGTCGAGGTGGAGCCCAGAGTTTCGACAGCTTCCAAATTCTTGACCAAACAATTCTTAGAGGCCATACGCTTGGCAGTCAGGGTCAAGCACACAGTGACAGTGGCTAACAGACCCTCGGGTACGTTGGCTACAATAATACCAATAAGGAAGATAACAGCATCCAGCCAGTGATAGCCCAAAATGAAGGCAATAACGAAGAAGGTAACACCCAGGAACACAGCGACGCCGGTAATCAAATGAATGAAATGATGAATTTCCTTGGCAATGGGTGTCTCGCCAGTATCCAGACCAGAGGCCAAACCAGCAATACGTCCCATAACAGTGTGATCGCCGCAGCTAATGACCACACCCTTGGCTGTGCCCTCTACAGCATTGGTCGAGAAGAAGGCCAAGTTTTTAGTTTCCAGGGGATTCTCATGGGTGAATTCGGCGCCACGCGACTGTGGCTCAGATTCACCTGTCAAGGAGGAGTTATCCACCTTGAAGTTACGCGCCTCAATAATGCGAATGTCAGCGGGTATGCGATCACCGAATTTTACTTCAACCACGTCGCCCAGTACAAGGTCCTCGGCACGCAGTGTCAGTTTCTCGCCCTCGCGAATGACAGTCGCAAATTGAGGCACCATGTTCTTGAAAGATTCCATAATCTTTGAACTTTTCGATTCCTACGGAAGTAATAAGCGTGGTAAGGTATAAGCATGATCAAATGTAAGCTGTAAGCGTGTATGGAGTAGATATGTACCTGATAGTATGAGAAGATGCCCGTCACAATGACGACAGCGGAAAGTACAATACCCAAATACAAGTTATCATCGGCTGGCTCCTCGCTGGTACTGGCCTGAATGGAGTAGGCGACGAAGCAGAGTATAGCACCGATCCACAGCAACATGGCGAAACCACCAAACAGATTCTTACAGAATTTTACCCATTCGGGTGTCTGCTTGGGTGGTGTAAGCGCATTGGGACCATCACGTTCTAGATTCTCCTTGGCCTTGGCATGACTTAGACCCTGCAAGGAGATGTAAAAAGTGAATAAGCAGGAATAGAGACAAAGAGAGAGAGAGACAAACTTACATTTTCGGGATGTGTCTGAAAGCGCTGATACAAATCCTCAGGAGAGATTTTATGATGGTCAATATCCAACTCCTGTTTGAGATCATCTAAATTCTCTTTCTTATTGAGTGCTTTGGCCGGCATTTTGCGTCTTGACTGTAGTTTTGGTGGAGATTATAGAAAAAAAAGGATATTAGTTGTGGGCTTTGGAGTGTGGGAAACAGCAGCAGCATATGGGACCCATAAAACCGAGACAAAAATCGATTAACTTCATGCCTTTCACCTTTATTTACTTGTTGTTTTTTTTAAGGTTATGTTTATTGTTATTATCACTTACGTGTTTCAAATTTTTTCAAGTGCATAATTAAGATTAGTTTAGTTGGTTGGAAAAGTATAGAAACTGGGCAGGACTAGCCAAAAGTATTTAGCCCAGTTCGTCAACAAATAGTTAGTAAAAGCTAACCCCTTTACTTACCCCTTAGTAGTACTTAGAAACTATATAAGCAATTAGTGTGCTACAATACTTATTACCAAATTCCGTTTAGCCGCGTTAAAACTAAACGGCTTGCCAGAGTGTTTTGTTTTTAAGCTATAAAGGTGCAAAATGTATAGGTGCATGCATTGTAAATGAAAGTATATAGGATGCTATCAATAAACCTACGATCGTGAGAATATTTGCATTTGTAGCGCTCTAATCTAACTAAAATTACGGCTATAAGGCATGCATTAAAATGGCGCGTTTAAAAACGCGCGCAAAACGCTTCAATGTGAATGTCACGTAAATTCTCGTTAAAAAAACAAAAACAAAAAATAGACATAAACAAAACAAAAATAAAACAATAACAAACTGCAGTTTATAAAAAAAAAAATAAATAAATAGACGACAAATCGAAAATAGGTGAATGAAAAGCGACTTTTGTGCGATTAAGCGTTTAATCACTTTTTAGAACTATCTAAAAAAAAACATGCATATACTATAGGCCATGTACTATAGCTATTTACTATGCAGCGGCTTTTATTTTAAATATATATATAGGTATATATATATATATAAAAAAAGAGTCTAACCTCGGAAGCATTTAAAATTAGCAACTAACATAAAAACATATTCGAAAAAGCACTTTGTACTACTAGAAACATTTCATTTATAGACTTTTATGAACGCAACCAGCTGTCTGGCACAGTGACGTCAGCGAGGGGGTTGCCAACTTGACGGCAGCCTAAATGTATAGAATTTGAACGTAAGGGGGGATCTTTAAAATTAAGTAGTTAGGAAAATAGCCAAAACTCTAATATGTATCGTCTGTTTAATTTTATTTATTTTGAAGAGAGTTTTTAAATGCAGAATTTAGGAAATAACTCTACGTTCGAAAATATGAATAGACTATATGATCTCCTGATCTCCATCAACTTTTACGAACTAAAATCGGGAAAAAGTATTCATCTAGTTATAAACTATCTGTCATTATTATATTACAAACTTTTAAAACTTTTATTCTTTAGAAATGATTTCACTATCTAATAAAAATATTTCCTAATATTTTTTAAGGTATTAGGTATAAAAAAATGTCCCCAATAAAAATCTTTAAAATTGCTAACATTATCTAAAAATTTTAATAGTAAAAGGAAAAATGAAAAATTTCCCTAATAGTAATAGTTTTTTTTTTTTTTTGCTACTATAGGTCCGAATAAAATACTGCAGTACATGCAGGCCTCAGGAATTATGGGAGAGCTCTAGCCCTGTAATAATTCGAAGTTCTAATACGTTGAATCTTTAGAAATGATTTCACTATCTAATAAAAATATTTCCTAATATAGTTTTTTAAAGTACAAGGTATAAAAAAATTTTCCAAAGAACTATCTTTAAAATGTGTACCTTTATCTAAAAATTTTAATAGTAAGAAGAAAAATTTCCCAATTTATTTTTAATATTTAATAATATTTTTTCTTTTTAAGGTAGCGTTATACTACTCACTATCAATCAATTTCAAAAAAATTTTCGGAAGAACTATTTCTAAAATTAGTGTCTTTATCTAAAACTTTTAATTTCAAAACAAAAAAAACGAAATTATCCCAAAAGATTTTTAAATTTCCCGATATTTCTTCTTTTTAAGGTATTAACTACAAATATATAACTATCATTATACTTCTAAAAGATTTTCGGAAGAACCATCTTCAAAATCGTTAGCTTTTTATAAAGCTTTTAATTTGAAAACAGAAGGGACATTTTTTAAAAGATTTTTAAAATTCTTTAGAAATAGTTTTTTAATGTAATACCAATGGCAAGTACAAAAAAACTACTCACTAACGATAATAATATTACTAAACAAATTTCTGAATCTTTCAAACTCGTATCATTATCTCAAAGTTGTTATCAAACAAATATAAAATTTCCCAAATGATTTTAATGTTCCCTGAAAATATTTTTTAAGTCAGTGAGTAGTTTTCTCTTAAACATTTTTTAAATTTGTATCTTTACCTAAAAATAAAATTATTGATTTAACATGAAATACGAAAATGAATTTCCCAAAGGATATTTAAGGTAATTTGCATTTTTCTAATAGCTCTCATTTGAAAAATCTAATAGAAGCATTTTCCAGCTCATTTCAGTCTGTATAAGATTAATTCCTATTCACCTCAAATAAGTTTTCTTTTACATGCCCAAATCCCATAGTCCCCTTTTGCCTTCATAACGCCCACGCCCCTGCTCGGACGTCTGGCAATGACCGCCGCTTTTCTAAACAAATCGAACAAATCTTTTTTTATAGCTTTATTTCTATAGTTGCTATACAAGTTGCGCTCTTTTCAAACACACGCCTGGAGATCTGCTGACGTCATTGCTGCGTTTTTCCAGCTCTAAAACCGCCTAAAGCTGGATTTTCCATAATTTTGTAGTAATTTTCCCCAAAATTAAGCATATGGCATAATTTATGCATATTTATAGATTGAAAAAGTGTATCATTATATTTTTTTTCGCTTACGTATAAATGAAAACTAAATAAACACGATCAATGAAAGATGTACGGAAAAGTGAAAAAGTGGTGAAATTTGTGAAAAAGTAATTTTAGCAAAACCAAAAAATTACCATAATTCTAGAGCTAGGGATTTCTATATTTATAGCTTGTGTAAGCGATGCGATGATTTATATTTTTTTGTGAATGTCAAGCGTCTGATTTTGTTAAATGTCATTGGAAAAATGCCCAAAAATAAATTATAAATGCAATTTAAGACCAAAAATTATAAGTACAGGAGTAACTGGCAAAGAAAGGCAGGCTGGGAGTTATTGAAAAAAGACGCGTAGCTATTATAGGCGAAATTTAGCGAAATTGACTTGAAAAAAGTGAATTGAAATCGTTTAACAATGAAATTTGGAGTTACTAAAAAGAGATTTTTCTATATACGAAGTGATTTTAATTTATCTATCCCTTAAGGAAATTTATAAAGAAATTTTATATACTGAAAGGAAATTCCGAAAAAATTTGAAGATTTAAAAAAAGTGAATTCAAATCGTTAAACTATAATATTTACATTCACTTCATAGAGATTTTTCTGTACACGAAGTTATTTTAATTTTTATTTGCTTTTGGAAAATTGATAAAGAAATTTTATATAGTGAAGGGATATTCGAAAGAAAATTGGAGATTTGCTTTATTAAAGTTGTGAAGAGATCCCAGTCTGATAAAGAATCAGCGGTTTTTACTTTTTTTTTGTAAATTAAATATAAAATGACTTTGTTAGATTGGTTTAAAAAAACTTTATATTTCTCAAAAATTTTGCGAAATTAACCTTCAAAAAAAGTGAGTTAAAATCGTTAAACAATGAAATTTAGGTTAACTTAATAGAGATATTTTTTTTTTTAAATGCGCCTTAATATAATAAGCAAAATTTTGCGAAATTGTCTATATAAAAAGTGAATTGAAATCTTCAGCAATCAAAATGAGAGTCATTTAATAGAGATTTTACTATATACGAAGTGATTCCAATTTATACTTCCTTTTAGGAAATTTATAAAGAATTCTAATATACTGAAGAGAAATTTGCAAAAAAAAAATGTTGGATTTGCTTTATAAAAGCTGTGAAGAGATCCGACTCTTAAAAAAATAAAAAATACGGTTTTTACTTCTTTCTTGTAAATTAAATATAGTGACTTTGTTAGATAGGTTAAAAAAAATTTTCGAGATCTCAAACTCACATCTACTTAATGAAATATTGAAGAATTTGGAATGAAGGGATCCTTTCGTAATGGACTCTATTAACTTTTGGTGAACTAAAATCGCGCTTCTTTAATTTTTACCTCAAGTAAACGCAGCCGCTTTATGCGAGTTACGACTGTACTAAGAAAATAAATCCAATGAAATGATTCGAAGAAAGCAATAGAACAAAAAGAAATCAAAAAGAGCACAAAATAAAGCTTAAAGAGTAATACAGATAAAATACTACAAATAAAATGCCACCAAATTAAAATAAGCATGCAGCTATATGCAAAAATATATATCTAAGTATGTATAGCATGTATTTAGTATATATGTATATATGTATAGAAATGTTGGTATATGATTTGATTTTTTTCTTGTATGGATATTACGTATTTTGTATTTACCTTGTAGTGACCATCGGCTGTGCGATTGTCGTCATCGGTTGGTATAACCGTGGCGACTCGATAAGAGTCCGCTCTCCCTTGCTAAGCACAGCAGAGTACACAGAATTGGTTTGGTTTTGGTTGGGTGGGTTGTGGTTGTTGTTGTGGTTGTTGTTGGTGGTGTTTTTTTTTTGATTTGGTTTGATTGATGATGTTTGATGATGAGAGAGCACGAAACGGGAACGAGAGATACAAATCATAAAACATAACAAATAGCAAACAAAAGGCGAGCATAATGCATAAAATCATAATATTATGAGAGATTTAAATAAGTACAGTAGGATATGATAAATAAGCTATGTGGACTAGACTATTATAAATATATATATGGAATATATGATAAAATACAATACAGATACAATACAGATACATAACATATGATATGCTTAACAAAATATAATTAAATAAATGTGTTTTTGTTTTAGCTTAAAGTAACTTAGGTTTATAAAAGCTGAGGCAAAAAGGGTCAGTTTGGACGAAGTTTGTATACTCTTTGCATAGGGTAGCTTAAATGTAGTAAATTGTTTACAATAATATATCAATATTATAAATAATAAAGGTAATGATTTGTTTTAGCCAACGCGTTAAACTGTAATAATTTAAATATAATAATTTATAAAACTTTAATTCGTAATTCGAAATATTTCATATAAAGATCTGATTGAAGGTCTCAGTTCACTTATAAGCTAAAAGTTGAGCAAAATCTCAAGAATCTAATCTTTAGAATTTGTATATATACTCTTATCTTACATGTGTCCAACATGAGAAATGTAACAATTTTAAATCGTGAGTGCTTCTTCCGCTCTAACTTTTAAGAGTATTTACGTATTTCGCAGCACTTCTTTTTTAATACAAGACGGGTTTGACAATTCCATAAAGACCGTATGTTAAGGAACAGTTTATTTTCTGAATATTTAGATTTCTAGACAGCTTGCTTAGAAAGCCAAGATTAATTAAAAGATCTTTAAGGAACTGGGAAACAAAAATTCGAAATTTTTTCACGGTCTTTACATCGAATTTCGTTTGAAATAGTGAGTTAGGGACCTTATTTTCTGAATATTAAACAGATTGCTTAATCACGCCGTGATTAATTAAGAGATCTTTAAGAAGTTGGGGAAAAAAATTCGATAATTTTGTGACAACTTTAAGATCGAAATAGTGGGAATGTGCTTCCATTACTTATTATCGGGAGAGTTATTGAAAAATCTTCAAAAAATTAAATAACACATGAGAAAGCTGTTCTAAATTTTATGATTTTTATATTCGTATTATTCATAAAAAACTGAGTGGATACTATGAAACTATTTTGGGGAAATTATTATTCTATTCCGATTCGTTTGGGCAGTAAAAAGCACGAGAAGATTTTTTAAATCTTCATAAAATTTTAAAAATCTTCGAATCAGAAAAAAGTTTGAGAAAATTTTCCATTTGAAATTTGCACAAATAGAATGAGAAGAGATCTACGAAGGATGTTTATATGTACTCTAACTTTAAGATTTCATATTCGTATTGAGCATGAGTACAGTGGGAATAGGAACAATGAGACCTACTGAAATTTTTTTTTTTAATATGACTATATTAGTCCAAATTTAAAAGTCGAAATCCGCTCAATTACAGTGATTTTAGGAACGCTTTCTTTGAGAAATATTTCCTAACCGGTTTGCTTTCTCACTATAATATTAATAGACAAATTTTTAGAATTAATTGACAATTTTTTAGAAAATTTGCAAAAAATCGATCTAAGTTTGAAAATAGATGAAAAATATACATTTTTGACTTAGAACGATTTAAAGTTCGAAATTTGCATAAATCCAATGAGAATGGTAATAAAGCTGCGTAGAGTGTATAAATTCTTAATTTAAGATTAAGTTGCGTATTAAGACGATGAGGGAACAGTTAGAGTTGGAACAGTCAGAATGGTGAAAACCCATTCCAAAAATTTAAATAAATTTGAGAAAAATCAGTTCAATTCGAAAGATTAAAGTTTGTATAAAAACAGTGAGTTCGGCAACAAGGAAAGAAGAGTTAGTTCGGCTGCTTCCAACTAAAGAAACTTTTTAAAATAATTTTTTTTAAATATGAGTATATTAGTCCAAATTTAAGTATCGAAATCCGTTAAATGACAGTGATTTTAGGAACAGTTGTTTGAGAAACAATTCCTAATCAGCTGGCTTTCTTATTGTACAAAATATTAACAAGAAAAATCTATAGAATTAATTAAAATTTCTTTTAGAAATATCTTTAGAATGAATAAAAATTTTTTTAGGGAATCTTTTAAGTTTCAAATAGTTGCAAAATGTGGACTCAATTCAAAGTTTTAAATTCGCATTTATACAGTGAGATTGAAGCTCTAACAATAAGATTTAAATTCGTATTGAAATGATGAGGAAACAGTGAGAGTGAGAACTGTTAATTGAAAATCCTTCCGAAATTTTTAAAAAATATGGACAAATCACTACAAATTTTAAGGTAAAAGTTCCCATAAAAGAAGAGAGTTTGACAACAAAGTAATTTGCGGAAATGATCACGCATATGATCCGCTTTCTTACATTGAATAAATTTCAGAATCAAAAAAACAGTGTTAGGAACTGGTTCTTTTAAAAAATAATTCCAAATAAATTTGTTTTCTCACCAGAGTATTAATCGAAAAATTTTTAGGGAATTTGTAAAAAATATGGGAAAAATTTTTAATGACTTTGAGATCAATTCGTTTCCGGCACTATTAAACTTTGAACTCTATTGTCGATTCGGGGACTATTTGATTATTCAAGGACTGAGTAATAAAAATACTTCTGAATTGATAGTTAAAAATAAAATTTTGTTCAATATTAGAATGTAGAACATTTTTTATCGATTTGGTAGAACTAACTAACTATCGAAGGATAGAGTACAAAAATAGAGTACTTTATATGCTATACTTCCAAAATATCGAGTAAGCAATAGATAAAAGAGCATAATCACATAATTGACCAACTCTAATATTCTCATGCTGAAACTTTTCCAGCTATTAGGTGACACATATTTCCCTATCTTGTTAGTCACTACGCAAAGAGTACACAAAAAAAAGTATAAAAACGTTTTTGGTATTAATAATTAAGGTTTTTCTTGAGGTTAGAACAAGTTTAACCTACATTATAAGGCTGGCTTGGCAACAAGCAGCTGCTTGTAGCTACTCCTATAAATATACGACAAAAGGACAATGAATCATGTGATATATATATATCTGTATATATGAGTAGGCTACTCCACTGGAATATTCCAAAAGTCATCACGTTCGATACACGCGATTTAGATTATAAGAAAAAATGCCGTTGTGCCAAGGCGCATGTGTTGCCTGGAAAATCGGCAGTGGGTGGAAAGAAAAACAATGGAAAGTGAATTGATTTAGGCAATGTCTGTGTCTATGACAGTGACGTCAAAACTGGCATGGGTACTACCCAAAAAGTGCTCCAAAACCGGAGCAGACTGAGAACCTTTTATAAGCAAGTCGTTTACTTTATACGGGCGGGCGTTTGCTTTATCAGCAATATGTAAATGACTCATACAAATAGTACGCAAACTAACTCAAATAAACAAAAAAATTTCAGAAAATAAATCAAGAGAAAAGAGAGCGGTAAATGCATTCTAAGCATACGCAAACTTATAGATACTTTTTTTGACTGATAGCTATTTATTCTGGCATGCTTTAGGTATGAACAACAACAAAAAAACAACATGCAATTAACAAAAATAAGTAACAACAAATTACACGCTTGAGAATAAGAAACACTTTATACCTACTATATATATATTATTTTTATATCTGTTCTGTTTATATCTTGTTATCATTATACAAAAAACCTGTTTTCTGTAATGCAAAGTTTCTTAAATACAAAGCAGATTCTTTGAAATCTACAATATATGATATCTTTTCTTGTTAAAAATAATCAAATGAGTGTGCTAAAAACTTTTTATCATATTTTTTATTATTTTTATATATATTGTTGCTTGGTTTCAGTAAAATATTTAAAATGATAACTGAGTACCCGACCTTCAGTAATATTTATAATAAATATTACAGCCATTATGTTTCTCTGTATTTTAGCTTTAATTTTTGGAAATATTTTCTAATAATAAACAGAAAATTAAGAAACTATTTCAGAAACTATGTTTTTCCAGCGTTTTTTCTTCTATAAATAATACTGAAAAAAATTGACGAATTTCGATTCTATGCCTATTTTTAGAACAAAGTTCTAAGAGTGAAACGAGTGAAAAATCGTCACGTAACGAAATCAGGTATAAAAGATTATTGTTCTAAAAACCCAAATAAAGATTGCTGAGTTGGTTCCAAAATTTTAAAAAAATTTAACTCTATAGTTCGATTCTTCATCGATATAATTTTGTTTTTCATTTTTACTATTTTTGAATTGCTATTGTGAATTTAAGTTTTTGTATAATAGTTATTTAACTTTAATTTTTATTTTTTGTTATAATAAACGTAGGCAACTCTTTTCCTTATATATCTTTCCCTTGGCCGAATAGTTTTTTAATGTAAAATATTTAGAACTATTTTGAACGAATTTCTGTTCTAGACATATTTTTGAAACAAAGTTCTAAGAGTGAAACGAATGAAAAATCGTCACGTAACGAATTGAGACAAAATAGGAGATTATTGTGATAAAACCCTAAATAAGGATTGCTGGTTCGAATCTATTATAAATCGATGTAATTTTTTTTTCCTTTTTACCATTTTTTTATTCCTATTGTGTATTTAATTTATTGTGTAATACTTATTTTACTTTAATTTAAAATTTTATTTTTCTTACAATAAGCGTGGGCAACCCTTTCCTTTATAGAGGTCCCATAACCGAACCGAGTTTTATTATTAATGTGAAATATTGAGAACTAGTTCAGAAAAGGTAAATTTAAAAGTTTGAAAAGCGGTGTTAAATTTATTCTTATTTTTACAAATATTTGAGAAAAAGTTTTTTAAATAATTAAGAAGAAAAATATTTAAGAAGTCTTCAAATGAATAATTTGATCTATTAAGAATGCTTCATAACCCGACTAACAATTTAAGAATATGGAAACGTGAGTAAATGAGCACTTAAAGCCTGGCCAGATCAGATATTTGAAATATTTCGGTATTCTTAAGAAATTATGAAATCTCTAACCAATTAATTGGTTCTATTACGAATACTCTATATAATCTGGCTAGCATTTTAAATAAATATAACCGTGAATTAATAGAAACCTAAATCCTGTCCAGAACAACAAAAAAGGTTTTGAAAAAATGTACAGGCTTATTTCAAATATTTCTTTTAGTTTTTCAAATTTTCGTACAAAACGATTTCAAAATAATTCTTTAAATAGTTGAATTTTTTCTACATAATTTAAATATTGCCATAATTATTATATTGATGCTGTTGTTTTAAATTTCCTTTTAGTTTTCGAAACTACTTTAGTAATAGATACCAAAAATATCTAGAAAAATTTTTGAATATTTTTTTACTTATTTACATAAGAAAATGTGAAGGAAAAATTTACATAAATAATTTGGTTAGCGTCTGTATATTAATTTTCACAAGGAAAATTTCAATGCGTTGGTCTATATACTTGAAATTGTATTTTTATGGAAATTTAAATTTTTCATGAGAAATATTTTCAATACACAAATATACTCTTTTTTGGGGAATCGTTTTTCTTTCTATTAAGATTTGATCAATTGTATACTTTGTAGTAATTATGAAAAGTAAGAATTTTTAAATAATTTTAATAGATTTTCTACTATTTAAAAAATGTTTTCTCTTAATTTTCGACTTCATCTATGCTTAACTAACCAACTTCTAATTTAAATTCTAATAAAAAATAGTCTCAAAATCAATCGAGTTTATTTACAAACTAATTCTACTTCCAATTATCTTCTTGTTCTAATTTCAAAAGCAATCTTATTCTCAAGCGTCCGTCCACTTCATTAATTAAACAAATCTATTCTTCTATATAGATAAAATAAAACAACAAACGTATCTGAGATACATTTGAAGAGCGACAAATTGTCGCTCAGGGCAAACCTGTCATGACGCGTTCAATTTTAATAAACATTTCGCTTTGATTAAATTTTATTTGTTTTATTTATTTATTTATATATTTTTTTGTATTATTTCAAGTGAAATGCGTACAAAACGCTGCCGGCGAGACATGAAATAAATCTTTTGAGCATCGTTTCAGATACAAAACACAAAAAAATGACGACAAAAAGCAAATGGAGAGAAAAAAAAGTATCTATAAAATATTTAAGCATGATTTTTGGTTTTGCTTACGCACGTTTTTTTATTTTATTAGACGCTAAAGTTCGCTGGCTTTTGTTGTTGTTTAACAAATTGTAACAAATTTTTTATTTAAATACGCTCTGTTTGGGCTATATATTTATGACTCTGTTAGGATAGCTGGCTTTATTAGAGAATCTGCAGAAATAGTTATAGATAAAGTAAAGATATAGTTAGTTTAAGAGTACTTAAAACAAGCTTAGACTTAGAGCTAGACTTAATGATTAGAGTTGAGTCAACATTATTGTCATTAGTTTCTTTGTGCTTTTGGTTCCAGAGAAAGATTGATTTGTAGTGAGCTAATGAACTATGTGCATTATTCTAGTTCCTTGAGTTATTTTTTATTGAAGGGAGCTTTTAAGCTAGATCACTTATTTAATTTCCATTAGTTCCTTTGCTCGCCTAGTTCATAAAGAACTTATTTAAGTTTTATAAGTTGCATTGTTCTACCTCTAAAAAATTGATCTTAAAAGCTCCATATATATTTTAATTTCATTCTGCCTTTAGTTCCTAAAATGCGGCTCTATGAAGTAAGCTACTAAACTATACGACTTAACGCAATTCCATTAGTTCCTTTGTCTTAACAGTTCCTAAAGAATGGCTCTTTGATGTGAGCTATTGAGCTATATTTGGTTCTAAAAAGCGCCTCTTTAAAGTGAGCTAATAAACTATACAACTCATTTTAGTTTCATTAGTTCCTTTGTTGTAGTAGTTCCTAAGGAACGGCTCTTTGATTCGAGCTATTGGGCTATACTTGTTTCTAAAAAGCTGCTCCTGAAGTAAGTTTATTGACTTTAGTTCCTATGGAATGAATCTTTAAAGAGAATTAAACTATTTAAAGTAATTAGTTAGTTCAGTTCTTTTGTTTATTTAATATGAAAAGTTTTTGAAATTAAGAATCTGCTCTTTTAAAGTTCTTTTAATGATTAAGAGTATTTGACCTTATTTTAGTTCTTTTGTTCCCCTAGTTACTAAAAAGCGGCTCCTTAAAGTGAGCTAATGAACTATATGACATATTTCAGTTCCATTAGGCCCTTTGTTCCACTAGTTCCTGAAGAAAGTTTTTTTAAGAATGCTATGAGACATATACGTCTTATAAAGGTTCCTTTGCTCATTTAGTTCCTAAAGAGCAGCTATCAGAAGTGAGCTTATGAACAATTTAGGCTTTTTTAGTTTCATTAGTTAAATTTTTTTCTCAAGTTCCTAAACAACTGATCTTTGAAGTGAGCTAGTAAGCTATACAAGTTTCATTTCTTCCTGTGTTTCTCTAGTAACTAAAGTTTTATTGATTTAAAGTACGATCTTTAAGTCAAATGAATCACATATTGTATATTTTTAGAGTTCATTTAATGAAAAAGTAGAAACCTTTTATTTTATTAATATAATTATAGAGAAGATAATTTAAAATTATAAGAGGTTTGTGTCCGGAACAACGTAGGCCTTCAGGCAAGAGGAGAATATAAATTGCATATGTGCTTTGAGTTTTGAGAAAAAAATAGTTAAATTTTTTTTTTTATTTTAATTCAGAATCACCATCAAGAAATTATGGAACATATAGGTGAACTTTTTGTCAAACTGCGAAATCATTAATAACATATATACCAAAGTACTTCTAAGAGAGAGGCTCATAGATGAGTTTAACAGAACTAAGAACTAAAATTTTGAATAGTTCGTGAGCGAACAGCAATTAAAAAAAAAGAAATTGCTTAATGAAAAGTAACTAAAGAGACTTCTGAAGTAAAGAGCTAGTAAAAGGAACTAGTAGTCATGCTAGCTTAGCGAAGGAACTGAAGAATCTACTAGTTCCAATGGGATAAGAAATTTAATCACGGCGTTGAAACTTGTAGCTCCTAATGGAAAAGCAACTAAACGAACTAGTAGAAGAACTAAATTAATTTTAATTTACCAAACTCTTATAATAATGCAAACAATTGTTAACTTATTGAAATGTCGCATAGTTTCTAAGTGCGACGAAGCTAAAAGAACTAGATGTTCCTATTCTTGTATTAACTAACTTTAAAGTAAAGAATCTAGTTGCTGCCAAAAGAACTAGTAGAAGAACTAAATTTAATTATATTTACTCAGCTGTTATAATAATGCAAACAATTGTTAACTTATAAAAATATTGCATTGTTCCTAAGTGCAACGGAATCAAAGGAACTATATGTTCCTTGTATAATCTAACTTTAAGATAAAGAAACTAGTAGCTCCCAAATGATAGGCAACTAAAGGAACTAGTAGTTTCTTGTTAAAAAAGAACAAAATTAAATTTGATTTACTCAACTTTTATAATAATGCAAACAATTGTTAACTTATTAAAATATCGCATAGATCATAAGTGCAAAGGAAGCATAAGAACTAGTAGTAGAACTAGTAGCTCCCAAAGAAAAGCAATAAAGGAGCTAGTATTTTCTCATTGAAAAGGAACTACATTTGATTTTCCTAACTCTTATGCAAGCAATTGTTAACTCATTAAAATATCGGGTTTTCGAACCAAAGAACTAGATTTTCTAATGAATCTTTAACTTCACCGGAACTTAAAGGCACCAAAAAAGAACCAGTAGCTGAAACTTCCTTAGCCAAGCAAACAATTTTCAAGTTGCCAAATAGTTTTTGCTCCCACAGTAAATCGCTTGCCACAATGGCGCTAATTTTTTAGTTTCCTACACAAATTAATTTAATTTAAAACGACTTTTATGCTTTTTTTTTGTGTGTCTCTTCTCTTTTTTATGAACAAAAGCTATGACAATTTTCATGGTTCAATTATTTGAAACAAAGTGAGCTGAAATCGTCCGTCGTCTATAGTCAAAGTCACGCGGCGGCACAACAAATTGCAAATTGTTGCAAAATGACAAAACGCAGCATGTGAAAAGTAGCAAGGTACATACTCTATAGAGGTATATGTATATAGTATAAAAGTATATAATAGTATGTAGTACATAATAGTAGTGAGTGAGTACACAAGCAAAGTCAACAGATTTGAGCTGGGACAATTAGAACGCCAAATGGCTCAGGATGCATAGGCGCGATATAAATCAAAATGCGGCAGTCAGACAGACACATATACAGAGCACATAAAAGCTTACATAAGCAGCCCATGTACATTGCCAATTAAGCGCATAGATACAAATGTATCTTTTGTATACTACTGCCAGTTCTGTCCAGTCCAGCTGTGTGTGTTTTCCCCCACTTGGAAATAGCTTGGAAATTTTGCGCGCACCGCAAAACCATTTGGCATTTGAACTTGAATATCAATTTACAACAAATAAATATCGGATGCGCTGCAAATCGCTTACACATCGTTAGTGCGATAAAGCCAGCACGACAACTGTGCGAGCAGCACCAACCAACTCAATCAAATTGACAGTCACACATACGCTAATTGCTCAATCAATGCAAAAGTAGTAGAGTAAATACATAACTAACTAACAGACTTGTGTGTAAATTTCGCGGGCGTAACCGAAAATTGAAGCGTTACAATGCAATTGTAAAAGTGCATCAAAAATCTGCAGCTTGAAGTACACCGCATTAAACCAGTTTCAAACTAGTCCACAGTGCACCACTGCATTAAGCGTTACAATGCAATTGTAAAATTAGTACAAGTACGAAAAATACTTCAAAGGGCGCTTTCAAGACTGCAGCTTAAAGTACACCGCTTTAAACCAGTTTCAAACTAGTCCACAGTGCACTACTGCACCAACGTTGCAGTTGCTCAGCTTATCAGCGACAACAAAAAGCCGAGAAAATCGTTTGTTATCGAAACGCTTCAACTAACCCCATTAAGAGGCCCAGAAACCAGTTTAGCTAACAAATGATCTATCTTTGAGATACTCGACTCGTAGACGGGTTACATTTGTTGCTGCGCACATTTTTCATTAGAGTTATGAAAGGGAAACCTTTTGAACTTCGGAAGTTTTTCAGAAGGTCGCTTTTGTTTGACGGCCTTATAATCTCAACTTCAGCTACATTCAGACGTGCTTTTTGCTGTGTAATGCTAATTGCTAGATTTTCAGAAAATTTCCCGAGGTTCCCTTGGAAACAAAAATTCCTGCTTTTGTTCATAAACAACACATTTGTCATAGTCAGTTAGTGCATAAAAGTTATAGTAGATAAAAGCTTGTCTAAAGCAGTCTTTAAAATGAGCAGTAAATGATTTAGAGATATGGAGCAAGTTATGCGAGGGTTGGCTTTTATGTTTCGGAAACATCATTTTAGACTAGGAAAATGTAGATTGGGGCATTATTTGGCATAAACTCCGATGAATAAGAAAGGATGCAAGCAAGTTGTTTTGCAACGAATCCTGTTAAAATAAATACGTTTTGAAAATCGCGATAGGACTTGAAGCTGGGAGATCTTCATTCAAACGAAATAGCAATTACATTGCAATTGTTTCAAAATATGATGATATAATTGAGATAAGTGTTAAAACTTGGAACGTGGATTGCGTCAAGTAACACAGCTTAGATCCTCAATTACTGTCATCTTAGATTAGTTAAAAATACTAAACGATTTTTGCCTAAGAGACAAGTTGATATTTCCAAAGATCTTAAAAAACAGAAACGTGAGGGGAACAAAATGCGCGATTTTTATCGATTGCTCCACAAAAAATATAATAACATATATTGTACCTTTTTTGACTTGGAAAATAGATATTGATGCATTATTCGGTATAAATTTCAAATATCATTAGAGGGTACCAAAAAGTGGTTTTCGATCGAATCCTGTGAAAATACATATATTTTGAAAATCGCGTAAAGCCAAATGGTTTTTTTGTTTAAGCTGATTATATCGAGATTAGTGATAGATAGATGTTCGATAACTATTATAATAGACAGTTAAAAATGTAATACTAAAAGATGTTGGCATAAGAGACCAGTAAAATGTTTCTAAAGATTGGTAAATATGTTTTAAAAATCGCGATTAGCTATAGCCTTGGAGATCTTCAATCGAAAGATAAATAGTTTTTTAAGCTGATAATATCGAGATAAGTTATAGATAGATCTTCAATAACGAAATAGTCAATCAAATATAATGAAAAATGTTTGCGTAAGAGGCCAGTAAAATGTTTCCTTGGAGATCTTCAATCAATGGGAATTGTTTTTTTAGTGCTGATAATATCGAGATAAGTGTTAGGATAGATTTTCGATAAATAGTATAATAGACAGTCAAATATATAATACTAAAAAATTTGCGCGTAAGACGCAAGTAAAAAATTTCTAAAGATTGGTGCGTCTTCAAAAACGGAGATACGGAGGAACAAAATGAGATATTGATCGATTGTTCTATAAAAATAAAATATGCCAATAATATCGCTATTGGTTATAAAGCTTGGATCTGCTTGCAAAGTAGTAAGGATTGGATATTCAAAAAAATATTAAGATAAGTAATCGGAATTGAGGTAGTAGATGCTTGGACTGTAAACTTCTTAATCTCTTACATAATTTGGTCAAAAAAAGTTAATTGGAACAAATATCATTTAAAAAAACATATATATTTTTTTCTAAAATCTTTTTTAATCTTCTAATAATTTGCTTAAAAAAAGCTAATTGGGACAAATATGGAGACCATTTAAAAAAATTATTTTTTTTTCTGCTAAATTAAAATTTCTGTTCACTATTTATCTGTTCTGTTCACTACTATCGATTTTAATCGATTGCTCCATAAATAATAAAAGTTGATAATATCGTGAATGGTTATAAAGCTTGGAACTGTTTGCGTAGTAGTAAGGATTGGGCATCCATATTTCATTATATATTAAACCAACTATACGGAATTGAGGTAGTAAATATTAGGACTGTAAACTTTTTATTCTCTCAAATTATTTGGTTAAGATGTTTATTGGGACAAATACGGAGACGATTAAAAGAAATACAAATTATTTTGTGGGGGAACAAAATGCCCGATATTGATAGATTACTTCATAAAAAATGAAATATGTTGGTAATACCACGATAGATACCTAAAGCTTTGATCTGTTGGCGAAGCAGTTCGGATGGGATATGCAAAAAAATACTTAAAGTAACCGGAATTGAAGTAGTAGTTACTAGGAATATAAACGTTTTATTCTCTAATAGTTTCTGTTCACTATGCGCGATTTAA
Source organism: Chymomyza amoena (assembly GCA_037043745.1). NCBI lineage: Eukaryota > Metazoa > Arthropoda > Insecta > Diptera > Drosophilidae > Chymomyza > Chymomyza amoena. The sequence goes on from JBAMAX010001276.1 coordinate 448,584, forward strand.
TCGATTGCTCCAAAAAACTCTATAAAAATCTATTTTCGAAGTAGTAAGGATTGGATATTCATATTACTCTCTCAAATAATTAGGTGCAAATAAGTTGATTGGGGATTGCGAAGATAATTATCAAAAAAAACTTTTCTCTGAAAAATCGCAACATTTTTATGTCAACCCTCTTACCCAAAGTGTTATTCAATCTAGGCCCAGCGCACGCTTATATGAGCACTTGGATCCACACTAATGACAGATAACGTCGACAGAGTAACTTAAATATGTATTATAAAAACGTAAAATAAATTAAAAGTATCTAAACTGTTGTACATGTAACGTTCAGTGTAAATTGACGGGCAATGATAACGCCTTTTTTTGCTTACAAACTATACAAAAGTTGTTATAAGATAATAAATCTATAAGATAGATTTTTTCGCATTTGTTAGATTTTACCCACCTGCATACTCATAATGACTGCTAGTTATATTTTTAAATTATGAAGCGAATTATGACAATTTGACAATTAACAATTAATTTAAAAAAAGAATAAACTTCAAACACAAAACTTAACAAAAATCAAACAATTAATTAACAAAATTTAAAACTTAAAAAAAAACGCTGAAAAAAAATTAAGAAAAAAAAGGCATGTTAATGATTTACGCTTATGCAACAATCTGCAGGCTAAAAGTTGCGAGGAAAAAAAAAGAATGCCTGCAGGGATACGCAGACATTGGAAGGCAGTGAGAGAGCGCGCAAGCCAAAGCGGCGTCGAAGCAGCAAGTGGAACGCAAGGCACTGGAAGTGCACACAGAGAGAGAGAGTGCCGAAGAGAGAGCGCGCGGCAGCTGCTGGAAATTGCAGCAGGATGTCAAATAACGGCACATATCACACAAGCACATAGACATGTATAGAGCGCGTGCTCTTTATTTCGAATGCAAGTTCGAAATTGAGCGAACTTTTTGAGAGAGCGCGTCAAAAGCGCAGCGCAGCAGAAACGGTGAAATGTAGCAAAAGAATTTCTAGTATTTTTCCAAGATAAATTTGGTGCTGCGCTGGGAATCGCGCAAACTATAGAATTTCTAGAAAAGTTAGAAAATTTTTAAATAAATTAAAGCCAAAATTGGGCATAACTTTAATAAAAATTTAGCAAACGATTTGCAGCATGCTTCCATTACTGTCTGTTTTTTGAATTTTTTTTTTTTATAAAAACTGCTGAATTATGAAATAACATAAGGCAGGCCTGTTGGCGCTCTCGCTCTGGCCCCTTTTTTTTTTTTGATTGGGGTTGTGCACGGCACAGGAAATTACTGCCAAGTACTCAAAAAAAAGCAAAAAAAAAATTAAAATAGCGACAATTGAGACTAAACGAATTCATTGCCAAAAATACGTCAGCAAATTGATATTATTATGACAGTTTATTTGTGGAAAACTGCATTTATTAAGTGTATACTCTCAAACAAGAAGCGCTGCATATAAACATTTTTCTTTTCACACACTCTTCACACACACACACACTCACACACACCAAAATTGTTTATAAAAAGTTTTTAGATCGTATAAAATTTATATTATTTAGTTTAGATTTTTCATGCGTTTTTTTTGTTGTATCCATTACAGCTGCGACATGAAGTTGGAAAAATCGATTTTGTACAAGGACGTTTTGGGCTCTACGTAGGGGGCGCCACTGCTGCTGCAATGTTATATATGGAAAACAGCAGTTGGCCATATAAAATATGGTTTATGCTTTAGATTTGTTGTTGTTGTTGCTTTTTGCTACCTTTTACACGTCTTCTGCTATTACACAATTTTTGCGTTGCCGTACTTTGCGGGGGGGCGCGTTGGGGGTTTCGTTGGAAAACTACCCCGTCGGTAAAACTATTAAAACTTATATGCACTTAATACTTTTTGCTTTTTGAAACAAATCACACACGTTGCGTATATTATATTTTACTTTTATACTTTATTTTTTTTTTGTTTAACTCGTCCAGAGTTGCGGTTTATTTTCTTTAGTATCCTGTATATTTTTTTTTTAGTTTAGTTGGCTACTGCTTGTGCTTCTTCTTCGACTTTATTGATGCACAGTTATTGTGTAAGCAGCAGAGCACCAGCGCAACTGCGGCGGCGGTGGAGCAGAGCTGTATGTGTGCTAGTACTAGCTGTACCACCCGAGATACGACTTCAAGAGTAACTACAGTTAGACCGACCTTCCCAGTTCGGTAACAACGCTCGACTGAAAATTTTCAACGCGCCATGAGTGCTTAAGCTTTCGTTTTAGTTTCGAACATAACGACGACGCCGCTGCCGCCGCCGCTGCACAAAACTTTCGCGCGAGCGTCTGCGAGAGCTTTTCGAACATTGAGAGCGGCAGCGAGCATGCGGCATATGCGAAAAAAAGAATATTGGGCAGCCAGCAATGCCGCCTTCAAGGCAGGCAGACAGAAAGGCAGGCAGGCAGGCGAGCTTTTCGAAAACTACGCCAAATGTATGGCAGTGTGACAATTGAGCGCAAATACGCGCGCACAGTGGTGCCAAACTGGTGAGCGACCACAACTTCGAAACTGGAGCAAGTCGAGCGATTTTTTATACCCTGCACACGGTAGGGTAAGGAGTGTATTAGATTGGCGTAAGAATAAGTTTTGTGTAACAGCTGGAGGGAAAACGATTGGAAAGCTTCAAGGTAGTAAAAGCCAATATGGTTAGGACTGTTTGGTGGTTTTCAGAGGGTGTTTGGTATGCGCTTTTCTTCATTTGCAGCCTATTTTGGACACTGAAAAACCTTTAAAGCCCCAAATAACTTATCGTTTTAGATCTGTCTATATATTCTAACTTTTAATGTGGATATAGAAAGGTTTTAAGTTATAGGCCAATGGAATGAAATAGTAGGAGTCAATCTAAAATGTCAAAATTCAAACGTCTGTCGACTAAAAGCGGCAATAATCCCCAATTTAGTAATTCCCTCAATCAGTATACAATATTTTTAATAATATAGAGACCATTTATTCTGCCTGCTCGTTGAACCACAATCTCAATTATGAAACTTGAGTAAAAAAATACTAATTCATTTACATTTTTTTTACTTTTAATATGGACAAAGGAATTGAGTTAAATTTTTCTTTATAACTAAATCTAGAAGTTTTGAAAATTTTCAAATTTAAAGCTCTTTCAACAAAAAGCTCCTCTAAATGCCGTATGCCTATATTAAGATCATTTTTTTAAATCCCCTATGCCTAAAATCGGATTAGTTTTATGTTTACAATTTTTTTTAATATGGACAATGGAATTGAGTTGCATATTTTTATAATTAATTCGACAGAGCTGAGTCAAAATTTCCAATTTTAAAGCTCTTTCAACAAAAAGGTTCACTAATAATAATTTTATAAAAATTGTCTAATTCCTAAAATCCGCATGGACTTACTAAAAATCTATTTTTCATTTTTGGAGATAGCAATGCAGTAAGTCTTATTTCCAAATTTAAGGCTCTCTCAATATAAGGTTCACTATATATATTTATTAAAATCAATATTGTAATAAAATCACTTTTTTTTAAGAAAAAAAAAATAAACTAATTTTTTTTTTTAGAGATAGGAATTTTTTTAGTAGATGGATGTTGGTGCAAAAATAAGTAAGAACAGGTAGCAAAATTTCGATAGGCAAACTATCAACCCTACGAAAGTAATCGATTAAGTCATCTGACGTTCTGTTTGCCTTGCCTGCTTTCTGAAGACAAACTTTCTTCAGTAGTTACAAATTTTCCACTTACATTATTTCAAATTGAATAAGAACTTAATTTTTTCCTTGAATTAGTAACTTTTTTATTGTGAAACCATAATTATTAAACTTAGGCCCCTTTTGTCTTGAAGTCTTAATAAGGAACAAGTTATTTGTAAAGCTTCACAAAAATCGGTATATTCAATAAAATGCCAAATCTAACTTAGGTTCGAATTTGCTTAAAACAAGATTATTTTGCTCTAGATTTGATTAAAGAATTTCCTGATCTCTATTTTATTTTAAATAAAGAATAAAATAGACTCAATCTTAACATTCCTTGCTCCCTAATTTTCTCAAATCAAGAATAAAATACTATCAAACATTGCATTAAGTTTAAAAATTCTTAAAATGCAGAATATATATTGTGAGAGAAATTTCTGTTTGAAATAATTGTAACGAAATCAAATTTAGAGTTTCTGCAGTCTACAAGTCTGCTAAATATTCCCATATTCTCATATCTTTAATTTCTTTCTCTGTCTTAATTATTTTAAAAATAATTCTTAATATTCTTAAATCCAGAATTTCATTCAGGTTATACTGTCTACAATAAAGCGAAATTTTTTACTTTTTATAGAATTTTTGATTGTTTGAATTTTTTAAAATAATTTTAAGTATAAAGAATTTCATTCTGAGATGATATCTACAATCAAGCACAAAAATCAGCTATTGTTACTGCTGGCGCCATCTAGTGAGCTTGCGCTTGCGTCATCTTATCTATATAAGCATCAGAATTATAGGGCAACACTGTTTTGCTTATCAACGTGCACTTGAAATATTTTGACTATTTTATTGCGCTCTACTAGGATTAACAGGACACAAGAAAAAGAAGAGTCCAGTTCACCCAAAACATTCCATTTCCAAATTCATAACTTCACACCCAATTCCAAAACACGTTGAAATCGCTTAAAAACTGTGAAAACCCCATAGAGTAGTCACATTCACAGTGTCTACCCTAGTCGTGATGACTCCAACTGAAGCCGGCCAACTTGTTTTTAGGGGTTGCACTCAGCCATACTGTACCGGAATGTGTGTCAGTCAGTCAGACGGCAGAGTTTCAAATTTACATAAATTTTACAATTTCTAACCATACTTAAGCTCTTAGTTGATAATTTACTTTATATTTTTAATAAAAATCTAATCAAAACGTTTATCGAGCGTGCAACCGATGACGTCATGCTGCTGATTGACATTTCATTGAGTGTTGTCAATTATTTATACACTGTACAATTTGTATGTATGTCAGGACAACCCTTAAGGGCTGGGCAACAACCGGCTCTACCCTCAGGCTGTAGTCAAATCAAATTTAATTTCAGCCGTTTTTTTTTTTTCTTTTACTGCGTCTTAAATAAATGGCATCTGATATGCCAAGAGATTACTGCGCTTGTTGGATGTTGCCTCGAGGGTTGGCTTTTAGGTTTCATCATCTCAGATTGACCTAGTGTGGCCAGATCCGAGATATATCATCATCATCATGATATAGTTACCAAGATTATGTCACTTGCATTTTGTACAAGTGTGAACATTTGTGTGATGCTTGATCAAAATTGATACACTATTTCGTATAGCTACCATAGAAAAATTTAGCTAGCTCTCTGCGCAGTTGAACTCGCGCATGCAAAATTCATTGCATAATGTGTGTCATTAATTTTATATGTCACAAAATCCTTGGGAAAAAGGTATCGACATACTTTGAAAAGCGAACCAACAAAAACGAATTCTTTACGAAGAGCGATCTTATAAATATCCGTTCCCAAAGGAATAATTTAAGCCTTGAAATGTCTAATTGATGGGTCATAGTTCGTAAAGAATTACAAAACAGTGACGTCATTTAGATACTATATAACATAAACAAATTTGGAGATCTACTTCTGTAAGTTCTGAAGTATCGTTTAAATGATTCGCTTGGAGTGGCAAAAAGTTCATTGCTCTATTTGCCAATTGTTAACTGAATTTCATCCTATATCCTTATAAGCAGGAATCCCTTTTAAGTCCGAAATCGATCCGTCAATTTGCCAGGAACCTTTAAAGTCGGTAGAAATCTAATAAAAAGCATTTCCGCGACGTATTTTTCGAACGTAAAGTCCAATAAACCCCTTTCTTTCGAGAAACTTCTGAGTAAAAGCTTTTCGCTAAGATACCTTCTCTTCTTCGCCGAAATCTAAAGGACGCACCTCGTGCTCGTGAGATGCGGGTCGCTGTGTCGCCTAACGACGACTTCGTGACGACGATACTTTTGCAACTTAAGGACATAACTTGCGTTGCTCTCGAGCCGAGTCAGCTGCGTTTTGGTCTATTTTAAGGCTCGAGCTCGCTATAAGTATAGTTTAATTACATGAAATGTCAGCTGCACACAAGCACATTAACTCACACACACGCACACAGATACTAACACACACACTCACACACACATAGACTTAGTTAATGTTCTTCAAGTAATACAAAACCCAAACAGAAAATCGATAACAAAATCGCAAGCGACAGGCAGCAAAAAAGTCGTTGGCATTTGTTTGCTTAGTATTTGGACGTCGCATGAGGAGAGGGGCTATTGGGGTTGGGGTTGGTCCGGGGTTGGCAATTGACATGGGGTTGGCCTGCTGTGCGACATCAGAACACTTTGAATACGAACACTACTATGTAGTAGATACTACTACCAACAAAATGAAGCCATGCGCCAAGGCAGGTTACAGTGGTGCCCGGTTTAATTGAATGCCACAAAATGTGGCAAGACAGCTAGGAGGATGTAAACTAACCACAGCTATGCGACAGGAGCAACTGTGACTGGGATTTGGCAAAAAGTTTTAATTGTCAAGCCACAGAAGATTCGGCAAAAGTTGGTCAGACATTTAGGGAGTTACCTTTTGTGGAAAAAACAAAAGAAAACATGAAAAGGAGTGAAGCTAGCGGAAGTGACAGCCAGGAGGGAATTTGATTAGGGATAGGGGTAAGCGTTTTTGGAAGAAGCGCTTAACATGGAATATTAGTTTGATATCCTTAATCTACCAAGGGAATTTTGTACAAAAAAAACAAAAAGAAGAAGGTGAGAGTTGGCTACGTAGCGAAATCGCATCTCGAACCAAAGTTCTGTGGTTCGGTTTCTCACAATAGCACTGGTGCAATTGCTTAGCACAGACATTGCTAGCTCAAAGACGCTCTTTGCCCAAGAAAATCTCTATTAATTCAAGACACTGCCGTTCGAATTCGGCTATAAACTATGGGTCTCTGTTCTCTTCGAACATTTATTGATAGAGATATCGGGACCCTCCTAGGGGCGAACGAGAAATGATTTTGAAAAAAAAAAATTTTCTTATGTTGAGTTGCGCGTGGAATCGAGACCCATGAGAGTATATACTATGGAATTGGGAATGCAAGTTTCACTAAGACTGGTTCAGTACCACATCTCCGACCAAGCTTTCTGCTTCTTTGAGGTCTAATGAATCCGAATAAGAACACCCAAAAAAAACCCATATCACATTAGGATTCTGTTATAGTCTTAAAAAACTCCCAGAGAGGAAGAAAATCGAAATAACTTAAAAAACTACGCTTTATGGACTAGGGGAATGTTGATGTGAATTCAATTTTTTTTTAAGATGTTTATTTATTCTGGACAGTATTATGGGTACAGTATATTATCTTCTTGGTCGCAGTGCCCCACCTCCTTTCCCACGCAGAAAAAAAAAGTATATGAGAACTTTCAAAAATTCTTGCAATTCCGTCTTCATAGGACGTTTTCAAGCCATGTAAAACCAAACAAGGGGCGGTACAAAACATTTTCTAGTCGCACCTCTTTGTAAGGGACCCATGCAGGAAACAAAAATGATAACATTGAGAAATTCTTGCAATTCCGTCTACATTGGAAAGGGCGTCTTCTAACCATATGACACCAATTGGGGGGCAGGGTACTAACATGTGACTTTTCAATCATCTGTTGGAAGCAGTTCTTCGGCGAATTCATGTCAACAGCACAGGCTGTTATTTTATAAGAGTCTCCTGCTGCTAGCGTATTTTGATGACATTAACATCATTGACACCAAAAAAGAAAGTCGAAAAACATGAGCTTGGGAATAATCATCGACAAGACGAAATGCCTGCAATCTATTTATAAGTATGGAGTCGACATCATAACTTCGAAGCTGTCAAGTATTTCATCTACGCGGGCGCTAACATCAACGACACAAGGAACTGACGTTAGCAATCAGTAACCTCGCCATATAACTTTTGCAAAATGTCATCACTTTAGGATCAGATAGGAGTTAAGAGTATTGTCCTCTCTCGACACACAAAAGTAATCCATTACAGACCTTAACTGTGCATCTTCATAGCGCTGAAACATGGACATGGTTAACAATCGGTAAAGTGACGCATCTTAGGATTGATTAATCTGGATGGTCACTTCCAAATGCGAATGAATCACGAGCTGTATGAGCTGTACGCCAACACTGACCTAGCCAGACGCCACATAGTCCGCATGAAGGGGAACGCTACAGCTAAAAATATATTTGAGCACAAAATCTGTTCAAGGACATCGAACACGGGGTTGACCTTCTCTGCGACGATAGGAACAGGTAGTGGATGATCTATGCTGCCTTTCGAACACCAACTTGCGACGGAATTGCTGGTGAAGGATAATCTCATATATAAGGTTGTCAAAAAAGTCTTGCGGTATTTCCGCAAGCTTGTCTTTGCAAGCGCGTAGTTCTAGTTGTATTCGTCGCATCGGTTCACGCTAGAGCTTTTTGGAAAGCTCTTTTCACGTGCTAACACGTATTTGATTAATTGTTGTTTGCTTTTATTCGTTCGTGAGTTATAGCGTCGCAAACATGGAGCAAAATAAAGAGAAAATACGGCATATTTTACAGTACTACTACGATAAAGGCAAAAATGCATCTCATGCTGCCAATAAAATTTGTGCAGTTTATGGACCCGATACAGTTTTCATTTCCACCGCACACCGATGGTTTCAACGTTTTTGTTCTGGTGCAGAGGTGATCGAAGATGCGCCACGGTCCGGAAGGCCTGTTGTCGAAAATTGCGATAAAATCGCTGAATTGATCGAAAGAGACCGGCATAGTAGCAGCCGTAGCATCGGCCAAGAGCTGGACATGAGTCATCAAACCGTTATAAACCATTTGAAGAAGCTTGGATTGAAAAAGAAGCTCGATGTATGGGTGCCACACGACTTGACGCAAAAAAACATTTTTGACCGTATGGATGCATGCGAATCGCTTCTGAATCGCAACAAAATCGACCCGTTTTTGAAGCGGATGGTGACTGGCGATGAAAAGTGGATCACTTACGCAACGTGAAGCGTAAACGGTCGTGGTCGAAAAGCGGGGAGGCTGCCCAGACGGTGGCCAAGCCTGGATTGACGGCCAGGAAGGTTCTTCTGTGTGTTTGGTGGGATTGGCAGGGAATCATCCACTATGAGCTGCTCCTCTATGGCCAAACGCTCAATTCGGACCTGTACTGCCAACAACTGGACCGCTTGAATGCAGCACTCATGCAGAAGAGGCCATCTTTGATCAACAGAGGCCGAATTGTCTTCCATCAGGACAACGCCAGGCCACACACATCTTTGGTGACGCGCCAGAAGCTCCGGGAGCTCGGATGGGAGGTTCTTTTGCATCCACCGTATATTCCGGATCTCGCACCAAGTGATTACCACCAATTTCTGTCCATGACGAACGCGCTTGGTAATCGGAAGTTGTCCACAAGAGAGTCCTGTGAAAATTGGCTCTCCGAGTTTTTTGACAATAGGGAAGCGAGCTTCTATAAGAGGGGCATTATGAAGTTGGCATCTCGTTGGGAACTCGTCATCGAACAAAACGGCGCATATTTGACTTAAATCGCATTATTATAACCAATTTTATGAACAATTGAAAATTCAATAAAAATACCGCAAGACTTTTTTGACAACCTTATAGCTGCTTGTAATAGGTATATGATAGATATAACTTTCGGAAGAAATTTTTCCCACCAACAAATGGAGAGGGTTAAAATGAATAATCAGGCGCATTGTTCCCATGAAGGGGCGAAATTTACTTTAAAGATGTCGAGACCATAGTTGCACTTCTCTGCGATGGTAGGGCGAGGTACTGGACGATCTTCACTGCTTTGGGGTCAGCAATTTGCGAGACTAGAAAGAAATCTCTAAGGAAGGGTAATCTCATGTAGCCGTTTGTAATATATATATGATAGATATAACTCTCAGAAGAAATCTTTTGCAGCAAAAATTGGAAAGGGTTAAAGAGGGTTGTCCGCAGGACGAAGGAGAACATTCCAGATAAAATGATATTCAAACGAAAATCTCTTAAAGTCTATCGAGTACAGGGTTGGTTGGTATTGGAAGATCTTCGCAGCCTTGGAATCACCAATTGGCGACGGCATGAACAAAATAACTGGGAAAGGATAATCCCAAATATATCATACATATAACTTTCACAAGAAATCTTTCGGAACAAGATATGGAGAGGGTTAGAAAAGATTAGTCAGGCGCCACGTTGTCCGCATAAAGGAGAATAATTCAGGTGCAAAGATAATTGAGTGAAAATAATTTGGTGGACATCGAACACATGAATGCGAATTAATTAATGACGATCATTGCAGCCTTGGAACCACCGATTGGCAACGAAATCACTGTCGAAGGATAATCTTATATTGCCGCTTGCAATATATTACAGATACAACTCTCAGAGAAATCTTTCGCGCCAACAAATGGGGAGGGTTTGAAACAAATATTCTGATTTCACGTTGTTTGCATAAAGGAGAATGCTGCAGATAAAAATATATTTGATCAAAAATCTCTTGATGGATATCGACGAAAGGGTTACCCTTCTCTGCGATAGTAAGACCATGTAAGGTGCTAGAAGTGGCGCCGGAATATCCAAGATAGGTAGAGGGATAGTCTCATAATATACATTTTGAGCGACACATTCATCATATTTCAAGTTGTTCCAGCAACAACAAAAATTATAAAATAAAACAGTCCTGAAATTAATAAGTTAGACCTTATACACATATGTATATAATAATATTTTGGAAATTGTATAATAAATAGTTTCGAGTTCTCAAGTAGATGAAGATGATTCTTTGCTGAACTCCTAGTGGAGCATAGGGCCTCCCTCAAGTTTAGAAAACTTACTACTACATAATATAAAACCTTCATTACAACTAAACCATATTATATTTACTATGCTGTAAGCAAAGAAAAGTACTAAGAGCTAAGAGAACTTTAAGTGGCTAAGTCTTAACTTTTTTTTTTTGGGGCTGAGTCAGGGAAATGCTTTCGTTTTAATGCAAAGTTATGTAATGAATCCGCAGCCACAACAACAAACACTCAACACTTGGCAACGATGCAAAAAAGTATCTGTATGTATCTGTGTGTATCTGTATGGGTGCTCCAACAACCAAATTGTAAAACATATATATATAATATATATATATATATATATATAACCCAGTATATATGTAAATGCGAGTAAGTGGGTTGCTTTAGGGCTGAGCAGCTTATGTAAAAGGCATGAAAAATTATTTGCAAAAAATTCAGCTGACAAATTGTCAACTGACTGGGCTTTGTATGCGTTTGCTTATGTATACACATATTACAATTCATAAGATACATTATATATATATATACATAATGTATGTGTAGACAAACATAATCTATAATTCAGTTACGATAAAATACGCTACGTCAAGCGGCTTGTCGATTTATCATCATGCGCCCCACAAAATGCGTCAGAATGTATCTTATAGATACGATATGATACTATGAAATTGTATTTAGCCAAGTTTCAAGTTGCTCATTTTGACGGCTTAATTAAAGCCAGACCCAATACACGTGCCAAAAAAAAGTACAAATTAAATGTAAAACGTTCTAAAACCGAACAAAGAGCGCGTCTTGTGCAGTGGCGGTTTATTGGAAAAATCAATAGTGAAAAGCAAATATGTATATAAGTAGTTTGTAGATACATAATATACATATTCATTGTGTTTAAGCGCTAGTTTATCTAGCAGTTATGAGCTTTGAAATCCATTAATAAAACCAGATTTATTATAGCTACAGCTGCAGTATGAGTTTGTGATATATTAAAAATTCGCACATTACGTATACGCAGTGTGAAAAGCATGCAAAATGCTTTGATGGGTGTAAGCGAAAAATCTGGCTGGGTTGTTAATTGCTAAAGGAGAGCTGTAGGTTAACAAAGTTTAGATGAAGTTCATTTGAGTATAGAGTATATAGAAGAAGAATATTTGGAAGATATTGCGAATCCCGCCATTCGAATCTCGAGTAGCGACAGTCAAAAGTTTTTTAATTGCGTTCATGACCATGGCAAACGATATAGAGCAAACATTTTCCAGACAACATAATCAAAATGAATGTTTTTGATATACTATATACATATGTACATATATACCTATATACTGGGTATATATGTATTCCAGCCAGGCAACTGACAATGAAGCAAAGCAAGTGACTTGGTTTGTACTTGAGCATTGATTAAAAGCGCTTCAAGTGTGCATGAATGGAATAAAGTCTATGGACATATGTCATATGGTGGGTACATCATATACATCGTGGTTGGCTATATGCTTTGGACATGTGAATTCATATTCATATGATGATAAGATTTAGCTGGACTCCGCCGGGCAGGGCCATCACTCAGGCGCGCATAATTTTCACACACAAAAAAAAAACACAAACCGGCTGCTACTGCTACGGGCACAAATTTGCTATCACGGGGGGGCTAGGGACGGCTCTACGGATCGGGGTAGCAACTGTCACTGGTAGCTACTGGCTACTACCCGAGTGTTGTCCATTGGTCGTCTGTCGTCGTAGGCGTTATGACAATAGATTTATGACGAGTATGACCAGAGCTTGCGCTTAATTTGCGCGCTATTCATTGCCGCCGAGGAGCTGAACCAGCTGAAAAACCTTAGATGACGACCACGACGACGGCGAAGGAAAGACTTGAGTCTCTTGCCCCGGACAGCTTTTTGGATATGCTTGAATGAAATGCCCGGAAAAAACCAATTGTATTTTGCGTTTAATTTAGTAGAGCGCAATGGAAAATGTGGCCAAACTGATGGCTGGGCTGCCAGACTCGCTCACGGGATGACCGAATGACTGACCAACTGACGTACTGGGTGGGCGGTAAGGCTACGGCAAAGCAGGCGCAGCTCATCTCATGCGTGCACTGAGAGAAACAAGAAAGCTCAGTTTTTACGTTCAAGAAGTAGCTTAAGCAGCTGAAAAAATTTCCTAAACGAAAAATTCCGGTAATTTTTTCAGTTGGAATTTTTGGTATTTTTTATAGTTTTTGGTATTGCTTGAATAAATGCGATATGTAAAGTTTATTTATTAAATATCTATTATTTATGCTTAGCTAAGTAGCATAAGTAGACCAAAAAGTTCCTTAACGAAAAATTTGGTATTTTGTTCAATTTTATTATTTAGTATTTTTTTATAGTTTTTGGTATTGCTTGGATAAATACGACATGTAAAGTTGATTAAAGGAATATTTTTTTTAAAGCAGCCTCAATAAAATTTTCAGAGGTTTAAGACTTTATTTCTAAATAAAGAACAACTACAGGAAAAATAAGAGGGTTAGGGTTAGTCAAGAATTTGTCGACTCGACTAACAATGTTTTGAAGAATGTCTTTGAAAAAAAATTCTTTATAAAAAGTTATAGTCTTTATCCTTAGCTAAGTAGCGTAGCATAAATAGACGCAAAAGTTCCTTAACGAAAAATTTAGTTTTTTTCTGTTTGAATTTTTGGTATTTTTATATAGTTTTTGGTATTGCTTGAATAAATTCGATATGTAAAGTTTATGAATGGAATATTTTTTGTAAAGCAACCCCAACTAAATTTTTGAGGTATTTAAAAATTTATTTCTTATTAAGGAAACAACAACAGGGAAAATAATAAGGTTAGGGTTTAGTCAAGAATTTGTCGACTCAACTATGAAAAATGTCTTAAAAAACAAAAATTAAAAAAAGATTATTATTTATCCTAAGTTTAGTATCATAAATAGGCGGAAAAGCTCCTTAACAAAAAATTGTGTATTCTTTTTAGTTTACATTATTGGTATTTTTTTTTTTTATAGTTTTTGGTATTGCTTGAATAATAATAATTTGGTATTTAAAATTTATGAATGGAATATTTTTTTGTAAAAGCAACCCCAATTAAATTTTTGAGGGATTTAAAAATGAATTTCTAATTAAGAAAACAACTACAGGGAAAATAATAAGCTCAGGGCTTAGTTAAGAATTTGTCAACTTAACTAAATAAGTTATGAAAAATGTCTTAAAAAAAAATAATTTAAAAAAAATCTATTATTTATCCTAAGCTTAGTATCATTAGTAGGCGTAAAAGCTACTTAACCAAAAATTTGTTTTTTTTCAGTTTACATTTTGGTATTTTTTGATCGTTTTTGGTATTGCTTGAAAAAAATTTGATATGTAAAGTTTACTAATAGAATATTTTTTTTTTTGATTTAAGCCCCCATGAAATTTTTAGGGGTTAAGAATTTATTTCAAAATAACTACAGGGAATAACAATAAGGCAAGGGTTTAGTCAAAAATTTTTTAGGAAATAATTTCTTTATAAAGAGAATGACCTAGTTAATTTTAAAAAATTTTGCCGGTTACACTTAAAAGATTAAGAATGAACTTTTTTCCAAAAAATGTATTTTTTATTCTTAACAAAAAGGCGGTTGCTTGTTATTAGATTGAAATTGTATCTTTGGTATTTTTTATTTTTTTATTTTTAGATAAATTGAGGGATGTAGGCAGAATTCAAGAATAATAAAGTCTAGTAATCAAAAATATTTTTTTTCGAAAATTCAACCTGAAAAAATTTTGTATTGCTTTAGGAATTTATTTCTTCATAAAGAGAAAATTTAGGACAATATTTGGTAATTTTTTCTTTTTAGATTGAGCGATGTATTTCGAAATCGTAACCACAATTTTAGAGGCTTTAGGAACGTATTTCTTCAAAAATGGAAATTTTAGTGGGGATAATTTCTTATTTTTTAGTATTTTTTATTGCCAATCAACCGATACGTAGATAAGGTTTTAATCTAATATTGACAGAAGAAATAAATTATAGAATAGAATAATTTGAATTATAAAGTTAATATTAAAAAATTGTTTGATTGATTTTCCAAAAGTTATTGAAGCGTAAAGTCTATTATCGTATATATTTTTTTTTTTGAAAACACATCAAAAAAATTTGTATGGCTTTAGAAATTTGCAATCTTTTATTAAGAGAAAAACTAGGTAAAATAAAAGGCTTTTTAATTTTACAATTTTGTGGAATATTTTACTTCATCTAAACGAAAAACAAACATTTTATAGTCTATACTTAATCAAATGTGAGCGCCAAGGATTTCCCCGAAGAAAGCTCCAATATGGTCAAAAGAACAATAGAAAGTAATATAAATATGTTCATCTATATGTACACCAAGAAGGTGGAAAACATTCTAAAATCCAATAGACTAATTGAAAGTACAAAATGAAACTAATAATAAAAATGTTTTGAAAAAAAAGAATACAGATTTGCCGTGTATTGTTAATTTAACTTTAACCAGTTGTGAATTGTAAGCGCAAGTAAATAAAACTTACAAATGTGGTTCGAATACAAAACAGTTTCATTTCGATTCCTTTATTTTACTTGCTTCTTAGTCATTATTTTCTCTCAGTGTACATCTAGAGCAATCGCAAAGCTGTCATATAAAATAGACACACACACACAGGCACATAGAAAATGTCGCAATAAATTTTAATCAAAATTAAAATATACATAATAATAAAGTGTAAGTTAAGTAGTATCTAGTATAATAGTACATAGAGAAATTTGTTGTATATGACACTCAACGCGTGCACTTGAAAGAGCGTCGAAAAAAAAACCCATTAATTTCTAAGCTTGGGAAAATTTTTTCCTAAAAATTACATTGCCATTGAAGAAAAACGAAAAACTTAAAGCAGGTTAGGGTAGTCATAGACTTAGGGCTCGGGTACTTGAAAGAGTTGTTTATCAATGATAAGTTATTTTTCTTATCTTAAGTAAGCTCAACGGAATTTTACAGAGGCGTAAGATTCTTAATCGCAACTAAATCTGACACGTTTTTGGCATTCTATTATATCAGAAGAGGTCTTAAGCAGTAGCAATATTTATAAAAAAACTTTAAAATTAGTAGCAGATATTTATTTTTAATTAATTTTTGGGTAGTAAAATAGATCGAAATAGCAAAAATTAGTTCTAGTTTATATGGTTGACTTGAGAAGATTCTTGGCAATCTGAATTTATGAGATGGAAACTTGGGTTTATTTTGATTTCATTTTGATTTCTCCAGAGTAAGATTTTAGTTTACATAGATTGTTTTCAAGGAAAATGTAGAAAAATTTCTGAAAAAAATAACATATTATTCTGCAAAATTTATTACCTGGTCACACGACAAATCGTTTGAAAATCATTTCATCATCATCATCATCATCATGTGGCCATGACAACCCCTTCTCGGGTTACGGCCGACCTCAGCAGCTCCCGCCAGGCGCCTCTGCTTTGGGCGCGCCTTCTCAAATTAGAAATACCAAGGGAGGATAGGTTCTCCTCCACTTGATCTTTCCATCGGAGTCGTGGTCGTTTGAAAATAATTATTTCAGGATAATTGTACGCCGGAAGCGAAACCTTTTTCAAGCCGTAAATTGGAATTTACTGCTCCGATCTGCTTGAACTTTAAATATACTTTCTTGAAACTATTAATTTTTAAGCACTTTATAAAACGTTATAAAAATGTTCGATTTTTTGGCAAATCAGAACGTATAAGATAAAGGGAATTCAATAAGGAAATAAATTTATACGATTTATAAAATATTGCTCAAATTCGATTAAGAGGGAAGACCGAAAAAAAATTGTTACTTCCGATAAAATAGTAAAACAGCAAGTCGGTTGTGTTAGGAATGTACTCAGATACCATGTAAGAAAAGAAATTTGGTTTATATAAGATTCAAAATGGCGTATTTGTTAAGGATTCCGCAGATCGCGTCAGAAAAAAAAGGAATTTCTTCTTGATTAGCGAATATTTTAATAAGTTCAAAGAAATTAGGGGATGGAATTTGTTAAATCGTCGATTTTTTTCCATTATATTCTTCTCATTAGATGAAATATGAACATTTATAAAGATCAGTACAGACCACTGCAATATACTGAACTATGGCCCAAATAAAATAATTGTATTGGAATTTTTAATATATCATTATAGAAACTCATCACATATTATACATGATTAAGGAAAGTTTCATCAAAATCGAACCAATTTGTTACAAAAATATAAAAGAAACACTCGATCAAAACTAGACTCTTTGTACTTGAAATTTTTCCCTGCTATCATCGTAAAGTTTGGCCGAGACAAACTAATTCTAATCGATTGAAGTAGAGAAGAGATGAATATCGGTAGAACTAGTTTTAAAATGTTAGGGTCATTGAGAGAATCTTGAAAATTAATAGTTTTTTGGTATAATTTTTCGGATCTAGAAACACGAAAATTTTTTATTCTTCAGAACTGTTCTCGAAAATTTTTCTAAAAACATTTTTTGGGCATGTTTTTCAGTTATTTCTGAATATTTCCTGAACAAAATGTTTCCTAGGCTGGGTAGAATAGGCTGACCAACTATAGTTGAGATCACCCAGAGACCAATGTGGCCCATTGTGATGCCTAATTGAGGAAAGGATTATAAGAAAAGGATTATAAGAAAAGAAAGTGGGTAAAAAAAGAACAAGAACTATTGGATATTTCTTTGGAGGATTCAACAAACGGAGCTAGATCCGCTATAGACTCATTTTCCAGACTGCCAGGTCCTCGAAGAATGGTTTTTCCAAAAACCAAAAAACGTCTAAGAAGCGCCGGGCAGTCACATAGCCGGTGCTGGACACTTTCTGTCTCCTCCCCTCTCGCTACGGCAGAAGTCATGATGGTAAACGTGGAACCTCTCAGCCCACTCCTACTACTATCCTTGTCCTCTTTTTGTGTGAAAAGTTAGGAGTTTGGATGTTTGCTTTGGATTGTTTTATAAATATGACATAAAATAATATAAGATCGAAAGGTATTAATGTGGCCTTTTGAATTTTTTTTTATACCCTGTACCGTATGGTACCAAGAGTATATTAAATTTGTGCAAGCCGAAAATGTATGTAACATATAGAAGGAGACGTCGGAGACACCCCAAAGTTACCTAAAATATGATCAGGGTGAATAGAGAAGTCGATATACCCATGTCCGTCTGTCCGTCTGTCCGTCTCTAGATCTCAGAGATGGTAAGAGCTAGAGTTACCAAACTTTCACATTAGATCCCATATTATTCCATAGGAGGCAAGTTTATTTTATTTTTTTGATATTGGGGATAAATTATATAGCTCCCATGGGGGCGTTTAAGACGACCTCGACAAAAAAAAAGCGTTTTAGATGAATAATTCGTTTGTTAATGAAGATATCGTACCCAAATTTGGTATTCGAAAGTTTTTTATAGTTCCCAATCCACTGTATTAAATTTGATCAAAATCGGTTGACTATATTATATAAGACCGATCGGCCAAAATAACTTTTTTAAAGGAAAGTTCGCTATATTTCGTTTTTTAATTAAGATATCGTAACCAGATTTGGCGTTTGGAAATTTTTTAGACCACTTAAGCAATGTGCCAAATTTGAACAAAATCGGTTGACTATATGATATAGCTCCCATAGGTCCGATCTTCCAAAAAATCAATTTTTTAACAAAATTTGTTGTGTTTCGTTTGTTTGTTAAGATATTGAGACCAAATTTGACATTCTTAAGTTTTTTATAGTTCCTAAGCACTTTACTAAATTTAATTCAAATCGGTTGACTAGTTCATATAGCTCCCATAGGGCCAATCGGTCCAAAAACACGTTTTTTATACAAAATGCGATGTGTTTTGTTTGTTTGTAAAGATATTTGAAATAAATTTGGCATTCAGATCTTTTTTAAGGTATTTAAGCATTGTCTCAAATTTTATTGAAATCGGTCGGTTGACTATATCATATAGCTCCCATAGGAATGATCGGACAAAAAAAAAATTTTTGCTTAAAAATTCTTCTGTTTTTGGTTTTTTTGTGAAGAAATCGGACTTTATTACAAGATAGTGGTACAGGGTATCCTAAAGTCGTCCGCGCCCGACTTTACGTCCGCCATTTTTTTTTTAAGTTTTGAGCTGAAAGGGAATTCTTGTAGAAATTGTTCAAGCCTAAGATAAATAAAATAAGTTATACAACACATATTTCTTTGCAGTAACCGTGTCGTGCATTTTTCTTAAGGTCCAACTAAAAAGTGTTCGGGTGTTATCATCTTTAATATAAAGCCATCACTCAGGCTCTTAAAAGGACCTGAAATCAAAACTTCATATACCATAAAAAGACGCTACCAAAATACTTAAATCTCTAGTATGCAATGCTGCCCATTGAGCATTTGACAACTAGATGGCGCCAGCAGTAAAATGAATTATTTTAGTATGATCTAACTCGGGAAACGTGCAAACAAAAACGAATTTTAGGGTGAAGCTGCTCCAAGCAACAATATTATAAAAACAACCTTAGAAGGTCAAAATGGATATAAAACCATAATTACATTCATATTCTATAGAACCTACCACACATTTTTTTAAAGGAAAAATGAAAAAAGCTGCTCTGCATAAACAGCTAAATTTCGAGGCTAGGCAACACGCAGAGCTTCATTGTTAACAAAATTTTTAATTTAAATTCTAATTGGGATGTTTTTGGGGCCAAGCTTTACTATACCCGGCTCATACCCTGAAGGACTGCCGCATAATCTGCTTAAAAACTAATTTTTTTGAACAGCATTCATGAAAAAAAAACAGCTTTTTTTAACAACTACAATAAGCCCATAAAGGCATATCGAATATTTAAACTTTATGTATGTAGAGCTTTTATACGCGCTACTGTATATGTTACCCACACGTCCAGTGTCCTCTGGGGAAGCCTCATATCCTTAGTACCTAATATCTAGCCATATCAAATAAGCGTATATTACACATCTTATTGCTTGTCTAAAGATAATTTGATATCGAAAGGAAACAAATATAATATTTTACTGCTAAAAAAAAGTAACAATCACATATTAAATATTTTATGGGGCTCCCTCGACCTTCAAAGGATTTGCTGCAAAGCAGCTTAAACATAAAGGTATTACTATATACTATACCCCAGCCGGGCTTAGGGGCTTGGGGGGACTCAACGAAGGGGCTACTAAGCACTTCATAGCCACGCGCCGCCGCCACACAATGATAATATATATTTCACACTAAACTAGTTTCAATTGAGCATATGGTTCTTCGGAACATAGCTCGGATTTTGTATGGCTTAGCTTAGTCCGTTGACTACTTAAGGTTGCACTCAGAGGCAATCAAAGCGGCAGTTCTCGGGGTTTAATTGGAGCAGCCCCACACACGAGAAAGGAAATGGCGGGCATACTCTAACCCAATGTGTCTCTAAGCGTTGGATGTGTGTGATAGATTAATTAAAATCACATTAAGACAGCCAACAGAGCGTATACGAAATAAAATTGATGGGCAGACGGCGCGTATGCGTAATGTATACGTATATGAAAGCCTTGCGCATATCCTGGTTTCAGTGGCGGTTATAGACAATGATATGCATGTGGGGAGCAGGTGATGGAGGGGGGTTTGTGTTATAAGTATGAAGACAGTTTTTTAAGGTCTTTGAAGTCTAAGCAGATGCCCTCTAAAATACTAGATATAATTAAGATGATGCATTTAAATTATTGAGCAGTATAGAGTGACTTGGAAAGAAACAAGCTCCTGGGAATTTACGTCCTCTTACCGAAGATCCTTGTTACCCTAAGTCCAAAAAAAATACTGGAATATTCGCGAGCATTGCACATTTGCCAGAGGTCTGAGCCGTGAAGGGGTATAATAAATCCACTTGGGTCGCAAAACATTTTCACATCCATTACTAATAATAATAATAAGTGTGACCAGGAGCTTAATAGATCATAAGGCCCTCAGTGCAGCTTTTTCTAATAATATTATTTATGGGGTGAATAAAAAATGAGCCTTGTTCCGGAAAACGTAAAACCAAGACAAAAAATTTTATGCGAATATGTTTTTCATTCCCAAAGCACGGATATTTCTCCTTTTTTATTCTTATGTTATCATCTCCGTCCAAGTTCCTTATGGAATAGTGCCTTGAGCCAGCGGCCACACCGAAATCGGTACGAAAAACACAAAAACCTTAGTAAAAAAGTCACAGACAAATCATTTTGGCGGAAATCTGTTTTCAGACACAAGAAAGAAAATAATTTCAGCAAAACCCAGTTTTGACAGGTATTAAGGGGCATTATGCTTTTTGGGTGCGTCTCTGTACATGTTGCACATTTGCATGTCATATAAAAGAACTTTTTTTTACTTATGCTTACAATTCAAAACTGGTTTAAGTTGAATTAGCATTAAAGGGCAAATTTTAATTTTCTTTTTCAACAATATTTTATTATTTTTTTTTCTTTGTGCTTCAGTTAGCTTATTGGATTACTTTCTTTGTCTTCCTGTAGCTGTAGCTAATAAATTATTTGACATATTTTTGGATTGTACATCGAACACGCGCAGGATCTCGCGGCAAAACTTGGCCGACTGCAGTAAAAGAACTAATGATCTTTGCTTCTGAACAGAGCCCTGTGCTCAACTCTTATCCGTGCTTTTACAGAACACTAGCTAGTGGGAAACCACATATCTAGGTAGAAATTCTCTGCGCATTTTCGAAAGAAAGATCCTTTAGTCCAAAAAGAAATGAATGGTGTGTACCAAATAAGAAATAATGCGGAATTACTTCAGCTATCAAATGGAGAAGATATTGTAAAGTTAATTAATCTTACCTCATATAGGGGACCTCTTGAGAGGGATGAAGAGTGGTGAATGGCTCACTGTAGCGGTATCACAACGGGCGTATGCTTGACCTAAGTGAGTTGGAACGTCAGTCCCAACTGCCGCCCTAACTTAACCTAATTATGTCATTGGGCAATAATGGGCAGTCTCTCAATTTACATATCTCGTGAAGAGATGGCAGAAAGATGTGGATTTACCCCCAGAGCAGTGGACTGAAGTGGAGTGATCTGGACTAGGGTCAAGAAGCAGTACAGCCATCTGAGTCATGTGGTCTTCAAAATGAAGTCCAAATCAAACGGCTTTTCATATGGTTCTTATATTAAATGTCTGCAATATTTGCAGGAAACTCAGATACCTTAATGGGGGTTCCGGATCTGCGTCCTTATTAACCTTCTTAAGGGAACTAGGGGCGCAAATATATGAATTTTTTCAGATAGCCAAGCTGCCATTAGAGCTTTGTCTTCCTAGAGCATCTTCTCCCGGATGGTTAAAGAATGCTATAACTACCTCCAAACCCTATCCACCCGGAACAAAGCCGTGATATGTTGGGTGCCTTGACACTCGGGAGTGGATGGTAACGCGATCGCTGACGATCTAGCAAGACGGGGTGCCTTCACATTGACTACATCTCCTGCGCCGTTTTGTGGTATTGGTTGGTCCACGATCAAAACCATGATAAACAATGGGCTGCAGGAGAACATAGTAGATACTGGTTCTCCTTTCCTGGGCTTCGTCAAGCAAAAGTGCTTGTGAAACTTCTGGATGAAATCAAGACAAAAGGTCTTGGCAGAGCGGACCTAAAACTCCTGGTAGCTTATCTATCTGGCCACCACACTGTTAGATATCATCTATAGAAAATTGGCCTATCGGACTCTTCAGAGTGCAGGCTCTGTCTAGAAGACGATGAAACCACCAGGTATATTCTCTGTGACTGCCCAGCGCTGGTATGGGATAGAGCCTGTCACATGGGAAAGGAACGAATTAGTCCCTTCCATCTCAGGTCAACACCAACAAAAGACCTACTGCTATTCATGAGGAAAGCGGAAAGTCTTTTGTTTTAACCTTAGGGTATGGTACAAAAGATCTTTGGTCACAGTGCCCCAGCTCTCTGTGAGGTACCCTTTTTAGGGGGAAAAAAAATGGGGGTTCCGGATGGACACTGGGAACATTTGCATTATTTCTAAGACTCTCAGATACTTCACAAGGATTCATTCCCTCTAGTTTCTAGTCATTGCTGCCTAGTAACCGCTTGAGCTTTTGGACAGACGTGATTTCTATTCTGGGTATCACGTTTGGCTGATAGACCTACCAATTATAGATAGCTTCCAATGACGTAGAATCGGTTCGAACTGAACCACAAGGCACATGGCCAAAATGAATAAACCAGTTACTTTCAAGTGTCTTAAAAACAAATTATAGTCAATGTTAAGTATTAATATTTGCTGGTTATTAAAAATTGCGATAATAATTTAAAAATAATTTTTTTTTTTCCCTCCGATAGCAAGTCAAGCGTCAAAGCAAGTATACTATATATATGCAATCAATGACGCTTCAATAGATACTTTTGTATCTATATACATTTAAATATGTGCAAACAAATGAATAAAGCAAACAGGTCATTAATTTGTTTGATTTGGCGACGTGGCGGGGGTGGGGTGGGTAAGGCATAGGAATTAACAGCTTGAGCATTAAATTGTATTTAAATTAAAACAAATTACATGCCATACTTTGAGTCTGAGTGTATCTGTGTGTGTGTATCTGTGTGTAAATGACAGCAATTGTTGATATTGTCGTCATACTATGGCATTAAATTAAATAAAAAATTTTGTATTGTGACGCTGATTTAAGTTTTGCAAGGGACACGCAGACAAGGGGCACAAGTTTTGCAGATACAACTTGCTACAAGTTGCACACAACCGTAAAAATGTATCTGTGAGATACATGCTGCATGGACAACACACTTGAGTTACATTTCAAGTTGTCGTCGTTGTCGTTGACGTCGTCGTCGTCTTGTTTGAGTAGATATAATTTTCCAATTGTCCGTGTTAGTTATTTGTAACACATTTCAATGAATGCTGTTCCTCCGTTTATTGCTAACAAAAGACGTGCTCCAAGTGCTAAACTAGCTAGCTAGCTAGCTTAGTATCTATGAGATACTTTATGCATATATATATATAGATACGTATACATTAAGCAAATGACGTTTTCAGATACAGCGATAAGCTCTAGAGTGACTTTTGTCTTGTAGACTGTGCAATCTTATAATCTAAGCCCTCTAGATTAGGATTTATCTTAAATGCCTTTGGCAAGTTCAATGTTGTATACTGACCCATATACGAATATGTATGTACTATATACATATGTATATATAATGGCCATATAAAATACACAACTTGGCAACAACTATATAATAAACTGCATATGACACAGTGGACTTTGGCCGTAAATTATATAAGAACGTCTCGAACACATCTAGATTAAAAACGTGCGGAAATTTGTTGGCTACTTCAGGACGTTGACATGGTAGGGGTTCATTTCTCTATAAGCTAAGCAGATAACTACCGGAACTTGTTTTATCAGAAAATTCTAGACAAACCTTATTTAATCACAGTCTGGTACAAGTCATCTTTAGATTACTTTAAACACTATAAGCTACGGAGAAATGTTCTAAAGCTAGTCCATGAGCACTTTGCGTCAAGTGCAGATGTCCAAGAAGATATACAAGATTACTTTTCAAATATATCTTGAAGCCTCACTACAGAGCCACGTGATATGCCCATCGCCCAGACGCACTTAGTACAAGCAGGCTCTTTGTGACGTCACAAGTCACGCTCACCACTCTACAAAATTGTCACTTGCCTCATTAAACAAATAAACCTCAATCTCTGCTCCGCGCTGTTTATCGCTTTCGATGCTTCCACGCCAGATCGAAATACATCTCTGTAAAGAAGAACCGCTCAAGCCAACGTAATGCTGTCATCCGAATTAAGTCTCTTTGGCTTTATCAACGTTTTTTATCAACTTCATTCTGTATGGATTTTTATCAAGTTGCGTGAAAGTGCGCGTGAGTAAATCTTGCGTGAGTGAGTGAGTGTGTGTGTCTGTATCTGTGTGAGTGTGCCTCTGTGTAAGGTAGTATTTAAAATCGAGTTTAGTTTAGTTAGAAGCGCTTTCAACAGCTGTGAACTTGTTCGAACCGGTAACCCGAGCTTAAGCCCACAAAAACCACAACAAACACAAAACAAAAAGTAAATCCAACGAAAGACCCGACCAAGTCAATGCCGCTTTAAGTTCCGCGTGAAATGCAGTGTATTGAATGAAGGGTGGAATAAAAAAAAAAGATAATTATTTTATAGAAGGAGCGTGCTTAATGTGTTATTGAGCTTTAGAAGCATTGAAGTCCTGCTAAAGTGGAAAAGAGACTAATCCCATCCTAGCCAGTGAGAATATGCCTGAAAGCAGCGGTGTTGATGAGGTTGCTTAGAACTACTTGAAGCTTGCCAGCAATAATCATAAAAGGGTTTTTCTATAATTCTCATAAAGGAATCAAATCATTAGAAGATGATGCTTATCAAATTGTTAAACAAGAATTCAACCCACGTCATACTCTTTCTTCTAACTATTGATATATAAAGTTCAGAATGCCGTCTAAAAATTGGAATTTTAATTGCTTCTACAAAAGCAGATTCAAACCTGCTTGTTCGGTCAAAATGAACGGGATACGTGTCCACCCTTCATTAAAATAGGAAATCCTGATGTGATTATTATCATGTGTATCCTTGAATGTCAGGCTCCCGAGCTTTTTTAAACTCCGATATCTACGTATTCGTACCGAAGATCAGATAGCAGGATTAACATTAAGCATGAATGAGTCATGAGTTGCTAGCGAAATGGGTGCTTACCAGTATACATATAGAAGCTTCTAGGCACTGTTGCTAACCTAGATTGTTTTCTAGCATAATCTTATATATAAAATTCTCGTGTCACAATGTTAGTGACCATACTCCTCCGAAACGGCTGGACCAATTCTCATGAAATTTTGGGTGCCTATTGGGTAGGCCTGAGAATCGGCCAACATCCATTTTTCATAGTGCTAAGGGTTGCCATTTTTTTTTTAATTTTTGGTACATTTTTAAAAAATTTTTTATAGTGATGTCAGATAAACTAATATTTTGTAGTTAATTGTTTTTGTCATATATAAAACAAACTTATGTTTCACGTGTCACGGGTGTTCTTATGAACGCATCGATGAATTTCAAATCTGATTTTTGCATGTGTTAGAGGTTGTCAATACGGAGGTTTTTTGGAAGAAATGCAACGAATCAAATTAATTATCAATCTAATCATAAAATTCAAAGTAATCTCCATTGCTTGCAATTCAACTACGATGTCGGCGAACCCACTCTTTCATACACTTTTCGAACGCCGGAGATGATATTGCCAGTTATTTGGGTCCGGTTTGATATCTTCAATGGAATCAAAACGTGTTCCACGGAGCGGGAATTTGAGTTTAGGGAAGAGGAGAAAGTCATTCGAGGCCAAATCAGGCTAATCGGTTTTTGATCAACCGAATTCATTGAGCTTTTGGCTTTGAATTCAATCACAATGAGACCAGTTTTCGACGCTATTTTTGCAAGAAATTGGAGTTTTTTTGGGACCAAACTTTCAGCGACGAGTCTCTTGGAAAGTATATAGTGAAAATTGAAGGAACGCTCATGTGACTGATGTTTGATTCACGAGTCATCTCTATAACACTCAAAAGACGATTTTGAAGCACTTACTTCTTGAGTTGGTCAATGATATCTTCGGTAGTTGACGTTGAAGGCCGTCCGGCAAATCTTCGACCCCTCACAACCGTCTTTGAAT
The DNA here is from genome assembly GCA_037043745.1 of Chymomyza amoena. Taxonomy (NCBI): domain Eukaryota; kingdom Metazoa; phylum Arthropoda; class Insecta; order Diptera; family Drosophilidae; genus Chymomyza; species Chymomyza amoena. The sequence goes on from JBAMAX010001276.1 coordinate 475,133, forward strand.
GATTTATACCATTCGTATATCTGTGTGTATGACCCTATGCTCTACTAGGAGTAACAGGACATAAGCGAGATACCTGTGTTTTAGACATAGAACCATCACCATAGGTCCCATTTAACATTTTTAGCGATTCGGCTTGAAAATTCTTGAAAATATCCTTTTTATACGGTAGAATATTGGGATATATAAACTCTTAAGACTAGACTTTTTGTTAGCATATTCATTTTGATATTTGCCCCTAAGTCCTACCTCTTTTCAAATATTGCTGTTTTAGAATGTATCTCTCTTCCAAAGCTCCATCCTTTGTTTGGCTTGTTATGTATTTTTTCGGTACCGCTTCTTCTTCACTAAATTTTCCATTAGGCCCCAACCCTATTTGTCCTTAGTTCTGTTCAAATATTGCTATTTTTAAAGGGCGATTCTTCTTCAATTTAAGTTCCTATAATACTCAGTTCTTGTCTTGGTCAGTCACGTAAACAGTCATGAAAAGGCCATTTTAATCTAATGTACTATTGTTTATTCAGAAGTTCCCACTATGTTAATGAATTCCATTTGTGTAAGCGCAAAAATTTTCCACTGGGCCGCAATTTTCTTTGCGCTTAGCTCTATCCAAACATTGTTTTTTTCAGAGTGCCACTCTCCCTTGATAAAAGTTCTTACCCTACGCTCAGTCCTTGTCTTGGTCAGTTATATAATCATTCGCTTGCCAATTTCAGTCACCAAGCAATTAGGTTAAAGGCCAAGTAAACATGCCGTCGAAAGCAAGTCAGAAAACAACGAAAAAAGAACAACGAATGCCAAATGACTATGTATGTATCTGTGTTGGTATCTGTATCTGTGTGTAACTGTTTAATCGATAAGCATGAGCAATATACTAACTGTTAGCTGTAGGTGTTATAGCGGTATAATTCCAGCCAAAATAAATCAAAGCTAAAGCAACAGAGAGCCCAGTCTTTTTGGGTGCAGGCTAATCTGTACCCGGTGCCCGGTTATTGTATCAAGTAAGTGGGCTTATCTATGAGAACGTCACCAGATATGGCACACGAACCAATCGTGAGTATCAGATACTTACTAGCCCAGTTATGTAATCAAAACAATTAAAACTGTGATTGACGTAAAACGTCAGTTCAGATACAGAAGTCTGACCAACATGCCAAATATCGCACAAATATCTTAGAACTGGGGGGAGTATGTGAGCTGTGGGAGTTCTCTCTCTGTCTCGTAAGCTGTCAAAGTCCTTGTCAAGTGCAGAGGCAACTCAAATAGACAAACCAGGGCTGCAAAAATAATTTGCGGAGCACGAGTTCCGATTCACAGTTTCAAGGATTTTTATGGTGTCAAGCATGGAGAAGGCCAAAACTACTAAACCAAACTCATTTCTGAACCGAAGAACTTTTTTGGCAAAAAAACTGCGTTCAACAACGTATAAAATATACTTTCAAATATTTGAATATTTATCCCGCCATATCTCATAATGGCGAAAGAAATTGCCACACTGACATCCTATTAGAAGCTAAATGATGGAAAGTCTTGGGATATGGGCACTCGTCCATTCTAAAAGAAGACACAAACGTGTTAATGATAAATTACTGCACTCCCTTAGAGTCTACACTATTTACCACCGAAATCCCTTCTAGGGAATCGTGGCTGGGTCAAAGTAACTGTATTAACTTCTTCACGGACGGCTCCAAGCTCAACCACCATGTTGGGCCTGAGTCTAGTCTGAGCAACTAAATATTCGGCAGTTTGCCGACTTCCGGACCACTGCAGTATTTTTCAAGCAGAGATCCTTGCCATTAACGAGGCTTTGAGCACTATCCTCCAACTCGATGACAGTCAACAACTACCGCAAATCTATTCAAGAGATGGCACAGCTGTTTGTTATTAGCTTTATTTGGGAGCCAGGACACCAAAATATTAAAACGAAATAACAGATGAACTGCCTAGACAGAGCACGAACTCTACCCTCCTACCGGATAAAGAGGATATTCGTATGCCTATGGTCACCTTCAAGCAACTAACAAGGGAAAGATTTAGTTCTCACTTACAAAGGCTGTGATATAACACACCCCATAGCACAATCGGTCGTCAGACTAAAAATGATGCAAAAAGATCCATAAGGCTCTGCGGACTCAAACGGTCGCAGTGCTCGGCAGTTGTCAGAGTGATCAGTGGACACTGGCTTGTTGAAACACATGCGACCAAAATGAATGTTCCATGACCATGACTTTTGTAGAAACTGCAAAGATGAAGAATCAGTAGAACACTTCTTCTATTGCTGTGAGGCTCTTAGTAGACGTAGAAATAAGCATCTGGGAAATAACTTCCTTCATAAAATAGCTGAGCTTTTTATAAATTATGGTCAGCATCAAACATTTCACCCAGAGCTTAGTTTTTGTATCTGAACCCAATCATCTTATCGCTTCCAAGCGCACCTTCCAGCGAACATCTCCAACTTTTTGTCCAGCCCTGTTGCCGCCAACAAGTACAACAACAACAACAATTGGCAAGCAGGTGTTGCAAGCAATTTGCAAGCGACTGTCAGTTACCCCTAACAACAAACAACGAACTAAACCTACGACAACAAACAGTTGCTAAGACCAAATATCAACAAAATCTGACGTTGACATCGACGTCAACGTCAACGCTGACGTCTCTGTCGCTGCCACTGTCAACGTCAGCCATCGGCAGCGGGCAATTTTAAAACGCTTTTCATTGTCAGTTGATTAGATTTTTATTGGCATATAATTGAATTAAGAGCTGTCGTTATTAGTTTGTTGGCCCGCAAATAAATGGAAACATTTTCTGGTATTTTCCAGTTGTAATTATTATCACATATTTTACCGGCTGTTTATTGAAGAGCAAAAAATGCTGCCGAGCCCCAATACTACAAAATAAACAAAAACAACACCAAACTACAAAAAAAAGGGGGGCAGGGCAATAACAGCAACAATAACAACAAAAACCAAAAGAAGGCAAAACAGTAGCAACGGTACTGCAACAAAAACAAACAAAAAGGCAAAAGCAAAATAAATTTAATGCATGCCAAAAAAAATCAAAAGCAAACAAATGCAAAGCAAAAAAGTTGATGAGTGAGCTGATAAGAAGACGGCAAAATAGGGCCGGATTCAGGGAGAAGTTTTTGGGCGCATGAAAGGGCGGCATGAATTGACGCAAGAAGCAATATGAGGCTTTATGAATGTTTGAAATTCGAACTTGAGGGAAGATAATAATAAAATCTAATGGGGTTTAAATGAATATATAATAAATTATTACTTAAATTTTTTGGTAAACAATACATTTTTACTTTCTACCAAAATAAATACATATAAAAAAAAAAATATTTATTGAATTCCTTAGAAAAATGGCGAGCTAGAACCGAAAGTGCTGTCAAAAGGTTTTTCTATAGAACGTGTTTTCAGATATCAAACTGAAACGTCAATCAAAGACCGAAACATTAAAGTAGAGCTGGGCATCGATTCTATTTTAAATTGATTTGAGAATCGATATTTTTGAGACATTCAACTTTGGGATATATGTGAATTAGGGCGGTTCACTTTGTATGGACTTTCAGCGATTTTGATTCTATGGGTTATTTTAAGTATTTTGCCCAAGAAGCTATGGGTCTAAAATGAATTTTGTGTTGTCGAATTTATCCAAATACGATTTTTCAAAAATTGTTTTTCTGCTTCATTATTAAGTCAATGCTTAGTACTTAAAAAAAAAATAAAGATTAATATCGCTTGCCAACCGTCGATATTTCTTATTTGTATGCAAATAATACGTTCATCATGACAAACTAAATTTCGACCACCCTCAACTTTCTCTTAATCCGCTCCTGTATCGTGATTTACATGTCTAAGCATTGTCAAGCAAAATTGCTTGGCCTCATCTTCAGCATTTCTTGTATAAGTAAGTAATTGCCGGCATTAATCGCTTTATCTGCAAGTCTGCAGATGTGATAAAAAAATTAAAAGATTTACTTAGCAGAGAAAAAGCAGTTTATTGAAAAAATAAAGGGGGCTGCACTTTGGGCGGTTGTGATCATTTATAATCCGAGTGAGAGAGATAAGGTTAAGTTAATGCATGATGAAAATGCTTTCAAAAGTTACGCAAACATTTTGATGATAACAATATTGGATGGGCAAACTGGCTTAAAAGTGGGTGGTTTGGTGTAGCAACAAGATTAAAAAAATCGTAAAGTACGATTTACCGAAAATATACGATGGGTTATGTTGTTGAGGTCCTTTTGAAAGGTAGGTAGGTTGAGGTGGAAGTTAGAACTTAGCATCCCACCTGACTTAGGCCACGAACAGGCCCTTGTGATACCGTTTATAGGAGTAAGTGATAGGGATATAGACAGGAAAAATTAGAGAAATAGGAAAAGTAGAAAGTGCAGAAACATGCTTAACATGGGACTCGAACCCACAATCTCTGGGATGATAGTCTAGTACACTGTCGAAGCCGTTGTCCTCTTGAAGCCTTTCGGAACATTTTTATAGCGAATTTTAGGAAAGTTCCTTTTTGTTAAAAAGCTCCTAAACAATCTTTAGTAAATATAGGAAGGAATGCCAAGTTAAACCACAATCTTGCAATAGGTATGAACAGTGATAGAGCTGGCTACGGAAAAAGCATCTAAAGTAGATAAAAATGAGAAGCTGGAATTAATAGTGAACCAATTTTTAAGCGTAAATCGATTTTTCCAGCACTTCGAAGTAGCAACCGTTCAGTCACAAACATTTTGTTCTGGTTTTACTACAAAACGGGCCTTAAAACGAATTGATTCCAACTCAGATACCGGGAAATATTTTTTTATTAAATCGGCTACAATGGAGACATCTAAAGTTTTTAACCGGTCGAAGATATGAAGAACATTTAAACACATGAATGGTGCTTTATTTTTTCTTTAATATTTTGGGTGATAGGTTAGGTTACACCGGTTGACTCCTGGCGGGAGTCATTCATATATTGCATAGTTCTTAGTGGAACCAGAGCATCAAAACTTTGCTTAGGTTTTTCGTCTCAAGTCACATTCTCAGGTTTTTCATCTCAAGTTACATGCTTATATCTGTCTAAATAGAGCTCAATGCTCGAAAGTTCTCCGAACAATCCCCAAGACACTGGCTGGTGGACCTTACCCCTTCTTACCATGACATCTGGCAGATGTTGTGCCGATGAGGAAGAGCTGGAGCACCTCTTCTGTCAATGCCCGGGACTGTGTAGCACAAGCTTCCGCTTTCTCAGGATTTTTGAAATGACCTATCCCAGATCTCGGAACAGACTCCAAAATATCTCTCTAGTGGGACTGGAGAAAATTCCATCAACACAACGTGCCTATTTTTTGGCCAAAGTGATTTGGGGATGAGGAAGATCTCAATAACCTCTTTTGTCACTGCTCTGGCCTGTGTAGCACGAGGTTCCCCTGCCTCAGATCTCACTTTCTAAATGACCTATACCACATCTCGAAACAGAGTCAAAAAACCCACTCCAGATGGTTAGGACCTCTCTGGTGGGAAAGAGTGTTGAAAAGTTCACCATTGCGTTATCATAATGAGGCTATTTTTGGCCTACTCCAGGTAGCAGCTGCCGCCCTAACCTCTTCTAACCTACTAGCGAAATTGCAAATGAAGCTCTTATATTTACTGGTTTTGATCTAAATACGGAGACATTTAGAACTAGAATTGCGAGAAAATTAATTAATTCAGTTATCATGTCTGAAATTTTAATTTAGTCTACATAAACTTTATTGTTCAATCGATTAGAAGATATGACGTCGATAACAGCCCAGAAACATGCACAAACGTTCAACATTTCTTTGAATGGAGTATAGTAATGTATACCAGACTAGACTGATGATGCTTTCATGAAAGCGGTGTTCTGGAAATGTAGAATTTAAAATATAAAAGCATAAGTACTACTGTTCAGCACTAGAGAAATGGGTAATCAGTTCCTGTAGGAAAACTATTTAGATGAATCAAAGTTCTGCTTCGGGGAATATTGGGCACCATCATGCAGTATGGTAAGAACATGCCAATAATTTTGGTTCATGAAGAAGAATGAGCTGAGAATAAAAGTTGCAAGTAACTTTGGCTTGCGAAAATGTTCTAGCCGAACCCTCCAAGAAGGTGCCGTCTGGGCCGACTGTGTACTGGCTCAAGCACCAGAGTCAGGCAACCTCGACACTTGGGCCAGTGCATGGACTAGCTGAGGCAACAAAGCAGCAGTATCCGGATATTCAAGTCTGATTCTGCTACGTTGGAGCCATGGCCAGAAGTGCCTGGCAGCAGGCATAAAATGCTATAGGGTGGTTCCCAAGAACAAAATGAAACCAAACCCCCGCGCGCTGGAGTCCTCTAAGGAAACAACTCGAGCTGGGATGCGCGACTTTTTGGCCAAAAGCAAAACACTAATGATGCCGCAGCCACCGTATTCCTCAGATCTGACCCCCTGTGACTTTTTATTGTTCCCTAAGCTGAAGAGGCCCATGAAAGGACGACGCTACGCTACGATTAACGCATAAAGACGAAGGAGGAGCTGAACAAGATAAAAAAAAAATGATTTTTTGAAGTGCTTCGAAGATTGGAAAAATCGTATACAAGAGTATATCACATGGGGACTACTTTGAAGGGGACAAAATAGGTATTCATGAATAAATAAATCATTTTTGAAAAAACACAAAATTCGCGATACTTTTTGAACACACCTCGTACACCAGCCACAATCTCTATGTGTGACTCCACCCAGGGGTCAATCGGTGTAACCTATCTTAACCAAAGAAGCATGAGCTTTGAAGTTTTCTTCTGGATAATTCCTTATACTGATATTTCTGGATTTGTGATCTCAAAATAAAGAAGATGCAAGTAACGTTGGACGAATAAAATAACAATAAGAAAATTCTCTTGGAAAAATCATAAACACAAAGATCGTAGCAGCGATAGAATCTCTTAAGAGATAGAATGGTCTTTGCAACATGTTTCTCAGAAGCACGCACGGTTGGAGTCAAAACATCTTTTTTTTCCTATCCACAAGCTCCGAAACCGTATTTTGAACCCTCCTGCTTCACAAGGTTGTTGGCTTTTGCTAACTATCGCATTTCTGGCGCATTATCAGCCTACGCCTTATCAACAGCATAATTATCATTATCATTTTCATCTTCAAATTCATTGTCAGCATGGCCAAACGACAACAACAACAACAACAACAACAAGAACAACAACGACAACAAACACATCATCATTATCAAACATCTTTTAGTTGTCTTGATTTTTGCTGTGCTTTTTTAAATTGACTTAAATTGAAAGCGCATGACTCAGCATACAAAATGAAGATGTTTAGTGCAGAGTGGGTTGAGAGGAAGGGGGGAAGAAAAGTACTGGGGGCAATATCAGATCTATGTGGATTTAGTGCGTGAAGACATAAGAACAAATAGACGCCAGCCAGCCAGCCAAGCCAAGAAGCACGCGCCGACACTCGGCAGTAGTTTGCATACTTTTAGGCGCAGAAATGGGTTTATTTCTAGAACTTTGTATGCGTGTGAAAATGCGTGATAGCTGTGGTGGGGGTGGAGGTCTAGCAGGGTGGGTAGTAGTATGGTAGTATGCCCTGCCCTTAGCCAAACCCTCAAATCAATAAAAGCGTAAAACAAATGTATATGAATTGTAATTCACGGGGGAGTTGGAACACGGACCAAGGACTACTCATAAGTGGGTTTTGGTCATAACTCGTGGGGGTTTCAGTTGTCTGTCATAATGAATTTCGAGGTTTACAACAACATTGGCCTTTGTTTTGTTCTTGTAAAAAACCACAACTCATTAACGTCTGTGCTGTAATTAAGTGGCGTCGTCGTCAACGTCGCTGTCGACGTCGTCGCCGTTTCGACGAGGTAGAAACAAAACAAAAAACAATTTTTATACTTTTTCTAAAAAAGTACTAAAAGTACAAATGTTGCTAATCAGTAGGTAGGCCAGGGGTACCCAGCCTACTCAGCGGGCGGGCGAGTGTGAAAAAAATTATACAAGTACGAAAATGTACGACGATTTGCGTATAATTAGCAGCGCACGACGCGCCCTAATGACACCAATTCCGGTATAAAAAAAAAGAAGAGCTATTGCAAAAACCATGCCAGTGATACCAGAGCAGCACAGAAATCGGAAGGTGTGCAAGATGCCGCTAAGGGTGAGATTCCAATACACAGAGGAGAAAAAAATGGGTATTGCTAAAAATCTCTTCTGTTCACGTTCAGGTTGGGCGGTTTTTGGGCTTACGTTTTTGGGTTTGGGTCTTGCATGTGTTCTAACTGAAGAGGAAGCACAAAAATGTTTCGATTATGTAAGCCGAAAAGTGGAAAATTTCCACTAAAAAAAAGAAAGCTTTCATTTCCAAGCGAAAATATACACATACACACACTTAAGCAGCGTGAGAGAGCGCTTGGAACAGTCTGTTGAGAGAGCGCGCGCATATTTAACTGGGTGGCTGACTGGAAGTCGACTGGAACGCAGCGTCTGCGCGTAGCTGCGCTAAGGGCTAATATCCAACAGCAAGCTATGGCGAATGGAATGTGGAAGCTATGTGGAAGCAGAAAATGCGCTAACGCAGCTACAGCCGGCTTATGCAGTCCACAGCGTTGAAGTGTGCATACTCTTACAGAGGCACTATGCGTTTGTGGATAAAGTAGCTATTGATTAATGTTTTGTTGGAAAATTAATTTGGTTTTTTTGGGTTTAACAATTAGAATGAGGATTTTACAAAAAGTAGATATATGGCTAAAATATTTACAATGCGATAATGCTGCTTTTAAAGATCTTTGCAACAATTAAAATGTATATTTACTAATTCTTTGAACCGTGCCAAAAAAAAACAGCGTCGAAGTGTGCATACTCTTACGGAAGTCTTATGTGTTTGAATATAAAGAATAGTATAATAGTTATTGATTAACGTTTGGTATATAAATTAATTTTGGTTTTCAAAACTACAGATCTTGGCTTTCTAAAATATAAAATGTATAATATTTAAATGGGTATTTTAAGAAAATGAGCAACTTGACTTAAAATTTTTCAATGCGATAATGCTGCGCTTAAAAATCTTGGCTACAATAAAAAATAAAAGTCAATCATTGAAAAAAAAATGCATATTTAAGCTTGATATCATTACATAACGCGTACGAATGCAATCTTTCGAAGCACATTCGTACCTTTTTTCATTTAAAAAATAATTTTTGTACAAAAATCGATTTTTTGGCCAATTTTCGCTATGGGAGCTATATGATACAGTCAACCGATTTTGACAAAATTTGGTACAGTGCTTGGGAATGCCATATTTGGTAACGATATCTTTAAAAGCAAACGAATTTTCAATCTAAAACATAAGGTACAAGTAAAAGTAGTCTTAATTTTTGACCTAATAGTAATTATAATAAATTTAGTTACTTTAGATAGTTTTGAAAGCAGCAATGCTAACCTTTTTAATTTCCTTACTATGTATATTTAAGATGATGATCATTGTTCAAATTTTTTTTAAGTAAGCAGATTGATCAGCCAAGCGGATAAATATTGCAAATCAATAATGTTCAGCTTTTAAGTATTAATGATAAATGATTGCAATTCATTACCAACTTTTTTATAAACGAGCAGCACTAAATTACTGTTTAATTAATCACACACTAAATTATTTTTAATGTGTACCGATTAATTTTATATAGTCAATATTAGATCATAACCATTCGTATCATCTGTACCATTAAAAAATGTATGCAAAAAAATTAATGAGTATAATATTCGTAAAAATCTAAAAAAAAATAACTATTTCAAAACTTTCGTTTTCCTATTCTTACTATTCAAGGTAATAATTTTTACATTCCCTTATTTATACTTTTATTAGTGAACAAAACGACTAGTAGAAGAAACATATAAATCTGAAGAGAACAAGATTGATAGATAAACCGTAGAAATAGGGATTATTTGAGAAAATAAAAGCCAAAAATGATTTTATTCCGACTTTCGATGCTCAGTCCATTTTTTGAATATCACTTCAGATTTTGATTTCTTTTTTCTTTTGTTATTTAATAAACCAGTCCAAGAAACATTAAAATGTTAAGAAAACAAGAATCAAAGATATATCTTAGAAATAGGGAGTATTTTCGAAAGTAAAAATGTTTTTATTTCGAGCTCAGGCTTTTTTCGAATTTTGCTCAGATTTTGGTTATTTTCTTTGTTTTATTATTTAGTAAACAAATCGACTAGTCGAAGAAACATTAAAATCTTCATTGAAAAAAAACGATAGTATAGAACTCAGAAATAAGTAATATTTGCGAAAAAAAAAACGACATTAGTTTGAAACGAATTTTCAACATTTCACATTCTAGTTCGATCTTTTTCGATACATACTTAGTGCCTAATTTTTAAAGCACTCGTTCAAATATTTTTGCACTCTAGTGTAAAATTGAGTCTTATAAACTTTTAATTGCGATCTTGAGCTATTGAAATTCTATTTAAATTCTACATATTATAAAAAAAAATTATAAATAAATATTCCGCTGGATTCGCTCGTAACGTACCATTACTATTTGCAAAAATTTTTTAATTAAAAGAATAAATGATAAGAATGCTATGAAACACATTTTTAAATCCATTACCGACTGAAAACTGAACTTCATAGACTCAAATAACTTAATTGAGATATCTCAGTTTTCTTACATACAGAATGTAGATACTAACATAGAATATTTCTCACGACACGCTTTTTAAGTACTATTACTATATTAAAACCATTTTTTCATTTATTTTTTGGATGTCAGCTGGTTACAAAATAGTCAAGTTTCATTTCTTAGCGCAATAAATCTTTCTTTCTACCTTGCTACCTTGTAACTAACACGCTCTTTGTAAGAGTATAAAGAGAGCAAGCAAGCCGTCTCAGTGGCTGTCGATCAAATGAGCGCACACCTGAGCTGCGCTCTCAGCCAAAACAAGAGCAAGCGAGCGCGCAATGTGCTGATTGTTTCCCTCTCTCGCTCTCTTGTGTTAGAAGTTGTTTAGCCTGCGAAACGTTTTCATGAGAAACGTCAAAACACATTTTAAACCAAAATGAATAGAATGAAAGAATGACAAAAAAAAAAGAAAACCTGGCCAGCAAGTGAGCTGCGACAGTACTAAGCCAACATTATTGATCAATTGCGCCTGAGCGTAGCGGCAGCGCTGCCAGCGTTTGCCGCGGGCACAGGTAAAGAACAACAACACGAAGAACAGAACTGCGAGCAGGTAAACTGCGATGTAAGCAGATCCGATCCAATAGGAGGATTAGCGAAACGTCGTTAATAACTTTGAACACGTAAACGTGGACTGCGCGGCCTAAGCGCAGCGTCAGCTGCGACGCGCGCGTCCCCACCCAGTTTTATTTAACAACAACAACAACGAGAAGAACCTAAAAACAAATTAATGAAGTTGGCGACGAAGCGCGCTTAGGGCGTCGCCGCAGCGTTAGTCAGCGTCGCAGCTGGCGTCAAAGCTTTTGCTTGTTTATTGATGTTGGCTTAAATGCGCGGCGACTGCAGCCGCAGCGCTGCAGCTGCACTACACAGCAACAACAAAACAAATAACACACACACACAAACACACACACCTGCGCTGCATTCGATTTTTAACTTAAAAAAACGCCCGTTTTCGTTTTGTTTTTGTTGTTGTGGCCACTGCAGCGCTGCCTGCGTCGACGTAGTTGCAAAACACAATCAATCGAACGCAATGCAACATTCATTTGCAACTTCATTTTAGCCGCATTTACAAACAACTTTTGCCACTTTTTTCAATTTACACTGTTGCCGTTACATGTTAACAATTGTTTGCATTTAATTTTTGCACTTAATTAACTTAATTCAGTCAATAATTAATTAGTTTAATGCGCTCACCTCGTAATCCGACCTTAACGCCATGTTTTCGTGTTTCGATGTTTTGATTCAAATACACCAAAACGCTATTGGGCTGAATTTGGACGACAAAAAATACTGCAGTGGTATTAAAAGAGGCGCTTTTTGAGTTTGTGGCAACATATCGATAACAGCGCGTGTGCAACAATATCGATAGCGCGTGATAGCAAACGATATTTTTAAATTCAAATTAAGGTGGGTTAGTTGAATAATTTTATAAGCAGCTTTAGTATTTTCTTAATAAAATAGAAATTAAAAGTTTTTAATGAGCAAATAAATTACTAATTCTGTTAAATAAATACTAGTTATATTGATTATTAGTATTACTCTTTCAGCGCTTTTTAAATATGTAAGTTCAGTATCCATTTTTGTTATTTTATTTTTTAAGATATACAACTCAATTGGCGAACATTATATTACGCTCTGCCCGATCTTATATGCCTTTTAGGTAGAGCATTATGTTCCTCAACCTTATTTGCATAAGTTTTATTTCGTAATTCGTCGAGAAAAAAAAAATTTAAATACTTTTTTCAGAAACAATTTTAAATTAACAGCTAAATAGAATTTAACTTGTTTTTTTCAAACTTTCTTTAAAAGCATAAAAGTTTTCTAATATTTATATTATAATTCAATGAAATGTTACTTTTTTTTAAATATTCAACTTCGATTTGCCGATATTTATATCTAGGTTTACACCTCAAAGAAGTCAGAAGCATTTTACTGGGATTGCAAATAATAGTTATGGGGTAGAAAAAAATTAAATCGAAAAAAGTGCTTTGGATGAAAATTCAATTTAGAAAGGACTATCCGGATAAACGTAAGACTATTATTTGAAAACAATAAAACTTTTTTAATTTATTTTTTCATGAAAACTGCATAATAGAATTATAATTTTTTTACTTTATTTTACTCTAAAAAGTTAAAAACTGTACGTAAATTTTTTTTTTAATTAAAATTAGCGTTCAGATTAGATTTTATTTCAAAACTTAGCTACAAATTGCAAAAAATATGAGAGGATAAATAACGAACAAGCCGTAAAATTGACAAGAATATGTTTTAAACAAAATCGATGGAAAATTCAATCATCTTCCGATCTGTAAAAACTTACAAAAATTAGTTAATTACAACCGGAGATAAGATTTTAAGTAGAGATAAAATTTGTTTTCTAATTTCAAAAAGGTTTTTATTTTAATCTCTAGAAATCCGTCCAATTAAAAAATTTGTTCAGTGCTTTTTCGGTTTAAAATACGAAATAATATATTTGTTTTTTTTTCAAGTAGTTTTTTTTTTCGCATTTTTCTGCAATACGGGGGTGGATTGATAAGTTTCCGGCCTGAGATGGCGCCACTACGCCTACCTTGAGGTGGCGTTCTATAGTACCATCCTTAGATAGCTTGTAGCTGTAGTTTCAGCCCGATCGCCATGTTAGTTTAGATTTGAGAGCACACTGAACAAGACGCCTCTGTGTTTTTCTTGAAAATGAGGAAAAAAAATTGATTCGAAAAAATACTTCTACCGCCAATTTGACGTTGTATAAGCGTAATCCAAGCGAATTTTTGCGTCGATTCATAACCGTTGACGAAACTTGGGCCCGCCACTACACTCCTGAAACCAAAGAACAGTCTAAACAGTGGATTGGACCAGGGGAACCAACTCCAAAGAAGGCAAAAACTATTTTTTTAGCGAACAATGTTATGCCTTCTGTTTTTTGGGATGCAAGAGGTATTATATACATTGATTACCTTGAAAAGGGTAAAACTATCACTGGTCAATACTACGCAGACTTATTGCAACGTTTGAGCTACGAGGTGAAAATTAAACGACCTCATCTGGCGAAGAAAAGAATCTTGTTTCATCACGATAACGCACCAGCGCACAAGTCAATCGTTGCGATGGCTAAAATCAACGATCTGAAGTTTGAATTGATGCCGCACCCTCCCTACTCTCCAGACCTAGCCCGAGTGACTATTATCTGTTTCCTAACCTCAAAAAATGGCTTGGCGGTAAGAGATTTGCGGACAATGAAGAAGTAATCGAAGCTGTAAATGGGTATTTTGAGGAGCTTGACGAATATAGAGATGGCATTACTAGACTAGAACACCGCTATGAGAAATGTATCAGCCTTGGAGGAGATTAGGTTGAGAAATAAAAAAAAAAATTCTTAAAAACGTTGTTTTTCTTGGTCAGGCCGGAAACTTATCAATCCACCCTCGTATGTCTTTAGGCCTTGTACTAAGGTTATATTATACATTTATTTTTTTTAATTATACATTTTTTATGAGCAGCAAGAAAATAGCTAAATTTGTATTGAAAATGTTATTCCAGTAAAGATGAATTGAAGAAAATGCGGCTTTTACGCTATCGATTTGGTATTTATATACTAAATCGATTAATATTTACATACCAAGTCGATTAAAACACCAGAAATGAGCTAGTGGCAACGCTGCAACGTGCAAAGAACTGCTTGAATGGCACTGTTATACGAAAACAGTGTATAAGCACTGCTATAAGCTCTTGCACGCAAGCAGTGCACTCAGCTACCTTTGGCGCATTTTTATCAAAGAATTTAAATTTGTTACTTTGGATTTTATTTCATATATTTATTGCAAAGAAATTTAATTATTATTTCAGCAGTCAAATTATCAAGATTTTAATCTAGCCGGCATTAAATAGCTAATTATAGCCAATTATAAACATATTTTTCCAATTTCTTTAGAACTGGTTTATTCAGCTGCCTAATGAATAAGTTATTTTTAATAATAATAAGTTATTTTTAAACATTTATACCGATTAGATATCGCAAATGTAACTTTCAGTTTTCTTCCTTAAATTTTTAGTTCCAGTTTTAGCTAATTTTGTATGCATCAAGCGTCAATAATTAGTTAACGTAGTTAACAAAAAAATAAAAGTCAACAACTTTGTTTTATTTATTTATTGTCGTTGTAATAAATTTTTAGTGCAAACAGTTTAACAAGTTTTATGTTTTTAATTTTAACGTGTTTTGGGCACAGCTTTCTGTACATTGACCGCACACATACAGACACAGACACACGAACACACACAAACAACAAAAGGCCGGAAATTTTCAATTCTCTTCCATACGTGGCAGAAAACAATAACAACAAACAGAATCAAAGCAACAACAAATTGTTGCAAAGATGAATAAAAAGAATTGAAACGAGTGGGGACTTTGGAATACACTGCCTCAAAAAAGTTAGCTTCTGCGCTACTAAGTTTTTAAGGTCTATGGTTTCGAAACCCTTACCATAGACCTTTTTCAACGAATTTGGTTAGCTATATGGAGGTAGAGGAGCTTTTCGATAAAAACAAACCGATTTTTTGATTACACTAGTTCACAACTAAATGTTCTTTCAACCTTTTTTTACTAGTTTCCCTAGTACCACCGAAAATGAAGACAAGCAATTTTTTTATGGAATGGTTCTCGAGAATTATGTTTGGAAGATATTTTTATCAAGTGAAATTTTTCGCAATTTTTAGATAAGTTTTAAAAAAAAATCTTTTTGAACGTAAATTTAGAAATACCAAAAATAAAATGTTCAGTGGGTCGTAAAATTCGTTCGATTGCTAAAGTTGTTCGATAGCTGTCTATTAAAATTGGACATATTAATTTGTATAAAAACTGTCAATTTGTTTCAAATACCGAAAGATTTAGATGAGCTAACCGTCTATTACCGACTTTGACATTCCAAATTTTTTGTTTTTTTCCAAAATATCTCGAAATCTCTTCAATGAAAACCATTTTTGAGTTCATTTTTAAGTGCGCCGTTTTACTACAGAAATGACTAAAACATTTTGAGTATACCAACATTTTTTAAAAAAATTTTTTAATTTTTCTGTTCATTTTTATTTTTTAGTCCTGAATGTCTTCCAGCTCTTGCCTTTTATACAGACAGACCGATATATTTAAATCGTCCCAAGAATTTTTTTCAACGAAATTAATTTTAACATATTTTGATCTAATAAAAAAAAATGTTTTTTCTAGTTGATATAAAATCAGGCTCAGTAAATATACGTTAGATAATAATAATTTTAAATAAAAACAGAAACTAATTATTTTTTAGAAATACTGAAAATAATAATTTTACCAAAAATGATTATTTATTTAAGAAAAAAAATCTTTGAGATACTCAGGAGTACAAAAAGTAGTTTACTTGCATCCAAAAAAGTGTTGGACAATGCGCTTTTTATTTTGTTTTTGGTATTATTTAGTCCTTTTGGTGTGGTGAAACACTAAACAGGTGTTTGTGAACAACCACAAAATGTATATAATTTTTGTTAATACAATTTAATTGTTAGATCCACAAGAATATATAGTACGGACAGATAAAGGGTGATTCATTAAGACCTTTTTTTTAAAAAAAAAAATGGCAATGCAAATTTCAAAGGAATGATGGGATCTTTATTTATGATTTCGAGAGCATATTTTATGGCATTTATTTTTTAAAAATAATCTCGTTCAAATATTGGCCGCAACTGCGTTTTAAATGGTCCATCCTGAAGGTCCAATTTATCTAAAACTCTATTATAATGCTTTTCAAACGTATTCTTTACACAAAACATATTTTTTCAATCAATTTTTCGTATTATTTTTATAAAAGGCAATTTGTTTCATCCTTTGTTGTGCAGAACTCTCATCAATAAATATTTCGAAATCAAAAATCGGTTGAGTATTATTTTTAAAATTTTATTAGGAACTCAAAAAATTTTTTTTTTAAATAAGGTCAACTTTTTTTTGATTAAAATTCATAAAAGATTATTTTATATATCCTGATTAAGTTTTATTGTCCAGAACTGTTTTTAATAATTTTTTGATTTAACTTATTATTTAAAAAATTTGATTAGTAACTCTATTTTTTTTTTTTAAATCAAAGGCCCATTTTAATATTATTTTGTTTCAAAAAATAGTTAGGATCTGTAAGTTCCCATTACTCATACAAGCTGGCAGACACATCTAGGGCTCACTGTTACATATTTTACATACCATATAATAAACTTAATGTACCCTTCCACTCTATGTATACTCTATAAATAAAAGCGCGACAAATGCAGCGACAGCTTCGTCATTAAACCGGCTGCTCCACTTTGCATCCACAAAACAGTAAATACAACAAACTCAACAACAACAACATGAAACTGATCAGATGCCGCCAAGCCCACAATATGATCTGTCATCATTTGATCCAATGATCAACTCATCATTCCATCAGTTGGTCAAACTCTTCCCAAAAGCGAAGCCACTTCCAGCGCGTTGCTCAAATTCAATTTCAATTTCAGTTGCATTTGAAGCCTGAAAGTCGCAAGTTGTCGGCGCGCTGAAAAACTATACCAAATAATAATAAAAATAATAATTATAAAATTTTTATAATTCGTGTACCATACAGTAAACACTCTAAATGTGAGTTAAAGTTGTAATTTCTTGAAGTTTTTATTATATGTTATGTATTATATATCATTATGACCGTCAAATATTTAAAGCAAATCAGTTCGCGTAGAGACAAGTTCTTTAGAATTAAGTTTGAGTGGAAAACTTTCTAAAGTTCACATTTTATATTTTATAATTAGCAGTTAAAGAATAAAAGGTTTACTTTATTGGTCATTTCCTGTGTGTTTTACATTGTTTTGGATTTTAATTGCATCCAATTAGTTAATTAAGTAAGTAGGTATTTCTAAAATTTAAAATCTAAAAATGATTTTTATACCCTGTACTTACTTTTTAGTAGATCGCTTAGATGGTTACAGCTAGAGAG
The DNA here is from genome assembly GCA_037043745.1 of Chymomyza amoena. NCBI lineage: Eukaryota > Metazoa > Arthropoda > Insecta > Diptera > Drosophilidae > Chymomyza > Chymomyza amoena. The sequence continues at coordinate 492,812 of JBAMAX010001276.1, forward strand.
CCAAATTTTCAGATTAGATCACTTATTATCCCACAGGAGATAAGATTATTTCATATTTTAGATATCGGGATTTTATTATCATATGTATAATTGTTATATGGTGTTTTCAGAGAACCTCGTAAAAATAATAAGTTTTACATGGATAAATAATTTATTAATAAAGATAGAATTTATAAGTTTTTTTAGAGATCCCAATCGCTATACCAAATTTTATCAAAATCGGTTGACTATATTATATCGATCGATCACAAAAAGTTTTTTGGGCATAACCCGGTTGCTTATAAAGATATCGAAATCAAACTTGGCATCGGAAGTCTTTTAGTGTTTCCCATTATTGAACCAAAGGCCTACAAAATTGTTTGCCATTCTGCATCGAATTGCATCATTACTTTTCAAAAATCGCTGGAGGCAGTTTCCAGTACCTTATCCAGAGACCCTTTCATAAAAAATCAGTTGATTATATCTTAAGCATCCTGGTCCTATGGACTTACTATATTTGGTGCTAGACTCAACTTTTTTGAGTTTTTTTATAAAAATATAGCAACCAGATTCCCTACTTTTAATGTCTTCGAGATCACTCCACATTTTTTTCTACTAATAAATAAATAATTATAATAATAAAAGAGTTTAATGGCACTTAAAGTAACTAATGAACGCTACAAATTAGCAACAAATTACCCTAAGCCCTAATCAAAAAATTAATTTTGATTTTTTTGGGTTCTAAAAACTAAATTAGTAATAAATAATTAATGAATGCTTTGTACTAAAAAAATGAGCAGCAGCCTTTGTTATTGTCGGTTTTTGTTGTTATTAAATTATTATACAATATATTTTGTAGTAATAATTAGTTATGGCTAAGATTTTTTTATAGTGTACACTTTTCATTGTTTATTTTTTTAGCTGCAATTCGAATGTGTTTTGCATAATAATTATTTATTTAAGCGAATTTGAGTACATCGACAATACTTTCAAAAATGTTGTCTGTAAATGTCTAACAGATTGTCTAAAATATCATTAAAAGTTATAATATTATTACAGTAAGCACTTAAATAATAAAACAATTTGGTTGTCAAATTTACGTTTGAAGGGTGGAACTTATTTTTTTTTATGATAATAAGTTGGTATTTTGTTGTTATATAATCATTAATATCATATCATCATTATATCATAATATATTCATTATTTATTTTTATCTTATATATAAAATTCTCGTGTCACAATGTTATGTTCCTTCTAAGCTTAGGATCTCACGAACGGCTGAACCGATTTGGCTAATTTTGGTCTTGAAATGTTCGTGGAAGTCCAAGGATTGTTTAGGGTTGAGAAAATATAACAAAGTTGCGACGAAAATACTAATAAGGACAATTTGATTTTCCAATACAATTTTTTTTTTTAATTTAGGTTGGCATTGTGTACATTGTCAGATTAACGAATATTTTTTAGTTAATAGTTTTTGTCGAAAGGAAACACAAAAATTATAAACGATTCATGTTTTGATTTCTGTGTAAAATACATATGATCAGATCAATATTTGCACATAATGCCGCCAAAAAGACGTAACATTGGGAGACGTTCGCGTAGAACTCAATTGCAATCATCCCAAAGAACAGCTGAAGCTGAGGAACAACGTTTACAAAGGAATGAGTTGAATCGATTAAGAGAAGCAAGATCACATTTTGCTCATACATGCTCGAATGAGAATGAGACGAAATCGGGATTATCCGAATCAATCAGATGAAATCCATGCAGAACAGAATTTAATCCAAAGAACATTCAGGCAAATGCGCAATGCATCCAATCTGCACAGAGCTGCATTCGAATATAACAATACGACCGATTATAGCTCGCGTCAATCTGTTGTAATTGGAACAATGAACAAGGTATGTGACCAGTGCCAAGCACTGAAATTTCCCAATGAAACAGCAGGCCTGCTTATTATCAAAAGCAGTGTATTCGGAGAGCTTCGCTGCTGGATGTATTCGGTAGAATGGCAGAAGAGAGGATTACCTCAGAAAATACTACCGCATGAAATTGATGATATGATATCGGCGGAAATCCCAGTTCAAACAAATGATCCAGAATTGTTCGAGGTTATCACAAAGAATATGATCCACGGACCATATGGTGTGCTCAACCCAACTTCACCATGCATGATCGACGGCAAATGCTTCAAAAGATATCCAAGGGCATTGACTTCGGACACTGTTACGGGCTACGATGGATACCCATTATATCGCCGTAGATCAACAGAAGACAATGGCAGATCAACCACAATCAAAGTGCAAAAACAAGAAATTGAAATTGACAATCGTTGGGTTGTTCCATTTTCGCCATTATTATCAAAAACGTATAAAGCCCACAATAACTTCGAGTATTGCAACTTAGTAAAATCAATAAAATATATCTGCAAATACGTCAATAAGGGAAGCGATATGGCGATTTTGGGTGTGAGAGCCGACAATGTGAATGACGAAATTTCACAATATGAAATAGGATGTTGCATTAGCAGAAACGAGGCAATATGGCGAATTTTCTCATTCCAAATTCACGAACGACACCCAACCGTTGTCCATTTAGCAGTTCATCTAGAAAATAGTCAACGTATTTCTAGACGAGCGAGCGGAGCGAGCGTGCCGAAGGCCGGCTAGTATTAGTATATAATAATATTAACTATTACTAAGTCGTAGGAGGCATAAAATTTTATTCGGATTCGTTTCGAAAGCCACTGTTTGGTGCTGTCAACTTCACCAAACCGATTTTGCTTTGTGATTTGAAAGCAAAACATTTTTTGTTGCGAGAGGAATTCAAATGAATTGCCAAATAGGTAGAAAAAAAAACATATATTTCAATAAATAAAATCCAAATAAAATACAGAAATAATTTTTAAAACATTCTTAGATTAAATTAAAAGAGAACTTCCCGACATAAAATTTGTTTTCCAGAGCACGCAATAATGTCCGAATATAATTATTCGGTTTGTATTTTTTGTTCCCGAGATCATAACTGATTTTATTGTATTTTTTTTTTAACATTTTTATATTATTATTTTTTATTTATCCGAAAAAAAAAACAAAAATAGTAAATTAGTAAAAATTCTAAATAATTTCTATAAAAGGTAATCTGTATATTTTCATGAGAAGGTAAAGAAGGTGAACGGAGAATCTTACAAAGAATTTTAACGACGAAGAAGATACTTTTAAATTTTTTAATATGAAAATGAAGTGAAAGTAACTATTTTATATATGGACAATTCTTTTCAAACTGAAATAGGCTTGGTCAATGAAAAACATTTTTTTTTAATATTTTTTATTTATTTACAATGATAATAATAATACAACTAATAATCTACATAAAAAAAATCACTTAAAAAAATCTTATAAAGAACTGATATTTTTTTAAATTTACCATATAAATTTTTTGGATAATAAATAGAATATATTTAAAATATTTTTTTCTAAAATTGCCTAAATAACTGATAATTTTTATTTTAATTTAGTATACAAATTTTTGAGATACATAAATAGAACATATTAGAATAATTTTCTTAAATTGCTATAATTGTCATCAGACTTAAATTTTACCCAAATCAAAACAATGCATTATTTTTGAAGACTGACTGTACGCCAACCAAATCATATTTCAGCTAGATCCACCTTGATACCACGCCCTATAGCACATTACTAAAACCTCACCTCTACTCATTAACATAAGTAACTAAAAACTCGCAGCTTAAAAGGCTTTCGGGAAGTACTTGAACAATATTTATATTGACTTTATAAACTTAAACTGCGGATACTTGATATATTTGCTCAGCCAGCGTCTGCTGATTGCAACGCAAATTAACGTATCTGATAGATACAAACCGAAAGAGAGTTTCTTGAAAATTTAAGAGTTACAGCTGCGGATATAGCCAATTGAGAGCTACGACAGAGGCTTGGCCAAAACTAAATTAAATTACATAATTTAAAAGTATTTTAAAAGTTGACGCAAAAGATAAGAGCTCGTCAGAACGACGCGCTGCATATAAAACAGTCTCCAAGAGCGGCCAGTGAGTCAACTACCGGGCAGCACTTTGTACTATATACTATATATATGATATGGATAGCTCCGAATAGATCTTGATATATGCTCCAAGCCGAAGCTTGGCTGGCTCAGTACGCGATCGACGCTGGCACGCTTTAAAACGCGCTACAACGGAAGCCAAGAAATAAACAATAAAAACAAGTATCTATATCTGTCAGATACAACGTGAGCTCAACTTAACGCAACTCAAATTAATAACAATTGGTCAACGGTCAGCTGCGAGCTTTGGAAATTGGTAAATTACTAAATTACAGTCAGGCGAACTATTTACAATTGATAGATTGCGTATGATAAAGACAAGTTGTGAAAAAGTATCTTAAAGATACATATGCTTAAAAGTTAAACAAAGCTTAACCTGAGTGAGTTAGTTAGTTAGTCAAGTCTATATGCTGCTTTTATTTTTTGCCTGCTACTGGAAAAGCGAAAAGTGTTCGTCTATTTGTTTTTAAAGTGTAAAAAAGTATCTCAAAGATACATATACATAAAAGTTCAACGAAGCGTGGATTGGTTAGCGAGTCTATTAGATGCAGCTTTTATTTTTTAGCTGCTATTTTCAAGTGCGAAAAAGTCTCAAAGATACATTGATAGTTTGCGTATGACAAAGCCGAGTTGTGAAAAAGTATCTTAAAGATATTATGATTATGATTATTTATTTATATTATTATGATTATTATGCATAAAAGTTAATTTATGCGTGGATTGGTTACCGTCTCCATTAGATGAAGCTTTTATTTTTTGGCTGCTATTTGAAAAGCTAAAAGTGCTCTTCTATTTATTTTAAATGTGTAAAAAAGTATCTCAAAGATACATTTGCTTAAAAGTTAAGCGGAAAACGCTCGTCTGTTTGTTTTTCAAGTGAAAGTTATCCATGAGATAGAACCTGTTCTGTATCTACTAGGTGAACATAAAAAGTAGTTTCTTTGGCAGTAGTTGTTCTATTTGTTTCCCCAAGTGAAAGTTATTTGTTGGGTAGAACCAGTTCATAGTTAGGTATCTAATGATTGCTGAATATTTTGGGAACTGTGCTATTTACTAAATGGGAAATGTATCTGATCTATCTATCTATCTATGTTTTATTTATCTTGGCCTACCAAAATACCGGCAGCTTTAAACTTTCGTCTTTCATATAAAAAGGCGACTTAAAACCGAATATTTAAAAAAAAAATGTTTTAATTATAATTTTGAACTAAATTTTATTTTAATTAATTTGACAATTTGCTTAATTCGTAGAAAATAATATAAAAATATAGCTAGGTTAAAATATTAAATCAGAGTACAGATATAATATCTTTCATTGAGAAATTATCAGGAAAAAAAAGTATAAATATAAAGGAATTTGACTCGAATATTAAATATTAAGGATAGCGTTGGCAAGAAAAAAAAAACGTTGTTATGATGGAAAAATAAGTTTAAAACATTATAAGTTAAGCAGGTTCCTAACTGTAGCTTGCACCCAATTAATAAATTTAATTTAAAAAAATATGTTTAAGTTCTATAAAAATAAATTTATATCAATAAGTAACCCACTAAACAAAAAAATATTTATTTTATTTTATTTTCATTTACATTAACATGGTATGATTTTTTAAAAATTATTTTCCATTTTAAATATATTTTGATTTAAGTTTATATCCGAGAAACCTTAACCACATATTTATAAAAGGCTTTTAAATATAATTTTTTTGATTAAGAAAATTTAACTTGAATATGTTTAATGCTGACCTGCTGCAGCAAATATTTTCCTTAAATTTAAATTAAAGTCCTCAAAAATTACCATATATAGAAATAATTTCTTATTCAATTTTTAAAATTTTAATAATGAAAAAGTTAAGTTCAAAATTTTTGTATTGAGAAGCTCTATTTTGAAAATATGATTTTTTTTTAAAATTTAAATACTTAAATTTTATTTTAATTAAAAAACGCAGAAACTCCGCTTAAAACATATATTTGAAACATTTCATTTTTTTTTTTTAATTTATTTTTAATTTTGATTAACGTTGATTTTAAAAAACAAATTTTAAAGCTTATTTTAATTTCAAGCTCAATGTGTTTTATTATTATTTATTTTATTATTTATTTATTTTTTCCAATATAAATTTATTTTAATTTTAATGCGAGAAACTTAAATTTAAAATTTATTTTAATTTTTATCCGAGAAACTTAAAACACTTATTTAAAAAAGTTTCTAAACATATACTTTTTTTTTTTAAATGTTTAGTTAGAATTTATTATATTCTCCTAGTGGAACAAACATTTTTTTTATATTTCAATCAAAGTCCGCAAAAATTTGAATAATTCAAATCATTTATTTTTTTTTTTATTTTAATTATGAATTATTAGTTAAGTTTAAGCTTTAATTTTTTATATTGAGAAGCTCTCTTATGCATAAATATGTTTTAAAATTTTTTTTTTAATTTGTGTACTTAACCTTTATTTTAATTAAAAAATGGCGGACGTGAAATCGGGCGCGGACGACTTTAGGATACCCTGTACCACTAGCTTGTAATAAAGTCCGATTTCTTCACAAAAAACCAAAAACAGAAGAATATTTAAGCAAAAATTTTTTTTTGACCGATCATTCCTATGGGAGCTATATGATATACCGATTTCAATAAAATTTGACACAATGCTTAAATACCTTAAAAAAGATCTGAATGCCAAATTTATTTCAAATATCTTTACAAACAAACAAAACACATCGAATTTTGTATAAAAAACGTGTTTTTGGACCGATTGGTCCTATGGGAGCTATATGATCTAGTCAAACGATTTGGTTTAAATTTAGTACAGTGCTTAGGAACTATAAAATACTCACGAATGTCAAATTTGGTCGCAATATCTTAACAAACAAACGAAACACAACAAATTTAGTTAAAAAATCGATTTTTTGGCCGATCGGTCCTATGGGAGCTATATGATATAGTCAACCGATTTTGATCAAATTTGGTACAGTAATTGGGAACTATAAAAAACTTTCGATTGCCAAATTTCGTTACGATATCTTCATAAACAAACGAATTATTCATCTAAAACGCTTTTTTTTGTCGAGGTCGTCTCAAACACCCCCATGGGAGCTATATAATTTAACACCGAAATCAAAAAAATAAAATAAACTTGCCTCCTATGGAATAATATGGGATCTAATGTGAAAGTTTGGTAACTCTAGCTCTTACCATCTCTGAGATCTAGGCGTTCACACGGACGGACAGACGGATGGACAGACGGACTGACGGACGGACGGACAGACGGACAGACGGACATGGGTATATCGATATATTATCACACCGCGAAACTTCACTAAGAAAATATGTTTTTTTTTCATAAACTTTTTTAAATTTAAATTTATTTTATTTTTAATTAATACCCAAAAAACTCCACTCAAGTGGAAAATGGTAAACAATTTTAAAAATTTGTTAGTTTTAAAATATTGTTCGGAGATAGTGAAGACGAGTTTTTTTTTATTAAAGTTTTAAAAAATTTAATTTTAGTTACGGAAATGTTAAGTTACAATTTATTATGCTGAGAAACTCTGCTATGCTAATACAGTCGTGGTTGGATATAGTGAATCCTTGGTATAGTGAACACCTCGACATAGTGAACACCTAAATTTTAGTGAACAATCGAAAACCTTTAAATAGTGAACCAATTTTTGAAGGCATTTTCAAGCAGAAACAAACGAAAAAACACAAAATGGAATCAGAAACGAAAGCGGGTATTCCCCTTAATTGTAGTTTTGCCGTTAATTGCTGCAAAATCAGCTGTTTCTTGGCGCTATTGCAAGTTTTGTTTATCTTTTTATTTTCCTACAAATATATTCTAATGATATCTTGTAAAAATGTAAATTTTGAACAAAAAAAGGAGTTTTAAACAAAAAATGTAAATTTTGATATAATGAACTTCCTTGATACAGTGAACAGGCAATGCAATAAATTGTTCTGTACATCCAGACACGACCGTATATACTTTTAATCTCTTTATTACTATATTGTCCTAGTGGCCATAATTTTGTTTTCTCATTCGTGTGGCGCTATATTTATTTTTTTGCCGGTAGGTTGAGCATAATATTAATTGACAAGCTGCTCATTAGAGCTCATCCCACTTTGCCGCTAGATGGCGCAAGCAAATTGTTGCATATTCTTTACACAATAATTAGATATGAAGATGAGTTTGATAAACAGAAAATATGTGTTACTAAATTACGATTTAGAAAAGATCGTTATAAGGAGATCATGAGTAGAGTTTTGAAAAAAGTACGTAATATGGAAAATTAGTTTGTTAAATTTGAGCTGTTTCCAATTTGCCGCTAGATGGCGCAAGCAAGTTGTTGCATTTTTGTGTCAATATTGGTAAATATAAAAACTCGAGAAAAAACAAACTGAAGTTATACCAATTTTTTTGTAGTTTTCCATTAAATCATCAACAATTTCTTTGTAGTCCTTACTTCTTTTGTTGCCGAGAAAACTAGACACTACTAAAAAACTAGCCACTACGATCCCCTGGCTTTAGCCTCGTCCGCTGATAATGCCGAGTAAAATTATGTGTTGTTCTTGATTATTACCTTTTTGATAAAAATAAAATTTGAGTTATTTCACCAAATACTGCAAATGCGGAAGTATTTTTTACCCGATGTTGATGAACCAGGGCAAAAAATGTTTGTAAAAGATCATGTCAGTATCTAAAACCGGAGCAATTTTTATGGAAAGATTGAAAAAAACTTAGTAAAAATCAGCAAAAAATTGAAAAATCATCAAAATTTTTACAAAAATTCAACTTTGAAGTGCCATAACTTCGTTATTTATGATTGGATTTTAAACAACTGTAATTTTTTTAAGAAATAATTTGGTTATCTTTAATTTGACAAAAATCGGTGCACTAAAACCAGAGAAAATTGTATTTTAGTAGACTAACCTTTTTTCAAAACATGAAAAATGCAAATTTGGCGATATCTCAAAAACCGTTCTACTTTCAACATATTCCTAAGCAGATTTGAATTCAGCGTGAAATTTTACATAGGGATCAACTATTTTGAAGCCGGGATCAAAAAACTGTTGCATAGTGTAATTGGTGTTACTAAATTTCGATTTATAGAAGCTCGTTATAAGGAGATCAAGGAGAACTGTTGCCACTTTGCCGCTAGATGGCGCAAGCGGGCTGTTATACATTTGTGTCCATAATAACAGAAATAAAGTTTAATAAATAGAAAATTTTTACTTAAATTTCGATTAATGGAAACTAGTTATAAGAATAGTCTTCTTGGAAAAAAATCTTTATATAAAAAAATTCGTTGTAGAGGTTCAACTGTATAATTATCGCAATAACAAAAGCTACTAATAGTTAATGCAAAATATGAAAAAATTGGAATATTAATAGCAGTAATATAGATGTTTTTTTCGGAGGTAAGGCTATGAGCGAAGCAAACTCTGCTTTCAAATGAAGTATTCTACTTCTGTGAAAACCCAAATTCGCTTAAGTGGTATACTTCACTCAAATTATAACTATTCAACAAGCAAATTATGCACTCAATCAAGAACCTAACCAGAAATTTATATAGCCCAATTATATTGTCACACTATATAATACAATTTTGTATAATAATCATATAGCTATGATCTAACTTGCTACTCATAAAGCTGTAAACAAATTGGTATAATTAAATACTTTCGGCGTAACCATAAAAAAATTAGCAAAACTATTAAATTTATTACATTAATTTATCATTAAACTGTCAGAGTAAAATGTATCTTAAAGATACACGAGCAGCGTGAACTTTGCAACTACTTCAGTTGATTGTATCTCAGTTTAGTTTAATTGTTCATCAACTTGTTTAACTGGCCAATTTTAGTTTTTATTTTTAAGTCAAGGTTAATCTTTCGTTGAACCGGTTTTATGCTTGGCTATAATTATTATTTTTTTTTTTGGGTTCATTTTGTTGTTGTTTTTTTGTGATTTTTTTGAATTAAGCAAGCGGCTAGCTTATAATTAGCAACTTTACGCATCATAGAATAATTTTGTATCTTTTGCAGATACGTGCCAGATAAAATGAAGTACGCCCAAGATTTAATGCTGCTCCTGAGCTGCGCGACGCTGCTCTGCTGTATATCCGCCACAGATGTGCGTCCATGCCCCAATTGTAAGTGTTGCCTTCAAAAATGTTGACCTTAGATACCCAACTTACCTCTCCTTACCTCTCTCCCTTTCCACAGCCAAGGCCAAGGCTTTGCCCGCCGACTCAGTGACCATCTCCAACTGTCCCAAAAACAAATGCATCTTGAAGCGCAATACCGAGGCTAGCATTACCATGACCATCAAGCCGGATCGTGACTTCAACGAGCTCAACTCCGATATTCAGGGCATTATCTTGGACGTGCCGCTGCCCTTCCCCGGCTACTACGGCACCAGCGCCTGTCCACATATCTATGATGCAGCGGGCGAGAAGCACGTCGGCTGTCCGCTCAAGGCCGGGGAGACCTATATCTACAAAAATAGCTTTAAGATCTTGCCCATCTATCCCACCGTCAATCTAGAGATACACTGGGGTCTGGGCGATAAACAGGGCGATGCTGCCTGCTTCCAAATACCCGCCAAGATCAAGGCCTAGTACAGCTTTCTAGTTTCTAGTTTTAAAGTATCTTTGAGTACGTTTTATAGCAAGTAAGTTTTATTGCGTTATCTTTAAACTGTAGTTATAAGTAAAAGTGTTAGTTTTTAGGGCGGGAAAAAAATAGACAATATGGCAACATCCAGCCAGTGTTGCCATATTGCGAATAAGCGAAACTAATAAATAAAATCAAAACTGGAACGACTTTTAGGGCATGCTCTTAACTTTTAGACAATTTTTAGACAAGACAAACAGACACAGATACACGCACACATTGACAAAAAGCAGAGCGTTAATTGTTTAATGTTTTGTTTTTTGTTTTTTTTGTGACATTAATTGTATTTTTTTTCTTTTTTGTAATTGTAATTGTAATTAATAATAACAAATGCTAAAACTTTAATGTACATTTCATTGGCTTTGCTCAATATTCAACATGCCATACTCGGCGTATGCGCAATTTTGTAGTTTAGTTAATTTATTTAATTGATTTCAAACATGCAAAGCTCAAAGCGCATTTGTTCGCTCACTTTTTTTGTTTTTTATTTATAAAGTAGCATAGAGTATAGAATATCGTTTAATTGTAGTTCGTTTTTATTTTGAAGTTTTTTTTTTGCATAATTCACTTTTTCAGTTCATAGAGTTCGCCGCCATTTGATGCCAATTGTTGTCGTTGTTGTAGTTGTTGTTGTTCCGCCAATTGTTGCAACGCTTTGTGCAACGCTGCACGTCTTTCATTGTAATCGAATCGGTTGTAAAATGGAGACCGCTGACGCCAGCTCTCCGCTGAAGCAGAGTTATCCGCCATTTTGTCCAAGTTGTTGTCTGTATTACTGTTTTGCGATTGTTGTTGTTGTTGCTGTTGCTAATGTTTGTTGCGTAGAATAGGAGCGAGTATGAAAGAAAAGAAAGTGAAGAAGAATTAGTAATATGTAGGATCTGCAGTGATTTTTCCAAGAAAATCGAAGAAGATTGTAAAATGGGCTGAACTTGTCTAGAGCGATAAAGCGTCTAATATTGGATTTAAACTATAGCTATATACATTATATATATATTATACATACATTATAGCCAAAGTTTTATTTTTCAAATTATTCATCTTAGTGCGAGTTGAAATGCCAAACAGTTGATTGCGCCATCTAGTGACAAGAAGTGATGGCGCCATCTATTGTCTGCTGTATGACACAATGCAATGAGTGCCCAATAACAAATGGGCCGTATGTGATGGAGTCGGGACCTAAATAGTTGCTTTAAAGATGAGAGCAAGACCTTCCCAATCCTTCTACCTGACCAGCTCTTGCGAAGGTAAATTTTTGATTTTCTCGTCAGTTCGACAATTCTGACCAAATTGCTGATCAGTCTTTTTTTTATAAAATTCTCAAAATGTTGGTCGGTTTTTTCAAATATATAAAAGGAATCCTCAACTGACCTGACCTCTGACCTCCACCTTACTATTTACAGCACAAAGGGTCGCTGGGCCTTTGTTTGTACCCACCTAAGCTAGTACGGATGAAGTAGACCTTTCCAGTTTTTGTTTAATGTGATATCTGATTGCTGTCTTAAAATCACGATGGCCATGCAATTATATTTGTGTTAGAAAATATATTTCCGTTGCTTCCAATCGAAGCACTCCCATTCTTTTTGGTCATATTCTTGATTCTTGGTAAGTGTCAAGGTCTAAAAAAACATCTGCCAATCTTTGGGTTTCGGCACCTGGTTGTGTTTGACGCAACGTAACGCCAAGCCGTATGTATGTATGGTAAGCAACAACTCCCAAGATACTCGCCAAAGGGCCGTACCTAATGGTCAGTACAGAACAAGTCCTGTAGACCAGATAAACCACTGGTAAAGTTTTGTGCAAAAGGCACTTCCAATTTTAGTCCACAATGCTCTCTAATATCTTATTAGGCCCTGCTACAGTTTATCATACCAATTTTGAGATATCTTGACACATACATATGTACTATCAGCTAAACTAATGCAAGTCTAGGGCTTTTCCCAAGCTGGCCATTTAGAATTCCAGTTCAGACGCCTTTAAAGACAATCAGGAGGGATGTGGTTGTATTCTCTTCTTGAGGTTGGTGTGTATTTGGGTACGGAACTCTCAAAAGTTGTTTTTGCAGCCTCTAATATGAATATGTTCACATCGAAGTGAAAAACCCCTCTTAACACCAAATCCTGGATCCGCAAATGGGTTGGGAGCATGTTAAAACTGAGAACAAAGTAAAGATAATAATCCGAAGTAGAGCTGGGTCAAGGCAGTTATGCCAATGCAGTACCTTTCTCGTTTCTGAAGTTTTGTTTTTGAATACAGATAAAAACCTTGCCATAAGACAACCAATTTCGTGAGGGCGCTATATTATACCTATATATAAGACAGCTGTAAAGAGTGCCATAACCTCTGAGATCATGTCCTCTTTTTGGAGCAGAGGGCCGCCTTAGACTTGCAACCAGTGGCAATAATAACAATCGGATTCAGTGTTTTCTTAAGGTGTTTTAAATATCATTAATGGAGTAAAGGCCAGACTGGCTCATAAGGAGTTTTTAGGTTGACCACTATTACCTCGATTTACTTGCGGTAGTTGTGATGCTGTTTCTATTACATAACCTTTTACAGAATAGAAGAAATTGTCAAAGATGACTCCATCAATTGTCTTTCTGAGAGGTTAATATGACCACATAAAATGATACTGAGGAGACCCCTTTTGTTGAGCTGGTAAACAGTGCAACAAATGGCGTGGGAATTGATAAGAAATTGAAAGGCTCCTTTCATCGTCACTAGTTTATCAAGTCTTCTTATAAGATCTTCTTGGAGTGCTACTAACTAAAAAGAAATCTATTTTTCTTACCTGCTGTTCCTGTTGTTGCAATTGTCCAAGCCTTAAACGATGATAGCGCACTCCCATGAAGGATCTATGTGGTGCTACCGACTGGGCTACATTATCCTTATCGTTGTTGTCACTATTGTTGTTGTTATCAACATCATCGGGTATGTTGTTGTTGTTGATGTGGTTATTGTTAAAAAGTTCGTCCATATTGTTTTCATAGTTTGTTGGTAACTGTGAGCAAAGAGAAAATGAACGCCAAGTTAGTTTTCCACATCAAAGATTAGAAAGATTTCTAAACCCACCTGCTTATGAGGCTGGCCCACTTTTGTAGCCGCCTTTAGGCCCGAACGCTTGCCATGAGCTGTAAAGATGAAAATAATCAAATATGAAGAAAATTTTTTATAACTATTAAAGTGCACTGAGGTACTAGGGGAGAAAAGATCTTTAGGTCGCAGTACCCATTCTCTTTGTGAGGAACCCATAAATAAAAAGTCAAAAATTTGAAACGATATACTTGGCACCAACTGCTAAGAATACTTCCAATAACAGAAAACTGCATCGAATTTCTACAAGTTTTTATAAAAAGGAAGGAATTAAAGGTATTAACGATTATTGTTCTAATGAGTACTCGGAGCTTTTACCCACAAGCTAACTCGCATCCCCCAAACTCAGAATTTATACCTCCCCCCATCTTATTCTCTTTATTCCTCCAGATTTTTATTTAAGTATCACAATCAACCGCAAAATCTACTTGTGATCTTTACCATGTGTCGATCACTCTAGCTTATCTATAATAACAAAGAGCTTGACATTTTTTTTGGCTTTTCTGAACACCAAAGGAACTATACCGTATAGAATCATATACCATATCATACCAAAGAGTGAATATTACGAATTATCAGTAGTTGGGGATGATTAACCTTATTCCGATTAACTGGGTATTTCAATACTGTCATAAAACTATTATTAAAGTGTAATGACACAGCTAATACCTAATAATAGAAAAGATAAGATTACAAAATTTTTGAGAAAACCCATTTTTATGGTAATATGACACATCCTGTTACTAAGTATGAAACCAATTGCTCTTTTACTGATTTTGGGAATGAATCGCTGTTTAAGTACAGGGTGGGCCATCTGCTGGTTTAGTTGTTAAACACTCGATAATTCGGGATCTACCCGACCGGAGTAGATGCAAATTTATTAAATTTTAGTCATGGATCAGAACAATTAATAAAACAGTTACAAATGTATTATGAAAATGGTAAAAATTTTGTACATTACGTATAGTTTCGGGACATTATTACGCGGCAATGTTCGACAAAAGGATTATTTCGCGTAATACCACCAATACCATAATTTAACGTACGATTTGGGGCCACTGGTCAATTTTTTTTGCGGTTTTTTAAGTACAATGCGTATTCCAATAAGTTAACAACAAGTCCAGAAGTCCAGTTCCAGAACAAAATTCCGGCCGAATTTTACTGGGAAAAGTTATCGAAAATTACGATGCAAGCGTGCGGGTGTGTAGAATTAGCCACGGCGGCCATTTTGGCGATATTCTTCACAATAGTTTCATTCTTGCAATCTTGTTGAAAAATATTTGAATAAAATGCAATTAACAACAACAGATGGCCAACTATGTTATGTGAAAAACTATTTATAAAATTATGACCTTTACCTGCCACATTGAACACCTTGCTTGAGGAAAAAGGAGGCTGCAGTTCAAATACGCAATGAACTATTGATCTGTTAGAAGCTTATTGTTATTAAACAAAAACTCTGCTAAAAGCTATATGATATTGCACACAAACTCTGTACGCCTTCTGCAACAAAGAAATGTTAATTCTAAGAGCTCTCTCTTTCTACATGTAAGTAACATAGGGTTAACATAATATGTAAACTTAACATACTCTCTTACAAATGGACTGTCAATAAAACAACACGCATTAAACAGAACATAGAAATCTAAGCACAAAAAATTGAATTTTTACTGGAAAATCGGCCTCCAGAGCTAGGTCTCGAACAATCCCTTGTTTTTGATTTTCCTTTACTGTATTAGATTTTTATAAGCTTTAATCCCTTTTATCCACTTGGCATCTTCATATAATGTTTACAGTATTTTAAACTTCACAAAATTGATAAAAATCTAGAGCGAAGTTCTTAAAAATTATTTACCATAATATATTCTCGGAGTTTATTTTGCAGCTTTAGGTTCATATGAGTATTACTACCAACTTGTGTACAGAAATGTGTAATACAATTTTTATAATTTTTTTTATAAAAAAATCTAAATTCTCGAAAGTTTTCCCACATTTAAATCGATTATTCAAAACCAAATGTCTTAAAAGTTTACTTTTACTTACCGCCCCAACAAGAATGGCCGTATTCCAGACAGGAGCCTAAAAGTATGCAAGAAATTTTGTTTTTATTATTTAACATAAATCAAAATTTAACATTGCAATTTAACATATTTTAATGGCAACCTGTAGAGTTGAATGGCTTTAATGTTAAGCCTTTTTTAAATTTACGAAGCAAATGAGCTTTTGCATGGTTATAAATGGCTTAGAACACTAACGTTTAAATTTCAGATGAGAGATGGGCGCGTGAGTGAGTGAGTGAGTGAGTGAGTGAGTGAGTGAGTGAGTGAGTGAGTGAGTGAGTGAGTGCGAGGTGCGTGATTTAAATTTACCTATTGGTGTTTTGAAGGTGATGTATTATTTTTTAATAAAGTTACAATAGTCTGCACATGTTAAACAGGAATTGACATGAGCTATGCAATTTTCAATTTAAATGCAAATAATGCGAATATTTTGAATCAGCTCAACAAATTTTTGAGCATGTCTTAAAAATTATTTAAGTTAAGGGAAGCGTTTATCGGCATAAATTATTATTATTAGGAATCATGCCTTTTTTGCAAAAATTTAATGTTTAGTTCTATGGGAATATTCTGCTTTTTTTCGAACAGGCATCCGGCGACTATCGACATTACCCTAAAATAATAGTTTTCTTAAAATGTTTTTTTTTAAAGCTCAAATCGTGATTTGTTTTTTGTCTAAGAGGGGACACGTATTTGTGACTCTTTCAATTAGTCGGCAAGATGATTCCTATTGTGGATGATCATCGGTAAATACAGTTAATATGTCACACGAATAGATTTTGCGTTCTCAAGCCAGAGTTTTTTTTGTTATATATTTCCATTTAAGTGTTTGTAGGCTTATAATTTAGTCTATATCGTTGGTCTACAGTGACAAATAAGACATTAGTAAAAGATAAAAAAACCTAAATTTCATTCTTGTAATTTATTTCTGTAGCACTTAGAGCGGAATTTGGAAACTTTTTGAAGTTTTAATTTATTTATTCGAAAATTTTTTACAATAATAAGAACAAATTTTACTTTAGAGAACATTGTTTTATTTTAAAAATAACAAAAACTTTATATTTCACAGCCTAACAAAAAATTTTAAATTATTATTTTTTAGCTGTTTAAATCTTTAATGTTTTTCATTAAAGATGTATCGGGCTAACTATGTTATAATACAAGAAATTTAAAAAAATCGTATTAATGATCGTAATTATTAGTTTTTAAAAATTGGGTCAGTTTTTTTTTATCCCAACAGACCAATTAGTATATCGAAGCTGTAAGATTCACATAAATATGATAATAAATTATAACTTATGTAAGATGTTCAAAACTCATCTTAATGATATATTGCCCAGTTATGTCTATAGATAATAAAAATTATTCCATCATCTGGAAAATATTGTCTAAATTTTTCATAGTTAGTACTCCTTAAGAAATATTTCTTAGTTTATTATTGACGAACTATCGAGATCAGTATCACCTTTTTGTTAATTTTATTTATTTTATATTATGTTATATTTGCAAAAACATACTTAAATTTTCATCAAAGGATGAATATGAATTAAAAAAAAAAGATTATTGTTATGCACTTTTATCGACTCATTTTCGTGCCTTCAAAAGCGACTTTCGTGTCACGCTTACGTCCCTATTAAAGGCAATCAGCCACTGGGCCATTTCTTGAACAAAACCGAAAGCTTACAAAGTTCAGCAGAAACCACAACAACAGGAAGCAACAGTTGCTTTAAAGGACGAAGCCAAGTTCAAGATAAAACTGAGAGCTGAGAACTGAAAAGTTGCTCTAGTGCTAATGTCTTAAGCTATGATATATGTGGCCATTACAATGGCCATACTCATACGCCACGTTGTACGGCATTTCACTTCAGGTAATAACTTCATGTGTTTGTATCTATGTTTGTATCTGTGTGAGTGTGTTGCTGTAGTAGTGTGTGTAAAAATAGCACTCAGCACTCAGTCTGACTTATAAAGTGCATGATGGTTAACAACCACCAACAAAAGTAACAAAATGGCCACGTGCACAATGTGAGCTTATACAATGACAAAACTCGCACACACAGATATAGATACAGAACACGCATTTGGCTTGCACTAGTTCATTGTCTGGCCCAAATCTAATCATGCAAATGGCCAACATTGTAAAGTCGTCCTAAACATACACAAAAGCGCTGACATTCTATCATCATATGGCTCAGTCGTCGTTTCAAGGTGTCATAAGTCACTCGAATATTGTAACTAAGCGGCAGCTGCGACATTTACGCTTACGCAATTCGTTTGTATCTGTTAGATACAAAGATATTAACAACAACGTGGATGAGTAAGCCGTGACGCAGCTGGGCTGCATTCTCTGTTAGATACACTGACTGCCTTGCATAACCTTTAATGGCTTTGTCCCTGGATATATGCAGATAAATATAGTTCCAAACAAGCCCACACACACATAGCTAGCTACACATCGAGATACATAGATACAGATACATGTAGCTGTCATGTAACTGACTGTGGGCTATCACGCCTGAACGGGCTGGAAACGTACGGACGACCAACCAACCGGCCATATATCAAGCCCATAATCATTTGTCAATTACTTAAGTCCCCCGGATTAATTGGGACACTTGTTGGCCAGACATCTGTTGCAGATAGCATCAGAGATGGCTAGCACGTTGGAGGCGCCTCAACGTCAACCTGTCATTAAAAAATATACAATGCTTCTAGTTTGAGATACTTTGTTTAAGCCGCTTAATTAGCTGCGCTCATTAAAATTAGTTGGCAATTGACCTTAACTGGTTTTTTGCGGTCAAGTTGTGCGTTGGCGTTGTTTGCCGAGTCCCTGGAACACTCGAGTAATACCCTCTAAACGTTTGTTTGTTTAGCTTTCGAAGGGCAATTTTTAATTGTTTTTAACTCGTAAAAATTAAGTGCTGTGATTTTATTTTTCACGGAATTTGACAAAATGAAATGGCTTTTATGGCAGCTGATGAGAGGTTATGTCATCGTCTGAGCTATTTTTGTTTCCTTGGTAACAAAATACTTTTCTTTTAAAAATATATTATGCCTAAAAAATAATTAATGATACTCTTTTTTATAACCCGCAGCATTTTGCAATTTTTTTTAAAAGACTGTGTCAGCAGCATATTTAATTTAATGCAAGCTACAAAGTATCGCCATATAAAGCGTATCGATTTATTTTTTTTTCATCTGGTAATTCTTTTTTTAAACTAACGCCGACCGTATTAAGTGGTTTTGGCTATAAAATATATATTTGGCATAGTGTCAAAATATTTGCTCATAAAATGTTGGGCAAATCCGACCTAGTAATTGGTTTGGACTGTAAAATGCTTATCTAAAATCATATCAGCTCGTTCGATCAACCAAATTGAAGCTAACGCTTTGATGAAACTTTCCAGAACTATATTCTTTTTTCAGGGCGTTGAAAATATTTTTGTTCTAGAACTACATATTTCTTACATTTTTAATTGGGATGTGACTGACCATTTCACAAAAAAGTAATTTTCTGTCATTTTGAAAAATGTTTGGGTAAACCCGACTATTTTATTTTGCTGATTTAACGCAGAAATTATCTAAAAAATTAATGCAAGGTACAACGTATCGATATTAAGTTATCGATTTAATTTTTCTCCATGATCTGGCAACTCTTGTTTTTAATAAAGCGTGAACTAGATATATACTAAGCTAAACAGCTGAACTGGCAAAGTCTTTGTAATTGCCTAGTAATTGGTTTTAGCCATAAAATGCTTAATTAGCATCGTACCAACTCGCCGGATCTACCAAATTAAAGATAACGTTTTGACGAAACTTTCTAGAACTACATTCTTTTTCCAGGGCGTTGACAGTTCTTATAGGACCTACGCCTGTTGTATAAAAGCATTTCACCCTTCGCTATCTCTCGCTTTGTCTTTCGAATTACTGATTTCAATGCTTCGTAGATCTTCCATCATCCATCTCTTATGCGGTCGACTTCTTTTTCTGTGACCATGGTAAGCTACTCGTTAAGAATGTTCCTTTTTCTAGAACTACATATTTCTTATTTTTTTAATAGGAATGTGACTATTTTTCAATAACGTAATTTTTTGTCATTTTCAAAAATGTTGGGGTAAACACGACCAGCTATTTTTTTGGCTAATTAAAAGCTACAACGTATCGATATAAAGGTATCGAGTTATTTTTCACTCGATCTGGCAACTCTTGTCTTAAAGCGTAATTAAGAAAGAAGAAAAATATCTTAAAAAAAGAAATAACTCTTAGAAATTATTGCTCATATACAATAGGGTAAAGAGAGGCAAATCCGACCCAGTAATTGGTTTTTGCTATAAAATGCATATTTTGTCTAGTATCAATTCGTCCGATCTGTCAAAGCTTACTCTTTGTTGAAATTTTCTAGAAATACATTCTTTTACAGGGCTTTGACAGTCCTTGTTCGACTTAAGCCAGTTGTATAATAGCATTCCACTCTTCTCTGTCTGTCACTGTCTTTCCAATTAGTGATTTCAATTCTTCGCAAATCTTCCTGTACTCATCTATCCATCTCCAACATGGTCGAGCTCTTGTTCTATTACCTGGTTAGCTACACGTAAAAATGTTCTCTTTTTAGAACTTACATATGTCTTCTATTTTTTATTGTGATATGACCATCTTTCAAAAAAGGCAATTTTTATAATTTTCAAAAATGTTGGGATAAGTCCGACCTGTTATTTTTTTGGCTGATTAAGCACACAATTTAATTTTTGTTTCAAATATAAATCGAAAGATCATATTATTTTGTTGCAAAACTTGATGTATTTATTCGATTTGACTCCCTTCAGTGTCTTATCTTTTATGAAAACGCGAGTAAAAAAAATTATTATTATATAATCACTTTAAAAACAAAAAAATCTCACCGAATTTTCATAAAAATTTAAATGATTGAAAAAAATTCTACTTTTTATCATTTGAGCATCTAAATTTACACCATTTTTATAATTTCCAATGCTCTACATGAGCTTGCTCGTTATTGCCGCTTTTGAGAAACAGTGGGCGGTCGCGTTTGCCCCACCTTAACCTTTGTACCTAACAGTCATTTACCTACTGCCATAACAAAAGTATTATACTTCCACTACCCCGTCAATAAAAGAAGAAGTTAGAGTATCTTATAAGTGTAATACCCCCACTATCCATTTATTTAACCATTAATAAAGTGTGGCGTTTAATAATCTATTTTAAAAATTTCCTCCGGAAATACCTCAATTAAATCAATACAAATCCAGTTATAAAGTCTCACAAAAAAGCACAAAAAAAATAAAAAAGCAAGATCGTTATTTAATGGAACTACGCCATAAAAACCAAATTTATGACACTAATTATAAGATATTGCAAATATTGAACTATTTTTTTTACTTCTAACAAAGTCATTTAATAAACTTAAAGCAAAATTGTTTTTTTATGTAAATTATTGTATTTGCATCGATTACTTGTCAATGAACAATTGTATTGATGGGGAATCCCCCAGAGTGTAGACCAGCAAACGAGTAACTGTATAAAATCAAGAATAGAATACATTTGCTCTTTGGAATGTGACGTCACGAATTTTGTCAGACAACAAAAAAAAAAGAGTTTTTAAACATTTCTCATATTTTTTGCTAATTAACCAAGGTTTGTAATATTTAATAAGGAAAAGAATGTTAATTTCTTATCTAGTTTAATAATAAGATCTCCCGATTTGACCTTCGAACTTCTTCTTTTGGGTTTATTTAAGATGTAAAGTAAAACATTAGACCAGCGCATTTTCGGAAAGAAAAAAATATATATTTTTTGATGTCTGGATTTCTTAAAACTTTTCATATGATATGAATTTCTGTCATAGTGTTCACATCCGAATAAATATGTAAGATGTTCTGAGTCCAAATAAGAGATTTGCGCCATTTCAAGCACGAAGATATATATTAATAGTTGATATTAGAAATGGGATTAGCAAATTTTATATAAATGATATGAAAGGCTTTAATACTTTTGAGTACGGTTGAGAAACTTAGGTGGTTTGGGATGTCCTCCAAAATCCCTCCTTTCTTCAACTCCTTTCCTCCCCTTCTGTCAAATAGGCAACCCAATGAACCTCATGGTCTCTGGGTGAAGTCAGTAACTATCTTTGCTGCCTATAAAACCTAACATAACCTTAGAACACGGTACTTATTTCCAGAGCATCAGGACTCCTATCTGCTCTCATATTCTCTTCACGATTCTTTATGAAAGAAATTTCACCGATGTTGGCTGTTGCTAGGTATTAAGCTTACTCCCTTCTTCGATGATCTCAGATTAAGAATTAAAATAATGTAAGCGAAATTGAAATCACCCAAATTTGTATAAGCAAAAATATCGTTAATTTTTTTGATTTGAAGTTATGAAATCTTTATCTATAAAGACTTAAGGACAAGGACTCGTGATAACTTTTTTTTGAGAAGGTAGGCAGGTTAAGGCGTCAGTTGGGACTTAGCGTCCCAACTCACTTAGGCCAAGAACTTTGTGATCCCGACAATGGGAATAATGATATAAAATTGTCAGGAAAAATTAAGGAAATCGCAAAAGTGGAAAGTGCTTAATGTGGGATTCGAACCCACAACCTCTGGAATGATAGTCAAGTGAACTGTCGCGAAAAGAAAGATATAGAAAAATGTGAAAAGAGTTGGACCGAAATGAAAAGCTTCTCATTAGATAGAGAACTAGATTTTAGAATTTTGTTGGAGCCCTCTGCTTCTCACAGGAGTAACAGGAATAAAAATATGCGTATGATTTCTTTAAAATATAAAAAAAAATTTCGGAAGAATATATCTATTTTCAAATCTATAGATCTCTTAAAAGAACTTTGGATCCATAGAGATTCTGTTAATATCCTACTTCCTGCAGTCTTGAACCTTAACCAAGGCCAAGGAGTTGCTTCTTAAGAACTTGAAGTAATTACAGTAATAGCAATACGAAGAAAACAATTTTCGTACTGACCATTTCTAGACGACTTACAACCCGAACCTTACCCAATTCTCATGTCTACTGCCCACGCATAACTTTATCTGGCCATAGCTATTACCCTTATTATCTACGCCCAGTTGCCCAGTTAGAAAGCCTATCTATGGCAATAGTAAAGCGCACTGTCATGCCAAGCCCATAGCCAATTCGCCCAACTATGTCGAGATCCAGGAAACCAACCACCCACAACTGCATTGGGCCATTCCCGGATCTGCTGCCGCCTGCAAAATGTTGCGCAGCTTGAAAGGTTCTCACGATTTTTTTCGCTGTTGTTGCTGCTGCTGTTGTTCTTGTTGTTCTTGTTGTGGTTGTTATTTGGTACGCAGTTGGGATTAATTTACGACAGCAATTAAAAATGTCGAGGTATTTTTTTCGCCTAGTTTCGCCGAGCATTTTGGATAGGTTTTGTGGGAGAAACGACATACAAAAATTATAAACAAGCGAGACCGACCAAAGAGCAACAGGAAAATGTGCATAAAAAACAGAAAAACGGCAAAAACGGCCAAAAGCGAAAAGCAAAAAGCAACCCCAACAACGAACGATGTGATGATGATAATACCATATTACAATTTGTAGTTATAATAATAATAAGGTAGTTGGTATTTTTATGACCTTGTGATAGATATTCCGAGTCTGTGGGCTTTTAACTTGTGCCGCTATCAGGCGAATGTATGAAAAGGGAATTCTAAGGAAAAAAAAACTTCAAAATTGTGTATACGCATAGTTGCCATTATGACGCATATGAATTATTTTTGTAGCTTAAAAATTTGGATTGAGATAGTTGGGTCACTTTAAGATTTAGATTTAGATGACGAATTAAATTTTTAAACTTAATGAAATATGTATAAATATTTTAAAACTTTTTTAACGTTTTATACTGCACAAAAAAGTATGCTACAAAATAAATTTGTAACTACCACTATTATTTGTATTTAAACAAGGTAAATAAATACATTTAAATAAATAAACATGTTAAAATAAAATAATATAAAAATTAACTTATTCAATGTGATTAACTTGTTTCATGCTCAAGAAATTATTTGTTCCAAAAAAAATATTAAAAAAAATAGTTTAAGTAAAAAAAATTTGTGTAAAATTAAAAAAAAAGTAAATATTTAATTCTTAAGCAAATTGTTTAAATGAGTTAAAAAACTAGAATGTATCTTAAGTTGATGCTTATAAAACAATTTTTTCTCAATCAAAAAAAAAATAAATTAATTAAAATTTTATGTAAAAAAACATTAATTAATTATAAAAAGGATTATTGCAAAAAATTCTGAATTTTTATCTAAAAAATTTAATTAGGTCAAAAAAGTGAATCAAAAATTAAAAAAACTGCGTTTCATAAAAAATTTTATGAGATATCAAAATTAAGATTTCTTTGCATAAAAACCTTAAAAATTCAAAACTTTGTTTTTTTAATTATCACCATTAAAAAAGATATTAAAAAAAATATGTTTATTTTCCCATAAATTTGTAAATAAAATTGTTATGAATTGGAACATGACAAAATTTATATTTTTTTAATTTAATTAATTAAGTCGCAATTACGCTTTTATAGAGATAAGAATAAGAATATATTTTATTGAAGACTTACGAAAAAGATTCGTTTTTTGGAGCCAAAGAAATTTATTTATATTTTATATAAGGTTGTCAAAAAAGTCTTGCGGTATTTCCGCAAGCTTGTCTTTGCAAGCGCGTAGTTCTAGTTGTATTCGTCGCATCGGTTCACGCTAGAGCTTTTTGGAAAGCTCTTTTCACGTGCTAACACGTATTTGATTAATTGTTGTTTGCTTTTATTCGTTCGTGAGTTATAGCGTCGCAAACATGGAGCAAAATAAAGAGAAAATACGGCATATTTTACAGTACTACTACGATAAAGGCAAAAATGCATCTCATGCTGCCAATAAAATTTGTGCAGTTTATGGACCCGATACAGTTTTCATTTCCACCGCACACCGATGGTTTCAACGTTTTTGTTCTGGTGCAGAGGTGATCGAAGATGCGCCACGGTCCGGAAGGCCTGTTGTCGAAAATTGCGATAAAATCGCTGAATTGATCGAAAGAGACCGGCATAGTAGCAGCCGTAGCATCGGCCAAGAGCTGGGCATGAGTCATCAAACCGTTATAAACCATTTGAAGAAGCTTGGATTGAAAAAGAAACTCGATGTATGGGTGCCACACGACTTGGCGCAAAAAAACATTTTTGACCGTATGGATGCATGCGAATCGCTTCTGAATCGCAACAAAATCGACCCGTTTTTGAAGCGGATGGTGACTGGCGATGAAAAGTGGGTCACTTACGACAACGTGAAGCGTAAACGGTCGTGGTCGAAAAGCGGGGAAGCTGCCCAGACGGTGGCCAATCCTGGATTGACGGCCAGGAAGGTTCTTCTGTGTGTTTGGTGGGATTGGCAGGGAATCATCCACTATGAGCTGCTCCCCTATGGCCAAACGCTCAATTCGGACCTGCACTGGCAACAACTGGACCGCTTGAATGCAGCACTCATGCAGAAGAGGCCATCTTTGATCAACAGAGGCCGAATTGTCTTCCATCAGGACAACGCCAGGCCACACACATCTTTGGTGACGCGCCAGAAGCTCCGGGAGCTCGGATGGGAGGTTCTTTTGCATCCACCGTATAGTCCGGATCTCGCACCAAGTGATTACCACCTATTTCTGTCCATCACGAACGCTCTTGGTAATCGGAAGTTGTCCACAAGAGAGTCCTGTGAAAATTGGCTCTCCGAGTTTTTTGACAATAGGGAAGCGAGCTTCTATAAGAGGGGCATTATGAAGTTGGCATCTCTTTGGGAACTCGTCATCGAACAAAACGGCGCATATTTGATTTAAATCGCTTTATTATAACCAATTTTATGAACAATTGAAAATTCAATAAAAATACCGCAAGACTTTTTTGACAACCAATATATTTCCTATACAATATTTGTAAGTTTTTTTGAAAATTCAAGAAAACTTCCTGAATAACTTTAGAAATGTTATTAAATTTAATTTTACACAGAAAAATATTCAGAAATTAATTATTTTAACAACAGAATTTAAAAATAGAAATATTTTTTAAGTAATTTTCGAATTTTTTGTAATGTAATATAAAATAAAATTTGTAAATTTCATTAATCCCAATCTCAAATAATGATAAAAAAATTATTTTATTTTTATTTATTTTAATTATTAGGGTAGTTTAAAATTTGTAATTCTAGAACACTATAATAACGTAATAAAAAATTAAAACATGATTTTTAAGTTTTACAATAACCCTATGGATAGAAAAAAGGAATTTAAATTGATTTCCTTCAAATTAAACTTAAATTTTTTAAATAAAGCAGGAATTACACTATTTACCTTTTTTTTACTATATAAGTGCGTAATTCCTTTTTATTTTATCTCTAAAGAGCAAATTCTTTGTTTCCATAATATTAAAAACTTTTATTAGAAGCTAATTTATTTATTTTATTTGAATTTTTATTTGAGTAAAATCTTTGATTTTTTGTCACTCGTCTTAGCGACCAACAAAGATAGCAAAAATATAAATTTAAAATAAATAAAAAAATTTTTATAGCGTAATTTTTAAATATATTTGTAATATTAGCACTCTCTTGTGACGTAAAAAAAGGTTAAAAAACATTTTTTAATTTTGCAACAACCATCGCATTAGGTTTATTCCCAACTCGAATAAACAGATACAGATACAGATGGATAACAAATTTCTTTATTAATTTGATTTCCCTCAAATTTAAATAAAAATTTGAATCAAAGCAAGAAATGCAAATTTTTAAAAACACTAAAGGGAAAATTCTTTGTTTGCAGAATTTTAAGCTCTTTTCGTCGAAGTCTTTGCACTTTTTAATTTTTTTTTTTAATTAAATTTATTATCTCTTCGTTAATCGAGCTACAAAGCTTGTAAAAACATTAATTTAAATTAAAAAATATAAGTACATATTTTTTTTTTTTAACGTAACTCCTTGTAGCGTAAAAAAAATGTTCAAAAAATGTTTTTAAATTTTGCAACAACCATCATAAAGCCCTTTTACGATTCCAAAATTATACAAATAATGAAGTAAGAAAATATAATTTCCTTTTTTTAATTAACTTTAAATTCGTTCAAATGTAAATTATGGCCTTCAAATAAAGAAAAAATTATAATTTTTAAAGCCTGCAAATCGTAAATTCCATTTTTTTTTTCTTTTTTTATAACATTAAAATGTTTTTAACGCAGTATTTTTTAAAATTTTGAATTTACCTTTTACAGCTGTAAAAAGCACCACAAACACCAACAAAGTCCAACTGCACTTGATGTACCACATTTCAGTATTTAATTAGGTTTTTTTTTAAATTAAAATTAATTTTTGTTAATTAGTATTTATTTCGAAGCGTACACCAACTTTTATGTATCCGTCCCGCTCACAAATATGTACTAAACTTTATTGTTCAATTTTTCTGAAATTTTCTTCCAGAATTTTCTTTTATTTCAGCTTTTATTTTTGAATATAATGCGTGTCCAAACTCTTTTTCGAATTGCCACGAATCTGCGGTGCAGCACTGGCTTTTATAGCCAAGTGTGAAAGAGCTGCAACGGTACCAGCAGCATTTACCGTTACTCAGACCCACATAAAAATCCCAAGATAACGGCAACCAATGCGAAAACACGAAGCACTTCACATGGCCACGAAGCAGAGCACGAAAAAGTCAAAACACGAAGTCATCGGCGGCCAATGAGCGGCGAGAGAGTTAAAGCAACAAAAAGCAAACGAACAAATAGATGGCCCCATGGGCATGACACAAAAGGGGGCAAGGTGTGGAGAGCGGCGTGGGCGCTCTCTGGGCAGGAAGTAGCGATGGTCGGATGAGCAGACAAAGGTGGGGGTGGAGGCTACCTGCATGGCTCAAAGTCTGCGGGTGTAAAAGTTATGAAAGTGTTGTGAAATTGATGGAGTTAACTTGTTGCTCGGGAGAGTCTCTGTGGTGTGAGTGTGTGCAAACGTGTATGTGTGTGGACTCCTACACAGTTGCAGCTTAACGGGAATTCATCTTACGCACAGTTTGCTGACGTCGGAGCTGCCAGCTCAATGTGTGCCCGTTTCTTGCTCTTTGCACTTTGCTCTTTCTTTATTATTTACTCCGTCCGGCTTGTCTTTACCTTTCAGTTTTAATTAGTTGGTTCTTAGTAGGTTGTGCCTAAACTGTTTTAAAAACGGTGGAAAATTTTAGAAAAGTTGGGTTGGTCGTAAGAAATTAAGTTGCAATATTTGGAAAATTTTCTTTGACT
Organism: Chymomyza amoena; assembly: GCA_037043745.1. Lineage (NCBI taxonomy): Eukaryota > Metazoa > Arthropoda > Insecta > Diptera > Drosophilidae > Chymomyza > Chymomyza amoena. Next base: position 520,999 of record JBAMAX010001276.1, read on the forward strand.
GTAGCCAAGTAATTATGCAACAGTCTTTTCTTGAGTGAATACCTTCAGTTAAAGATAAGAAGGTCCAAAAATAGTACAAAAACAGAATAAAAAGCTCTCAGGCCAAACTCTTCTCCCACGTCCTTTTTAGTATTTATTTTTGTATCTGGGGTTATTTTGGGTTTTATCTTAAGTCAAACTAAGCGTAAAGATATTTTTATCATTGGGTTTCTTAGGACAATGTATGTGCAAATACACGAAATATTTTTTTTTTCTAATTTTATTCATTGGCTCAGCTGCCAAATTGATTAACTCAATTTTTTCCATTTTTCTAAATTTAAGTGTCAATGTACTTGATAGATGCCGAATTCTTTCTATTTATAACCAAAGTCTCTTAAAGTAAAATTTACACCACAAAGAGACAAATTGTTTTTAGACTCTGAACAAGCTTATTTCAAGCTTAAAAAAATGTTAGTTAAATTACTTTGTATAAACCATAAAGTGGCTTAAAAAATTGAAAAAGTCGAAATACCATCTTATATCGTTTAACTCGTGTAGTCATATAGTAATTATAATTAAAAGACAGCGTACTTTAAAGTAGGACGGTATATACCCCGTAATACTAGCTTGCAATAAAATTTGGTATATTGTTTAAGAACACCTAAAGACATTTGATTGTCAAGTTAGGCTACGGTACCTTCATAAACAACCAAAAACAGACGTATTTCGAACCAAAAACATTTTTTTGAAGAATTGATCCTATGGAACTAAAAATACTTCTGAATACCAAATTTTTTTATGATATATTTATAAACAAACGAAACCTGCTGAATTTTATACAAAAACTAATTTTTTCAGGAATTGCTCCTTTGGGAGCTATACCAATATATGTATATAAAAGAAACTTATGTTTATGTGTTACGTTTATTTTCATGAACGGAGGTTTTAAGCCTATTGCGATGTGTTTGTGTGTATTGGTTCGTAAGATATTGGGTGATTCATTAAGACCTTTTTTTCAATGATTTGGCAAATGCAAATTTCAAAGGAATGATGGGATCTTTATTTATGATTTCGAAAGGATATTTTATGGAATTTATTTTTTTTAAATAATATCGTTCAAATGTTGGCCGCAACTGCGTTTTAAATGGTCCATCCTGAAGGTCCAATTTTCCATGACTCCTTCAAGCATTTCCACTGGTATTTGGCCAATAACACGATTAATGTTGGCTTCCAAGGCCTCAATTGTTGCTGGTTTGTCCACGTAAACTTTTGACTTTACGTAACCCCAAGGAAAAAGGTCGAGTGGTGTGAAATCATACGATCGTGTCGGCCAAGGTACGGGTCCAGTACGTGAAATTAATCGCTCACCAAATTGACCTCACAATAGAGCCATTGTTTCATTGGCAATGTGGACCGGAGAGCCATCCTGTTGGAACCAAATGTCGTCGAGATCACGGACAACAATTTCAGGCAGAAAAAAGTCCGTTAACATGGTCCGATAGCGTGCGCCATTGATGGTAACGTTCTCACCTTGCTCATTAAAAAAAATACGGACCAATGATTCCACCAGCCCACAGACCGCACAAAACCGTTGTTTTTCTTGGATGTATTGGCAGCTGGTGAACCTCTTCGGGTTGCCCTTTTCCCCAAATACGGCAATTTTGCTTATTCAAGAAGCCGTGGAGCCAAAAGTGGGCCTCATCACTAAACAAAATTTTGGTCGAAAACAACGGATCTTCATCGATCTTACCAAGAGTCCATTCACTAAAACGGCGACGTGCAGGAAGGACATTCGGCTTCAATTCTTGACTGAGTTGAATTTTGTATGCTTTCAAGCCGAGATCCAAATGTAAAATTCGCCAGGTGGTTGAATACGACAGGCCAAGCTGTTGCGATCGGCGCCGAATCGATTCCTCGCGGTCATCGTGAACACTGTCAGCTACCGCCGCTATATTCTCTTCACTACGTGCTGGATGTGGTCAATTTGGTCGTGTATCATCAAACAATGAATACTGGGTTTCAAATTTGGTGATGGTGTTACGAATTGTGGGTTCGGTGGGTCGATTATGTTGACCATAAGTCGATATCAGCGCACGAAAACATTCTTTGCAGAACGCTGATTTTCGTAGTACAATTGTATAATTTGAAAAACATTGTCTTTGCATGATGATTTGTCAATGAATACTGGACAGTATTCACGCGTGATTCACACGAAAATCCCTATTGAAAAAAAAGGTCTTAATGAATCACCCTTTATACGCATTTTTGTGAATATGCTGAATATAGGATAGTAGAAAATTGTTCAAAACCTGATATTGGACACTAAATGCAGACAGAAGCGTAGTCGCAAAGGGGTTGAAATGTAGTTTCTATGGGGCATGAATTTATAAGAGATGTGAGCTCTCTTAAGAATACTTAAGTTCGTCCAAACGGCTTTTTAGAAAGTCATGAAAGTCAACTAATCCAAAAATCTTATCTGGATAAGCTAACTAGGGAATCTTACGATGTTTATGCACTTAAAGAGTATTCAAAAAGTTTGGGCAGGACAACGTCTCCGGGCTCACTACTAAATGTATATAATAAAACTTGTTACAGTGCTCGGCAACTCTGTAGTCTACTACTACGTCAGTTCAGTTTATGCCTTTGACATGTGACGTCATAAAACTCACTAGCTACCCAGTTCTGGCCCCTCGGAACTCTTTTTTGTAATTTTTTTTTAATTCCAGTAAAGCCCAGACCATCGATAATCTAAAAGTAAACATTCCTGCAATCTTAGCATGGTGGAGACATCATTGGTGATGCCATAAGGCAACAACAGGCCGTAATATTAATGCTGAATTACTTTTTTAATCTCTTAATTGGGGCTAGACGCTTATTACATATTCAGATTGAGGTCATGGTGCAAGGTGGAATTCCTTACGTACCAATAGCAACGAGTTATAATACTCAAAATCCAATTTAGGAACGTCTGCATACGAGCCGAGCCGCCATACCCCAGATCTGGATAGCGTACCACCAAGTAGGTGCCACTATTGTGTTATAAAGCGCTTTTTTGCATCGTAGCGGAAGAGGACTTTTTTTATTTAACAGCCAATATATTTTGGTCATTTTAAAGCGATAACTTTTAATCGTTTGGTTAATGTGTGATCGAAATGTTAGCCGCTTGTCGAGTATCACCCCAAGATATTTCGCTCTACTTTGAATGATGAGGGGCTGGCTATATAGGTATACTGCGGGTGGAGTCTTTCTCTTTAAAGTATATAAAACCAACTGTTATTTGGCCGGATTTTAAGGTAACATTCCACCTGCGAGCCCAGCTCTCAAGCAGATGGATGTACTCTTGTATCCCGTCAGCTGCTTCATACTCGCAGGATATGGTGTAAAATATTGCATATGAATTGATTAGCATTTTGTCGTTCACAACCGCCTACATTAACTCCATTGGGGTAGGGTTGTCGGCAGTGTACAGGTTGTAAAGAAGCGGCGCAAGAACGCTTCCTTGAGGTACTTCAGATCTCTTCAGCCTGGCAGTGGAAAGCGAGTTTTTGATTTTGACTTGGCATCTTTTTATTATCGCAATATGCTAAAGTAGAGAGCAGGAGGAAAGGTCTTAATTTGAAGACCAATCACCCAAACTCTGTCAAACGCCTGTTTGACGTGGAAAAATTCCCCAAAATAGTATTCTTTGTCGTCGAACGCTTTAAGAATATGATAAGCCAATCTATTTACCTGCTCGACGGCGCCGTGTCCTTCCCTCAATCAAAATTGATGGTCAGGTAAAAAATTGTTTCCATTGATGGTTGGCTAAGAGGCCATCAACGTCTCCCAAACTTCGGCAAGGGTGAGGAGGAGGCTCATTGGACGGTATGATTCCGGGGTCCGACTCTTCTTTTAATAATAGTTGTAAGGGGAAATCTGCACTGCGGCCCTTAGGATCTCTTGTGCTCCCTACGAGCTCTAGAGCTCCTTGAACAGTTCAATTATGGAGATAAATTGAATTATCTGAATGGTTACATCGTGCATCGATATTCTGTAATTGCCGAAGAGGGATGCCCTTCTTCTTCGCAGTCCGTAAGTATGTGTTGGGAGGATTCCTCCCTCTATTCACAGAACCTACAAGTGTTCGAATATACGATGCTCATCATGCTCAGCGGTTTTCTTAGCCCACAGTGTCCAGTGAGTAATCCAGCAAGTATCCTAAGGGAACTCTGCTCAGATAGCAAATTTTCTTGATTCTATTCAGATCAAAGGAGCCGAGAAGCTGCTTGGACTGACGTAAACCAGTCAACGATAGTTGTAGTAATATATTCTTTGATATTGGTTGGCAATTTTCCGAAAATAAGTTAGCAGGGCAGCTGTCAATTTCTGACAATTTAGGCAAACAAGTTGGCAGCAATTCTAAGCAGAATTGGCAATTAACCAAAACGCAAAATCCTTAATATTCTTCTAAAAGTTATTTAGCACACCTTGTTTAGTGGAAGAGTAAGCAGCTTGATTGTCATGAACTTCAGTTGAGACGTGTCGCCTCAAGCCAAGATAGAGAAAAATGTCGACCAGCGCGTCGAAGACCAGACGCCAGAGAGTCAAGTGAAACACTCCATTATGGTGTAGTTCCCAGGGAGATAGTACCCCTGCGACATCACTCTGCTAGTCAGGAAGTTTCTGGCTACCGTAGGATTGCCGCATAGTCCTACATACCCTACAGTCCAGATCTGCCACTTCCAGAATCGTGAAAAACCATTAAGGAGATCACGGACCGCAAGTTCCAGAAGTGGTAAATACTTTGCACAACGTTGATGTTTCAAGTCAACTAAGGATTTATCCCGAGTAGTTTAGCCATTGCATCGAAGTTACATGTTCTCTTTTAAATTAGTTGTAGGAATTATGACGTATCTTAAGCGACCCTAGACCCCAAAAGGGATGACTTGGTACTTACCAAATGTACAATGCATTTATTCTAGTGGGCCTTGACTTACCTTTCGTAATGACATACCAATCAAATAAAATACTCTTCAATTTTAATATTTTTCGTTTTTCAATTAAAAACGCAACTGAACAATTCTTTATTTGTATTTGTGTGTGTGTGTAAGGTTTGAATTTCTTGCTACCAAATTCAACATTTCATCGTAATCATTTAGTTTCGAACGCTATTTTTGTGTATTTTATGAGTAGTCTGGAAACGGGAATCCATAAATGCCATTTTTGTATAGATTTTGTGTAATTTTCTTCTTTTCGGGAATCGGGAATCCATAAATGCCATTTGTTTATAGATTGTGTATTTTTCTTCTTTTCGGGAATCGGGAATCCATAAAAGCCTATTTCTTTTTTTTATAGATTTTGTGTATTTTCTTTTCGGGAATCGGGAATCCATAAATGCCATTTGTTTATAGATTGTGTAATTTTCTTCTTTTCGGGAATCGGGAATCCATAAAAGCCTCTTTCTTTTGTAATGGTTTTGTGTAATTTCTTCTATGTATGCCCTTTGTTAGTTGCTCTTCTCTCTCGAGCTTCGTGTAAGCCTTAATTATTATTATTACATCTCTGTTGTGATATTGCATATTATGTCATATGTGTTGTTACGTCCTTCTGTTGTGATATTGCATATGTGTCTGATGTTGTGTAATTACGTCCCTATGTGATATTGCATTTTAAGGGTCAGATGGCGTGTAGTTATTCCAACTTGGCCAGTATTTCCGACTCTCGAAAGAGCACATACTCGCGCTTGTCATCCATCTCGACCTTTGTTCCGCCGTATTTGGGCAGCAGCACTCGGTCGCCTTCCTTAACTCCAACTGGCAGGAAACCGGCACCTCCGGGATTGCGTGCACCAGGACCAACGGCAACAACCGTGCCCTGCATCTCCTGCGGCACCGTGTCTTCTGGCAGCAAGATACCTCCAGCAGTGGTCGTCTTAATCGCGGCACGACGTATCAGTATTCGATCCAACATCGGCACAACCTTCTTGATAATATTTGCCATGTTGGCGACCAACTGCAAGCTCTGCAGTCCGCTTGAAACTGAAAAAAAATAAATGTTTAATTTTTTTGTTAAATTTTATTTTTTTTTTCTACTTACCTAAAATTTTATTTACTGCTTATTTTTCCTAGTTTAGATCCGTTCACTTCGGTCTCCAGAAATCGAATGAAGAAAATGGGAATTGACTTGACAAGGCAACTTTTTGGAGTGTCAAACACTAAATTCAAAGCATTCTTTATAGTAATTTTTTAAACTAATCATTTTGTGGTTGACATGGCAACGGTAATCGAAAATTTACTGTAATCGAATTTCACAGTTGGTATAATAACTAAAAGTACATAAAATAACCGATAGTTAAGTTTTCATAAAGTGATCTGTGGTGTACCGCTTACCGTGCAGCTGAGAAGTTTTATAAGGACCCAACGAGTTGCAATACTTGCCTGATTTTGACCGCAGATCTCTCTATAGCTATTCTCCCGGGATAGTCCCACTAAAAGGATTCCCATCCCGTTGCCCACGATGTAGCTAGCAATCCTTCTCGGACATACATATAGATGCTAGCTCAGCTAGGTTATGAAGGAAGTAATTTCCCAGATGCTTATTCCTACGTCTACTAAGAGCCTCACAGGAATAGAAGAAGTGTTCTACTGATTCATCCTCTTCTTTGTCTTTGCAGCTTCTGCAAAAGTCCTGGCACGGAACATTCATTCTGGTCGCATGTGTTCCGACAAGCCAGTGCCCCAGTGATCGCTCTGACAACTGCCGAACAGTGCGACCGTTTGAGTCCGCAGAGCCTTAAGGATCTTTGTGGGTCAATTTGACAGCATATGACGACTGCAATGGGGTCTGTTATACCACAGCCCTTGTAAATCAGAGCTAAATTTCTCCTTTTTTTTGCAGCTTAAAAGTGGCCATAGGTATACCAATATCGTCCTTATCCGGTATGAGGGTAGGGGTCGTTACCTGTCTATCCAATTCATCTTCTATTTCGTTGCCTGTAATATTTGGGTGTCATGGCAACTCTCGAATAGATTTGCGGCAGTTGTTGACTGTCATTGAGTTGGAGGATAGTGCTCGAAGTGGCTTTATGGCTGCCTGGCTATCCGAAAATATGTTTATTGCACCGGTTTCCAGGCCGATGTTGTGCAAGCAGATCAAAGCCTTGTTAATGAGAAGGATCTCTGCTTGATAAACGCTGAAGTGGTCCGGAAGTCGCAAAGAGTGAGTGACATCTTCACCTAAAACCGTTAACGTCTTCCTCTACCTTTGTATTAATGAGTTCAGATGTATAGGGTTAAAAATATGTTATCATATATTGTTAAAAATGTTAATACCATCTAAGAATATAAGTATGGCTTACCTGTGCAGACCGGGGAAAGTGATTACCGCTACATGGTTCAGAAATGAAACGAGAACCGTTGTCGCAGTTTTTCTGGAGCGGAATGCGAACAACGCGCTTTAAAGGGAACGAGCTGACGATCTATAGTGATGGTTCAAGGTTGGACGAATGCCCTGCAGCAGGCATCTTCTTTGAACGAGCTTTCGTCGAAGCTTTCATTCCGCCTATCCCGACTGCTGCGTTTTTCAAGCAGAGATGGACGCATTACGGCAAGCTGCTAGACTTATTGACATCTTGGAAGTCGAAGGATCTCTGTCATCGCATGCCATAAAGAGTAAACTGATCCATAGCACGACGCCACGACGTTAACTGTAACCGTCACCACTCAATAACCCTCTGACTGGGTTCCGGGTCACGCATGTGTCCCTAGTAACGAGGCGGCGGACGAGTGCGGCAGGAACGGCTGAGCGGCTGGCAGCTTACCTTGCAGCTACGGACATGGAAAGACCATTACTGGACTTCGTATCGCAAATCAGGAAGACGGCTAGTGCTCTCGCGAAAAGAATAATGGGAGCATGGTGTCCGGTTGTCGCATCTCCCTAGCACTCTGGCCGAGATATGACCCAAAGCGAACACCTGAACCTCTGCGGTTCCATAAAAACAGGACCAGGATGGTGGTTGTAACGGGCCAGTGAACCATAGGCAATGTAGCCGAGCGGTTGCAAGATCGCCATCACGATTTCTGCCGCAATTGCGGAGTTGAGGAAGAGACAGAAAGCATCCAACAGCTGCTATGCGACTGACCGGCGCTTCTTAGAAGGCGAAACCTAGTTTTTGGGTAAGCCATTTTTTGAGGATCTGGGTAGTCTAGCGTATGTGCCCATAGCGGATCTGGCTGCTTTCGTCGAAACCCCAAAATGTTTCCGCAACATGGGAGACTTAGGCGAAGTTTTCGATCCTACTCCACAATAATCCCTTCCTTTCTTCAATTCCTTTCTTCCCATTTCTTTTAATTAATCATCACAATGAACCTGATGGTTTCTGCTTGATGATCTCAGTCATTCTGCAGCCAAGGGATGAAATGCTAGCTGAGTTCAGGTTCAAACAAAACTTTGATGCCTAACTCAGGACGAAAGAGGCTTGGAACTCGTCTTGCGGCAGTTCACCCTATGAAGCTACATGCAATAAATTGGTACACAGACGGGATCACTCACTGATCAAGGAAGTGGCCTGGGGGTAGTAGGACCTAGGAGCAAATATTACGAACCACTAGGCAGACCCACAAGTATTTTCCAAGTTGAAGTCTGTGCTATTGGAAGATGTGCAGAATTCAGTCTGCAAATGAACTACCATGACAAGGATATTTCCATCCTGTCTGATAGTCAAGCAGCGATAAAGGCATTAAGCAAAGTCAAGGCTGGTCAAAGAAGTGAGGACGTCACTAGACAAATTAAGATCCAGGAATAGGCTCACGATTAGATGGGCTTCAGGACATTACAACATTCCTGGAAATGAGCTGGCAGATAAACTTCGAAAGACCGATGAAGCAACACCGCTAATCGGACCTTAAACACTCTGTGGGATTGGTAATCACGTGGTACGGGACTTACTGAGAATAGATATGGATAACAACCGACTGCTTCATTGGGACAGATACCAGATCTTAAACAGTCAAAAACCCTCCTCTCCAACTACTACCGTAAGAGGTTCAAAGTCATTATAGCTCAAGGGTAGAACACCGTGAGAATGCTGAGGGGCCTTCCGACGGGAAGGACTATGTCGCTTCTGTAGCACGGAGGAAGAAACTCCATCGCATGTATTATGTGAATATATGGCACTCGCCGATAAAAGAAACAAGCTCCTGGGCATGTACGATCTCCCATCGGAGATCGTTGTTACCATAAGTCCAAATAAAATACTGGAAATCATGCAGGTCACTGGACAAATTAGAACCCAAAAATAAGCTCACGAATGGTTTGACGGGACACTGTAAGCCCCGCAGCCACTGAAACAAAATTGGCGTAGTGGATAATGGACTATGTCGCTTCTGTAGCATGGAGGAAGAAACATCATCGCATTTATTGTATGAATGTATGGCACTCGCTGATAAAAGAAACAAGCTCCTGGGCATGTACGTTCTCCCCCGGAGATCATTGTTACCAACTTAATTGTGCAAATAAAAGACTGGAATACATGCAGGCCATAGGACTTTTGGGAGAGCTCCGAGCCATGAAGGAGTAGAATAGATCCACTTGGGTTGTATTACATTTTACTGGCAATATCAATATGTATATCTTCCGTAGCTCTAACATACGTTGGTGTAAACTCGGCAGTTATGTGGACCTATCCTTATCGGAACAACAATTCTTCGTAAAAATGTTCTCTATGCCCACTGTAAGTAGGCCTATATCTGATTTCCTCAGAGTCTACGACTCACATTCATATGTTAGTATTGGTCGGATCATTCTTTTATGTATCCGCAGCTTAAGGGTTCTGTTGAGAAGGCGTGACTTGATTGATTGTCACGATTAAAAAATACAATTTGATTGAAATTTTGAACAAAATATTTTCTTAAGCCAATCTTTTATGAAATTTAATTGGGGAACTCCCCCTTCTAATTTATTTTCATAGCAGCTTAAGAACTTATTTCTTTCTAGCATTCTAACCACTATATATACCTATTGTAAGCTATTTATTTATATAATTATAAAGTAGAAGTTAATTTTAAGTTATAAAAAGATTTTTGAGCTATTTTGTGCAATTGCCACAGAAATAAAAAGAAATCTAAAAGAAGTGTTGAAAATAATAGCACAGCTTGAGTTATTCTGTTAAGGGGATGTTACTATGTAATACCTCATTTCCGAGCGCTATATTCAAAAATTGATTACTAGAAAACTACAAATGATTTCGGGAAGCAGTTTTATCATTCATTATTGAACCTTACATAGTTTTTTTCTAGTTTTATATAAAGTTTACGTATGTGACCGCTACAGATGATATGAAACCAAAAAACCTTTAAAATTAATTTTTCTTATCCCACTTTTTTTCTGCTATTCAAGGCTGTTAAAAATTTTTGGACAAGAATTTCAAAAAAAGCTCGTGTTTATCTGTTCCGACATGTTTTCTGATGATAAAATTGTTTAGTATGAGAAGATCGGTCAGGCAGATTTTTCGAAAACGTTTACACCACCTTTAAAAAGACGACTTTCGGAAAAACACGTTTAAAGACTGACAACACTTTCGAAACAAGCGAGATGTTCAAGGTGCCAAAGTTATTTTCAGACTGAATGAAAAGCAAGCAATAAAGAATTTTCGGTTAATGTCTTATTAAGAACTAAAACGATTTACATTATGTACAACTGCAGTAGGCAATTGACAATATCTAACAGCAGAGTGAGAGCGTAATTAACAGCGGTAGCTTTCAACTCTGTTATATTACATTCTAACAATATGCTTGTACAGATCATATGTTAAGCTTACATTTCATGTAATATCAACAGTAAAACATGTTGAGGGTCACCCTAAAAGTTATCAGCGCTGCTCTGCTCTGCCACATCACGTGCTCTTTTAGCAGCGAAGTTACGTTAAATAACAGTTCAGCTACCGTTAGTAGTTGTTAATGTGTGTCCGTTGGTCCGTTAGTCTGCTTTAGTATTAGTTTGTAACTGGTTTGTTGTTTTGATGAATTTCTCATGCTGCACGAGTCAGCGCCACCTGTTGGCTCTGTTGTGTACTACACGCAGCGCCGGCATATGCACGCTGTATGTGTGAGTGTGAGTGAGTGTGTTGGTGGGTGAAGTTTTGTTTCCGGCCATAACTGCATTTGTATGCGTGTGTGTGTGTGGGACAGCGCACGTTTATGTAAGAGTGTGAGTGTTTGTGTGTGTGTTTAGCAGCATTTTAATGCTGGCAGCAATTTTGTTTACATTTCTTTTTTGTTTTGCGGATTTGGTTCGCCGCTCGTAAATCAAAAAACTTCACACTCTTTTTACGTCATTTTCATCGCGTGCGTGCGTGTGTGAGTGTGTGTGTAAGAGCGTGTATCTGTGTGTGACGCTTTCTTTACGGCTTTTTGGCATACATATGAGATGATACCAATGGCCCTATTTGGTTTTTGCTAGCTTAACGTGACGTTGGTAAAGTATTTTTTTTTTTTTGCTGTGGTTGCGAACCTTTTTCACTTTTGCTTTTACTGACAATGCGCGTCGTTTATGGTAAGATATATTGAGATATTGAAATGACGCATTATTAGAAAATTTATGAGCCAGAGACTATGGGCCAGTAAAGTTTCTAATCGTATTCATTGGAACTGGCTGCAATCAAAATCGCACACAAAAATTGCAGGATGCCAGCAGCTATGATACATATTGCAAAATGGCTGATGATTATTGGCAATGCTGGGTTTACACTACGTCACGGAGCAGCTCAGTTTTGCAGTGTAAACGTATTTATTTACACTTCATTCATTTCGTTTGTACTCCTCCAAACCTAACCTACCATAAAATATTGATTTAACGTTTTACAGCATTGTACCACATTTTGTGACGCCAATGTAAACATCGTATAAAGCGTGGCCCTGGGCCAATGTAAACATAGCATTAAAGCTGATAGCAATCGTAAACAAATTTGGCTGGCCGGGGTAAAAAGCTTAGTGCAGTTGATTTTCTTTTTCCATTTGCTTGATTGCATTTTCATATTGAAATTTTACTTTAACACATTACTCATACGCCGCATTGTACGCTGATAAATATTTCCTTTTGTTGGTATGGTGCCCAGGCAGACGACCTTGGACACATCATTACCATTCATTAAATCACTTATTCATGCAGCCACTCGCATATATAAATGTTCATTTATATATTATATACATACTCTATGTACAATTCTTATACATATTAAATCGATAAAAATTTGCTTATGCGCATTTCAATGAAGCGAAATTAGAATTTTTTCGCCAAAATTGCTAAAACACTTACGTAAGTGAATCCTTAGCAGTTGCATTGGCCAAATATAAAAATAGGCATTACAATTAGGCCCCAAAATGGGCTTTATTATGTTAATAGATACTTTATACACATATGCAGATAAATAACTTAATATAAGTGGCTTTTAAATGGGATGTTGGGGGGGCATATAAAAAAGTTACTTGTTACTGGGTAGCTTCAGGCATAGACAGAGAGTTCTATGCTCTATTTATGATTTATTATTTATGTGCTTACAATTCACAGAGTATTTATATCTTTAAGATATTTTTGGGGGAATTTTTCTTTACTTTTACTACTTTAAAGATACTTTTTTTTTGTCAGCTTGTATAAAATTAATTTAAATGCGCTGTTGTTTGTTTCTAATTGATTTTCGGTTTATTTTATTTAGAATTATGCATTTAGATTCTTTATGTAGCTTTATACTATCATAATATCATATCATATAACTTTAAATATAAAATAATATTCGATTTGCTAATATTTTAACAGCAGCCGGAAATTCTTTAAGCTCAGCAAATTTTAAAATTAAATCTTTTAACTGCCGATATTTATCTGAAAAAAATGGAATTTTAAAAAGTTTTTGAATTTTATTTTGGTAAAAATAAATTTTTGGCTAATAAGTCGATTATTGCATTATTTTCATTAACAATCGTTGGAAATAAATATTAAATAAAAAAGGAAAACTTTTTCAAGTTTTTAAAATAAAATTCTTTAAGCTCCTCAAATTTAATAGTTAAAACTTTTAATTGTCAAAATTTATCTTAAAAAATTGTTTCTTAAAAAGTTTTTAAATTTGATTTTGATAAAAATGAATTTTTGCGTATAAGAATATTATTTGCATTATTTTCATTAACAATATAAAAAAAATAAGAAAACTTTTCAAACATTTAAAATAAAACAAATTTAAAAAAAAAATTTTTAATTCTAAAAATTAACACAATGGAAACATGCTGCCACATTTATTTATTTTTTGACGTGACAACGTCTTAAATTAGGTTTGTATGGGAGGCACCATTGAAAAAGTATAACGATAACCGTAACGATAAGTCTAGCGATAAATAATCGTAACGATAAGTGGCATTTTTATTTTTGATTTGCGCTCTGCTCTTATCTATAAACGAACCAGCGACTTTTTGTGAATCGCAGCAACAAGCAACGCACAGCGTCAGCCGCACCGCTTAGCGCTCAGCACCAAACCGGCACTGCTCACAGCGGTGGCTATTTTTAGGTTTGAGTGAGCGCAACTGATTAACCCCAGCGGCGCATAGCCTCTGCGGTCTGCCGAAATACTGCATTGCCTCCGCAGAAAACGTAATTGATTACAAGCGCTGCGTTTCGTTTGAGGGATTGTAAGCGGAGGCAAATAGAAAAGCAGTGATCTGCCAAAAATCTGCATTACAACTGCGGAAAAAGTAATGCACAAATAGAAACTCGCACTGCGCTACCTTAGCAACACAAAATTTTGTTATTTTGTTTGCATGCTAACAAGCATAGTTCGGCCTTTCTTCTGTCAAACCATTCGTTTATACCTTTTTATTTATTATCTACTGCCGAGAAAATTTTATTTTATTAAGAGATACGAAAACGTAAAGTCTGACAACTCGTTTCATAATTTCATGAAATATACGTATAATCTTGATTGCGTATCAAACGTTTCTAAGTCAACTACGTTAAAAGAAACAACCATCGACTTGACTTTCGCAAGACACATTACAGCAGAAACACTTCCTTTCATTTCCTATTTCTCCTATCATCGTCCTATCCTCAACAAAATCACTCAAATAGGAATTATTATTGTGCAATTTAATAATATTCATATCAATAAATATTCTACCGAGAAAAAGACGTTGTCACGTAAAATCTTCGCCCGTAAAACCGACTTTACAGGCAACAGTTTTTTTATTATTATTTAGTTAATTAAGACAATTGTAACAACAGGCAGACTAAAAACAAACTAAAAACACAAAAAAAAATATTAAAAAAAATAAAAAAAAAATTATTTAAATATTTAATAGAGTTCAAAATTGTTCAAACTAACACTTAAGTGCCAAAATTTACGCAAAAAATGAGTTTTCAATAAGTTTTTAATTTTTTTTTTAATATTCCATTTGCTAATTTTTTTAACAACTCCAAAATTTCTTTAAACTCAGCAAATTTTAAATAGCCAAAATCTGTCTGTAAAAATAGATTTTTAAAACTATTATTTGCATTATTTTCATTAATAATCGTTAGATAAAAAGAAAAATAATAAAAATAATAATTTCACTCATTTAAAAAAAAGCGTATTTTTAAAATTTTGTATAGTTAAAAATCATATTTAAATTAAAAAATTAATACAATATTAGATTTTGATTGAAATTTGATGTTATATTTATATGTGTTTTTATTATTACTATTTAGATTAAAAATAAATTATAAACACAAAAATAAAATAAAAAATTATTACAATTTTTAAAACAGTTGAAAATTCTTCAAACTAGAACTTAATGGGCAAAAATTAACTAAAAAAGGGTCTACAACTTTGCTTTAATTTTAAAAATTATATAAAAAAAATAATGGTTTCAAGGTATTGTCCGTCACTTTCCACTACTTTGGCCCATCTTTCAGGCAACAAACGAATCCCGCGTCGGAAAAATTCTTCATCCTTTGATAAGATCCAAGAATCGATCCATTCTTTCACTTTTTCAAAAGAATCGAAGCACTGGCCCGCCAGGCCGTGTGCCATCGACCTACATAAATGGTAATCAGATGGAGCAACATCTGGAGAGTATGGCGGGTGAGGTAGAATTTCCCATTTCAGTGTTTCGAGGTACGTCTTGACTACTTTCGCCACGTGAGGTCGAGCATTGTCGTGTTGGAAAATTACTTTTTCGTGTCTATCAGCGTATTACGGCCGTTTTGCTTTTAATGCCCGACTCAAACGCATTAATTGCGTTCGATAAAGTGCACCAGTAATTTTTTCAGAAGGTTTTAGCAGCTCATAATAAATTACGCCAAGCTGATCCCACCAAATGCACAACATGACCTTGGATCCGCGAATATTCTGTCGAGGTGTCGCCGTAGGAGTGTGGCCGGGCAATCCCCATGATGTGCGTCGCTTAGGGTTGTCGTAGTGCACCCATTTTTCGTCCCCAGTAACAATACGATGAAGAAATCCTTTTCGTTTTTGTCTTTCAAGCAGCTGTTCACAAGCAAATAAACGTCGCTCCCAGCTGTTCCAGGCGTTTTGATACTGCTTGCTGAGTTACTCCCAATGATTTTGTAACATATAGAAGGAGACGTCGGAGACACCCCAAAGTTACCTAAAATATGATCAGGGTGAATAGAGAAGTCGATATACCCATGTCCGTCTGTCCGTCTGTCCGTCCGTCCGTCCGTCCGTCTGTCCGTCTGTCCGTCCGTCCGTCCGTCCGTCCGTGTGAACGCCTAGATCTCAGAGATGGTAAGAGCTAGAGTTACCAAACTTTCACATTAGATCCCATATTATTCCATAGGAGGCAAGTTTATTTTATTTTTTTGATATCGGGGATAAATTATATAGCTCCCATGGGGGTGTTTGAGACGACCTCGACAAAAAAAAAGCGTTTCAGATGAATAATTCGTTTGTTTATGAAGATATCGTAACGAAATTTGGCATTCGAAAGTTTTTTATAGTTCCCAATCACTGTACCAAATTTGATCAAAATCGGTTGACTATATCATATAGCTCCCATAGGACCGATCGGCCAAAATAACTTTTTTAAAGAAAAATTCGCTACATTTCGTTTTTTGTTTTTTTTTTGTTTTTGCATATAGTTCGATTAATTACATTATTTTCACCTACGATTGTTAAGTACAAAAATACAATTTTTAACATGAATTATATTCAAATATTCCTTCAAAACTTAAAATTAAAACTATTTTTAAATTATTGTAAAATTAATTAAAAATTAAGTAGGTAATAAAAAATTATTTAAACTTAATTGCAATTAAAAATTATTTAAACTAAAGCAAGTTTTTTTTAATTGCCAAAATTTGCTCAAAAGATGAGTTTTTAATATGTTTATTATTTTTTATTTTTTCATCTTTTGCTTATCAGACTATTACTTATATTATTTTCACTTACGATCGTTTGCAGGAATTATATAAACAATTTATTTAAGAAAAAATAAAAAAAAATAAAAATGAGAAGAAAAAATAAAATAAAAATTGTTTTTAAATTTTAAAAAAATTATTAAAAGTAAGTTGTTAATAAAAAATTATTTTAATTTAATTACAATTGAAAAAAATTTAAAAGCTTTTTTTAATTGCCAAAATTTACCCAAAACATAAGCATTTAATAAGTTTTTTTATCGTCTTTTGTATATAAGCCGATTATTTATATTTTTTCATTTACGATCGTTAGGTAGAAAATATTATTTGTATCAAAAATTTTATAAGCAAATTATTTTAATACTAAAAATAAAAGTATTTGTAAATTTTTTTATAATTATTAAAAATTATGTAGGTACAAAAAAATGATTTACATTTTTAATAACAATTGAAAATTATTTAAACTGAAACAAATTATTGCTAAAAGAAACAATAACTAGAAAATTCTTAAGCTAGTGGCTTGGTAAAAATTAATTTTTGCATAGAAAGCGACTATTTGCATATAAAACGATTATATGCATATTTTTCATAATTAAAACAAAATAATTGAGAGATTGTGTAATATTTTTATTTAGTTGCATTATAAAAATTGTACAGTCATTAATTAACAGTAATACGAGAATTATTGGTATAAATAAAAACGAAAGGGATACTACTAAATAAATTTGTGCCAAAATGTTAAACCTAAGAATGATTAATCAAACAAGACTATCAAAATATTTATCACTCCA
Organism: Chymomyza amoena; assembly: GCA_037043745.1. Taxonomy (NCBI): domain Eukaryota; kingdom Metazoa; phylum Arthropoda; class Insecta; order Diptera; family Drosophilidae; genus Chymomyza; species Chymomyza amoena. The sequence continues at coordinate 538,140 of JBAMAX010001276.1, forward strand.
AAATGGAATTTCGAGCTCAGTTTAAAAAACTTAAGAAAAGATTTTTAAGAAAATTTAACATATTTCATAATAATTAAACTCACGATTTACTTCAATTTATTATAGACATTAAATCTTTTTTATTTTTTCTACGCCAAATCGCTTTAAGATTCTAAATTATGAGTTGATTACTTACTCTTTGAGATTTTTGCAACAAACTGGAATCTTATCATTAATAGTATGTATTTTTCATAATCTTCACTCGCATAAACGCCTCAGTTTTGGGCGTTAAGCAAGTTTTCGATTATTATAATAGCTGCAGTGAAAGAATTTACATAAATTGACAGTTGCTTTTTATTTGTAGCTTTCAACCCTCAATTTATTAAATTTTCAAAGTTTTTCCATTTTTCAGCTAGTTTATAGAATCAAAATGTATTTTATTTCCATAATAGAATAGATAAAACAGCCTTATAGGCAAGTTGTGTTTTATGCATTTTTTTACATAATATTTCTTCTTATAAAAAGTTCTTCAAAGTTCTTACATTTTAATATAACATTCATACATACATATACAAAAAACTTAGTTAAGTTGTGGCTTTTATTTATTATTTATATATACATAATAACTGTGCCTGGCACGTGTCTACGACATGAAAGACTAGCTCATTATATCATTATCATTATATCATTGTTTACTTTTCTTTGTTTTTTTTTTTTTTGTTTTATTTATGTTTTCATGAATGAAAACAAACTACATACATATTTTACTATATATACTTTGTTGTGTCTATATATAACGCTTATAACATAAATATAATAAAATACACTGGCTAACAAAATTAACCTCAATTTAGTGCTTTTGACGGAAGCATAATTTTTGGGGCTAAATTGGGCTCGCCTGTGCCGAATCCGTCCGTGGTTTTTCGGCACGCTTTAAAAATTTTTGATATAAAAAATAAGTTGGGGTATGGTCTGGGTAACCCAGAATAAATTTTTACAGCACGGTTTTTAAATTTTAGCTCTTTAAAAAAACGAATTAAGTTGTAAATCTACGTCATGTCAGAAGTTCTTGATTTTATGGGACGATTTTTAAAATTTCACTGCTAAAAAAATCTATACGATGCGGTCTAGGCAACGCCGTCACGAACCAAGTACCTTCTACTTAATTAGTTAGGCTCCCAAAAACACGAAAAGAAAAAAATTCTATCGGTTGAAAATCAGGACTAGGAATCAAATGTTCTGTATTCTTAAGGGTATGTTTTAAGGTCAACCAAGTCAACTATTCTTCTGTATGTTGAGATTTTCCAATTCTTTGTAGCCTGATTTCCTTACGTGACGATTTTTCCAACATTCAATCCAGAAACTTCGAATCTTCTCTTTCCGGAATATGATGTTCTGCGTCTTTCTTTCCCAAAATCGCGATTAACTCGCAAAAAAAATATTACGAAATCTTTTTATTTTAATTTTTATAAAACTTCCCATAATATAAGAATTTCCTTGAAAATGATGTAAGATATTTTTGTTACAGTTAATCGAGCTAAGCCAGCTTCGGTGTTTATTTAAAGTCCTCCGAAGGGACAGTTCTCGATTAAGACGGCTTAAGTCAGATCATAAATGGATCTAGCTAGATAAGGTACTGGAAACGGCCTCAGGCAATTTTTGAAAAGTAATGATGTTGCTTAATTTGAAGAGCAAAAAATTTGTTTACAAAAATTCTACCAGGCAGGTAAAACTCTGGGGGCAGTTTTCAGTACCTTATCCAAAAACCCTTTTCAATATTTTTTAAAAACTCTATTTGATTGTTCTGTCGTGAAGAGATGGATTTGAATTTTTATGACGGATAATCTTTATTAGACTAACCATCTGAAAGTTTTCGTTTCACCATAAGGTACCATTTTTTAAGGTAACGCTACTAAAAGAAAACGTTTCTCAAATAAACCGTCATGCGCAACTTATTCATTGTTAAAACCATCATGAAACTTCCTTAGAAGGTCTGTCTTAGAATTAAGTAGAGAGCTAGTAAAGCAACTGTATTTCGTCTCTCTTTAAGAAATTGTCGACCTACACAACGCTAAAAAGAATTATTTCTAAATTTTTGAAATAGGGCAATTTTAAAATCCTAGACCTGTCCTTGAGGTACTGAGTGCCACAGATGAATTTTAAAGTTAATTACACTAGCTTTACAAATTTGAGGATGGATCAAGTGAACCTTCCCAAAAAAGTGTTTTTTTGGGTAATTTGGGATCGAAAAACACGAAAATGCCAACCTTTTTTTTCTTAAGCACCGTTTTTGAGATATTAGCAAAAAACTATGTTTTTGGGCAGTTAGTTTAGTTTTTTGTTAATATCTCGTGAATAAAATTTTGTATTGACATAAAAAAATCCACATTTGCGGTACGATTTTTCTTTAATATTTTTTTAATTTTGTTAAGCTTTAAGCTGAAAAAAACTTCTTTTACGAATATTTCAATTCTAAGATCTTCGATATCGGATAGGAACTGTTGATGTTATGGAACCATGAACGGAAAATGCTAAAGTTCCAAATTTCACAAAATCACAAAAACATATTTTTTCGACTTTTGTTGCCTGTAACTTCGATAATTTTTACTTAATTTGTACATATATATATACATATACATAGGTCACTGGAAAGAGCATATTAATATTTTTCGATCTAATCTTCTTTCATGACGATACAAAATTGTATGTTACAAGATATTAGCGAACAATTAAAGCTGCCCAAAACCACGATTTTTTGAAAATATCTCGAAAACGGTGCTTAAGAAAAATTAAAGGTTGCCATTTTCGTGTTTCTTCTCTCCAAATTATTCAAAAAATTTATTTTTAACAAAAGTTTATTTTTCATTTAAACAAGTGTTATTTTTATTTATTTTTTCCATATCAATACTCTACGGAGCACTGATTAATAGGGTTAAGATAATTCCTAAAAGACTAAATTTCTTCAAAGTAATGCCAAAATTATAAAATTATTAAGAGATTCAAATATGTACATTAGGGTGGGTCTTTTTTTTCGGTACAAAGTCTCTAATTTTTGAATATATTTTGAAAAAAACCTATTTTGAAAAAGTGGCAAATTACGTTCACACTGAAACGAGGAAAATGCCCTCTTGTGACGTTAAATGGTATGTCCATACCGGATGAAGAATCTGTCAAATGCCTTGGAGGGCATTTGGATCGGCGACTCACGTGGAATAAGCATATAAAATCAAAGCATATGCAGCTTAAAATTAAAACCAAAAGAATGTATTGGCTTCTAGGTCCGCGATCGCAGCTTAGTTTGGAGAATAAAATTCGGCTTTACAAAGAAGTACTCAAGCCGGTCTGGACGTATGCAACGCAGCTATGGGGGACGGCGAGCAATTCAAATATCGAAATCTTGCAAAGATATCAATCTATAACTCTAAGAAACATTGCAGGCGCTCCTTGGTACGTAACCAACAAAGAAATTCATAAAGATTTGAATTTTCCTTTTGTCAAAGATGAAATAAGCAAATCATCGTTAAGATATTTGTAGAGACTATCATGAAAATTCGTTGGCTATTAACCTACTAGACAATAGTATGGATGTTAGACGTCTAAATAGATTTCATATTCTGGACCTTCCAGATCGATTTGTATAATAATGTGTAATAACCTCTAAGAAATAGTTTTGTTGTATATTGATTGGACTCACTGGAGCACAATCAATCCTGCCATTTTTTGTGTTTACTTATAAAATTTGCTGATTGTCTCATATGACAGATTGCAAATAAAATAAAAAAAAAATATATAAATTGACCCGCCCTAATGTATAAAAATCTCTCAGAAGAACCGTCCAGACGTATCTTCATGATAATCAAAATAGTACATAATTGTATTCTCTAGAGCTTTTCTTGTACTCAGTTTTTGATATTGGGCCCACCTTTCTTTAACAAAATTTTATGGTCTTCGGCCATATTTTCCATATTGCAATCAAGACAGAGCAGCGTTTCCTAAGAGGCTTCCATCAAAAAATAATTACTAATTTTGGCTGTGGTTTGTTTTTATTGTGTATTTTTTTTTCTAAAATCTGCACTCGAAACCGCTTATTTGGAAATCTCTTTTTGATGCCAAAATCACCGAAATATTATGGAATCTAATCTGATGCTCATTATCTTTTTGCAAATATCTCCACTCAGTATTTCCGTCCAAACAATCTAATCGTTTTAAGCCTATGAGTAACATAATATCGTTAAAATCTGATTAAAGCTGTGCGAAATTTCATCTCAGAAGGTTTAATCAGTAGTCAAGGTTACAGCAACCCAATTTTAGCTGACTCTTCATTTTTATTTAAAAAGCGAAAATCTCAAAGCCGTCGCCGAACCAAATTATTACCGCAATCACAGTCACGACGACCTTTGACCCTCGTAAATTTTACGCTACAGTCGAGAGCATTAAATTGATTGCAATTTTGTAGGCCAGTGTAATGGATTAGAGTCAGGTCAGGACCTTTTGTAGTACTTGGATTTAATGTGAGCACATTAAAGAAAAATATCATTATCATTTGATAGGTAATATCTAATGTTTAAATAATTAACTTTTAATAATAGCTTGTGCTAAACTTACTCGCACATAGACACATATATGTATACACACTCTCACACACACACACACACACATAGACAAAAACTAGTACTAAATGCTTTGGTACTAAGTAATAGTTGGAAAATACAATAACAACTAAGTCAAAGAAAAACAAAGCTCAGAGTATTATAATAAATTAACATTAGGAAGTAAAAAATAAGACTAAAACAAAGAGAGCGTGAGAGAGCGTATGCGTATGTGTGTATGAGAGAGCGTTTAAGTGAGGGTTGCTGAAAGCGAGGTAACGCCAAGAGAGAAAGGTCGCATGTAACTTACAATTAGATACAAATCGTAAAACTTAAGTACGACGACCGACCAGTTTGCAGCAGGTGATAAATATTAAATACATATGTATTATATACAAACAGCTATAATTATTTACTATTTACTACATATATAATAATGCATTGATTATAACAAATTATGAAACTAGTTGGGGCTTTGACTGCAGCAGACGATCGTTCAGAGCGGTCTAAGAAGAAAAAATATCACAAGCAAAATGGAGTAAACAAATGTGTATAAACAATAGGTTAATAAATAAACTATATATTTTTAAGCGCGTGTGGGACTCACCTGTAATAAAGTTTGTTTGGTCTGAGGTTCATTGGACTCTATCGACTCTCTTTGCGTGGACGAGTTGAGCGTTGTGGTGCGACGTAGTCGGCGAGATTCCAAATTATGGCGCGAATTGAGCGAACCATTCGATGACTTTTTGCCAAAGAGCACGGCCTGCAAAAGAACAGAGCAATGGTATTAGTGTTATGGGATTGTAATAGATGGAGATGAACATGTGAAATAGGTAACTAAGCTAATTTTTCGGAACATTTGTTACACTTACTCATTAACGATTTTGAGTCTACTTAATCTTTCGGGTCATAATGTTATACTTTTTAAGCGTTTAATGTGAAACTTTTATCGCAGAATTCTTGTGCTGCTTTTAAAGTTATGAAGTAGCTTTTTGTGATCTTTAGAAGTGTGTCTGAAATTTGGTCATAACAATTATTAATCCTTAAGCAATTCGGCGGTGATATTGACCAGTTTAATAAGAAAATTGTAACCTAAAGTTTTTCAGCTGAACAAGCTGGATTGGCGAGCAAAAATTCGAAAACTGTGACTCATAAAAACTGATGTATTTATGATCATTTGCAATATGAAACATAAAAAATGTAATACAGTCAAGACGGTGCCCTGTAATGCCCTGTACTTTTTTTCTCGAAAAAATTTTATTCCCGCATATTCCTAATAAGAATTTTCCAATTCGAACATTATCTTTTTGGAACAGAACTATAATCAAACCTCAAAATTCTGAAAATATGTATCGATTTTTATGAGAACTGAGAGTTACGACAAAAAATCAATTTTAAGTATATGGGATAAATATCAATTTGATATGTTGTGGGGTGTAATGGGGAAATATGGTAAATCGATTGCATATGTGTGGGGTCTGCATGGATAAAATTTGGATGTGGATGTGTTTATTAGAGCACATAAATCAGCTAATCAAAAATTGTGATTCAAAGTCGCTTATTACCATAATTACGAAGAGTCAAATAATGACGCATTTTATGGACAAGTGGAGCTGAAATACATTCATTTCACATGAGTTCATGACTCATCACTCTGTTAAATTTCAAATCAAAATATTAAAAGGTTTGGAAGGGAAGATATTGACATGATTCAACAAACTTTACCATCTCTGGAAATATGCGCGTCAGGTGGTAAAGTTTCGTATCTCTTATAATCTCCGAGATCTAGGCGTTCATTCGGACGGACGGACGGACATGGCTTAATCGCTTTTCGAGGTTATAATAAGCATTTTGGTATAAAGGACATGGGGGTCTGCCACGCCTCCTTCTGACAGTTATATACATTGAACAAATCTAGTATACTCTTTGTACTTTTAAGTATAGGGTATAAAAAAAGGATGAAATTTTAGTGTTTCTTGACCCAATATTACCCTAAAAAAGACATTTATACGAAGATTCACGATGACCCTTAAATTTGGAGACTAGTGTTATTTTAGTTTACTCTTTCTTTTTTTTTAAACTCTTTCTATTTGTTGTTTCAAAATTAGGCTATAACTCTTACTTCAAGAGAGAATCATCCTATAAATTACTTTTCGAAAATAATACCTAAAGAACGCGATAAATACTCCTAAAAGTAGTGCTAAAATTATGACAATAGGGCCACCATCTATTTTTTTCTTTCAGCAGAACTCTTCTGTCTTCTTAGAGTGTGAATCTTTTGCTTTATTTCTTAAATTACATTTAGATAACACAGGCCAACAAGGTTTAGTTGTGGAAAAGTTAAAGGTCATTTCCGAAGTAATTTGCTGCGTAGAACTCGAAACCGGTATCAGAATTGGCCAACAAGTTACAGTGAATGTAGTTAGAATATACTGAATTGGTTTGGATATTTGAAAAAATTCATTGTGAAATTCGGGTATAGAATACCTAAGTAATTAGCTTTCTTCTTTGTCTGAGCTGCCCTATGCCGGATGACTTTGGGATACCCTGTACCACTAGCTTGCAACAAAATCCGGTTCCTTCACAAAAAACCAAAAACAGAAGAATTTTTAAGCAAACATTTTTTTTTTGACCGATCGTTCCGATGGGAGCAATATGATATAGTCAACCGATTTTGATTAAATTTGACACAGTGCTTTAATACCTTGAAAAAGATCCGAATGCCGAATTTAGTTCAAATATCTTTACAAACAGTCTAAACACAAAGAATTTTGTATAAAAACATGTTTTTGGACCGATTGGTCCTATGGGAGCTATATGATCTAATCAACCGATTTGGATTAAATTTAGCACAGTGCTAAGGAACTATAAAATACTCACGAATAACAAATTTGGTCTTAATATCTTAACAAACAAACAAAACACAACAAATTTTGTTAAAAAATCGATTTTTTGGAAGATCGGACCTATGAAATCTTATGATATAGTCAACCGATTTTGTTCAAATTTGGCATATTGCTTAAGTGCTTTAAAAAATTTCCAAACGCTGAATCTGGTTACGATATCATTATTAAAAAACGAAATATAGCGAATTTTTCTTTAAAAAAGTTATTTTGGCCGATCGGTCCTATGGGAGCTATATGATATTTATTTATTTAAGGAGTACAACTAAGCACAGTTGACATTAAATATTATAGAAAAAAAATAAAAAATAAAAAATAAAAACAGTAAATTTACTTAGAAAAGAAAAATAGAAGGTATAACTAATCCGCGTATCCAGCCCGATGGGTGAACTTTTTAATGATATGCACCTTCTCACATCAAGAACTGGCCAGACACTTGGATTTACAATATAAAAGTTGAAAAAAGGAAGCAAGATACAAATTTTCTATTATATAAAAAAAAATTAAAAGAAAAAGTGCCAAGGATCACCGTTGACCAAAAGAAACATTCATAATATAGGATTGGTCAAGGATGCTCGTAGTGGCAAATCAAGATAACTGATGATAGAAGAAGTGATAGATTGAATAGACTGTTCGAAAGAGAGGAAATTATAGAAGTTATTATAATTAGAGCATAAGACACGAAAAGGATCGTGTAAAGTATAATTAGATCTACAAAATTGTAAGGCTAAAGGTCGGAAATTACGAGTTACTCTAGAGGGAATGACAAAAGTAACTTTGCTAAGAAGTACATTAGAATCGATAAGACCGAGTAACAGCTTATGCAAGAATAACACGCCATTGCATGTTCTGCGATGATTTAAAGAAGGCAATTTTATAAGGCGAAGTCTATCAGAATATGGCGGCAGTCGGATGTTTGGGTCCCAGTTTAAGCCACGAAGTGCAAAGAGGAGAAATTGCTTTTGTACGGACTCAATCATATCTTGATAAACATGGTATTGAGGACTCCAAACGCAAGAACAATACTCTAAAATAGGACGGACGAGAGAGATATAAAGTAGTTTGGTTGTGTAATAGTGTGTATAGTGAAACGATATATACGAATTATAAAAAACTTTCGAATACCAAATTTGGTTACGATATCTTCATAAACAAACGAATTATTCATCTAAAACTTTTTTTTGTCGAGGTCGTCTCAAACACCCCCATGGGAGCTATATAATTTATACCCGATATCAAAAAAATGAAATAAACTTATCTCCTTTGGAATAATATGGGATCTAATGTGAAAGTTTGGTTACTCTAGCTCTTACCATCTCTGATATTTAGGGGTTCAAACGGACAGACAGACGGACGGACGGACGGACAGACGGACATGGGTATATCGACTTCTCTATTCACCCTGATCATATTTTAGGTAACTTTGGGGTGTCTCCGACGACTCCTTCTATATGTTGCATACATTTTCGGCTTGCACAAACTTAATATACCCTTGGTACCATACGGTACAGGGTATAATAATTCGTTTGTTTATTAAGATGTAACGAAATATGCCACCCGGAAATTTATTAAAGTTTCCAATCACTTTACCCAAATTTAATCAAAATCGGTTAACTGTATCATAAAAAAATGGCGGACGTAAAGTCGGGCGCGGACGACTTTAGGATACCCTGTACCACTAGCTTGTAATAAAGTCCGATTTCTTCACAAAAAACCAAAAACAGAAGAATTTTTAAGCATACATTTTTTTTTGACCGATCGTTTCTATAGGAGCTATATGATATAGTCAACCGATTTCAATAAAATTTGACACAGTGCTTAAATACCTTAAAAAAGATCTGAATGCCAAATTTATTTCAAATATCTTTACAAACAAACAAAACACATCGAATTTTGTATAAAAAACGTGTTTTTGGACCGATTGGTCCTATGGGAGCTATATGATCTAGTCAAACGATTTGGATTAAATTTAGTACAGTGCTTAGGAACTATAAAATACTCACGAATGTCAAATTTGGTCCCAATATCTTAACAAACAAACGAAACACAACAAATTTTGTTAAAAAATCGATTTTTTGGAAGATCGGACCTATGGGAGCTATAAGATATAGTAAACCGATTTTGTTCAAATTTGGCACATTGCTTAAGTGGTCTAAAAAATTTCCAAACGCCAAATCTGGTTACGATATCTTTATTAAAAAATGGCGGACGTAAAGTCGGGCGCGGACGACTTTAGGATACCCTGTACCACTAGCTTGTAATAAAGTCCGATTTCTTCACAAAAAACCAAAAACAGAAGAATTTTTAAGCAAAAATTTTTTTTTTTGACCGATCGTTCCTATGGGATCTATATGATATAATCCACCGATTTCAATAAAATTTGACACAGTGCTTAAATACCTTAAAAAGATATGAATGACAAATTTATTTCAAATATCTTTACAAACAAGCAAAACACATCGAATTTTGTATAAAAAACGTGTTTTTGGATCGATTGGTCCTATGGGAGCTATATGATCTAAACAAACGATTTGGATTACATTTGGTACAGTGCTTAAGAACTATAAAATACTCACGAATGTCAAATTTGGTCCCAATATCTTAACAACCAAACGAAACACAACAAATTTTGTTAAAAAATCGATTTTTTGGAAGATCGGACCTATGGGAGCTATATGATATAGTCAACCGATTTTGTTCAAATTTGGCACATTGCTTAAGTGGTCTAAAAAATTTCCAAACGCCAAATCTGTTTAGGATATCTTTATTAAAAAACTAAATATAGCGAATTTTTCTTTAAAAAAGTTATTTTGGCCGATCGGTCCTATGGGAGCTATATGATATAGTCAACCGATTTCGATCAAATTTGGTACAGTGATTGGGAACTATAAAAAACTTTCGAATACCAAATTTCGTTACGATATCTTCATAAACAAACGAATTATTCATCTAAAACGCTTTTTTTTTGTCGAGGTCGTCTCAAACACTCCCATGGGAGCTATATAATTTATCCCCGATATCAAAAAAATAAAATAAACTTGCCTCCTATGGAATAATATGGGATCTAATGTGAAAGTTTGGTAACTCTAGCTCTTACCATCTCTGAGATCTAGGCGTTCACACGGACGGACGGACAGACGGACAGACGGACAGACGGACAGACGGACAGACGGACATGGGTATATCGACTTCTCTATTCACCCTGATCATATTTTAGGTAACTTTGGGGTGTCTCCGACGTCTCCTTCTATATGTTACATACATTTTCGGCTTGCACAAACTTAATATACCCTTGGACCATACGGTACAGGGTATAAAAATAAATTGCAAAATGGTGGTACAGAGTTTCATCCGTTCCCGAAGCAGTGCTACTAATTTACAGAACTCGAGAGCTCAGTCCAGCAAATTCTGCCGCAGCGCTGTCGACTCATGTACAGTCCATGTATGTGAAATCTCTCACGCGTTTTTGCTTAATTACGGTTCTTGCTCTCTCTAGCGCCTTTGCTTACTTACGCACACAAAGAAACGTTTGTTTAGATTAGTTTTGCCTATCAAAAATTTATAGGGACAACACAAGGCGCAGGCATAAGTGTGTGTGTTTTGTGATGAAATTTTCTCTGCCGCAGCGACGCGTCGCCATGTCGTCGTTGCCTAGCAACAGATATAAACGCTGCCGTTGCTAAGCAGGAAGAGCCGAAGCCATACGCCAGTAACTACGTAAGTAAAAAATGTGAGTGTATTTTTTGACGAACACTGATTTAGGGTATTCACTTTGTCGAGCCGAAATGCAGAAGTGCAAAAATGCAACAATAACTAACATTGCAAAAATTCTGCTTTGCTGCTACAACTGCACTCTGGAGTACGAAAAGTCGAGGCCAAAATATTATTAGACGACATCATCTACCAGAGTGTATGTACATATTTTTAAAATCGTCTTTGATATTATTTAAACGAATTATTGTTTATTCTTTGCAATAAAAAGAATCATAAAAAAGTTGACATTAACTAATCCGGGTCTTTAATCCCTCGGATAAACATGTTTACGATATGCGCTATTAGTAATGAAATGATTTTTTAATTTGTTTCTTTCTTATATGTAGAACTGGGCCAAATTGATATTTTGTCACATTTTGAACTAGAAGCAATATATTTCTTTTATAATTATAAAAATAGATTTCCTTCAAACGTATTAATCACAGGGACAAAGTCTATAAGATTAATTGCTATTTTTATAAATTTTACGAGTTGTTTGTTTTTCAGCAATTTTAAAGGCATTTAATTTTTTATTACTTAAAAAATGCTCCAAGTCATTAAAAATATGTTAAAAACAAACGCTAACAATTAAAGATATGCACCTAAATTTAATTCTAAAGTATCCAAGTTGTTTTAGTTCAGCTTCTACAACACCCCGGTAGTTAAACAAATTACTCATTTAGGCATAAAAATACGCTATAAAAAACTTCTTCAAAATTTGACTAATCCCCTCATTTAGAAAAATAATTTAGACATGAACTCACCTTAAAAGCTTCCCGAAATTTGTTGCTCATAAGATTATACAACAGCGGATTGATGCAGGTGGATAGATAGTAGAGCACTCCGGAAACATATGTCATAACCGTATAGACAAACTCATGCTGATCATGGGCGTTCACCTCAGCCTCGCGTCCTGGTCCGTAAATCGCAATCAGCCGCTGTGCATGGAAGGGCGCCCAGCACAGAAAGAAGCAGATGACAACCGCAACTGTAATGACCAACAAAAAGATGAATATATTATCTATATAATATACAGACAAGCGAGTAAATGATAATCGCGCAAAAATTTATTTATTTTGGGTCATCATAAACGTCAAACGAGCCCCCAGAATTACAACAACAACACAAAGCACATTGACAACCCCAAAAAGGGAAATAAATAAAAATATGAAGCGATAAAATTGCCCTAACGACTGATTAACTGTGCATTGACATCCTCCACGATAGCCCCGGACATATGGCCAGGATGTGTCGCGTGCCAATTAGACGCCCAGCAGTTGCCGCAACTTATCAAATTTTGTTTTACATAATTGAAAGCATATACCCCCCAAAACGTCAAAGCATATTTACACTTGGAGAAAATTTTGGGTGGGTTTTATCAAATTTCTTTGGGAAAAGTCAGGGAAAATATCAAACTTGGGAACTGCTTAGTTTTTGATTTGTAAACTGTACTACTGATTTGGGAACCAGGCCAAAATGCTTCCTTACAAAAGCTAAAATGAATTCATATAAAGAAAACAAGTCGCGAAATTTGGGAATTTCGTGCAAGAAACTCACACCCTGAAGTCTGCCCAAAAAAAAAAGCAAAACAGTATTGCCACTTGTTTTTCTAAAAAAAAAGAGTATAAATGCTTATCGACAACAGCTTGAATTTGGTAGCGAAATATTTGTTGTTCGAAAGCGTTTTTATATATTGAAATCGTAACCCCCAAATCGTAAAAGCATCTCTACTGTCAGCGAAACTATTATGAGCTTAAGTCAAGGGTTTCTTTGGGTTTTCTTAGTGTTTTTTGAGAAGTCAAGGAAAATAATTTATTTCAGGAGCTTCTTATTTCGCTACCAAATTGTTGATTTGAGAACTAAGTGCTGGATTAAAGGCTTCGTACAAAACGTATAACTTTTTTAAAAAATTTCACGAAATTTGCGAATTTTGGGTAAGAAGTCCGAACAAAACCATCCAAACAGTGTTGCCATATGATTTTGTGAAAAAGTTAAAAATAATGACAATGGCATTTGAAAACGTAAAAGCCTTTCTCCATGGACACTATTATCTTAAGATAAGGATTTCTTTGTGTATTGTAAGTTTTTTCAAGAACTCAGATGAAATATGTTACTTTCAGGGTTCTGAATTGTGAAAAGTAAGGGCAATTTGAAATTAAAGTGTTGCATTAACTTTTAAACGCCATTATACGACGGTTCAAACTATTTTTTTCAAGAACAAAGTACTTACTAAAATTTAATATGATTCAAAAATATTAATGCAATTTCGAATCCAAGCCCTTACGGAATTTTTTGAGTAGTTGTCGGTGCAAAGAAAAAACAGAAGAGAAAAAAAAAACCAAATCAAAAATTAAAAATGTTCCCGAAATTTTGAAATTTCAAAAAAGAAACTACGCTGCAGTCCGTAGAAACAGTGTTGCCACCTGCTATTGTGAAAAAATATTTCTAATGTGAAACAACTTAAAATTAAAAATTTAGAAGCGAAATATTTGTTGCTCAGAAGCGTTTTTACATAATTGAAATCGGTCCCAAATCGTAAAAGCACCTCTTGTGAAAGTTTTTTTTTTTTGAAAATTCACGAAAAATATATGTAGGATTGTTAATGAGTATAATGAATTATAATAGTAGCAACTTTGAACGACTTTAAACGAATTTTTACGACTTTAAACGACTTTACAACTTTTCTTGACTACCGCTTTTCGACTCTACTTTGTTCTGCACAAGCTGCTGTTGTACGCCCTGCCAACTCCCGCTGTTGATCGCGCTGCCAACTCCAGCTACTTATCTTTACATATATTATTTTAAAAATTGGCGGAATTGGGTTCCAATTGGACGCTTAAAAATTATATTTTTAGCATGTTCAGAATTCGTACACAAACATTCGTATAAAAAAAAAACAGTGTTGCCATATATCTATGAGGTAAAATATGAAATATTGAGAAAATAATTGAAAGCGTTCCCATAAATCATAATACAATATCTGCTTATGAAAAAAGTAAGTTCTTTTACAGTCAAAAGTTTCTTTCGGTTTTGTTCATTAATTTGTGAAATTAAGGGAAATATCTTATTTTAAAAGCAAGTTGGTTTGCTTATTTGCTTTAAGAAGTCCCAATTTAAACATTAATTTCTGAATTAACGCTTAAAGAGTAATTTGCACAAGTCTTAAATGCTTCGGTCAAAAAGTATTCTAATTTCTGAAATTTCGGGCATGAAATTCGTATGCTGACATCTGTACAAAACAATCAATGATTTACTTTTCAATTTAAGAATAAGTTAATATAAAGAATTGTATTAAAATTATGCGAGTTTCTGTTCTCCCTCAGATCAGATTTTGTTCAGAAGCTTTCAAGCTCCTGCGTACTGGCTTCAAAACTCAACTGAATCTTCATATAGCTCGTTAGTCGTTAGTCACCGTTTGGGTAGAAAACGGTAACTTTCCTGCTATTGGAGTATTTTGGTATGGCTTTGATTGTATGTAAAAGCGTCATTAAAATAACTAGCAATTAATAATTTCTGGAAAATTAATAAATTAAATTAAAATTAAATTAATAAAAAAAAATTTAGAATTTACTCAAAAACAACTGCGTTTTCTTATATTTGTTGCATGTTGAAATTTTATGAAAAAGTTTATGAATTAATTTCGTTTGTTATTTAAAAATTTTCTTGATGATTTTAGAGTGGGATAATCTATAAGAATATAACAAAAAAAAGTCTTTATGGGAATAGGACGCTTCGACTTCGAGTAATGGCGAAGTCACAGAACTAGCAGACGTAACATGCTAGTGTTGACGAATTTAAAAAATAAATAAATAAAAATGGTATCTACCAAATTTGAAAAGTTTTGTGTGAACTTTGTTTTCGGTCGTTAAAACCAGTTAAAGTTCCCTGTGAATTTGACAATATGGAAAAAATAGGGCATCGTTTTATGACTTAGTACTTTCATTTCATGGTCTTAGTCAAAACAATATGAAACTCAAGCTAGCGTAGATAATAAAAATTGTAAGCGGACTGCTCTTTGACCCTTGGGATCTATGTTATTATGCTACCTACTAGCTCTTTAGCTCGTCATCTCTAAACGGAGATAAATTTAATTTTTTGTTCTGGCTCTAGTCTAGTGACATCATGCATCAAGATTCTGTGATCATCGAATAAGGATACCCTTCTTCTGGTGATAGCGTCAGCTGAATATGATAATGGGCGTTAGATTGAAAATCGAAGTGGTCGACCACAAAAGGTGAACAAATCCCTATCATGGATTTATTGTATTGCCATGGACCTTTTAGTTCGTGCGCTAAAATGCAAATATAGGAGGGTGGATTGATAAGTTTCCGGAATGAACAAGAGATGGCGCCACTAGGCCTATCTGAGGTGGCGTTCTATAGTACCATCCTTAGATAGCTTGTAGCTATAGTTTCAGCCCGATCGCCATGTTAGTTTAGATTTGAGAGCACACTGAACAAGACGCCTCTGTGTTTTTCTTGAAAATTCGAAATTCGAAAAAACATTTCTACCGCCAATTTGACATTTGATATAAGCGTAATCCAAGCGAATTTTTGCGTCGATTCATAACCGTTGACGAAACTTGGGTCCACCACTACACTCCTGAAACCAAAGAACAGTCTAAACAATGGATTGGACCAGGGGAACCAACTCCAAAGAAGGCAAAAACAATTTTTTCAGCGAACAAGGTTATGGCTACAGTTTTTTGGGATGCAAAAAAGTCAATCGTTGCGATGGCTAAAATCAACGATGTGAAGTTTGAATTGATGCCGCACCCTCCCTACTCTACAGACCTAGCCCCGAGTGACTATTATCTGTTTCCTAACCTCAAAAAATGGCTTGGCGGTAAGAGATGTGCCGACAATGAAGAAGTAATCGAAGCTGTAAATGGGTATTTTGAGGAGCTTGACGAATCAGTCTATAGAGATGGCATTACTAGACTAGAACACCGCTATGAGAAATGTATCAGCCTTGGAGGAGATTATGTTGAGAAATAAAAAAAAATCTTAAAAACGTTGTTTTTCTTGGTCAGGCCGGAAACTTATCAATACACCCTCGTATAAGATACAAGATATAGTACGTCTCTTTTTTAATTTTTTTTTTTTAACATTTACCAACATCAGCGTATTTAATCGGATAGGTCTTAAAAAAATGTAACGACTTTGTTTTGCATAAATGAATGCATTTTCCTATGAGTCTTATGCAAAAGATTCTTGTAATTGCCTAAGCAATTATCTTGCAATTAGCTATCTAAAGAAAGAGAAGGTAACCTTAATTTATGCACTTGGCTCAAAACTATCGTTTCGGCTAAATATGAAGTCGATTATTCTGCACTAAAGGCATTAAAAACTTAAATTCAATAATTATAGTGGAAATCTTAGGTAATTTTTAAAGAAATTTTGCTGGCTTAGGGAAAATTCTATAACTTGTCGTATACGTAATGTTGAATAAAGTAAGCAAAAAATTTGTTGTGAAACTAGCAATTAATTGTTTTTTACGACAAGCTTTAAAACGATTGGGTCTAAAAATAAAAAATATTCAATATTAACAAAACTATAAAATAAAAAAATCTGCTCTAGATCAGATCTTATGATCACGGAACTATTTCATAACAACAAATTTAGATCTTTCTCCCAAGTTGTAAGACTTGGGCTGATGGCAGCCCTTGTGAAAACCTCCGGTGGCAACAATGGTTTACGGAAAGGTCCAAAACTGAGCAGAATGTAGGTGTTGGAATCGTTGGACCCAACCCCGCAATGGGCATCTGGCCCAGCGTCTTTCAAGTGGAGATTCATGTCATCTGCGCCTATAGTATCCTTCTCAAGGGAACTAGGGGAGCAAACATATGCATTTATTCAGATAGTCAAGCTGCTGTTAGAGCATTGTCATCCTGGAGCATCTCCCCCAGGATGGTTAAAGAATGCCATAACTACCTCCAAACCCTGTCCGCCTGGAACAATGTCGTGCTATGTTGGGTGCCTGGACACTAGTGGATGGTAACACGATCGCTGACGATCTAGCACGACAGGGTGCCTCCACCCTGACTACATCTCCTGCGCCGTTTTGTGGCATTTGTTGGTTCACAATCAAAACTATGATAAACAAATGGGCTGCAAGAGAACATAGGAGATACTGGTTCTCTTCTGGGGCTTCGTCAAGCGAAAGTGCTTGTCAAACAAAAGGTCTTGGCAGAACGGACTTACAACCCCTTGTAGCATACCTACCTAAAGAAAATTGGCCTATCGGACTCTTCAGAGTGCAGTCTCTGTTTAGAAGACGATGAAACCAACAGACATATTCTCTGTGACTGACCAGCGCTGGCATGGGACAGAGCCTGTTTTATGGGAAGGGAACGGATTAGTCCCTTCCATCTTAGGTCAATACCAACATAAGACCTACTGCTGTTCATGCGGAAAGCGGAAAGTCTTTTGCTTTAATTTAAGGGTATGGTACAAAAGACCTTTTGGTCGCAGTGCCCCAACTCTTTGTGGGGAATCCTTTTTCGAAAAAAAAGTCCTAAATGAGGCATAGGCAAAAATGCATAGCTTGGCGTATACGCAATGTTGACTGAAGTAAATATGCAAATTCGTCAAAAAATTAAATTCCATAATTAGGGTGTTTGATTATGAAAAGGTTTCATTATTCATTTGACCTTCTGAGGAGCACAGGGTCTTGCATTCTAGTAATAATTATGGATAAATGAAATTTATACAAGCCAAATCTTGGCAAGCATATTGTGGAAAACTAGAAAATTAAGCAGACAGGGAAAATGGCTATGAATCATCAATGTATGTATCTTAAATAGATGCATGTATCTCATACTGGAGAAACACAAGCTTTGGTTTTTTTTTCAAGTTTAAAAATTAGTTACCAAACTAATGCTACCCAAAACAAACATTATTTTCATACATCAAAATTTAAGAAAAATTCTTCTATGTAAGACGATTTTGTGGCAGACGATGACAGTTGCTTAAACAAGTCGACCAAATTTGGTTAAAAAAAAAGGTATGGGAACCCATTTACGACACTTTGCAACACTTTTTCATAAATCATGTGCGTGCTGCCAGCACCTAATAAAAATGAGCCTTTTCATTTAAATCTATCGTCAGCTTTTCTTTAACACTCGATGATTAATTGCATTTTTGTGTTTTTATCCTAACAACTACTAAAAGGAATACACTGAAAACTAAACTTGTGTGCTATATGAAAAACTATTAAGCTGAAAGTGAAAGTGTTGGTAAGGAATTTAAGAAACGAAGCCTAAAGCTCAACAAAACTTTCTTTCGCAATAATTGATTTCCGGTATAAGAAGGTCTTTGTCGGTTAAGATCATATCGGCTTGGCTTGAAATTCATGGATAATAGATTTTAAAAAATGTATCTGAAATTGCATTGAAAGATTTCTCTTGCTAATCGTAAGCTTAACAAATGTTAAAGAAGATTTTCTTTAAAATTAATGGATAATAGATTTTGAAACATATTTTTGAAATTGGTTCAAAAGTGCTCCTTTGCTAATAGTAACCTCTAACAAATTTTGAGACAGATTCCACCATATATCTGCATGTTTTGATTAGTTTAATAAAAGTGATAAAAAAAAATTAGTATTTACTACAAAAAGCTTTTAATTTTGTTAATCGTCTCGTATCATATATAGTACTTGTGACGTCATGTCTGTGCATACTCAGCAAGGTTAATTTGTTTCTCTCCATTAAGTTTGATAAACAACACGGTATTTAATTCTATAATAAAAAATTTAATTATATGTACTAATTGTAAACAATTCTTTTTATAGGGTACAGCGCGAATAAACCATAAAATTTTGGAAAACAATTTCGAAATGCATTTCCGTTTGGGTTCAAATTTTGTTAACACAATTTTGTTTACTAATTATTGACCCGTAATTAAAAAAAATTATTTTAAAGTCAATGTACGCGCTAACACTTTTACTAACTAGCTAAAAATTACCTTTATACATTTTATGTTTTATGATTGTGATGACGTCACAAGCACCACATAGAACGTATGACAAATTTTATTTATTTAATTTATTTGTTATTAGCTTAAACAATTTAAATTTTTTAATATAACTGTGATTGTTTGCACACATTTAAGTTTATTGAAGCGCTTTTATTTTAATTTAAAAACGAGTTTTTATTTTTTTTACCTCTGGGCAGGCATACTTAATTTGTAGTTATTAAATTAAGCTTACAGGTTTTTGATTTATCACCGAACTCTTATCGACATTAATGATATGTGTGAGTTTTTTTTACTACAGCAGTTCGTATATAATAAAAGAAATTTCGAGTTGTTGTCGTATTTTTTAAATAAACAAAATGTAAACAAACATATAATATAAGAAAAAGTAGAAAAAGTTTTCTTATAAAAGTATTTGAACCTGCCCTATGCTCCAACTAGGGGCAGCTAATCGTAAGCGCATAATTAAGCTTTAAAGTAGTCTGGGAATTAATATATATATAGAAAAACTATAACAAGGTTCTCGGACAATAAATCAAACTAATTTTAAAGCTATTTATTTGTTCCAGACAACTAAATTTTATAGCACAATTATTTAATTAAATAATGAGATATAAATGTATATTTAACATTGATAGCAATTCTTATAATTTTTAAAATATAAATCATCAAATAATTATTATTTTTTGATTTTTTTCATCAAAATTGCGTTGTAATTATTTTTTAAAAAATACAAATCTTGAAATAATATGTAAAGTCAATTTTTATTATAAAAATAGAAAAAATTACTTTATAATTAAATTAAAGCATACAAATTATGAAAATAAAGTTTTAAATAAAAATTTGCATTTAAATATTTTTTTTATAATTTTTATTTTTTAATTTGAAAAAAAAATTTTTTGTAATTTTTTTTAAAAATTGTCATTTAAATTTCATGCTATAATTTTAATTATTTTATTTTATTTTTATAGTCAAAAAATAAATAGAAATGAAGCGTAAAATTTTTTATAGAAATTAAAAATGAAACTTTATCGTAAATATAACTCAGGTCAACATGGTTCAGTTGTAGGAAAGCTAAGAGTCATTTCCGAAGTAATTTGGTGCGTAGAATCCGAATCCGGCATCAGAACTGGCCCATCACGTCAGGATTTTGAGATATTTGAGGTTATGTACCCAAAAAATGGCGTTTTTCCCACATTTGAGGTTATGTACAGGGCGCAAAAAATTGTTGCGGTCTTTCTCTCCAGTTACATCATTTAGTACAACTCTTACCCTTTAATTTAAGGGTTCAAGAGACCAATTAAGATTTTTTTTTCGCAAAGTTATGGCTTTTCGAAGTTACGAGATATATCCCTTCGACGTCATTAGCATTTGTAATAAGCCTTTGAGATAACACAGGTCAACATGGTTCAGTTGTTGGAAAGCTATTTTTTGCGCCATGTACATAACCTGAAAAGTAGGAAAAAATAAACTTGCCTCCTATGGAATAATATGGGATCTACATGTGAACGCTTAGTAACTCTAGCTCTTACCATTTCTAAGATCTAGGCGTTCACACGGACGGATGGACGGATAGAAGGACAGACGGACGGACGTACAGACGGACAGACGGACATGGGTATATCGACTTCTCTATTCACGCCTGATCATATTTTAGGTAACTTCGGAATGTCTCCGACGTCTCCTTCTATATGTTACATACATTTTCGGCTTACACAAACTCAATATACCCTTGACCATACGGTACAGGGTATAAAAATTAATAAATATAAATCAAGCGTAAGACCTTTTGTGTAAACTAAAAATAAAACTTTATCGTAAATATAATTTTTTGATATTTTTTAAACAAAATTGCTTAAATTATTCTTGTTTTAAAAATAAAAACTTTGTAATAATATGTTAAGTCAATTTTTTTTATATAAATAGAAAAACGTTACTTTATAATAAAATTAAAACATACAAATTATGAAAATTTATTTACCAAGTTTTAAAAAAAAATTGTCATTAAAATTTTTTTTTTATAATTTGTACTTTTTAATTTGAAAAAAATAATTAATTTGAAATTTTTAAACAAAAATATGTCATAATTTAAAATTTTTATTTTATTTTTATAGTCAAAAAATAAGGTAACGCTTGTTTTTTTTCATAAAAATTAAAAATAAAACATTATCGTAAATATGTTACGGATAGTCGTTTCAAAAATATGATACTTTGTCTCGTGCACTTTTCTTTAAAGCCCTATTTTTTGCTATTATTTTTTTTAACCCCATAACTATTTTTTTAGATCTCTAATATTTAGAATAACGTCTAACCTACATATATATTATTTTTTATTGTCAAATAGCAAAGTATTTTTAAATTCAACTTAAAATGAGATAAATTGTTTTTAGCTAATTTGTTATAAATTTCAGAGAAATGGTAACCTTTAAAAATTTAATTTTATTTCAAATTCATTATTTTAAAAATTGTATTAAATTTACTTCAAATAAATAATTAGAATTAATTAATAAAAAATAAAATTAAAGTCAGGCACACTTTTTAAAATTCAAGTTTCTGACAAAAGCTGGAAGGAAATAAAATCGATTGCGAAAAAATTCCTCTGAAATCTGGAGAACGTTTGAAAAGGCCCTTTGTTTAACTAAGAACCTAATCTAGAACACTAAGTAATTAACACTTCTTAATCGTGCTAAAAACTATTTCTATAATCAAATATTTTTCTTTTTCGATAATTTGTAAGATTGAAGCAAAATTAAGATTAATAAAAAAGATCTACACATTTTATTTGTATTATTTTGACATCGATTTAAAACATTAAACATGTTCAAATATAATTTCATATTTATGTTTTGGAAAACCATTTTAAACTTGTCACGTGATGAATTTGAAATTGTATTTTAAAGGCTCCATTTTTAAATTCACTCATATAACCAAGTAATCCAAATAAAATAAACTATTTTATTAATAAAAAATTAAAAAAAAAAAAACGTCGAAAAAGAATAATATTTTATTATAAAAAGATTTTAGTCTTATTTTAAATATGAAAACTAATATATCGCAGGTCTACAAATACAGGGGTCATGTGAGTTGTTGGAAAGCTAAGGGTTATTTCGAAGTAATTTGGTGCGTAGAATCCGAATCCGGCGTCAGAACTGGCCCATACGTCAGATTTTGAGATATTTGAGGTTATGTACCCAAAAAATAACTAACCTCGAATATCTCAGATATCCGATTTAAGCACCAAATTACTTCGGAAATGACTCTTAGCTTTCCAACAACTGAATCATGTGACCTGTGTTATCTCAAGGCTTATTGCAAATGCTTATGACGTCGAAGCGATATATCTCGTAACTTCGAAAAGCCATAACTTTGCGAAAAAGATCGTAATTGATCTCTTGAACCCTTAAATTAAAGGGTAAGAGTTGTACTAAGTGATGTAACTGGAGAAAGACTGCAAAAATTATTTGCGCCCTGTACATAACCTCAAAAGTAGGAAAAAACGCCGTTTTTTGGGTACATAACCTCAAATATCTCAAAATCCTGACGTGATAGACCAGTTCTGACGCCGGATTCGGATTCTACACCAAATTACTTCGGAAATGACTTTAGCTTTCCAACAACTGAACCATGTTGACCTGTGTATTTAGTTAAAACATTCTCTTCAAAATTTTTTTTTTAATTTATTAAAAATTTTCTTTTAATTTTTTATATTTATTTTTTTGTGACCTTTAGATAAAATTCGCTATTTTGAAGTTTTTTGAACTAAGTATTTTTATTTTGTATTACTTTTGAACTATTTAAAAAAATATTGCCACCAATTTGTATAGAAGAATAAATTTATGGTTAAAAAAGTAAAAAAAATATGATTTATTTACGCTTAGGATTCACGTCCATAACGAAATCAAATCTTAAATCAAAGGTTAGATCCAGAGTAGAATCTTCAGAAAATCAATTACTGGATCATTTTATTAGAAATTATGCTTCGACGTGATTTTAAAAAAAAAAATTTCACCAGGTCGGCGTTTTTCTCGAAACCTCTTTCTATTTAATAGCTTCATCAAGAAACTCCTTTATTTAAGATCCGATCTATTTGAAATCTTGGCACAAGATTTTTCTAGAGAACCATGTAGGATTTTGTCAAAATAATAAAATGTTTTGTTTTTACAGCTCATTTTGATGACGTTTTTTTGTCGACAAATAATATTTTTGAAAGCTTATGGCATCTTTTTTAAATTTATATTTTTGAAACCAACTACTTGGTTCACTTTTTTTGGGATAGGGAATAGGGATGAAAAAAATTTCTCTATGTTTCAGATGAATGACGACATCAAAAGACTTCAGGCTTGGAAGCCTTTACAAAACTTAGTCATGGAATCGTAGCTCTATAAAGGCGCCATTTTGTTTGTTATTACTTTAAAAAAATTAATTTGTTTTATTCAAAATATGTTTAGGTAATAATTTAAATATAATAAATATCGTCCAAAATAAGTAAAACGGGCCCCTTTTTTGCCGACCTTCTCCGATTTTAGTGATAACTCTTTTGTTTTAAAATTAAATGTTACAAAATTAAAAAAAAAAAAACATAAAAATGAAAAAACTATATTTTTTTTGATTTAATATTTTATCCGTCACGGTAAAAAAATTCGCATCGATATCTTTATTCTACAAATGAAAAACCCAATAATCAGTTATCGAGAACTCTATGAATAATCAAATAATAATAAAATTTTACGTGTTTATTATTGGCTAGTTGCTCTACCAAATATGTCATAATCATCAAAATCGGAGAAGGTCTCGAAAAAAGTGGCACGCTTCATTTATTTTCGCCGATATATAAATAAAATTTCTTTGTAAAAAAAAAAACGAAAAATTATTGTACTTTACAAAAAAAGGGTTGTCAAATCCTAATTTGACCAGAAAGACCTTCGACCATTTAAATTACTCACAAATCTCATTCAGATCCTAAAACTTTGAAACTAAGACAATCCTTCTTAGCGTCGTCTAGCCGAATAGCTGATGTAATAAATATGTAAATAAAGTTTCTTTGTAATAAAGAAAAAGAAAAATTACCTAAAAACCATAGTCCACACTGACTATACCCCTTAAATAAATATTTGTGCCTTTAGTTTCCTAAAATATTTATCGATATTGATTTTTTTTTGTAAATCTGACCCATCGAAATCCAAAAAAAACGAGTCACATTTAGACCGCTGCCAAGGAATAAATAATAAAATACCAAATCACATTGCAATCAATTCCAAGGCTATGGAGAGGCCCAGTGCTGACTAACGACCTATCTTGAGCACCTTCCGCTTTAAAGCTTGGACTGTGCTACCCCCAGTCGGCAGGCGTAATCGTTTATTTAAATTATTTTTACCCCCAAAGTGTTTACGATTTCGCTGCAATCGTCATAATACTCGTATCAAAGGTCTTGACTTGAACAATTGCAACTGATAGCAAAATTCTAAAGAGCGCCAAAATGTTCTTCCTCGTCTTAATCGAAATGTTTTCTTGAGTGCTTTTTAACGTCGCCTTTAAGACTCATCAAAGTCTTCTCCAATTTTATTTATTACTTTTTGCGAGCACAAAATTTCTCTCAGTGCACTTACCCAGCATCTTGAGCACGCGCCGCGTGCCATAGTGATTTAGACGACCCCGCACTGCGCTCAGCTGTGGGCCGCCGCCATTGGAGCTGTTGCTGCCGCCGCCCGCATAGCGATAGAGTATTGTATCGCTTTGTACGGACTTGAGCTCCTGCCGCAGCTGACTCGGCGCGCCAAAGCGCCTAAAGTTGTCACCCTCTTTGACAGCAGCAGATGCCGCCGCTCCAGCGTGGCCTATGATGCTGGAGCGATACAAATGCAGGCCAATCAGCAGATACAACACAATAATGATGGACATGGGCGCAAAGAAGAAGATGAATGTGGACAGCTGAAAGGAGTGTTGTATAACGACGCGCACCACGGCGCACTTGTCCACGCCGCCAAAGCTATCAATGCCGAATTGTGCCGCCTGTGGTATGGCGGTGAGTATGGCCAGCAGCCAGATGAGTATAATGATGCGTATGGCGCGGCTAAGCTTGCTCATGGCCTGACCCAAAAACGGATGACAAATGGCCATATAACGCTCGACGGTAAAGGCGGTAATGGTGAGCACCGTGGCATTGGCTGAGGTTTCCGCAAACAGACCACGCGCCGTGCAAAAGAATTCACCGAAAACGTAAGGATACTTGGACCAGATAAAGTACATTTCCTGCGGCACGCCAGAGAGCAGCAGCATAAAATCCGAAATGGCCAGTGAGAAGAGATAATAATTGGTGGCCGTGTGCATGCTGCGATTCTTCTTGATGACTATGCAGGTGCTAATATTCCCAACAACGCCGCTGATAAATATCAAACTATAGATGATGGTAACCGGTATGACTATGGCCAAAGCATCGCGTGGTGGTCCAAACATTTCGCTTAAAGACCAGACGCTTTGATTGGCGCTAAGATTTGCGCTTAGTTGTGAATCAGGCGATGACATGGCTGGATGGAATTTTTCCTTTAAAGCTGTTTGTTGTTTTAAAATTTCCACTAATTTTTTGTATAACACTCGAGACACTGTGGATGGGAAGACTCCAGCCGACGACGACTGAGGACAGACGACAGCGTGCTGCCGTTTAGCTTGGTATGTCTCTCTATGCTAATTATAATAATTCAATGTAGCTACCGGTAGCGACGACAAAAACAAAAACAAACTCAGTAGTCCGTCGTAGTCAATAGACGCTGTAATAGTTAGTGACTAGTGTAGCTAGTAGCTGCTACCCCGACTTGTTTCTTACTGGGGAACTCTAGTAGAACTCTTAACTTGCAAGTCGCACGCAAAACTCGAAAAATAGATACAATATTATTGTAGTTGTTGTTGGATAGAGTTATCACACGCAGCGCGTCGAGAAATTGTCGCCACAAGGCCGAGTGCCCCGGAAAGCGAGCACGCGCGCGCTCTCGTTGCGCCCGGCTAGACTGGAGTCGGAATCGGAATTGAGCACTTGACGCTTTTTGCGCTGCGTTTTAAGTCCAATTGAACAGCGCGCCGTGAGTCGCGTGAGCCGCGTGAGTGTATACGCTATAAATTTTAATTTATTTATTTACTTTAATTTAATTCTAGATTTTTTATTTTTGGCCAGCTGCAACGTTTGACGAACCGCACCGTAGAGCGTGTCGAAGTTATCTGATAAGCCACAGCGACATTTCATTCAGATTTTGTTTTGTCGTCGAGCAGCGACGTTCGCGTCGTCGCCGGCGTCTACGTCAACGTTAGCGTCAACGTCAGCAGCATTAGTTTTTCCCGCTATATAGCATACATATGTGAGTTTAGTTGCACACACACACACACACACATATGTACTGTACATTTTTTGGGGCCACTATATGCTATATATCATAAGCAACAGCCAACAAAAACAACAAATTATATATATATAGAAAAAAGATTTTTTTTTTTCTTTTCTTTTTGGCTTATGCGTTTTGTCAGTTTCGGTATTTTATTTTTTTTTATTTCTCTGCGCTTGACGAGTGACATTTATGTGGCCCGCAATAATTTCATTCATTTATTTTATTTCGTTTAGTGGCAGACACTTTTCAGTTGCAAGTTGTGCGAAATCTCAGTTCCCCCCCTCGCAAGCACCCCGCCGACTTCCTAGTACTAGTACGTACTACTGTCAACAATGTCAAAGTGCGTGCGCTGCTTTTCAAATTCCACACACACATACACACGCGTGCAGAGTTTATATCGCATATGGCAGTGGCGTAGAGAGGGGACTTGTAGCCCCTCAAAAAGTTACAAATTCATTTATGCAAAAAGCTTTAAAAGTTTATTTTGTAATAAATGATTGATTGAAAAGCAAAGTGTTTATTTAATATATATGTATCTCTCTTTTTTTACCTCAGGCCGCTAGTTCTGTTTCCGGGTGAAATGTGTTACTTTTTTAGGGCACAATTTCAGACACGTGGCAGTATTTTCTGATTATAAAAAAATTATTTTATGTTTCACCCAATTAGACTTTTTAACTACCGTAATTTTTATAATACATATGCCAAATTGTAGAATTATTTAAAAAGCATCTTACAGTTTAGTAAATTGATAAAATATAAATATTTTTTCGGTTAGCACTTCACAAAAGAATCATCACTTTGAAAAAGCGTGTTTTTTTTTAATCAAGTAGTCTAGGGCATAGGCAGACCAAAGTTGCAAAGTTGACTTCGACTTTTGTTGAGAGAGCACGTTGTGGTCATCGATGATATCGATATTTTTATCTTCGATACATAGATGTTTCGAAACATCGAAGTTCTATCCCAGCCAAAATTGCAGTCTCATAATCTTTTAACTAATTTTAGATCCATTCATTATGGTTATTAAATAAAATCTGGTCAACGTTTTTTGATTTACGCGAACTCCACTTGTCGCTTCCTAGACTGCCAGCCTTGCTAAACATGCGCTCGCTTTCTGTGGATGTTGCAGGAATACAGAAATAACTTTAGATAAAAATATCGATGATCGAAAAAATAAATATCGATGCATCGATATAACATCGATGTTACTTCCGGTACTAGTAGACATGATAGAAGTAGGGGATCCCTTCGGAGTTGTGTATGTATCAAATTTTGTCCAAATTCAGGCGGAACATTGTCGGACAGTATAAATTTTAACAAAAAATGTTGAAAGTTTAGTAAATAGGTAATAAATTCATATTTTTTCGGTATGCATTTCAAAAATGCGATGTGAAGAAAAAGGGTGATTTTTATACCCTGTACCTTATGGTACAACGAGTATATTAAGTTTGTGCAAGCCGAAAATGTATGTAACATATAGAAGGAGACGTCGGAGATACCCCAAAGTTACCTAAAATGTTATCAGGGTGAATAGAGAAGTCGATATACCCATGTCCGTATGTCCGTCGGTCTGTCCGTGTGTCTGTCCGTGTGTCTGTCCGTGTTTTTGTCCGTGTGTCTGCCCGTGTGTCTGTCTGTCCGTATGAACGCCTAGATCTTAGAAATGGTAAGAGCTAGAGTAACCAAACTTTCACATTAGATCCCATATTATTCCAAAGGAGACAAGTTTATTTTATTTTTTTGATATCGGGAATAAATAATATAGCTCCCATATGGGTGTTTGAGACGACCTCGACAAAAAAAAGTTTTAAATGGATAATTCGTTTGTTCATGAAGATATCGTAACCAAATTTGGATTCAAAAGTTTTTTATAGTTCCCAAACACTGTACCAAATTTGATCAAAATCGGTTGACTATATCATATAGCTCCCATAGGACCGATCTGCCAAAATAATTTTTTTAAAGCAAAATTCGCTGTATTTCGTTTTTATACCCTGTACCGTATGGCACAAAGGGTACATTAAGTTTGTGCAAGCCGAAAATGTATGTAACATATAGAAGGAGACTTCGGAGACACCCCAAAGTTACCTAAAATATGATCAGGGTGAATAGGAGAAGTCGATATACCCATGTCCGTCTGTCCGTGTGAACGCCTAGATCTCAGAGATAGTAAGAGCTAGAGTTACCAAACTTTCAAATTAGATCCCATATTATCCATAGGAGGCAAGTTTATTTTATTTTTTGATATCGGGGATAAATTATATAGCTCCCATATGGGTGTTTGAGACGACCTCGACAAAAAAAAAGCGTTTTAGATGAATAATTCGTTTGTTTATGAAGATATCGTAAGCAAATTTGGTAATCGAAAGTTTATTATAGTTCCCAATCACTGTACCAAATTTGATCGAAATCGGTTGACTATATCATATAGCTCCCATAGGACCGATCGGCCAAAATAACTTTTTTAAAGAAAAATTCGCTATATTTCGATTATTAATAAAGATATCGTAACCAGATTTGGCGTTTGGAAATTTTTTAGACCACTTAAGCAATATGCTAAATTTGAACAAAATCGGTTGACTATATCATATAGCTCCAATAGGGCCGATCTTCCAAAAAATCGATTTCTTAACAAAATTTGTTGTGTTTCGTTTGTTTGTTAAGATATTGGGACCAAATTTGATATTAGTGAGCTTTTTATAGTTCCTTAGCACTGTATAAATTTAATCCAAATCGTTTGACTATATCATATAGCTCCCATAGGACCAATCGGTCCAAAAAATCGTTTTTTATAAAAAAATCGATGTGTTTGGATTGTTTGTAAAGATATTTGAACTAAATTCGGCATTCAGATCTTATTAAAGGTATTTAAGCACTGTGTCAAATTTTATTGAAATCGGCTGACTATATCATATAGCTCCCATAGGAACGATCGGTCAAAAAAAAATGTTTGCTTAAAATTCTTCTGTATTTGGTTTTTTGTGAAGAAATCGGACTTTATTACAAGCTAGTGGTACAGGGTATCCTAAAGTCGTCCGCGCCCGACTTTACGTCCGCCATTTTTTAGTATAGATATCGTAACCAGATTTGGCGTTTTTAAATTTTTTAAAGCAGTTAAGCATTGTGACAAATTTGAACCAAATCGGTTGACTATATCATATATTCGTCATTCAGATCTTTTTTAAGGTATTTAAGCACTGTGTCAAATTTTATTGAAATCGGTTGACTATATTATATAGCTCCCATTAGAAACGATCGGTAAAAAATGTTTGCTTAAAAATTCTGCTGTTTTTGGTTTTTTGTGAAGGAACTGGATATATTATTGCAAGCTAGTGGTACAGGGTATCCTAAAGTCGTCCGCGTCTGACTTTACGCGCAGCCATTTTTATTCCGCAAGCTCTTAGTCTTCTAGCTGTATGCTTGCATTGAAATTCGAGTTGGTCCATACCAACCTCACCATATTGATTGTTAGACAAACTGCCTGAACTATTCGAAGAGCTTGATAATAAATTTATCAAGAAAGAAGAGACAGTCTGTTTTGTATTTGGATACGTCTGTTTAGGTTAATTGTTTATATAATGGGATCTAACTCTTAGATACTGCAATTGTTTTTCTTTCAGTTCTACTCCTTTTGGAACTATATGACCCTCTAGTCTCACCTTTTTTTAATGCGAATAATTATTTCCGATATTAGGCAATTTGCTTGTCTTTTCTTCAAATTACTTGAATATTCTTTTGCAATTAGTCCAATTCAAAGACAATTTAATTTAAATGGTCATTTGGCCGATAGTACATTGGACCAACCTATACATTTATGAAATATATAAATGTAAAGGTAAAATTCTAGAAAAGAGTTTTTAAGATTGAAATTTGTTGTCAATATTTTAATCAGCTAAATGCATTGTGCCAGTTTTCGACCAGATGTGAATGTCGCGAAAGAATACTACGTGAGATCGTGATCTGATATCACAACTTTAACCTGCTTTCTGAAAAATCAAAATATTTGATAAAATTCTGTTGCTATTCACCGCCTATTAAAATTATGGTTCCTACAGACTAAAAACTTTATTTTAAAAAAGCAACCTTTGTCACGCTTTGTTTGTTGTTCTAACACCCTTGAACCATGGATCAAAGCCTATTTAAAGCTTAAGGCATAATTCGATTCGAACGTTTAAAAGCAACAAAATTATGTTTACAACTTCGGACAGGAAAAACTAAATATGTAATAATCATATTGTTGTTTGCTGCTTTAATAGTTTATCGTGACGTTGTAATTATAGAGAGCGAATTCATTAATGAATAATTTTTGAAATGTAAGTATTTTTTTGCGGGATTTTTTTTTTTTTTTTTTAATTTCAAAAAGGTGTTAAACATGTAGAAAACCTGTTTTTTGTTGTTTACATTTTTTAAATATTTTTTTGTGGTAGCTACAGTTATACCTGTTTAAGAAATTTCTAAATTTCGATGTCACTTTCTGTATAAATATAGTAGATAGGCAGCATCCCAACTCACTTAGGCCAAGAACAGGCCCCTTGTTATAACGATAATGAAAGTAAGTGATAGGGATATAGAATATTCAGGAAAAATTAGAGAAACAGGAAAAGTGGAAAGTTTAGGACCATGTTTAACGTGGGATTCGAGCCCAAAACCTCTCAATATTGATATAGTAACTATGTACCAGAATCCTTACTACCTTAATTTTCAATAAATATTAGAATGGGACAATATTTTGATAAACCATATAAAAATGTCCATAATAGAGCCATACCACCATATGTAGGTCAATCCCAATCACATGTTACCCCTTTTAACAAAGTCAAACCACGCCACTGTCCTAAGCACACACACACACAGACAAGTTCAGACTAGTCCATGCGCTTACGCTGAGTGACATTCATTCAGAGTCAGTCATTGGCATCGTTTATTTTCCCGCCGCTTCGGAAAAGCTCTTTTTTGGCAACACTCACACACGCATATTGGCCATTTGTCATAGTATTGGTGAGCAAAAGCTTACTCCATCATAAAACTTGTGGTTAGCGGCCAAGTGCATTGCGCTTTGTGTTAAAGCTTAGGAGCTACTGAACGGGTTGTTTAGAAGTTCCCTTACTTGACTTTTATGGCATTCTGATACTCTTCCTTGGCGTGTTTGAATTTTGCAAACTAAAAACTCGCTTGAATGATTTTGCTTTTTATATTAATGGTTAGGCAAAATGTGAAAGCTAGAAAACTAAAACCTGGGCGTTTGGGCGCTGTGATTTAAGCAAGTGTATTTTGAGCACCGCTTCATAAATATTTCGGTGAAAGAAAATATCATATTTAGATTCTTTTTTTTATGGAACTTATCAGAAAGTGAGTTTTTATAGTAATTTGTGGATGATGAACACTAAAATGAAATCGGCTTGGCCAAATTTTAGCTCGCTTTCGAACCACGCGTTACCGTCTTGAAAATTGACCCATGGGGCAAAATGAGCCGCTTATGAGACCCACACTAATTTTAAGCCGAGGCCAAAAACGTCGCATTTTCTGTCATCTTTACCGACCCCGAGCCTATGAAAGCTCTGGCAGAGAAGGAATTTCTTTTTTAAATTGCCAATTAAATTTCTCTTTTTAAATATCCCAATTTCTCTTAGCAATAAACCCGCAAAAACTGCGTTATCCTGTATGGCGCGTTTTGCCCCACAGGTGGCGTGTTTTACCCCAGGATGAAGGAAAACGTGCCAAAAAATTGTATTTTATAAAACTCAATATTCGAGGCACTTAGAGCAGCTAGAACTGAAAATTGGTCATCGTTATATGACCACTATCATTTAAAAGGTCTAACCAATAATTAAGTCGAGCTGGGTTTTTACTTTAGGAAGCTCTGTTCCTTCGTACAATATTATTAACCCGGTTTTAAGTAAGATCGATTTAGCTGCTAAAATAAAAATCGGCGTAATCGGTCAAAAAAGTGACCCAACTCCAGAAATGGTAAAAAATTCAAGAAAATAGTATTGGTGTAGTGTAGTATAGTTGAAAACCCCAATAATTACATAAAAATAAAATATTTTTATGACGAAGAAATCTCAAATTTGCTAATTAACAAATTTTAAAAAATCTTAAAATTTGTTGTTAATAACACTGTCCTACAGAATTGAAAAAAATCAAAGAACTTTTCAAGTGACCTAGTGTACGTTGTAGGTCTTGACGAGTAGATCACGATAGTGTTTTCAAAATTGTCTAACACCCCCAAAATCGGAAGTTATCGCTTAAAAACCGTTTTTCGGGTAGCGATCACTCCTATCACAACGTCGCCGTTTTCAACCGATTATCGATTGCTTTTTACGTTTTGGAAAGAAGAAGATTCAAGCTTTAAGATGATATACATTTGTTTATACTTCATACAAAGCAACTACGCGATTTTTCTAAAAGATATCTAAGATTTACACTTTTTTTTTCGTTTTTCACACTTTGAAGTCATTTTTATATAACATTTTGTTCAAACACCTTTACTTTTTTACATTTAATCTTAAAGAAATTTTAATTCCGAGTAAGAAAAGTTTTGGATTATTAAAATCGGTCGATAAATGCTTAAGTTACGACGCTTATTGTAAACAAGAAAATTCAATTTTCATCGACAAAGAAAAAATGTTTTTGATGGATATTTCGTTTGTTCATGAAGATATCGTAACCAAATTTGGTAAAATGCTTAAGAACAATAAAAAACTTACAAGTGCCAAATTTGGTCGCAATATCTTAAAAAACAAACGAAATACAACAAATTTTGTTAAAAAATCGATTTTTTGACCGATAATTCCTATGGGAGCTATATGATATAGTCATTTGTGAAAGGGCCATGCCAAGTGCTCTAAAAAATTTCAAAACGCCAAATTTGAACAAAATCGGTTGACTATATCATATAGCTCCCATGGAATTGTCTACCGATTTTGTTGAAATTTGGCACATTGCCTAAGTGCTCTAAAAAATTTCAAAACGCCAAATTTGAACAAAATCGGTTGACTATATCATATAGCTCCCATAGGAATTGTCGGTCAAAAAATCGATTTTTTAACAAAATTTGTTGTATTTCGTTTGTTTTTTAAGATGTTGCGACCAAATTTGGCACTTGTAAGTTTTTTATTGTACATTTTACCAAATTTGGTTACGATTTCTTCATGAACAAACGAAATATCCATCAAAAACATTTTCTTGTCGATGAAAATTGAATTTTCTTGTTTACAATGGTCGTAACCAAGCATTTATCGACCGATTTTAATAATCAAAACTTTTCTTACTCGGAATTAAAATTTCTTTAAGATTAAATGTAAAAAAGTAAAGGTGTTTGAACAAAATGTTATATAAAAATGACTTCAAAAATGTGAAAAACGAAAAAAAAAGTGTAAATCTTACATATCTTTTAGAAAAATCGCGTAGTTACTTTGTATGAAGTATAAACAAATGTATATCATCTTAAAGCTTAGAATCTTAAGCAATTTCGTCTTTAAAATCGAAAATCGTTGAAAAATGGCGACGTTGTGATAGTGGGAGTGATCGCAGTACCGAAAACAAGCGATAACTTACGATTTGCGAGTGTTAGACAATTTTGAAACGCTACGTGTTCTCGTCAAGACCTACATTACGGTCACTTGTATAGTTCTTTTTCACTGTTGGACAGTGTAATTTTTTATACAACAAACTCATTTTCTATGCATGTACCTATAATAGGTTTTTTGGTTTTCGTCATGTAGTCAATATTCCGAGTTTTTTTTTCCTATTTGAAAAAAATTATTAAAAATCATACTTATGACACTTAACGTTAGTCACCGATGAGGGGCTGAGGGTTACGCATTATGGGCACGTTGCCCAAGTTCTTTTTATAAACATACCTCTATATTTCTTAATTCACCCTTTAGTCACCCAAATTTAGAACAAATTTGAATAGAATACAATTTTTTTTATTTTTATCTCTAGCTTCTTTGTGATGGTTTCTGGATACCAATTAGGCTTTGCGTAACCAGCTGTTAGAGAATATTCTAGATCGGAAAGTCTTGGCCTTTACTTCGAGTTTTCGAGAGGAAGCTTTTAACTTTTAAAGGCAATTATTTGAGTTCATAGCGAACAAGCTCATGGACGCATGGTAACCCTGCGCTTTAAAGGTGTTGTATTGCGATGCGTACATAAGGCGGAGACCCATGTTGTTTTGTATAATTAACACGGTTCGTGGTTTGTATTTAATAATAATCCTAATTTGTTTACATTATTTAACGATTCTTTTTAAAGAAATTGCATGTTATGGTAAGCCCATTTGCACTGAACAAAGGGTGAAGTGATTTCCAACGTCGTGTCCAAGCAAATTAATTTAAGACAAAGACAATACAAATTGATAAGTTCTACTTTAAAAAGTATGTTATGTCGCCAACTCTTTGTCTTTTCACATCACACCAAACCCGATCCACAAATACTCTCTGCTTAATGCCAAATCTACCAAATTTTCCACAACTCAGCATCCGCTCACCCGATCGGTTCCGACACGGCGCAGTGTCCCGGAAATCCAGAAACCTGAAATCTTAAACGATCAATCAGTTAAATACTGACAGCTGCAAGTCAGTAATGTATGACTAGACATTTTCAATTAGACTGGGCTCTAAACTTCTGAACTGGACCGCGCTTGGAGGGCTCTGATAGATTTCACGCTTTATTTTATACATTTCATTTCAGTTAGTCATTTCGATCACGTGACCGAACGAAACAAAAAATGTGCTAATCGAATATTATGAATCTAGTGCAAAAATATGATTTATATAGTTTTACAGCCAGTCACATCGTGTTAAACTTGGGTTAAAATGCAGTTCCCACGTGGGAAGACAGTTCTGCCCGATAGATAAGCTGGTTCGATGTCACATCTCCTGCTCGTGATAAATGTAACTTTCTGCAAGTTGATATAGCTGGGCTGGCGAAAATCCTATGGCTGAACCCTCCAAGAAGGTGCCGGCTGGGCAATGGCTTAAGCACCAGAGTCAGGCACTTGTCCTCCCTAGACGCTTGAGCCTGGGCACGGTCTAGCTGAGGCAATTGCTCAACAGTATCCGGATTCGCAAGTCCGGTGCTGCTACGTTGGAGCCATGGCCACAGGCAGCAGGCATATGTGGGGAACAAAATGCAACCAAACCACTGCGAGCTGGAGTCCTCTAAGGAAACAAATCGGGCTAGGATGTCAGCCCAACGACGATGGAAAGCGTGACTGCTGCCACCGGTAGGCAGGAAGGGAATAATACCCCTCTGCGTGTCACCAGCGGTCACACCTCTGTACTGGTTGGAGCAAGCTAGGACAGTTATACATCTACTGCCACAACAACAACGCCGTTCTGAGGTCCTTGGTGAATCACACTGCGAACTACAAGGCTAATGCAGAAAGTGAAGGGAGACAGAGGCCAAAGAGACTCTGGAGCACCTGATCTGCCGCTGCCTCGCCTTATGCTCATCAAGACTAATATCTAGGAAAACCCTGACTTACCTTACTGGAAGAGTCAGCCAATAGAGCACCTGAAAAGCGTGCATACTCGACGTCTAACGTGCATTGTTCACCAGCCTCATCCTCCGATTCCACTAAGGAATATGCAGACTATGTGTAACTCCCTCCAGGTGTCAAACGGTCTAACCTAACCTAAGTTGATAAAGCTAGTTGCAGCAAACCAAACGATGATGAGGAAAAGGGTGACCAACTTTTTTGGATTTCGGCAATATCTCATCGATGTTTTAACTTTTCTAAAAAAAATTTATTAGTGTTGGCCTTTCTTTATTGTGATAAATATTGTTATTAAATGTTTGTTGCGGCTCTCCACTTGATAAATCTCCACTCTTGAGTGTCCGAAGTTCAAATGCAAAATCTTTAACTAAAAAACTTTTCAATTTATTCCCAGTGTTACTCATCATAGAACAGCATAGGACCTCAAATCGGTGGACACACGATATGATCATTCGAAGTCAAGATTTTTCCCCGCCGAACTACGCATATGGTAGTTCCGAAATTAACAACAAGGCATATTGACTTTAAAACATTTCTTTAACAAAATTTATAAATAGTTTTCAAATTACATAAGCTTCAGAGTAACCTATATACATCAAGTATCTATTGTATATTTTGTGGACTTGGTAAGGGTATATAAACTTTGGCACACCAAAGTAAAATTCTTTTGCTGTTTTTTATTATTTAACATGCATTATTTTTATGATCGTGTTAATTTAATTTAAAAATTTGAAATGTATCGTTTGCATTTTGTTTTGAGGTATATCGACTTTTTGGCTTTTGTTTTTATTTTTATTATTTATAATTATTATTATTGTCTTAAGCTAAGTTAAGTTATTTATGCATATAATGCACATGGGATGAACTTAAGATATATCACCTCTTGATATTTTATTCCATATCTGATACGAGACCTAAATTCAACATTTTAGCCAACTCAAGTTTTTATAAAATTGTTCATAGATCTTAAAATATTTGTTGGGATATAGCGCTTAGCTGTCCTTTGTCCTGTCCCCCTATCAATATCATTATCACCACCTGACTTAGTTTTATTTTGTACATTTCCTTTGTGCGCTTAGTGTATAAAACGTTCCTGCTATATGTAAACCTGCTTCAATTGTGGTCTCTCTTTTTGTAGTATCATTTTGGCCGCTTTGGAATCAATTTGATCAATGCCACAGGCAGTTAACTCGACCAAATTCTCGCCAAGCTGCGATATAGTATGAATGGACTCCTCACTAATCCTTAGGCAGTTGCTTACATTCAAGCTACGCAAACGCTTTAGATTTTGCATGATATAAGTCACAGCGTCATCATCCATCAGCAAACAGCTGGCCAAGCACAGCTTTTCCACAGCAGGACAGTGCTTAGTAAATTGTTCAATGCCTTCGGAAGAAAAACGATGACAGTAGCCCACCGACAAGCTGCGCAGCTCCGGCAGAAGCAGTGCACGGGAAAGCACGCGATCTCCCAGATTTCTGCAGCCACGCATGTTCAGAGTGCGTAAGCCACGCAAGCGACTAATGCCACAGCGCCTTGGTCCAAAACCCAAAAGGCCTGCATCTGTTATATCCGAGCAGTAATCTATGTTGAGCTCCTGCAAGAGCGTCTGATGCTGGAAGATGGCGCCCAATGTGCGATCTGTGACAGCATTGCGACAGCTATCCATGCTCAGCTTGCGCAGATTAGGCAAACGCTTGAGCAGCGTGCATACAGAGTCCTCGTCTATGCTGCAGACCTCTTCCAGATGCAGCTCCTGCAGCGCATAGTTGGGCTTTAAGGCCAGACCCTCCAGCAAGCCACGACCCGTCAGCTCACGGCAATAGGCCATGGTTAAACCGCGCAAACCTCCATTCAGATGCTGCAAAGCCTTGAAGCAGCGCTCGTCCAGCTGCACGCAGAACATGAGATCCAGCATGCGCAGCGAGTGCTGCCATTTGAGAGCTATGCTTAGGAGTAGCTCATTGGTAAGACTAAGCATGCCCGTAAGATCCAGTTCTTGCATTGGTGCAGCAGCCGGTGTGGACTCCATAATAGTCTTTAGCAGATTATGATGACAGTTGCCCGACAACTTCAAAGTACGCAACTTGCACATTTGCTTAAAAATCAAACGCCAGCGAGCTGTATCAAAGTCGGGTGAGCAGCTAAAGAAAATGTCTAGGTGCTCCAAGCTCTCAGCATGATCCTCCATGACCTCCAGTAAGGCAGGTTCATTACTATTACGATACTCGAACTGCAAATGCTTTAGACGCAATTTGCTCTCCGCTTTGCGCAGCTGCTGCAGCATGCGCAGCTTCAGCGACGAGTCCAAGCTAACGCCATCGCATTCAAAGCTATGCAGATGCACAAATTGTTTAAGATTTATGCCCTCTAAGGTATCCATTTCAGAGTCATCCATAAAACTGGTTGTTGCAATGGCGAGTATCTTCAAATTTGGCATTTTACCATCCATGCTGCGAAATACAGGCGCATGACGCACTTGCAGATAACGCACCTCGCCACCCACCAGCTGGAGCAGCTGCTCCAGCTCGGGACTGTGCTGCAAGTTGCGCAGCTCCACGCACTCAAAACGTAAGCTGGATTCGCCGCTCTGCACAAGCTCCTTTACTTCGAATAGGTTGCGCGCATTGACTATGATCTTGGTGCGTGACCTAAAGATGCGTCGATTGACCACATCACGCCAACGCTTGCAAACCAGACGCAGCTGCAGCAGATCTGTATAGCTGACATACTCCATAATGCGCAGCCAGACATCATTGGGCAGCTGCTCCAGATACTTTTCCTCCAAACGGTTCATTTTGCTGAAGATCCGTGAAAAATGTTAATCTGTAATAATTTTGAATTTAGTTTGGATTTGAAATTTTGAAAAAAAGTGAGAACAAGTTGCCTTAGTAAAATTAGTAATTTAGAGAGATTTAATAAGGGGGTGTAGTTAAAAGTTTCTACAACGGGGATACTTTTTTACCACGATAGAAATAAGGAGGTTCAGAATTGCGGAGAGCATATGTGGGCTGCGAAAAGAGCTGAGTCCGATTAGTCTCTTAAAAGCTTTTTTTAAATCTGTATAATATTGCTCTTGGATGTATCATTACGACATTGCAAAAATCCAAGTTATGGGAACTACTAAGTGAATCTCTGAGGTACAAAACCTTCCATGAGTCGATAGAAGATGTTATTGGCGTCACTTTTGTCTATAAATACAATTCTGTAAGCAGACGGGCTGTAGAATAATATGCGATGAGGAATTGGCTTAAGAGTTTAAACATTTTGGAAAGGTTTAGCTCCTTAATGTTTGTCAAGATTCGAGAATCAGAATTGTAAACAAAAACAGGAAATTGCAGCCAAACAACATGACGTTGAATTCTGAGTTCTAAGGTTAACCAAAATTAATTAGTCGTCTAGGTGACTTGGTGATTTTTTGGCAACACAACAAATAAAATACACTAAACTCTGTTTGGCGAAATATCTAGAATTAACACTAGATATACCAGGCGGGTCAAAATGACACATTTCGGTTTTCAATTCAAAATTTCTACTTCCTGTAATATTTTTTTCCCGAAATTTTATCATGATTATTCTAGTTATAACTAATGAATGAATTTTATAAAAATTTTATTTCTGAATATTTGTTGTTTCAAAAAATAATTTTGTTTATACCTACTTATACCACGACGGGTCAAAATGACTTGTGCAAGTTTCTATGCAGTGAAATGGACATCAGCGAAGATCCTTATACCTGTATCAGGTAAAAAGGGTTATGATGTGTATCTTAGAGAATTTCCGTTATTTTTTGTGCATTAAATACTAATTAGCGTCATAATTTTCGTCCTTTTTACTCAAAACCCTTTCATATTTATCTTTTTATACTGCGTTTTTCCCTGAAATGCTCAATAAAGCAATTCGGTTTTTCCTTGAATGAAGCAGGAATAAAATTCAGGCAAAATGTTATAGGCAGGCTTGTAACATATAAAAGAAATGAAGTGCTTACTATAGTCACAGTTGGTTATTGATACTAGCAAAACGTTGTTCTTCTATTCAAAAGTTGTATATCATTTATCAAAAAATATAAATTTACTACCCTAAAAATGGCAAAACGTGTGAGATCTTCTGAACAATTGGAAAACCTATTGAGTATATCCTTCGGAAGTTCAGATTGTGAACTGTTGGATAGTGAAAGTGATTCGAACGAAAACACCGATGACAGCATACTTATCGAGAGCAGTGATTCTGATAAGTCCACCACAGATGAAGAAAGCGAACGGGAAAATATTAGAAATTCACGTAAACGTAGATGTATGCGATTGGCTTCCAGTTCTGAAGACGAAGGTGATAATGAACCACCAAATTGCGAAACTCAAATGGCTGCGGATGGTACTGTATGGAAAAAAATTGAAGAAGGAGGTGTTGTTGGAAGACCACCTATTCATACTGTTTTCAAGGATTCATCTGGACCCACAGCGCATGCTAAAAGAAATATTATGATGGGAGAGTTACGCAGCGCATTTTTTTTATTGATTGATCAGCAAATCCTGGAGCATATAAGAACTTGTACGGAATTAGAAGCCTCGAGAGTTTTGGGGATGAAATGGAGCCTAACACAATCCAAATTGAAGGCATTTATTGCAATATTGTATGCACGTGGAGCGTACGAAACTAAAAATTTAAGGCATGACATTTTGTGGAACAAGAAATGGGGACCAAGTTTTTTTTCTTCAACTATGAGCAGACGTGATTTCACGGAGATTTTACGATTTATTCGTTTTGACAATAAAAATGAGAGAAGTCAACGTCTGCAAACAGACAAATTTGCGTTAGCCTCAACAATTTGGAATAAATTTATAAAAAACAGTGAAAATTGCTTCAAACCAGGAGCTTACATTACCGTTGATGAGCAGCTCTTTGCAACCAAGGCCAGGTGCAGATTTACGCAATACATGCCAAACAAACCCCAGAAATTCGGCATAAAATTTTGGCTGGCGTCCGACGTTGAAACGAAGTATGTGATAAATGGATTTCTCTATTTAGGAAAATGTGAGGCTCGAAATCCACAAACTCCACTAAGTGAATATGTAGTGATGAAACTTGTTGAGCCATATACAATGCAAGGAAGGACCGTGACAATGGATAATTTCTTTACCAGTGTTCCTCTCGCGTTGAAACTGATGTCAAAAGGTACTTCGATACTTGGAACGATTCGCGCAAACAAGAGGGAACTACCTAAGATTTGCAAAGAGAAGAAAGATAGCATGCCTCGTTTCGCAAGTGCACTGTACGAATCAAATGGATGTACACTGACAATTTACAAATCCAAACCAAATAAAAAAGTGCTGCTGCTAAGCACAAAACACAAAAATATAAAAATTGATAAAACCAAGAAGAAATTGCCTGAAACTGTGTCCCTATATAATAAAACAAAATGTGGAGTCGATATATCAGACCAAATGGCACGAAAATATAGTGTCAAATCAGCTTCCAGGAGGTGGCCACTTCACGTGTTCTTCAACATCCTGGATTTGGCCGGAATAAATTCCTGGATACTGTATAAGGAGGTAACAGGAGAAAACTTATCGAGGAAAGATTTCCTATTTCGACTAGCAGATGAACTTGCTTCTGAAGAACAGGCTACAAAAAGCAAATCGGAACGCGCTGATACTCCAACAGCTAGTACCAGCACATCTCTTGTGCGCAAAAGGTGTCGTATTGGAAATTGTAATAGTAATAAGACAAATACCATTTGTACTAGCTGTAATCAATATGTATGTGGGAAATGCACAAAAAGAAAAACGCATATTTGTGTAAAGTGCGACTGATTAGATTCTAAGAAACTACATATTTTTATAATAATTAATAATAAATAATACATAAATAAATTATTAATTTTTCTGCAATTGACAAATTAGTGACTTCAATTAATTTTTTCAAATAATTAAGCATATTTTTTAGTCAACGAAGATTGAAAACCTCTTTTACCTCCTCCTTTTTAATTTTTTTTTGAGAGCTCTAATATATACAGTATATATATCCATAGTGTATCCAAATCCTAAATTCTACAAAGAGCTACAGAAGAAGTTTTTGTAGGATTTAAACCGATTCGCAAGAAATCTTCTGAAAAATTGACTGAACATGAATCACTGTATTGGTCAAGGTTCGGGATATGTACGCGATGAGAATTCTTAAGAAAGAAAGTAATAAGGTTTATCAGTTTTGTCACAAACTTTTGTGTTTGGTCGAACTATTCGCGATCATTTAAATCATTTCAAATAAGAAATCTCCTAAAAATTTCGGACTTTTCTAAAATATCCGTCTGCCTACTTTCAGCTGTACAAAAAAGCGAGTTCATTCATCAGCCTCTTGTTTTCTAACAGCTGAACATTAACGCTGTCTATTCTAATCCAAAAAAAGTGGTGAAATTTGGCATTAGCAGTGAGACCTGTTCATAAAATCGTTGGATACTTTTTCAAAAGAATGAGAAAATGCGCAAAAACCATTCAGCGAACTTTCTGGAGCAGCTAAAAAACTAGCAAAAGATGTATTTGATATAAACATCAAAGATCCGCGAATCACATCGAAGCAAGCAGCTCGTTTGACCTAGTAAGCTAACTTCTACGAAGAGTACTATCTTTGTGATATTTTCATGCCTTGCCTCAATAAGCTGATTCAAATTTCACCAGACAAATTTCTCAATAAAAACGCAAAAATTCCATCGAGTTTGCAAATATATCTCCCTTAATTAGCCACAACTGATAAAGTAGAAAAATCATATTTCAAGTGTCAAAATCAGCTGTAAAAGCCAAGTATCGATTGTCAGAAATGAAGACGTTTTAGACTTTTGTTAATGCAGAGAATCAAGTATCTTTGCGAGTGGAAACTGCTAGCGAGGGATCATTTTCGACAATGAAGAGAATTAAAACCTGCATATACCTAGAACGCGATAGGCGACGAGAGACGTAGGGATCATTCAGAAACTACGTGACGCTCCATGGAGGTAGGGGGTGTCTGCTAAAGCGCCACGAGACACAAAAATTTTGTGGAAAATGTTCAAAAATATTGCGTTACTGCAAGAAAGAGACTGAGGTCTTGGACGTTTTGAGCTAATGTGACTCAAGCTGATTCACGATAGATTAGTATCTTTGGTAGTTCCAAATGCAAGCATCGGGAGATCATTTTCAACAGCGACGAGAATCAAAACCTACATACGGAACAATATAGGCGACAAAAGACTTAGGGATTATTCATTAGCTACGTGAGGGGAGTGGGTGTCTGTGGCGAAGGTGTCCACAAAAATCAAGTGGAAAATCTTCACAAATATTCCGCTACTTTGTCACAAGGGGGAGGTGGGAGCCTATTTTTACGACAGTCAGCTTCACGTAATTTAAGAACGGTCCCTTAATGCAATTTACATAATGTCAATTTATTGGGACTTGGGAATTAAGTCTCTTAAGTTGTACATTAAACTCGGATGTATATAATGCACACTTTAAAAGATTAATGATGTCAATGAAAATAATTATACTTATATGAAAGCTCTATTTATATAATGCATAAATTTAATGCACACTTGAGAATATTAATGATGTCAATAAAAATAATTATATGAAAGCTCTAATTCATTTTAATTTATACAAAACGTTATTCGAAGCATCAAATATAATATTTCGTCAGAAACTCTGGCACTCCACCAACAAAATATTAGCTGACTACATGCTTGACTGCTCTTTAAAAAAAAAAAAATTTGTTTATTTTTGCTCAATAGCTTAAATATTTAAAAACTGAATAAAAAAATATATTTTACTGGGCTAGTTGCTATAGCAAAGAAAAAGTAACGCTTCAGCAATTGCATATTCACATGTCCTCAAAATGCGCACAGTGTCCTTTTAAGGGTTAAAACTCTAATGCACTACACAGCTGTTTACAGTCTGCAACCCCCTCTCGTTTACGCCACTGCTTTGTTTATTTACCTCACAGACACTTTGCGCAACATTCGCTCTCGCTTTTACTTTTTCTTTGCGCTCTCCGACGCTCTTTCTTGCTCGTTGTGTCTCTTACCTGAATAGACGACTTGTGAAAATTTGTTGTTGTTGCTGCTGACTTTTATGACAATTTTCCACTTGTCGTTAAAAGTATTTCAACAGCTCCACTTTGGCATTGAACTATAAA
Organism: Chymomyza amoena; assembly: GCA_037043745.1. Classification (NCBI taxonomy): domain Eukaryota; kingdom Metazoa; phylum Arthropoda; class Insecta; order Diptera; family Drosophilidae; genus Chymomyza; species Chymomyza amoena. Next base: position 582,366 of record JBAMAX010001276.1, read on the forward strand.
CAAATTCTTTTATTTTTACTTATATGGCATTTATATGCACATTTATGTACATAATGTACATAAGAAAAACTTCGTGTCGCAATAAACTGCGCAGCATTAATGATTATTTTTTTCGTTCCGCAGCTGTTTACAGCTCACATTCCTCTTTTAATTAATCGCTGCTCTACACTCTAATTTATGTGCGTCGTGTTAATTAGTGGCTTGTAGTTTAATAATTATTAATTTTTTGTTATTTATGATTTGTCTTATTTGACAAAAACAACAGCAGCACCAGCCGAGCCGCACACACACGAAAAAAATCAAACTGTGCTCAGCGGCTGTGTATCTAATAATGAAAATCAAACTGTCAAATTTGTTCTGTGAGAGCCATTCAGATAATTTCCATAGCAACAACAACAAAACGCATGCGTAAAACTCGCTCTTGCGCTCTCAGCAAAAAATGTACGCTCTCTCGCAACTCTCAACGCGCTTGTTGTTTTTGTGTTTTGACATTTGAAGTTTATGACCCAAATACTGTTTTGTGAGCGAGTGTAAGCGAGAAAGAACGTGGAAATGCAGTCAATGTGGTTAGTGTGTGGCAGTGCAACAGTAGAGTGCAACTATATTTTGCTGGTAAATGTGTTGAACCAATAGCATAATTGCATACTATTGCAAATAAGATGTTTTTAGATAATTCTTAAGAGATTTTATTTAAAGTTATTATTAATTAGGAAAAAAATTATTAATATAAAAAATGTAATTAAAAAATATATGCGAATGCTACCAAAGGTCTGAATATAAAATTTTTTTTGTGTGCGTTTTTGGAACTTACAGGAGGGAAATTTGTTTTTTCTTATTTGAAACCTAGCGGGTCCTGGAAAAGCGGTTATTTTGGCATATATTTTAAAATTAAATAAAAATAGATGTAAAATGTAGAATAATGTATGTAAAATTCAAAGACGATATAAATCGTGCCAATGCGGATAATATTATGAGGTGATTTGGCTATGCAGTTTGATTTTAAAAATAAAAAAGTTCCCCGTTCGTCCCCGTTCATCTTATATTTGTGATAACGATAAACAATCGTTGCAGGCAGAGCCGTGCCCCCTAGTACAATTAATAGTTTAAGGAAGTAACCAATGCAAAATCCATCTGTTTGCTGTTCCTTAACAAAAAGCCTGAATTTTACATGGATTCAAATCGGCCATAACTTATTTAACAAAAAACGAGTTTTTTCGGTGAATGACCCAATGGCCGTTCATCAGACCCATAATGGCACACTTTTCTTTTTTTTTTATATTTATCTAATATTGGCAATCAGTCTATTTAAAAATTACGGCTATAATCCAATAGGAAATAACTAAGTTAATCGCTACACAGTATTATGGTATTATGTCTAATATTAAAAATGGCGGACGTAAAGTCGGGCGCGGACGACTTTAGGATACCCTGTACCACTAGCTTGTAATAAAGTCCGATTTCTTCACAAAAAACCAAAAACAGAAGAATTTTTAAGCAAAAATTTTTTTGACCGATCGTTCCTATGGGAGCTATATGATATAGTCAACCGATTTCAATAAAATTTGACACGGTGCTTAAATACCTTAAAAAAGATATGAACGCCAAAGTTATTTCAAATATCTTTACAAACAAACAAAACACATCGAATTTTGTATAAAAAACGTGTTTTTGGACCGATTGGTCCTATGGGAGCTATATGATCTAGTCAAACGATTTGGATTAAATTTGGTACAGTGCTTAGGAACTATGAAATACTCACGAATGTCAAATTTGGTCCCAATATCTTAACAAACAAACGAAACACAACAAATTTTGTTAAAAAATCGATGTTTTGGAAGATCGGACCTATGGGAGCTATATGATATAGTAAACCGATTTTGTTCAAATTTGGCACATTGCTTAAGTGGTCTAAAAAATTTCCAAACGCCAAATCTGGTTAGGATATCTTTATTAAAAAACGAAATATAGCGAATTTTTCTTTAAAAAAGTTATTTTGGCCGATCGGTCCTATGGGAGCTATATGATATAGTCAACCGATTTTGATCAAATTTGGTACAGTGATTGGGAACTATAAAAAACTTTCGATTGCCAAATTTCGTTACGATATCTTCATAAACAAACGAATTATTCATCTAAAACGCTTTTTTTTTCGAGGTCGTCTCAAACACCCCCATGGGAGCTATATAATTTATCCCCGATATCAAAAAAATAAAATAAACTTGCCTCCTATGGAATAATATGGGATCTAATGTGAAAGTTTGGTAACTCTAGCTCTTACCATCTCTGAGATCTAGGCGTTCACACGGACGGACGGACGGACAGACGGACGGACAGACGGACAGACGGACAGACGGACAGACGGACATGGGTATATCGACTTCTCTATTCACCCTGATCATATTTTAGGTAACTTTGGGGTGTCTCCGACGTCTCCTTCTATATGTTACATACATTTTCGGCTTGCACAAACTTAATATACCCTTGGACCATACGGTACAGGGTATAAAAATGATTTGTAGGTATGTGATTTTTTATAAAATACTCGTAGGGTGGGCTGTAGACTGATGATATCGTTACTTTACCCAGTCCGATGACAACTTCAACCATGGCAGCTTGCATTTCTGGACTGCAGATAGGTGGGATGGGATGATATTTTATCTGCGATTTAATGAGTACTACCGCTCCTCCTCGGCAGCTATCTGTCGGGTAATTGACAGTGTATAGTATAGCTCATATCCAAATAATTTAAATGTAGATCTTCTGTGAAAGTGGGTTTCTGAGAGAAGAGCGATATTAACGTTTTCGGAGGTTACAAAATTTTTAAGCTCTAGGGCTTTGTTGGCTATACCATTCGCATTTCAAACCATAATTTTAATGTTTAGAGCCATTTGGGACCACCATTGTCAACAATTGGAAGCGTTCCAAAAGACGGTCAATCTTCCTCTTCAGCTGTGGATTGCTGGCTTTGGAGGTGAAGCTGGGAGTTGACCAATTTTCATTACCTGGATTGGGGCAGACTCTGGCTGCGTCGGCGTCCAGGTCCAACCTGGAAAAATTTCGAAATCTTGTGTTGTCCGCTGTCGTTTTCCTATGGGTCTCTAGCAGGAGTAAAGGTGTTGGGTCTTTTCCTAATGGACACCTGTTGATTGGGAACTTCGTTGGATGTCACCTGGGACCGTTTTGATAAGCGCTGGTAGATACGGCAGCCTTTATAACTTGCAGTCTGCGGTAAGTTACAGTGGACGCATTTTGCGGGTTGGTCAAGTGGTTTGATGCATCGGTGGGGCATGGATAACCATATCCCCACATTTTACGTAGCGAATGGCGCTCCTGCAGTATTTATGTATGTGTCCATAGTTCTGACAACTGTGGAATTGGATAAAATCATTGCCCTTGTAGGGCTTTTTGACGGATATCTTTTGGCGGAAGATATCTTTATTATTTGTTTTCGGATTCAAATCGACGAAAAATAAGTTAAGGGAAGACCCATCTCGTTTGCTTTTTGGGTTTATGAATTATTGTTAGCTGCTGCTTTAGATAATCATGGCTCGAATAATGCAGGCCTTTAATGTGGGGTGTGACACCCCCTAAACATCCAGCAGTCGGATGCTGTGCTCGCTACGCCACAAGACTCTGCATATCTGGCTCAGGCATCGGTTTACAAAAAAATTCGTTTTATTGATGTCACTCGTAGCGGAGTTCTACGTTTCACAGCCTTATAACAGTATCGACTTCACTTTCGAGATAAATATTTTAAACTTTGTCCACCTCGAATGTTCGGAGAGCCCCACAATTTCGACAGCTTAGCTATTACGATGCGGCAAATTAAGTCTTCCAAGGATAAAATAAGAGAAGGAATCTGCGTCAGATATTTTGAAGCGCGCATTTTATTGTAAATTGGTGTTGTTTTCGAAGAGCTTATTTTAAGAGTCATTTCAAATCAAGTCTAAATACATACCTATATGGCTTAAGTGCTTTTAGGGTCTATAATCCTCTCAATTTTTAGGTTTTACCACGTTAAAACTTTATTTGAAGTTTTTGAATTTCATCCATATTTTAGGTACAAGGTTCAAGATTTATAAACCCTCGTTAACTATAATTCTACATAAAATAATGCCAAAAACCTATCTTACAAAATAAAAACTCCTTGGGCAATAGCCTTATTCATAAATTTTATTTAATACGTATAGTAGTACCAAAGATATGTAAGCAGTTAATATATAATATACTTTAGACTTATGCCTATGTAATATGAATGTATATAATACGTGAGTGAAACAACAACTATATTGAGCATTTGAGCAAAAAATAGCTCCAGAGTATATTGCTAGACTAAAAATGTTTACCAAGCCATTACAACTAAATTCCTGAGCAACCATTAAACCAGACCTGTTTTTGTTAGTCTCAAGCATGCCTGAACTTTGATGAGGAGCGCAGTGAATTCCGACGTACACCGTTCATGGCAGTGGCCAGTCGGGGAAGCCTGGGATTCACGAGTGGACCCATTAAACGATCCGGACCATCGGGCATAACGAATTGCTCAGCATCTGTGGGCATCAATTGACCCTCTATAAGTGGCAACGGCGAGGCAGGTGACCATTGTTCCGAGCTGGAACTGGAGCCCGGCGAATCGGAGCTACAACAAACAAGCGGCATAAGCGTTGACGGCGGGTCTAGAGAAGTAAATGGCAAGCCATTCTATGTTACCCTACCCAGCTGTGTAAATGGGCGGTAGTTTCTTCTCATAGCTGGTGCTGGGCGTGACCACGCCGGCATGTATCTCCTGCTGGTATAGGCCATAAAGCTCGCGCAGCTCATCGGGCAGCTCTACATTGCCCTCCTCGATTAGGCGGCGTTGCGAGCTAATGATGTCCTCGCACAGTCGACGCTGACGTTCGGCGCGCAGCAGCTGTAGATCACGTCGACGCAGCTCGGCTTGGCGTGCCAAACGCTCCGCCTGCAGCGAAACCTTGTCCGCCTCCAGTTCGTGTACACGGCAGAGCAGCGCCAGCAGCTCGCGTTCTTCATCACTGCTTATGCGATCGGGAAGCTCCTGCAAGGAGACGGATTTCTAAGTGATTAAAAAATTTTACTTCCATTTTAAAAGAGCACATAATACTTACGTCTTCCAGTTTGACGCCCTTTTGACGACACTGCTCCAGCTCCTGTTCAGTACGTTCACGTACTTCCTTATAGCGGCGTGTTTCTTTCTCAATGGCAGCCAGCTCGCCCCAGGCATTCTTTAAAGCCACCGAACCCTCTGACTCGAGATCTATTAAAAGCAGTAAATACAAAAAGAGTTCAGATAACAATTTTGGACCTACCATCATCGCCCTGGCTGTCATACAGCTTGCCAATACGTCCTTGCCAGTGTGAGATGATCATATGCTGCCGTTCCGCATCTAGTTCCAGGCCCAGCAGATGACTCTCTGCTTCCAGCAACTTGCGGCGTAGCTTCATTTGCTGCTTGAACGTAAGCACTATCTGTTCCCGCAGATAGCGTAGTTCCGTCTTGCGTTGCTCATCCTGTTCCTCGCTTAGAGGTTGCTGCGCTTGTGCTGCTGCTGCTGCAGCGCCGCTGCGCGGTCGATCTGTTAGCATCTTGGAGCGCAGACGCGTCACCTCATCGCGCAATTCCGACACCAGACTCTGATAGTGCTTTGTGGGGAAGTCCTTGAACTCATCTATGTACACAGAGTTCTGCAGCTTGGTTGTAATGCTATTGGCGCGATCTGCATAGACCAGCGTGTTTTTGGTCTCATCTCTATGTTTGCCCTCAGGCGCCACATGAGCAATCATGACTGTCTTGCATTTGCCGCTTAGCGCCTCCTTAAGCAGACGCGTCAGCTTGGAATCCCGATAGTTCACATAGCGAGCGCCGCCGGAGAGTGCATTGATGCAGTTGCCCAACGCCAAGAGACTACGATTGATATGTGCGCCCTCTTGCAAACGCTTGCCGCGATTCTTGGTCTTCTTGGCACGCTCCGAACCAGCCAGATCAGTGAGAAACAGTCGACCCTGTTTGGTGCCCAGCGGCGTGCGGGTTTGCACTGTAATGCTGAGCAACGCATGACTTCTAGATGAGGTCTGATTGGCGGCTGTGGGTTCCATGGTGCGCGCCTTATTACCCTTCATGAGCAGCGTGACCACCTCCTTGCGACTAGCGGTGGTAATCTCCGAGAGACCAGCCACTGTTATGCGTTGACCACGATTATCTTCGCGTAGCTCCAGCGGACCGCCCGGATTAAGTAGATCACGTATAAGCTCGTTGTAAATTTCCAAATAAGAAATGGACACTTTGGTGGTGCTATCCGGTCCCGCGGCTTCTATATGCTGAAATATATCCTCTATGGCGCGCACCATCAAACCTATGTCCATAGTGCTAACATCGGCTTCAAAGCCTCCAGTACTCGAAGCTGTTGAAGGCTTCTTGCGCAGCACAGGACCCAGCATGGTGTGTGTTTTACCAGAGCCCGTAGCGCCATAGGCAAACACGGCCGCATTATAACCATGTAGCACATCGCGCACTAACGGCGCTGTGGTCGTCTTATAGACCTGCTCCTGTGTATCGTTTTCCTTGAAGACATGATCGTAGGAATATTTGCGTGGACGACTCTTACCACCATCATCATAGAGCAGTGAACCACCCGAGACAACCTCAATACAGCGTTCGGTGGCCTCAAAGCTAGGACGCACACGCACTACAACCTGCAGGGAGAGAAAGAGCCGATTTGGTAGGTGTTCCAAAAATGAATGCGGTCTATAAACTTACCACCAAACGCTCTTCCTGCGCAGGAGGTAGAGCAGCACCTGCCGTGCTGGCCAGACGCCCCTGTGAGCTGCCACCGCTGCTACTAGACCAACTGCTGCTGGGACCAGCGCTAGCTGCCATGTTGTCTAAACGTCTAACACAATTTTCTTGGCCTTCGTAATACCCTAGAGTTGCTTAATCTGACAAAACTATCGCCGACTTGCCACGTGCCGTCCCTCGTGTTGATGACCTGTTCCATGTTCAAGAAAAGCAACACAAATCGTGTCAATTTGTTGTCAACAATAATAGTAAAAGAAAAAAAAAAGATGTCATTAACAAGCACCGCCCAGTTCCGCCCGCCATTCATGCCCAGCACTAAAAATTGACACTTAATGGATTGTAAATTTACGCGCAAAGGTTTTACGTTTTTTCCTTGAAAGAACTTTCTAATCGACTTTTCCTTTTCGTATCACGTCGTATTTTTTTTTTTTAGAGAATGTCCTTTGGACTTTGTTTACCTTTGCCGAATGTTTATGGCTTTGGCGTGTGTTATAAATCAAGCCGTGAACTTGAATATTGAAGTGTTTAGACTTTACGGTGTGTGCAGAAATCAATGAAGTTGAAATGGTTGGGGCTTTATGGATACTCCTCCTAGAATGATTGCAACCTTAGTAAAACTCTAATGCAGAGCCATTTGGTTTAATGTGCACTAATTGAATAGAGCAACAGAAGCTTTAATGGGTTGTAAATTGAACAAAGTTGTGCGCATCAAAATTTTCGTGTCCTTGGTGGACTAGTGATGACAAAAACACATGCGATGTAAATAGTATTTTTTAAAGAAGTTACAGATAGATCGTAAATAAACTTATAAAACTTAACTCTCAATTTCTATGGCCGACAAAGTAAAAAAATATTTATGGATAGTCACAAACCTCCTTTTTTTAAGGAAGCTTCAAGGAGGGTTCAAATTCTTACCTATTAGAAAACACGAATTTTTGGATGTGCTTAAAAGTGTGGTTTAACAAAAGTTTAATCAATTTTGATAAATAAAAAACTACTGAAAAGCCCAGCCTTATTATAATATCCACAACTTCTTCAATCATTATATTTTTTAAATATCTATAGACTCAAAAAACTCAAATGTGGTCCCACATTTTTTTTATAGTACTTCCAAATATATAACAAATTAATGCGACTTTTTATATGTGATTGATATAATTTTTTTTTATTTGGTTTAATTAGATCTTTTAAGAGCTTACGATCGTCCATCACTTCCTCAGTAGGTAACACGTCACGGCATCATATAATAGGCCTTATAACCTCGTGATTTTTATTTCTTCATCAGCTCACAAGGAAATACTTCAAAGTGGTATCGTGAGAAATTATGTGTATTTTAGACATTCATGTTAATAGACCCGGTCCCCTTGTGACTTTTATGCCTTAATCTCCTCACGAGCTAATACTTCATACCGTATAACCTCGTGATTTCACTCCTTCATTACCCTACGAGGTGGTATCGTGCACATTACGTCTATAATACACCCTATTCCCTTGTGATTTTTATGTCCTCACCTCTTTACCCGCTAATACTCTACGGTAGTATCGTAAGATATTCAATTTATACATTGATTTATACACCCTATAGTCTCATGCTTCACTTTCTCAGGAGGTTACACGTCACGGCATCATAGTGAGACATCCATAGAATAATACACCCCATAACCTCGTGACTTCCTTCCTTCATCACCTCAGGAGATAATACTTCACGGGGGTATCGTGAGATATTCAGTGTATAATGCACAATATAGCCTCTGTAGCATCGTAAGACATTTAATCTATAATAAACCCTGAACCCTCATGCCTTTTATGCCTTTAACTCTCACGAGGTAATGCTTCACGGTTGTATTTTGAGACAAGTCAAAAGGAAGGAAGGCTTGTATAGGAGGTTCTAAGCTTTTCAAACTTTCAACGCCTATAACAAAAAATAAAAACAGATCCCTAGAGGTTTTAACTTTTTCAAGCTCTCCACACCTATAAAAAAAAGTCCAAAGTACTCGCTTTATCATGATATCCAAAGTATCTTGAGACAAGTCAAAAGGAAGGAAGGTTTTGCATAGGAGGTTCAAGCTTCCAACGCTTATAACAAAAAAAAAAAAAAAACCTAGAGATTCCAAACTTTTCAAGCTTCCCACACCTATACTCTCTATATCATGATTTCCAAAATTTTAATTTCCTAATTTAAATTCCTAATAAAAAATATTCGCGATCTTGAAGTACTTATTATTCCTAAATTTAGTAAATTTTTTTTCGGTTTCGCACAAAAGGTTTTGATTGAAATTTTAAACAAAAATATTTTTATAAACATAATCTTTTAGAAATTTAGAGAATTCCCCTTCACGATATGCATCATGCTTTTTTGTACACGTTTTTTTCTTCACAGTTCTTTCTGGAACGTTAGGCACCTCTTATATTGGCTGAGATTTCCCACAGACCATAAGGCCCATTATGCTGCCTAATTAAAGGAAGGGGAGGAAAGAAATTAAAGAAAGGGAGGGATTGTGGAGGAGCATCAAAAACTGTCGGACATTCCTAATCGCCTAAGTCTCTAACGTTGCAGAACCATTTTGAGTATTCGACGAAGGAAGACAGATCCGCTATGAGCACATAGGCTACCCAGATCCTCGAAGAGTGGTGTGCCCACTCTCTGGGTTCATCTTTTAGGAAGTGCCAGGCATTATCATCTCCGTGCAACGTGCAACCTCTCAGGAACGTATGTGCTGTGTAAAAACAGAATGACGTCTATTTAATAGGGCTTCAAACGATGGAAATTTTTAATAGTTCCCAATTTAATTTCATTGCATTTAATAATGTTTGATTCTTTTAAGTAGATTGAGAAAATGAAATGGTTACATATGCCTGTGGACAGCTTTTCTAAAGAGTTGTTAAAAGCCCTATAAAATTAAAGTTCTTCGGAAAAGAGAAGTACGCTTTGGGGTCTATAGTTATAATATAACCAACCATACTCTCTCGCAGTAGGACTTCCTTTGGGAATGTGTTGGGAACATTTGGTGGAACTTTGAAAATGTTCTAAGAAAGCTCTTCACCAAAAGTTGTTCCCAAGAGATATTAAATGAAATGTAATCCAAATCCATCTGCAGCTTTTTACCATATCCTTGTCAAAATAGGCTCAGTTTTTTCTCTTGCTTCAGATAACTTTTAAGTGCCAACAGGTGTAAACCCGCCTAATGGAGCAGTTGCATGCACCTGCGGCACGTTTTGCAATTCTGCACGTCATATCTCAATTCGCCGAGTTCGTTTTTTTTTTTTTAGACTTAATCTGGCTAATGTTAACCATTTAGCGTACATTGTCCCACTTCCGACTAATTAATCTAAAAACAAGTTAGGTCTACGAATCTGCGGGTCCAAGAGGGTCTCCACACGCGCCTCATATGTTGCACATGCATGGTAATTAATTAAAAATAATTATAGTGTAATCAGGAAAGTTCTTCTTTCAAAGTCCACTTTAATTTGCCTAAGAGCTCCTCGCCTTTAATTATAAAGTGTACACAACGCCTAACTTGGGGGCGCCAAAAAGTATGCATTATTAAATTTAATCGAATGTTTCCAGAAAACAAATCATTAAACTGTCACACGTGATAAAACACACAATGACTAGTGACAAATTCTCGTCATATATTCAAATTACACTATTCAAGTGTCGCTATGGTAAGGAAGGACCTATCCCCCACTCCATATACCCTCCCCACTACTACGTTGGAGTCAAAATATCTTTAACTAATTTAACAGCAAAATCGATTTGAGCGCTTTAATACGAACTTGCTCGAACTTGTAGCACCTGCTGGCATGGGCGTAGTGGAGGGAGTAAGCCGTAAGTTTTTAATTTAAAAAAAAACTATTCAAGGAATAATTCCTTTTTTCATAAAAAAAAAATGTATAAATGATAAATATTCTTTTAAAGAACTTTAAAAATTGAAAAAAATATGTTAAGTAAAGATCCCCCATTGCCCGAAAAATATATTTATGAAATTGAATTCCGAATCAGAGGTCCTAAAAGCCAAGACACATCAGGGTTTTGGGATACACTTTTAAATAGCTCTTTTTGGGATTTGTCAGAACACTGGGGATTCTTGGTCTCAGATTCAACAGCTCAAAATCCATCTTTTGGAGTCCGTTTGTCTGAAAAATATTTTTTGGAGTTTTTGGTATCAGAATTTCGAATCAGAAGTCCTAAAAGCGAAGGCAGGCCAGGGTTATGGAATACACTTTAGAATAACACTATTAATGGAACTTTTTGAGATTATGTTATGTATAATAGTGGGCTCGGATTCAACAGCTTAAAATCCATATTTTGGAGTCCGTATATGCGACGAAATTTTTTATCAGTGACCCAAACTGAATTCAGTATCAGAGGCTCAAAAAGCCTAGAAATAACTAGTTTAAGCTTTTTGGGATTATGCCAGAACACTGGGATGTAGGGGTTATTGGACTCGGATTCATCAACTCCAAAACCGTAGCGTATCCCGTGTATTTATAGTGTCAAAAAATCATAAGTTCTTAGAAAAAAAAAGATTAGTTTGAACTTTCAATAAACATTTGGTTTCAAATGTTTTGAGAGATTTCCGAAAAGTTTGAAATAAACAGAACTTTAAAAAATTCTATATACATCAAATATTTATCACCCTTGTAGGGATAGTGGGATTTTCAGTAAAAATTATTAAAATATATTTCCATTTAAAATAAGGTTTTTATATTAAGAAAATAAATCTTTATGATACTAGTAGGGACACTAGATCTCTCAAGCGATTGTATTTGATGATTCAGAAAGAATTAAAGTATCAATTGTAATTTTTTTTATACTTGAAATATCGATTTTATCCCTACAAAGTAAAAGAAAATCAATGAAATTAATTTCTTATGAACTTAATTATAGGAGAAAAACTCCTTCTTGTCCAAAAATAGATTTAAGTCAATGAAATTAAACCAAAAGTTACCAAAAATTGCTTTTTTAAAAATAAAATTTTTCCTGCACCTTGTGAGTAAGTATTCGAAACCATTGTAGACCCTATTTCACAAGCTTCATGCACTTTGTATATTTGAGAAACTTAATATTATGGTAAACCCAAAGGATAAAACTTTGGGGTAGCACAATGTCTTGAACCCTCTATATAACTTTTGACCCATGTTCATGTTCTCAACCTGGGAAAATACGGCGACACTTCTTTTGTTCTACGCCTGTCCGGTTAGAGAGGGAGCTTTTTCCGCCGTAGTGCCTGCCGTACTCTATATTCATATTATCGTTTATTGAATTTGTCTAAATTGCCAACAGACACGACAACCAACAACCAGGTAATGGCCTAAGTAGGAGTTGCCCAACGTTGGTCAAGCTGTTGTTGTTTACCCGACTCCTAGCTCCAGTTCTAGGCTTTGTCTTTTCTATTGTTGTTGTTGGTTTTGTGACATGTTTGTTTTTCATATTTTTTTGTTTTGATTTTGTTGGCTTACGGAGCTACGTCCAAATTCAGCCTAGATTACGCCTTCAGATAGCCACAAATATGGCATGTGGTTGGACTCCCGGTATTAGGGGGGGGGAGGGCTCATTAATATGGCATGTGCTTGGATTGGGGAAGGGAGGGACTCCACAATGTGTGCCTTGTCATGAGATTTCACATTTAGTACTAGTTTCATTTACATTTCTCATTCTCGCGTAACCAACAGATTTATGAGCCAACTATTCCCAGTTAGGACTAGTTGGGATTCGAAAAAAGTTGGCTAGTCGCTGTCACAGTTTGAAGCAAATTAATGTTTTGTTGGTTGGGTTTATTTGCGTGGAATTTGTTGTTGTTGAAACAAAGGTTTAAATATTTGCATTTCTATTAAAGGGTCGCTGGACGAGAGTATTATTTACTCTTTGATAGGAATTTTTTTTTGTTTTGAGTTTAATGAGCTGCGTAGTTAATTGGCAATTGGTGGTGCGGGATTTAGCTTTTTATAGAAATAGTTGGTTTATCGTATAAACCTTTGGAAATCAACATGCAAACCGCTTTTATTTAGGCTGTACTCTAAAGGGTTTTTTGTTAAACCAAATCCAGATATGAAATTTTTGGTTTTCGATCAATGCTCCTAACTCCCCATGTACTGTGTTGTTAAGACGATTAATAGGGGACATGCCCTTGACTAAAGGGAATTCAATGAATAATGATAATCTCAGCGTGATTCAGCAGTTTCTAGCCATAAGGGAGGAATCGATTGCGAAGTTGCCTTTGTGGGCCTGTTATTAATTAAACGTTATGCTCAAACTTTGGAGCATACATAATAAGAGTGAAGAGCTTAGGGAACAGATAGCATTTTACTCTAATGGAGCCATAATCCGCACATGTTCACCATATTTGACTGGTTCTTTTCGGGAGCGTAGCTATTCACTATCGTCTCTTAGGGAAATCATGAAATGGATTCGGCAGCAAAACTTGGTGAAGTTATGCTGCTAAGACCACAAGGATATAATCCGGTTCTCGGGCTAAGCAGGGATTCTGCAGGATGGGATTGTGGAAGAACCGCCTTGACACGGCCGAAAGTGACGTGAACAAGTCTCCTCGATATCTACCATCGCGCTTATTTAAAAATACCTTATGCCAATAAGCTCAAGTTTACTACTAACCCTAGAAATGAAAATTGGGATTAACCGGAATCAGGGTTCCCCCGTTATGGCGGCCAACACAAGAATTCGGGGGTATAAAATACATGGTCAACTGATTAAAATATACTCAAATATATACTTAGTCAGTAGCCATCTGGATAGGCTGCCCCATCAATGATGTTGGAATAGATTATACCCTGGGCAGTAGAGAGAAAGTCGGGGCTGGGGAGGAAAATGTACTGGTCCCTTTATTACACATTTAGCTTGAATAGCATCAGTAGGATGTTAATTAAACCGGGCCACTTAGAAAACTTCTTGCCCGGGGGAATCCCCCCTTTCAACACCCTGTCATCGGGTCTGATTATACCAATAGTCTTAAAAAAAAACGTATTTTTTTGTTTTGATAAACTAGTACAGTAAACGAAGAGTTTCAGCTGCAACAAAATACTTAGTTAACGCAACTTTTAGAGATGGACCCAAGTTGATACTTGGGTTACAGATCAAGTTAATTTTTCTATAATTTTAAATTTAATACTTCTTTATTAATTTTGCAGAATATATTTATAGTTTATTAAAATCCAGCATAATTAAAATTCACTGATTTCATTTTATTTTAATTTTTTGTTGCTTTTTTATACCGCTTGAATATTTTTTTTTGTTCGTATATTCCTTGCAGGAAGCTTACGAAAGCCCCGAGCTACGCTGTACATGCTATTAAAAAGAGGTCTTGGGTTAATTCCGAAAACCACTGTTTCCTTTTAATACCCCACAATTTTATTATTAGAAAATAAATGGCACTCAAGAGGAACTGACTTGAGGAGACAAAATTAATAAAACTCTCTGCTCCGGAAGTTCAAAATTATGGTCTGCTTTTTAATATCTTTTAAAAGTCGAATATAAATCTTTAAAAACGTAGTTATAATATTACAAACATATCCTTTGCCTCTTAAGAATCAAGATGTCGTTTAATGAAGACCATACACCAATAAACTCTAACTCTGATGGATACAACTTTCAACGTTTGAGCCGGGTCAGATGGGTAAGATTTTCGGACTTTGATTCACCACTGAGTACAGGTGTCGCCAGGTGACGAAGGGAGAGAGCCGTATCCAACAATATTAATAGAATTCCTTATTTTGATATGCAAGTATAGTTTGTTAGAATTTGCCTACTATTTTGATATTGAGATTAAGTTAAGTCTGACGATGAATTCAAGGATTAATTTTAAAAAACACTAGAAATATAAAAAGATAATAACTTTTTTGACATATTAGACAAAATGCTGTTTCATTGGTTCCTTAACCAGATAGCTTGCTTTTCTGCATTCATCCAAATAGTCTACAGAGTTATCTTGGAAAACAAACAGATATAAAAATTGAGTTTTTAAGCTGAATCAATTAAATATTTCCACAATGGGTATGGGCTAAAAAAAACTATACAATATAATTTAAAAAAAATCGTTGAAATTAATTTTTGGAAAATATTTGAGCATATAGGTTTCAGATTTTTTAAATGTATTTCCTAAAATACTTTGCTACAAAATAATAATGTATCAAATGTAATAACAAAATAGAAAAACTTTAATAGGCTTGATCTCTTAAGATATATTTATAATATTAATAGCATAAACTTTTAATAACAAATGAAGATACAATACAAATATTTTAAAAAATATCCCCCAAAATAAGAGGTCTAATAAAAACTGGCGAAAGAAAAGTTAAGCGCAGTGCTAACTGACCGACGCAAAACACACAGGAAACGAATAGGAATATTTTTATACCCTGTACTAAAAAGTACAAAGGGTATACTAGATTTGTGCAATGCATGTTTTAATTGGAAAGTTCTTAGTAAGAGTATGCAGAAAAAATATTTTCGAGAAAAAAGTACAGGGTATTCCACTGTCGGGCACCGCCTCGACTGTACCACATTTTTTTGTCCGGATTCATTTTAATACCGAATTATTGGGGCTCTCAATTTCACAAAAACGTGATTCTGTGATTTGAATCCGTCTAGACTGTTAAAATTAAAGTCTCCGGAGCATCGTTCATTAATTATGTGAGCTCTTCTGATTTCTTTCAAATTTCGCAAAATACTTTAAGTAAAATAACTCATGTTTTTTTCAAATCTATGGTCCCCTTAGAGATGTTGGTGAACAATAAGAAGATGAAGGCATCGACAACAAAAATGTGAAATTGGACCCAATCGTCTAAATTTTGTTCGTATTTGTTTTCCGGACCATGCCTGAATAATTATGTGAGATCTTGTGATTAACATTCGGAGAATACTTTTAGTAAAATAAATGTTCAAATCTGCTCTTTAGAGAATTTGATGAGCTTGTGGTGAGATGAAGAGAGATGAAGATTTCCACTTAAAACGACGATCTGTACAGATTGAAGTAAAGAAACGAGATTTGCTTACTCCAAGAAAGTTTTCATTTCTTTCTGAAACTAATTAATAGAAAGGGACTATTTATTGTAGTTATCCGTAAAATTTTAAGATTCCGCGTTTGCCATAAAAAGAGCTTCACACTTAAGAATAAATTTTATATAAAACTTTTTAAATTGAGTTTTATTTGGATTGTCAATCTTTTGATATTGTACTTTCTCGCAAAAATCCAATTTTTTTCAACTCAATACAAAAACTTTTCGGTGAAAAAGATCATTCAAGCTTAAATCAATAGATTTCTTGAGTAGCCATGGGTGTTATATTATTTGCCTCCATATTGAAAATTTTTGAAGGTATAAAATCAAATTGTCTGTCCCAAGAGAACCCCTCAGATTTACCCTACAATCAATAAAAAATTGTTTTCAATACGAGCGATATCTTTTGAATATGTTTTGCTATTTCGTCCTTCTTACATATACAGTTTCCTTGAAAGTATTAGAAAAGAATTTAACAGCATTTTGGAAACTTTGGAGATTGATTCTGTTCTCAAGTCTTTGCGCAACAAATTCTAACACAAATTTTTGTCTTCAAAAGTTAAAATATTCTTTCGAAAACCCGATGGAAGACCAAGATGCTGAATGTGATCATTTTGCAAAGCAAGCTTTCAAGGTTTATAATCAAGCACTCACCTACTTGTAGAAATTGACCTATTCGCCTCAAGAATTTTTTGCGTGTTTTAATGGCTTAATTTCAATCTCTCTCCTTACTTACTATTCTTCACCAAGAAATAATTTCATGGGAGGGAGTCGGCTGGGGAATGTCCGCTATTTTCAATCGAACCATCTGGTACCCCTATCTTTGAGAAATATTAGAATGGGACTTAATTCAAAAAGGTAACATTTTAAAGAGCAGTCAGACTGCCAAATTCGATTGTTAACCTTTTGCTTCCTGTTTTCCAACTCCTTCTGTTATTTCAGCTCCTGCTTTAGACAGCAACTCCTATAAAAGCTTACCAAATAAAGCCCACTTTATACAGTACCTCCCCCCATCAACCCAATTTCTAGACAGTAAATGATATGATATAAATACGAGTACCTACATATATCGAATGCAACAACTGCTTTTTGGGCTATCTACACATGCTGCTCTTATAAATAGGAACCCCTTTCTCCATATTAAAGCAATGTTTACATGGAATTTCCAAAGTAAGCGGAAATGCTCTCAACACATTAATGTGAAATCCATATCCCTAATAATGTTATGATTATTATAGAGGCCATGTTTGTGTTTCCCTTCATGATTGATTATAAGCAATTGCCGAGAGCAGTTAATTACCCAAAAGCTTGAAAAGCACTCAAGCGAGTCCCTCGGCAACTCTATTTATAGAGCTCATCAAAACTAATGGATCGGATGGGAGCTACTACTATAATTACTGTCGTCCAGCCTTGACCACAAAGTAGCGCCATTAATTTGCATGGAATTCCTAACAAACTGCCAACTTACGTCATTTCGTTGCAAAATATCACAAAAAAATCTTAAAGTTGACTAATTGGTAAAACCGGCTGTTAAATCAGAGAAAAAAAAAATTGGTAACACAATTGTCAAGTGCGTGCCGCGAAAAAATCTGGAACTTCAATACAAACTGGGCCAACTTCTCCGCAATGTGTTTATTAGTAAAGTTTTTCGCATATTTCATAACTTCTGACTATATTCGTTTACAAAATGGCGTCGTTGGCCCCAATACGGACACAAAAATAATGTTATATATATTTTTTATATTTGTACAAAAGTAAAGTAAAGCAAATGCAGTGCCCGCGATTACGGCGATAAGCAATTGTACGTGAACGTATTCCTCTTAGCCAGCTCCAAGTAGGTCAATTAAATGCTAGCGACCCCCTTCCCGTATTCCACATAATGTAGAAACTTTTTCGACGCTTACATAAAAATACTTCAAGTATTTCTCAACTATTTTCGAACATATTGTTTCCAAGTGTCACTGCAGAAAAAGACAAACACTTACAAAGGATTTTTCACTTGGTATTTTTTTCTGCTATTTTTTTGCAAGTTTTCGAACACGCGAAGAATTTTGCGGCACTTTAAAACCGTTAAACGGTAGCAACGTTGCGCTAACTGTAAACTGAAGTGCCGTTAATGCCGTTTAATATATGCACCGTTATGAAAAAAACAACCGTTCGCGTTGACTGACAAAACTAAACTGAAAGGCTCTAACGAAAGGAGTCGCGCCTTGTTGGTCAGAACTTGGCCAAATAATACGTATACGATGTGAGAAAGCAGGTGGGAAGGCGGGGCAGCGCGGCTTTGGCGGGCGTTCTAGTGACCAACACGAACAATCAATTTTTATACAGGTTACGTATAGGCAGGTTGAAAGGGTGTATCAACTTTGTCGAAATATACGTGACAGGGAACAGAACCCAGTCCCAGCACAATAAGGAAATAGAAGCAACGATTAAAAAAAAGTAGGACTGAATACATTAAAGTATTTGTGTTGAACAATTCTGGAACAATTGTCCAGGATCGCCAGCAGAGATGCCTTAGCGGCCGCTTAGACATCTTCTAGGGAGCAATAACGTTCGTATCAACTGAACGGGCTTGAGACGATAAAAGCGGAAGAAGTCCTGCGGCGCCAAGTCTGGTAGTCAGTTAGTCTGAGAGGTTGCACGTTCCCCATCACGATTTCTGCCGCAACTGCAGAGATGAGGAAGAGACAGAAAGCATCGAACGCCTGCTATGCGACTGCCCGGCGCTTCTTAGAAGAGGAACTCAGTTTCTAGGTAAACCATTCTTTGCGAATCTGGGTAGTCTGGCGGATCTGGCTACTTTCACCGAATCCTCAAAATGGTTTTGCAACATGAGAGACTTACGCGATTTGGATCCCCCTCCACTATTCCTCCCTTTCTTCCATTCCTTTCCTCCCCTTCTTATCATAAGACAACACAATAGACCTCGTTGTCTCTGGGTGATCTCAGGCACTATATGAGCTGCCTATATAGACTAGCATAACCTAGGCATCGTGTCAACTCTGTGCTTCGACAGAAAATCCCTCACTACCAACTAAAAAACTTGGCGCTCACCGTTCGCATGGCAAAAAGTCGCTAACAGAATCGAAATACAGAGTAAGCCCCATTTTATCTAAATCTGACATTTAATCTAAAGGTGCTTATACTCCCTGTGAACCACAACACGCTCAACGCATCGGTCAAAAAACAGATGATCGTGAATGTGACCCTTGAGTTCCTTATTGAGTTTTTTCGAACGCGAATTTTATTCTGGAAAGCTCTGCTTGAGATTTTTGGCCATCTTGGATCGAAAAGATATTTCTAAATAGAGACTACTCATCCATTGCCTGCAGACGACTACAAAAAGTATCGATCTCTTCGGGAGTTTCTCCATAATCACGCCCAGGTGGTGAGACCGCCCTCCATCACGTGCGAAACTCAGTCCTACTACTTTTCGATCCTACCCTGTAGGTAGCGTTGAATTATGTCTCTCAAATAATTTTCCTATGGAAGATCCAGAAGAGAAAGTTTGAAAGTAAGCTAAAACTCCAAATATTTTTATTGATTCTTTAAATGCAATTTTGTCCTTACGCTACTTACTCCCTTCTCTCTTTCGACTAAAGAGCACTTTTTTAATTCCAGGACATAAATGGGCTTTGGAGCTTTCTTGGATTCAGTTCGTGTCTGCTCAATGGAGATACAAGAACATTCACGAATAGGTCTTTTGAGTTTGCTGAACAACCTGTAATCGCATTGTAGCACCATCACCCGAATGCGGTTGTTACAAAACAGTGAAGGAAGAATTATGTTTCCGAAAACTGAAAGAACTAAGGCAGAATAAGAAAGCATTTAAAACATCAAAACGTTTTTATTAAAACAGACTGGATTGAAAGAGAATCAGCAGAAACTGGAGAGATGAGAGAGAGAGGCATAATTGGAGGATTTCACCCAGAACCAAAATTCTTTAAATTTGAACCAATCTTTTTTTTCCTGTCACTCAGGACACTAACTTTTCGTAAGCTGAAAAAATCCCAGAAGGTCTCAGAAGTTGCACTGAACCTATTAGTTATGCTATAAACAAAAATTTACCAAACATTCATAATTTTCTTTATTAATAAAATAGGAACAAATCTTCGGAAACAGGAATTTTTTAAGGGATCTATCAAATTTGAAATATGGACTAGGAATGCCCATCGGCTTTGGACTCTCAGAATAATCCTCCTCTACTCCTACTCCATGATCCTTCCTTCCTTTCCATAATTAGGCATCAAATCAACCTCATGGTCTCTGGGTAATAATTCATTATTGATTGAGAAGCATATTTAAACTAACCTAGAATATTGACTAACCGTAGTAACATGAAAATAAGGAAATATTTACGTTTTCACATAACATGCCCATGAGTTCCACTTTAAAAGTTTAATTAAAAAATATCATAGAGTATTCTTTTGTCGGATACCGCCTCTACATTTTCACATTTCATTGTTTTGTTGTGCTTTGGTATGCTAATGCGCCATTTTGCATGGAGTTGTTTGGTCTGTTTCATCAGTTATGGACTGCTGCATTTGAATTTGAACGTTTAGGCTAGGATATGGATTTGCGTGAACGAACTTTGGCTAATGGAGTAACGGAAATTTTAGCATTTATGTTTGGTTATGTTCATGGTCAAAAAGTATCCAGAGTTGGTGTATAGGGCTGCCTATATACTACTTGTATAACACATAGAAAATTGGCCTAACTGTCATTAACTATATAACTCCAACGATTAACCGACCTTCACATATTTAGGCCTATAATTTGTTTGCCAAATTGGTTTTAAGACGGGGAATTGGAAGACTTGGCTTATATAAAAGCCATGCCTATGTACAAAGTTAGTCTAGGATAGCGATTCCTTGACCTTAGTTTATTTTAAGGACTACATAGTTGATTACACTGTTTAGTTGGCGCGATAAAGAAATCCGACTCATATTTCAAAGTTCTAAATATAGCATAGTTAAAATATACTCTTATTTAAAGGTTTTCAAAGGTAGTGCGTTCAGATACCTTTCTTACACTTTACGCGTTTTCCTTTTCGTGAATAAATTCTTTCACTTCGGAAAGTAAAAAATGTAATAAGATAATTTTAGGCCTCTTCCGGAGTTCGCATCTTTTCAATCAGTCGATACTGGAGAACTTGATTCTAGTGATAGTGGGCAGATGTCAATAAAAATTCACTCCAGAAAGTCATTTGACCAACCGGAATTAGATAATTTGTGGAAAAACTAAGAATCAGAAAACTATGTAGTTGAAATCTTTGAACTAATTTTTTTTTTTAATAAAGATCGCATCAATTCTACCCGCTGACATTTTCTCTACTTTCAAGTTAACTTGGACGACAACGTCATAGCAGCTTTTTCCAGAGTATTGACAGTCCGTGTAGGATCTAAGCGAAGAGTGATGTTATTTTCTATGGTCTCGCCATCTTTGGGACAATTTTTCCTTAGGAATAATATGCAAATACTTGAGGGTCTGTTTAAGGTAAGGTATTGTAGAAATCGCATCTTTTGGACTTTTTATCAATTAAGATGACGAACACGTTTTGAATGCTGTATGGTGGAAGAAAGATTATAAGACGTAAAACCGGGATAAGATTAGGTAATTTTAAAACAAACATCTGGAATACTTCGGCGGAGATTCGTATCGTTGTGATTCCTTAAGATTCATTATAGGATTAACCTTTTGTAAATATAATAGAACTTATAAAATCTGATTGTTGCAACAGCAAGAGAGAGTAGAGTGGTGGGCAGGCAGTCCGGGTGGATCCCGTCGAGGCAAATTTATTTCAGATAATTCCTAATGCTAGTTCAATTGTTTAAAAGGTCAACCCCGGAAACATTTTCAAGATTGGGTATGTTTTAGATACGCTGCAGCTTTTACTTTACATGGAAGGGTAACTCGTCAACATCCTTAAGAGATTGTAAGTTTCGGGTATACTACATTTGTAACCGGGTATACAGAAGACCTTCGAGTTCAATCATTTAAACATCAAGCCATCAGTTTCTTCAGTATCATCTTATACGTCTGTTATCCCATTAGGAGAGATTGTTAGTACCCCCTTAAGGACGAATACCAGTGTGGAACATGGTTTTTAAAGGGGTCGTGGCATAGCCCCCTGGCAATATATGTTAAAACGGTTTTTGCACGATGTTTTTCTTTCTATTAAACTTTAAAAAAATCTGTATGTCTTAAATTGCATTCACTTTAACTAAAGTACAAAAAGCCACATCTTAGCGCTCATTAATTCTCCGTAGAATCACCTCAACTCCACCGTTCTACATCACCCATTCACACATTTTTATGCAAATCACTTGACGTCTAAGCTAACACTGTGCAACCAAAAGCCCACCCAGCTAAAATACTACCCCCAACTATGTGCAAGTGTTGTTCAAAAGAACGTACATTTCCGTTTGGCCAACTCACTCCAACTAAGCGGGTAATCCCTCCCCTTAGTTATAGAGTGAGTAAAAATTGTTGCAAATCAAATGCGTCATTTTACGTCTGACATTCCGTCAACAAGCCCACTCCGCCCCAGCAATCATCGCTAAATGCCTGCAAAATATGTTTAGAGCGGCTACCCCTTTATTAGTAGGGGGTGTCTTGAAATGCAAAATGCACTTTTGATTGATTGATTTAGGCGAGCGTACTCGATATGTGTTGGCATTTGTAAATATTTTATTGGGGTTGCCAGGACGTGCACGGCCAAACTAGGACTGGAACTCCCAAGCCCAAACCCATATGCCCAAAAGACCTAATTCATTAAGCAATTGCATGCCAGAAGCACTTGCAATTTTCATGTCAAGTACTTTCACTGGCGGGTTCTTTCAGGGCTAGCCTGAGTTATTGGCGTGTTTTTTTTTTTTTTGTTTTAAGATTATAATTAAAGATTTTTCGACCACGACACGAAAGGTCAAGCCAACTGCATGGCCAATTGCAGCTATAAAAGCTATGGGAAATGTATGCAAAATACTGCGTAGTCAGGCGTGACCGATGTCGATATGAAATCGAAAGCGGGAAGGTAGCTGACAGTGGGATACTCTGTAACCACGAATCCCAAAAAACATTTATGGTTTTCAAGTCCCCAAGTTTTAAAAGATTTTGCTGTGGATCGAAACTTAAGCCGAAAAGGTTGAGACATTGGATTGCCAAGTTTCCCATCATGTTTTTGCAGAATATGAGAGAGTAGTCGTCATAGGGATTGAGGGTGTAGGATTGCATAGCGTCCGCAGATAAGAATCGTTTCATATGTTAGGCTTAAACAAGGTGCCTCATCTTTTTCTTTTTAACTCAAAAAATCACTTTCCGGATGACAGCATGGAAACCATGCTCAGAAACTATCCTAAGGTCGTGGAAAGCTAACGCAAATCTTTCATGTGGTATCTCCTTGTTAGCTGCTCTAATGTCAATTGGTTTAAAGGCAGTGAGCTTATGGGCAATGCTGATGAGAATAAATTACGAAAAATTTAAATGCTTAATCCATTTTTGAAATTAATGGTCCTTTTAGAAAGCTCCAGGGCCGAAAAGAATCACGCCTCTTCGAACCCTGGGATAGGTCTGCTAGTGGGCGCAACACAGCTCTCCGAACCTAAGGCTTAAAACGCTGCATATAAATAAAATGTCCCAGAACGTCGAATTCCTAGCTAGCAAAGTCGGACTCTTTATAAATGCATCCTAAACATAAGCGATGCTCTTTAACCATACCAGCCAAGGTAAAATCATCGTCTATAGGAGTAAACTAATCTGTAACACGAAGCTAGCTCTCAACCGTATCCATCACCACTCAATAACCCTCTGCTGGGTCACTCCGGTGACCGTGGTAACGAGTCGGCGGACGAGCTCGCCAGGAATGGCTCAGCACTTGAAGGTAGCGTTGCGGTTACGGACTCAGAAAGACCATTTCAGTACCTCGTATCGCAAATCAGGGAGACGTTTAGAGCTCTGACCGCAGCTGCGGAGATGAGGAAGCGACAGAAATCATGCAACACCTGCTTTGCGACTGCGGCGTTTCTTAGAAAACGAATCCAGTTTCTATGTAAACCATTCTTTGAGGATCTGGGTAGTCTAGCCTATGTGCCGGCTGCTTTCGTCGAATCCTCAAAATGATTCTGCAACGTGAGAGACTTACGCGAATAGGGATGTACAATTTTTGATCCTCCTACACTACCGTCCCTTGTTTAACTCCTTTCGTTATCTTCTTATAATTAAACAACACAATGGACTTCATGGTCTTTGGGTGATCTCAGTCACTATCTGAGCTGCCTATACAACCTAACCTATGGGAACACTAATCTCCAACAGTGTTGGTGAGGATGAGGATGCAGAGAGTCGACTCATCAAGTCTTGATCTGCATATACCGCAGATACGAAGCCTAAACTCGGCAATAAGTAAAACTAAGCTGAAGATCTTCACCGCGTACTCTAATAGAGCGAGATATGGCCGACCTCACAAAGAATGATG
Organism: Chymomyza amoena; assembly: GCA_037043745.1. NCBI lineage: Eukaryota > Metazoa > Arthropoda > Insecta > Diptera > Drosophilidae > Chymomyza > Chymomyza amoena. The sequence continues at coordinate 606,668 of JBAMAX010001276.1, forward strand.
CAAAAGCTTCATAAACAAATGCCACAGGATTATTGCGGGATACTCTGGCCATACTGGCTATTAAACGCAGATCTCTGGCCTTGTACAAACGACGTCACAATCCACTTACAATTAGAAGACGTAAATGGATGTGAATTGGCCATGAACTAAGGAAAGAACAACAGCATTGAAGAAAATTGTAAGCAGACGTCGCAAAAAACTCCAAGAATCGTTCCAAAACAACAACAAATTGGACACGGCAAAATAATCTAAATCAAAAAGAGTCAAATTAAAATCTTTTACGGAGGCCCTAAGCTCCCAAGAGGAGTAACAAAGGGTGGGGGAAAAACATAACCAATATAGACTCTGCTGAACTTTTCCTGTCCGAAAGTTAGGATTGCTTGCTTTAGGTGAGTTCAAACTACGCATCTTTACATAACCCATATGGAACCCGCCGATGATTTCCTACGCAAACGTTAGGATTGTCTTCTTTAAGTGGGTTCAGGCAACATTCTTTTTACATTAGAAGTTTCGAATATACCTATTTAAACAATTACGAAATTGTTCCCGAAATGATTGAGTTGTCGCTTAAGCCTCTTTCCCAGCTGAATTTATCGTGTTTTCTAATTATTTGCCTGCCCCGGAACCCCGCATTCACCAAGAACTCATTTATTCAGATCGTACTGATTGCCTGTGCATAAAATTAATAGCTCCGTTTCGCAATTAATCCACAGCTGGATGAACTCAACACAAAAACTTAACTTCAACGATTTTAAGTAAATTGAATTTTTTATTAGCTATACCATATAATGCATATATGTATTTGTATATAAAATTTAATTTGATTCTTTAATTTAATTGTTGAAAATTGCTTTTAACTAAACATTTAGTAGGCATAATAATAATAATAATAGCAAAAGTTTGCTGCAAATACAAAAAATAGGCTATAAACGCAATACCAACTGGCCAATACTTAAGAACTAAATGCTAACTGAAATTTATATAACCTACGACAATATGTGGGCGCAGTGGGCGTGTAATCGATACTACGTAAAGTTGGGAAAATATTTGAAAAGCCAAATACAAGGTTAACGTAACATAAACAAACGGCATAAAATCCTTGATAGAAGAAACAATTTAAAATGTGTCCAAATATTTGGTTAGGTTATTTAACTTGGCTGTAACTAGTTTGTATAGCTAAATTTAACTATTTTGGGGGCTGGCATATTTCATTTGTTATAAGTTTTGCTTATTTTTAGCTTTTAATTTGTGTTACATAAAAATGTTTATACTTTTTTGTCTCTAGTTTACTTTACGTAGAAAATTGCAGTAGAAAATTGTGTTACAAAGCCTAGAAATGCTTTAAATGCTTACTGAATTGTTAGTTATGTTTTGGTGGTTTATAGGTTTATAAAAAGGACAATTGCTTTATATTAAACTATTTGTTGACATTTAGTTTATGCTACTGGAATACTTTTTCGCCTGCTTTGCTTTGTTTCTCTTTTGTAGGTGTATAATTATCAATATCGTTATCGTCATCATCAACATCATAATGCATATTATTATTGTATGTGTTAGCCATGTCTATCTGGAGTTGCTTAAACGCAAGGCTCTACGTAATTGCCCGGAAACAGGCCAGTAACGCCATCCATAACGCCCTCCCACCAGCCATCATCGTTCTTTTTTAGCACATACAGCACAGAGCTCTCTTGGAAACTCAACTCATCATCCTTGTCGGCATAATAGTCATATATAGCCACCACTAAAAATGATCAAAAGAATTAGTTTTTGTAGTCAGCAGCTAAGGTAAAGCTAACCTACCCTTTTCTATAAAATTCTTAGGCACCCAGCCGGGTAAATTCTGATCCTCGGGCACTATAGGCGCCAACTGGCCATGCGCACCGGTAGAAGTGCGTGGACGTCCAAAGTCCTGATGCTCATCCTCTGGCGGCGGTGGTGGCGGCAAAGGCGGCGACTGTGAGCCGGGACGTGCAAAATTCAAGCTAAAATGATTTCTAAAAGAAATACAAAAAGTTATTAAAGCTGGGCAGGCTAAATAAGGCAGCAACATGCAAATTACCGATTCGGATTCCTGGGCAGAATATAAGCAGTGGCACACAAAGAGTTAATATGCGGTTATTAGATGACAGATATATACAACAATATGCGTTTTGAGTGATTCCCAGACACTTACCTATTATTATTGCGACCCAAGGTGTGCATGCCAATGTGGCTTTGCTCGGTCATTTCATGCTGAGACACTGTCAGCGGTGAGGGTGGAGCTGCTTTGGGTTAAAACGTCTTTTAGTTTATAAATTAATAGACTTTATACAGAATCTGCTTACGCGGCATGCTGCTGCGGTCATCATAAGTAGTGTGCGGCGGCGGTGGCAGCGACTGCATCATGCCCGCCGATGGCAAATTAACATGCGTTGCAATTTGCTGGCTGGGTGGCATGGGCAGCGCACTATAGCCAGCGGCACGCTCATTGCCAGCTGCGCCACCGCCTGTGGTGGTAGTCGTAACAGTAGTGCTGGACGAAGCCGTGGACATGCGCTTGGGATGTCCTATGGGATAGTTGGGCGCATAATGCGAGGGCACTTGCGGTGGATTAACCACCGGTGGCGTGCGATATTCACGAGAACTCTTGCCCAGCGTGCCTGTATTGCTGACAGATTTGCCCAAAGTGCCTGTATTGCCAGCACGTGACATTTGTGGCGGCGTTGGTGGTTTGGTTGTAGGCGGCGGACCTACAGAGGGTGGCACCAACGATTGCACAGAACCGTGACTGGAGCCGCGATGCTTTTGACGCACTTGCGTATTGACCACATTGCTGCCATGACCTATTTCATCCAGAATAGAGTAGTCAATGGGTTTGCGCACGTACTTAATGGGCTTTTCGGGATTGATGGGTGCTACAATCTTGAATTGACGCGAGCTCACCTTGTTGGCTGTGAGCACGCCAATTTCGCTGTGGCATACGTAAGAAAAACAATGAGTCAGTGTTTATGCAGTTTGTTTATATATAGCAAGTGACCTACCGACGCGCCACCTTCTCCTTGTGTATGTGCACAGTCTGCGCTATATGATTCATTTGCGACTCCATTTCGCTCAATTGCTGCGCCTGCAGCTCCAGCAATTGCATATAGCTATAGGCCAGCGTATTTATTTGATACGCTACGCTGGCCAGCGATTGCGTGGTATAGTTCTTGGTAGCCTCCAAAGCAGCCTTTTTATTGTCCGCGCGATAATAGGTGTCCTCGCAATAGTCAGCCACACGCTCGAGATTCGTGTAGCTGTCGCGCAGGCTCTGGCGACCATCGGGAATTTCGGTGCGTATCAAAGATGCTAGTTCGTCCATTATGCTGTCACTGGCCATGGGTGTGGTTAACATGGATGTGGCTGCTGCACATTAGAAACAACAACAAAAAACAAACAATTAGTTATAGCATAAACGGAAGTAAACATTTTGCACTAGGGCGGTGACAGGCTCTGCTAGCGCTGCAGTCGACGTCAGCGCTGCGCTGATTAGTAAATTGCTCATTGTGCGCTAGAGCACTAAACAGTTGCTTAAAATGCAAAATTTCATAGGCACTCACTTCAATTAGTTTACTTTAACACTTTAAATGCGTTTTTTACTAAATTATATTGCGTTAAATGCACTAAAATGCAATTTTTTGTTTTACATTTTACAACGCAGCGTGAAAAAGAATGCAGAATGTGAGCGCAGGTCAAAACATCGTATGCAGCAAACATCGCTTAAGAGAGTGCAGCACTTATACAACACTGGCCACAAGCAGGCTTGCCAGATGACGCATTGTTTTCATACAAAATGTAAACAAACTACAGTTTTTGCGTGCAGCTGGCAGCACTCGACAAATTTTTTTCTGTGAGTAATTCGCTCAGCACTCAGCTCTATATTATTTACTGGCTAAAACGTTTGTAAAAACGTTGAATTAATAAATAATGTCGCATCAGACTGGTATTAGAGGTAACTATAACTATAAAAAACATTTAAATTTTATTTTTAACACTATACTTTGCGCGCTACGCAACAGGCAACGAACAATTGGGGAAAGTTTTCGGCAAGGCCAAAAATGGAAAACTACGTGTGATAAAAGTATCCATAGAGAATGGTAAGTATGAGTGCTTATGTATACATACATATGTATATGCACATATGTATACATATATTTGATAACAGTACTTATGCGCCTACCACGCCCACACAGAACAGCTCAGCTGCAGCGCTACGGCTGATGTTAAGAAGGATTGGGAGCGAGATTACGACAAGCTAATTACGCCACTACTCGAGCCCAATGTGCCCTGCTATATACTCTATCGTCTAGACACCAAAATACCACTGGGCTATAGCTGGCTGCTGCTGAGCTGGACGCCCGATACGGCCAGCATACGCCAAAAAATGGTCTACGCCGGCTCGAAAGCCACACTTAAGAATGAATTTGGTTCCGCTTACATCACAGAAGAGTTCCATGCTACAACACAAGAAGAGACTACTTTGGAGGGCTATAAAAAGCACAAACGTGACTTTTCTGCACCTGCGCCGCTTACCACACGCGAGGAGGAAATGGCTGAGCTGCGCAAGACCGAGGTGCGCACTGAGATCAATACAGAATCACGTCATCAAACGCTGGGCGGCATATCTTGTCCCTTGACTGATGCCACTGTGGCAGCTGTGCAGGACTTGGTGCGCGGCAACTTTGACTACTTGCAGTTTCGCATAGAGTTGGAAGAGGAGCGCATACATGTTGCGCATGCAGCCAAATTAGAGCTAAGTCAGCTGCCCAAGCAGGTGCCGGAGGATCATGCGCGTTATCATTTGTATTTGTTCAAGCACACGCATGAAGGCGATTATTTGGAAAACTATGTGTTTATATACTCTATGCCGGGTTACAGCTGCTCAGTGCGCGAGCGCATGATGTACTCCAGCTGTAAGGCGCCCTTCCTAGAGCAGCTGGCCGCTCTAGGCGTGGATGTGGCTAAAAAGGTAGCTAAGTCGGCTGTTTGCTTTAGGCACTGACTAATTTTATTTGTGTTCCAGCTGGAAATCGACAGCGGCAGTGAACTGACTGAAGAGTTTTTGCAGGACGAACTGCATCCTAAGAAAATTTTACATCGACCGGCTTTTGCCAAGCCCAAGGGCCCACCGAATCGCGGCGCCAAGCGTCTGACACGTCCCAACGATGGCGATAACTAAGCCACATCAAGTCAATTCTACAAATCTAAACTACTGTACACACTAGCAAAGATTGGGGTGCATTTATTTTACCAGACTATAAGAAAGCCTAGAAGTTAAACTATGGTAGCTTACTCTTCCAATTTAGCCAACAAATTACCAGCAGGTTTGAGGCGTTCTTATAGTCTTTTTGAAATTCAACGATTAGGGCCTCCTTGCGCAAAGCAACTTTTGAGTGAAAGATTTAGGTTACAATCTAGCAAAGTTAGGATTTAACTATAAACTGCCGATCTTATTTGCCAAACTGAGTTAGAACTTAGATAGTCCACACCAAATTTGTCTGCTGTAAGTAGCGCCCAAGTCCTTTATTTGGCTTTTCCTAGTACAGCATTTTTATTTATTACCTTCAAGCATTTCTTCAGCTCATTTTGTCAGTCAAATCCTTTAGCTCTATTTAAGCATAAACTGAAACGAAGCATAGCAGCAGCCAAAATGGGCTTCCTTAAACGTATTCTAGTACATTACGATGATATATGGACATATTCGCAATTTTATTATTTAAATAAAACAAATTTAAACTTAAAGTATGACTTTAACAAAGAACATCATTTAACAGATTCCAGCGTAACAACATCGCCCACGCGTTTATCGTGCTCTTTTAAAAGCGCAGGTGAAACTCCTTCCGATTCGGATTGCTTTTTAATAGCCTCTCGTATGTTATCATCGCGCTCCAGACGCCATTTGTATTGCCAGTAACGCACTTCCTCCATGGAAGTACCAGAAGCTTTCATGAGCAAAAGTGAAGCTCCACCAGCTACTGCACCCAGGAAACCACCAATAATGCCACCAGCAGCCATGCCACGCAGGCCTAGACTCATTTTGTAAGCTGCCCCGGTTATAGAGCCAGCTGCCAGATACTCATATATGGAAGATTTATCGCGGTATACCGAGACGCACGTAATGATTCCACTGTGGAGTGGAACAAATTTAAGTGACTTTGTTTGACTTGACGTAATGAAACTTACAAGTAGGAAGTGGTGAAAAGACCCACGCGCCAGCCCCATTTGAAGCCACCTTTGGCAAAGTTGACTGTGAACTGATCCTGCAGCTTTTTCTGTAAGTCGAAGAAGTTGGAAGTTAAGATGGTTACTTGTTTTAAAACAAACATTGCCTTTATCAGAAATGTGACCGATATCTAATTTTAGTTGGATTGGCAAACAATAAAAAGATATTTCTGACACAGCACGGATTAAGAAGCAAGCATTGCCCTGGCAATATCTTTATTCAAACCTTTGCATCGAAGTGTGATTTAAAAGCCGTAGCCTGATTGTTCTCCATAAAGTTCATGTAGCCCACACGCGATTGTGTAACACCTCCATAGATAGCGCCTACAAGAAAACCCAGAAAGCCCGCCTGGTAAATGGAATTCAGCTCTGAACTTATGCTACCAAATTCACTATAAAAAGAACACTCTTTTTTAGTTAAACAAAGTTTCCAGATATTATTTACTTACTCTATGGTGAACATATGCTTGAGTCTCTCCGGGCCGGTCTCCTTTGTATGCGTGCTTTGCAGATAGGATTTGTAGGTCTTGGTTTCCTTGTCGATGACATCGTTGGCGGTATCTTCATCTACAGTTTTTAATAGATTGGCGGCTATAAGAAAGCGTCCGCCGTTTTTTAGGAAACTCATGCGAAATGTCTTAGCAAAATAAATATGCAAGAGCAAAACATGCAATGAATGGTTAAGTGTTGTAAAGCGCATAAAACGCACTTGCACAAGCAGATGATGATGCTATGTTTACACTAGCGAAAATGTTTAAGATGAAATTTTAATTTGACTTGGATTTGCCAAGAAAAATGTCGCAGAAAAATGTTTATTTATTAGGGCTGATCGCCAAAATGGAGATTTGAAAAATCTTTGAATATGCTGCATTTATATTTTGTATTTTCTTGTGTACATCATACACTTATGTATACATGAATAATAATTGTGGATGGTGCAGTAAGTTGAATAGATCTCGATAGATTATTTTACAAGGAGCTAATTATTAATTCAAATAGTATTCGGCGCAAATAATATGTTATTATAGCTGATTGAAAACTTCAGAGAAAAAATATATATTTTATTTAAGAAAAGAATAAGGGTATTACCAACAATTTTTTTATTCTAGTAGTGAAGCGACTATTTTTATAAAATAAGCAGCTGAGTCAGATAAATACCAGTTGAACATCATACCCAATAATTCTAGTTCCTCTACTATGACAAAATCATACTTTACATAATACATATGTAGCTAGTATGCAGTTTCACTTTCGGTGTGGTTGTCAACCAGTTCAGAAGTGCGTTGGTCTTTAAAAAGCGCATTTATATTTACTTAAGTTTAATTAAAAAATTACTAAATAACAAAACCCCTTAAAATAAAATAAATATTCTAATTTAATTTCTCTTTTTAAGACAACTTTTAATTTATTGCCGGCTAAAATCATTTCTATTAACTTTTTGCAACACACCTTATGTTTTGGGCGACGGCCTTTTGCAACACTGACAGCCGCTCAGCAGCGTTTGTACTAGAACGCCGCTTGTTGGCGATTTTGCAGAAAGTATTGTTGTGAAATTTTTCTTATTATTAATAGTTTAAAAACCCCTGAATATATTAATTTATTTGTAAAAACGTTAAGTGCTTTTGTTATAACAAAAAGCAGCTAAAATAATGTACAATGATAATGACGAAGGTATGAAAATAAGTTTTACAAAAAATAAGTGCGACGCACGCTGTGTGAAAATTAATATGGCGGCTGAAGCGCTAGCGCTTCTAATGCAAATAAAACTTATTAATTATGATAATACTCATTTTTAGATGTGTACGAGGAGGAGAATGCGGGTGAAATCTCTCACGAGCTGTGGCAGGAGGCCTGTTGGATTGTCATCAACGCCTATTTTGATGAAAAAGGCTTGGTGCGTCAGCAGCTGGACAGTTTTGACGAGTTCATACAAATGTCCGTGCAGCGCATTGTGGAGGATTCGCCAGCAATAGAGCTGCAGGCGGAGGCACAACATACCTCGGGTGAGGTGGAAACTCCACCACGTTTTTCGCTCAAATTCGAACAGATTTATTTATCCAAACCCACACATTGGGAGAAGGATGGTTCACCTAGTCCTATGATGCCCAATGAGGCTCGTTTGCGTAATTTGACCTACTCCGCACCGCTTTATGTGGACATAACCAAAACCAAGAATGTGGAGGGCATGGATCCCGTGGAAACGCAACATCAGAAAACGTTTATAGGCAAAATTCCTATTATGTTGCGTTCCACTTATTGTCTGCTCTCGCAGCTAACAGATCGTGATTTGACGGAGTTGAACGAGTGCCCTTTGGATCCGGGTGGCTATTTTATTATTAATGGCTCAGAAAAAGTGCTCATTGCGCAAGAGAAAATGGCCACAAATACTGTATACGTGTTTAGCATGAAGGATGGCAAATATGCCTTTAAGACAGAAATACGTTCCTGCTTGGAACACAGCTCCCGCCCTACCTCAACGCTCTGGGTCAACATGATGGCGCGTGGTTCACAGAACATCAAAAAGTCTGCTATTGGACAGCGCATCATAGCAATCTTGCCCTACATCAAACAGGAAATACCCATCATGATTGTTTTTCGCGCGCTTGGTTTTGTGGCGGATCGCGATATTCTGGAGCATATTATTTACGATTTCGATGATCCCGAAATGATGGAAATGGTCAAACCTTCATTGGATGAAGCTTTTGTTGTGCAGGAACAAAATGTTGCTTTAAACTTCATAGGCGCTCGTGGCGCCAGGCCTGGTGTAACCAAGGATAAGCGTATTAAGTACGCAAAGGAAATTTTGCAAAAGGAAATGCTGCCTCATGTGGGCGTTTCGGATTTCTGTGAGACCAAAAAAGCTTATTTTCTGGGCTATATGGTACACAGATTGCTGTTGGCCTCGCTGGGTCGTCGTGAACTGGACGATCGTGATCACTATGGCAACAAGCGTCTGGATTTGGCTGGTCCCTTGCTGGCTTTTCTCTTCCGTGGTCTTTTCAAGAATCTTATGAAGGAAGTGCGCATGTACACACAAAAGTTTATTGATCGCGGCAAGGACTTTAATCTGGAGCTGGCCATTAAGACGAATATTATTACAGACGGTCTGCGTTACTCCTTGGCCACTGGCAATTGGGGTGATCAGAAAAAGGCACATCAAGCGCGTGCTGGCGTATCGCAGGTGTTGAATCGTCTTACATTTGCCTCCACTTTATCCCATTTGCGTCGCGTTAACTCGCCCATTGGTCGCGATGGCAAGCTGGCCAAACCTCGTCAATTGCACAACACTTTGTGGGGCATGTTGTGTCCCGCCGAGACTCCTGAGGGCGCTGCTGTGGGTCTGGTCAAAAATCTGGCTTTGATGGCTTATATATCTGTAGGCTCACAGCCCTCACCCATTTTGGAGTTCTTGGAGGAGTGGTCTATGGAAAATCTGGAGGAAATTGCGCCCTCAGCTATTGCTGATGCCACAAAAATCTTTGTCAATGGCTGCTGGGTGGGCATACATCGTGATCCTGAGCAATTGATGGCCACTCTGCGTAAACTGCGTCGTCAGATGGATATTATTGTTTCGGAAGTATCTATGATTCGAGATATTCGTGATCGTGAGATTCGTATTTACACAGATGCAGGTCGTATCTGCAGGCCTTTGCTGATTGTGGACAATGGTTCGCTGCTGCTTAAAAAGACCCACGTGGAAATGTTAAAGGAGCGAGATTATAACAATTACAGCTGGCAAGTGTTAGTAGCCTCAGGCGTAGTGGAGTATATTGACACACTGGAAGAGGAAACGGTCATGATTGCCATGTCACCTTATGATTTAAAACAAGACAAGGATTATGCTTATTGTACTACTTATACACATTGTGAGATTCATCCGGCTATGATATTGGGCGTTTGCGCATCTATTATTCCCTTCCCTGATCACAATCAGAGTCCCCGTAACACCTATCAAAGTGCTATGGGTAAGTAGATGATGAACTTACCAACTCAACTAAACGATTCTAATATTGCTTCATTTCCACAGGTAAACAAGCTATGGGCGTGTATATAACGAACTTCCACGTGCGTATGGACACTCTTGCTCATGTTTTGTACTATCCCATGAAACCGCTGGTAACCACACGCTCTATGGAGTATCTGCGTTTCAGAGAATTACCCGCTGGCATTAACTCTATTGTTGCCATTCTCTGCTATACTGGCTACAATCAGGAGGATTCTGTTATCTTAAACGCTTCTGCAGTGGAGCGTGGTTTCTTCCGCTCCGTGTTCTACCGTTCCTACAAAGATGCGGAGAACAAACGCGTTGGCGATCAGGAAGAGAACTTTGAGAAACCACATCGCGGCACTTGCCAAGGCATGCGTAATGCTCATTATGACAAACTGGATGACGATGGCATTATTGCGCCTGGAATTCGTGTGTCTGGTGATGATGTGGTTATTGGCAAGACAATTACGCTGCCCGAGAACGATGATGAACTGGACAGCAATACAAAACGCTTTGCCAAGCGTGATGCCAGCACATTTTTGCGTAACTCTGAGACTGGTATTGTGGATCAAGTCATGTTGACGCTCAACAGCGAGGGCTACAAGTTTTGCAAGATTCGCGTGCGTTCCGTGCGCATACCACAAATTGGCGATAAGTTTGCCTCTCGGCATGGACAGAAGGGCACGTGTGGTATACAGTATCGGCAGGAGGATATGGCGTTTACATGTGAAGGTTTGGCACCAGATATTATTATTAATCCTCACGCCATTCCATCTCGTATGACAATCGGTCATTTAATCGAGTGCTTGCAAGGCAAGCTGGGCTCCAATAAGGGTGAAATCGGCGATGCTACACCCTTCAACGATGCTGTAAACGTGCAAAAGATTTCCACTTTTCTGCAGGAGTATGGCTATCATTTGCGTGGCAATGAAGTTATGTATAATGGACACACTGGACGCAAAATCAATGCTCAGGTGGGTGCGGTTAAATTACAGCGAGTACTTACTGATTAATGGAATTTATTCCCATTTTAAAGGTTTTCTTGGGTCCTACCTATTATCAGCGTCTTAAGCACATGGTGGACGACAAGATTCACTCCCGAGCTCGTGGTCCTGTACAGATTTTGGTGCGTCAGCCTATGGAGGGCAGAGCTCGCGATGGTGGTTTACGTTTCGGTGAGATGGAGCGTGATTGCCAGATCTCTCACGGCGCTGCGCAATTTTTACGCGAACGTCTATTCGAAGTATCCGATCCTTATCGCGTGCATATATGTAACTTCTGCGGCTTAATTGCCATTGCCAATCTGCGCAATAATACGTTCGAGTGCAAGGGCTGCAAGAACAAGACGCAAATCTCGCAAGTACGTCTGCCCTATGCGGCCAAATTGCTCTTCCAGGAGCTGATGTCCATGAATATTGCACCACGTCTGATGGTCTCTTAAGAAACGTTTTTTGTTTTAAGTGAGCTGTTTGAGCTCTTTTTAGACTTAAGTTAAATATATTTGTGACAACATGATATGCACATCAAAGCTAATGGTTTTTGAATTTCTGGAGCGGATCTGTTGTGCTCTTGTGGAGCACTTGCGTGTGTGGCATACGAATACCTGATTATAGTCTGTAAATATTTCTAAGCTGGGGTTTAGTTTTCACTATTGTAATTTTGGTAACAGGTGAATAATGTTAATGAGATGGCATTTCACTTTATGCTTTGGGCTGGAATATTGTACTTTTTTATGGAATGTTGTACATAAGAATTACAGAGCTTGTAAAGAATTCAAAATAGTATACGCACCTGGTCGAATTAATAATCGTGGCGAATTTACAAAAATTCTTGGGTTGATCTATATTAGCACTGTTATAAACTCGGGTACCATTAGCAGCTTCTTGAACCCAGGGGTATACAAACTTTTGATTGCGATGCTCGGAGTAGGCCAAAAGAGAGGTTAAAAAGACCTATTATGGAAATGGCTAGGATAAGGTAGACATAACGATGATGAAGATTTAAAGATGCTCAGTCATGTAGATGTAGTTTTTCGTCTAATCTTTCATATTATCAAATGTCGCTATAAATAATAATAAATATAGAAATAGCTGTAAGTTTTAGGTTAGACCAGGGATCTTTTGTCAATGCTCCAAAAGTCCCCATTGGCCACTTCTCAATTCAATTAGTCTTAAAGTCAAACAACAACGTTTGGTAAATTACGAATTATACGTTCAATTCATTCAAAGTTATGCTATAGGGAGAACATTCCGATCTTAAGATGCATTTTAATTGTTGACCATTTTGTCGTTCACGGCATCTCTCTAAGATATCGGTAACTCAAATTGAAATGATTATATCGATTAGAGCAATTTTTTTAATGAACTCCTACAGGCTTTAACATTTGCCTGGTATTTTTAGATTGTGCGAATAAATCGTAGAAGAGCCGTAGCAAAGTGTATGTCACTCGTCTTCGCAATCTCTGCAATTTCCCTCTTACTTAAACTCGAGGCGAAGGTCGTGACGAGGAAGATCAACAATTTACTGTCTAATACTTTTCAGAAAGCTTACTAGATCTGGAAGTTCCGCTGACACTAATTTGTGGATGCATTTGGATGCGATTTTGAAGTAATAATAAGTGAGTGAATATTTTTGAGTTGATTCAGTTTGACTATTTTTGGGACAGACTCTCTACGTACAGAGTTCCAAGAAAACCAAAAATAAGTTAAGCTGAAAAATGTTTTATTTGCTTTCTAAAACATTTCTAACGCAGTAATTTTTTTTGCACATTTCAATGAAATCTTAAAAACCGGCAGGGTCACCCATGCCGGTAAGGTCGAGGGGGATCATCGAAGTTCAGGGCAGTCCAACCTGCCGGATAGGTATAAAACGGACTTGCCGTTTTGGTTCAAAATCGAGACTTTTCTTTTCTGAATGGAGGTCGAGAAAGACCTGACACACTTACGGTGCAGGGAGTCGGAAACCCAGTACCGGCGGAGGGTTAGGGTGAGAATGCAGGCCCCACGGCATCGACATCCAGCGACTGCAGTAATACCAATGTGTGGGTGAACCTTCGCTTGGCCCTTCTCTTCGGTACAGCGCCAAGCGAATGTTTACTCCAACGACGGGGTGGAGTGGACTCCATGTCTAGAAAGGGAGCGTAAATGGTGAGTTTCATTTCGCCGACGTAGGACTTCTGAGAAGGAGCTCCTTTCCAGCATCGATGCAAGCCAAAGGTCCCTAGTGGAAGGTCCCTAAGATGAAGAATCTGTAAGGGACCGCCCTTGACGTCGACCACATTCTCTCGTATCGGATGGCAAAAAGGGTGGTATCTCCAAGACCGTCGATGAAGGCCGGGAAGTTATGTTATTTGCTGTCTACATAGCTTGCTGGCGTAATTTTCTTTCGAGCTGGACGTCTGGTTGGCTCCACCAGGTCGGGTTTGCCCCAGTCTACCATTTTTCATCATATTGCAAATAAAAAAAATGGCGGACGTAAAGTCGGGCGCGGACGACTTTAGGATACCCTGTACCACTAGCTTGTAATAAAGTCCGATTTCTTCACAAAAAACCAAATACAGAAGAATTTTTAAGCAAACATTTTTTTTTTGACCGATCGTTCCTATGGGAGCTATATGATATAGTCAGCCGATTTCAATAAAATTTGACACAGTGCTTAAATACCTTAAAACAGATATGAATGCCAAATTTATTTCAAATATCTTTACAAACAAACAAAACACATCGAATTTTGTATAAAAAACGTGTTTTTGGACCGATTGGTCCTATGGGAGCTATATGATCTAGTCAAACGATTTGGATTAAATTTGGTACAGTGCTTAGGAACTATAAAACACTCACGAATGTCAAATTTGGTCCCAATATCTTAACAAACAAACGAAACACAGCAAATTTTGTTAACAAATCGATTTTTTGGAAGATCGGACCTATGGGAGCTATATGATATAGTCAACCGATTTTGTTCAAATTTGACACATTGCTTAAATGGTCTAAAAAATTTCCAAACGCCAAATCTGGTTAGGATATCTTTATTAAACAACGAAATATAGCGAATTTTTCTTTAAAAAAGTTATTTTGGCCGATCGGTCCTATGGGAGCTATATAATATAGTCAACCGATTTCGATCAAATTTGGTACAGTGATTGGGAACTATAAAAAACTTTCGAATACCAAATTTCGTTACGATATCTTCATAAACAAATAAATTATTCATCTAAAGCGCTTTTTTTTGTCGAGGTCGTCTCAAACACCCCCATGGGAGCTATATAATTTATCCCCGATATCAAAAAAATAAAATAAACTTGCCTCCTATGGAATAATATGGGATCTAATGTGAAAGTTTGGTAACTCTAGCTCTTACCATCTCTGAGATCTAGGCGTTCACACGGACGGACAGACGGACAGACGGACAGACGGACATGGGTATATCGACTTCTCTATTCACCCTGATCATATATTAGGTAACTTTGGGGTGTCTCCGACGTCTCCTTCTATATGTTACATACATTTTCGGCTTGCACAAACTTAATATACCCTTGGACCATACGGTACAGGGTATAAAAAGTATACAAAATTAAACAATCCATACACACATTATATAGTTCTATGCTTGAGGTAGGTCGGGTTTACCCACACTGTCATTTTTGCCACACTTTACCTTATATTGTATAAATATTTTAAAGGGTATACCAAAGTCGCTAACGACAACGACCTCAACGTTGATAATTATTTTTTTTGTGCTTCCACTGAGAGTAAAAAAAATTTGTCAACTCGTAGTAGGCTTTTCTTTCGGATTTCTTGGCGTCATCCATTGCGCAATGTTTGTGGGTTTGCTGCCACTGTCCGTTGTCTTTGCGTCTAGCCGTCGTCGTCTTGAATGACCAAAAGACAAAAGGGATTAATGCTTTGTTGTGGCAGAGGCTCTCAAAGAGTTGCCACCAACTGTCTGACGGTTATTAATGGGCCACTTGACGTGGTCTCCCGGATTGGCGTGTGTATGAATAATGATATTTGATTGGTAAATTGGCGCATTGGATTGAGAGATGATGCGAGATGACGACAGGTTAAAAAGCTATTAAAATTAACCACAAAAAAAATAATAAACAATAATTCCTGTTTTGCACTTGTAAAATTCGTTCGTTATCTTTATTTATGCTTTGCTTAAAATTAAAATTAACTTTAACAAATTTCTTTATACAAACAACTTAAGGCATTAAGCAAAATGCATAAAAATTCGTTAAGTACTAAATAAGTCGTTCACTTCTCGGCCGCCTTACTGAAGACGCTAATGGCATAGAATTCGGGCAGTCGATAAACCTTCAAGCGTTCCGAACTAAATTGTCCATTAGTCAGCGCCTTGACATAGAATATTTCCTTACTACGCGCGGATTTCTCCTCCTCTAGCAATTGGTGCCTGGGACGGTAGCCTCCCTTGCGTGGCAGCAACTTGATAAAGATGATATCCCGGTCGCCTCTATCGAAATTACGCGCCTGATAGAGCTGCTCAGCTGGCTGGGGATAGATGAGTAATGGTTGGATGGGCAGCACTTCACTGGGTGATGTCAGTTTGCTATTCTCAAGACCTCGATAAGACGTATCATAGTACGGAGCAGCTTCTGCGGTGTGGAATGTGGCGCTGAGCAGGGAGAGCAGCAACAGAAAAAATGTGGAAAAGTGTTTGTATTTGAGCTGTAGATGAAAAGTTTAGTAAATTTTGTGAATATGAGGATTTAAAAAAACTTCAGGGTAATATATTGTAATAGGTTAGGATAGGTTACACCGGTGGGGAGTTACACATAGACAGCATAGTCCTTAGTGAAACCGGATATATTGTGATACATTTAATGAATTTAGTTCATTAGTACATCATTTAACAGATTTCTAGGAAAGGGTGGATTTAGTGTGGCAGTTCTAGGGTTCCTTAGATTTAGGAAGTAATGTCAAGGAAATTAGGACTCCTGCTCTTAATTATAAGATAAGTATTAATTTCCGAATTAATTTAAGCTGTTTTTCTGATTTTGCAACATATGAGAGTTTTATAGTTAAGTAAACTGGAATTCTGGGATTACATTGCGCAAATATTGGTTTTTACATAAGTTTGATAAGCTTTCAAACGATAGAATCCATAATTCATTAGATGTATACAAATTAAATTGACTCAAATATCATATATCGAGTATTATTTTTAACCGATCTAAGCATCCTAATAATTTTCGTTCCAATTCGTAAAAATCTTTGAATATTCGTATTTTAAATATATTTTTTTCTACCGATTTCAATTCCAATTCGTAAAAATCTTTGGATATCCGTATTTAGATAATTTTTTAACCGACTTTGGATTTCATGAGAATTAAGAAAAGCAGTTCGCTAAAACCCGATTTTAGGTCCCAGAACAATTAACTTTTAGTTCCAATTAACTAAAATCTTTGGGTCTCATAACAAGAAGTGATGATTTGCATAACTCTTCGTTCCAATACGCAAAAATCTTTTTAATATCTGTACCATATTTTAAGCATTTTTAAACCGATTTTAGGTCTCATAACGATTAACTTTCCGTGGCAATTCACAATAATCAGTGGATTTCCGTATTTCGAATAGAAAAAAAATAAAAAAAAGTGAAGGTTTGTACTATTGATCGATCCAATTCGCAAAAATCTTTATATATTCGTATTTTGATTATTTTTTAAAGTAGAATTTGGGTCTCGTTACAATTAAAACGAAGTGAAGGCTTGCATCACTCTTCGTTCCAATTTGCAAAAATATTTTAAACCGATTTTAGCACACATAACGATTAACTTTTCGTTCCAATTCACACAAATTTTTGAATTTCAGTATTTCCAATAAATTTTTTTTTTTACTTTAATTTCATTTTTACAAAATTCTTTGGTTATTTCGATTAATTTTTAAAATAGAATTCTCGTAACAATTAAGAAGAAGAGAAGAATTGTAAACTCTTCGTTCCAAGTTGCAACAATCTTCGAATATCCGTACCATATTTTGAATATTTTTTCAAATCGATTTTGGGTCCACTTAACTCTTTTTCCTATTCAAACAAATTTTTGGATATCTGGATTCCGAATATTTTTTACCGACATTGGTTCTCATATCGATTAAGAAGAAGTGAAAGTTTTATTAACTCTTTGTTCCAATTCGCAAAAATCTGGGGATATTCGTGTTTCGAATATTTTTTAACCGATTGCTTGTTCCATAAGATTCATAAAATTCGGTAGTCGAAATAAGGGAACGTCCCAATTTTTTAAACTTTTAAGCACCATCCCCCTTGGTCCGTATTTTATGATAAGAACCACTTATTTATTTTTGAGGTAATTAATTAAGAATGATTTTTTAAAATTTTTTATTAAATATTTTCCTAGAGGATATTGCTTCTGTGAGCCAGAATGGCATTTTGAGGATTCAACTTTCTCCCTAAACGGGAGGAAGTATGGACTGAATGGGGCGTTCCCTAATAGTCGTTCCAACTCCAAAATAAATATCGAATCTGAGAGCAGCACTAATATCAGGATCCTTATATGAGTAAGAACTTGTTGCCTAAGTTTAAAAATTTTTTTTTTTAAATTTAGCTGCAACCCGTGAACATAAATTTTTTGAATTTTTATTTTGTTCTGTCCATAGAACTGCATAATTATTTTTTAAAAGTGGCGAGGGGCATTTTCCAGTACCTTATTCAGCTAGGCCCTTTAAAGTTAAAATTTTTTTTTCGTACTGCATAATTTCAGATATGGCATTAAAATATTTTTTATAAATTTTTCTAAAAGTTCTCCTTTTCAATGTAATCTTCAATAAATATTAAGGATTTTCGTTGTAAAATCAAAAATTTTTGAGTATAATCGTTGGATAGAAATAACTTATATTTTGAGTTATGTTCTTTAATTGATCATCCAAGTTTAAGCAAGTTCAAGTCTTTGGTAAATAGCAAAATTCCGGATTTCGATAGAAGATTCTTTACTTCTTGAATATAGTCATAATACAACTACTGTTTGATTACTCTATTATTAAACTACTAAATTATTAAATCGCCCAATTAAAATCGAAATCCGGAACAATCCCATTTATGCACAATTTAGTTTCACAACATTATTTCAATTAACATGAGAACTAACAACTTTATTCATTCATTCGTTCCAGTGCCAAATTAATTTCAAATCTGGTTTTATACATTAAAAATCAATTAATTAAAAATTATTTAAAACACTTTTAACAAGCAATTTATTGATTTCAATTGGAATTAATTGGTTGAACGCAAACAATCAAGATCATAGTGAAAATCTCATTATATAACTTTAACATGCTTTGCATACAAATCCAATCAATTATTTAGCACTTTTTATAAATAGCCAGAACCAAGAACAAATAGAATCCAAAATCTTTTTTTCGGTTACCAACCAATTTCACATTAAGCTGCGACATTTTCGATTCTTAATTTACTTTTCGTACTTGGCACAAAATCACTTTTAATGACAATTGAATTTTATAAATCTTCTTATTGTTGTGTTTGGGGCCACAAATTAAGCGGCTTTGTTTTTATTTTTTTATTTATTTTATTTTTATATATATTTTTGTAAAATATTATTTTTTAGCCAGCCCAGCGAAGCTACTACCACGATCGCGTCTCCAACAGTGTTCCGTACAAATGGCAAATCGAGACTGGCGCGCGACAAGGCCAAGTCAACTTCATTTACCGGAGTTTAAGCCGGCTGGCTGCTGGGGCGGTTCGGGCCTAAAGTCGCAGTCGCGGTCAGACTTTGACGGAGACGTCAACAAACAAAGGCGATCAAACGGTACACAGTGAAAAATTTTCGATCGAAATGTGTGGAGTTTTTGTTTGTTTAATTTTCTACTCATAAAATTTAAAAAAAAGTATTGAAAATTTATATTTATATAACAATTTTATTCGGCTGCGTTTCTGCTCCCTATTTCACATATTTGCTATCTACATACTCGAATTTCCTTTAATTTTTATTAGTACAGCTGTAAGGTTTCGAGCGAAATGAAAAGGGAAATTTTGTATGATCTCGAGCTTATAAAAATTCAGTTTTAGAAATATTTTTTGAAAAACCTTATATCATAAAAGTAAACAGTAAAGCTATTCTTTTCTTTTGATTTTGATGATCTTTCTCTATTGACCTATTTAAAAAAAATAATTCTCGGAATGAATTATATATTTTTTTTTAATTTATATTTTTATTCGGCGCTTCCAAAAAAGAAAAATTTTATTCGGACTCGTTTTTGCGAGCTCCCAAATTTCACATAAAGCCATCTACTCCTATTTCCCTTAATTTTTATTCGTACAGCTTAGCTTTCGAGTGAAATGAAAAGGGACATTTTTTTATGACCTCGAGCTTATATATACTTTATATGTGATATTGAATAAAATTTATGATCTTAAAAGTAAACAAAATTTATTAAGATTGAGACTTTACTTTTTTCTAAAGGTAACGATCTAAGTTTTCGAGAGAAATTAAAAGGGAAATTGATATTTGTATTTGAGGTCATACATATAAAATTCAGTTTTACAAATCATCATCTCATATTCCCCATAGTTAGTATTAGTACCTTTCTAAGTTTTCGAGGGAAATTAAAAGGGACATTTTTTTATGTAAGACATTAAGCATATACAAATTTGGCTTAATAAATATTTTTATACCCTGTACCTTATGGTACCAAGGGTATATTAAGTTTGTGCAAGCCGAAAATGTATGTAACATATAGAAGGAGACGTCGGAGACACCCAAAGTTACCTAAAATATGATCAGGGTGAATAGAGAAGTCGATATACCCATGTCCGTCTGTCCGTCTGTCCGTCCGTCCGTGTGAACGCCTAGATCTCAGAGATGGTAAGATCTAGAATTACCAAACTTTCACATTAGATCCCATATTATTCCATAGGAGGCAAGTTTATTTCATTTTTTTGATATCGGGTATAAATTATATAGCTCCCATGAGGGTGTTTGAGACGACCTCGACAAAAAAAAGCGTTTTAGATGAATAATTCGTTTGTTTATGAAGATATCGTATTTTTGGTATTCGAAAGTTTTTTATAGTTCCCAATCACTGTACCAAATTTGATCAAAATCGGTTGACTATATCATATAGCTCCCATAGGACCGATCGGCCAAAATAACTTTTTTAAAGAAAAATTCGCTATATTTCGTTTTTTAATAAAGATATCGTAACCAGATTTGGCGTTTGGAAATTTTTTAGACCACTTAAGCAATGTGCCAAATTTGAACAAAATCGGTTGACTATATCATATAGCTCCCATAGGTCCGATCTTCCAAAAAATCGATTTTTTAACAAAATTTGTTGTGTTTCGTTTGTTTGTTAAGATATTGGGACTAAATTTGACATTCGTGAGTATTTTATAGTTCCTAAGCACTGTACCAAATTTAATCCAAATCGTTTGACTAGATCATATAGCTCCCATAGGACCAATCGGTCCAAAAACACGTTTTTTATTCAAAATTCGATGTGTTTTGTTTGTTTGTAAAGATATTTGAAATAAATTTGGCATTCAGATCTTTTTTAAGGTATTTAAGCACTGTGTCACATTTTATTGAAATCGGTTGACTATATCATATAGCTCCCATAGGAACGATCGGTCAAAAAAAAAATTTTTGCTTAAAAATTCTTCTGTTTTTGGTTTTTTGTGAAGAAATCGGACTTTATTACAAGCTAGTGGTACAGGGTATCCTAAAGTCGTCCGCGCCCGACTTTACGTCCGCCATTTTTTTAAATAACTTATTCATATATGGCTCGATTGATTTTACAAAATTTTAGATTTTAAAAATAAACTAAAGGGAAATATTTAGACTTTTAAATGAAAATTAAATATTAATGGAAAGGTTCAGAGCTGCGGCAACCATATAAGCTGTTTGTATTCATTGGAAAGAAAGGAAACATTTTTACAAAAAAGTTAATTTCTCGAGAACTCAAAATCGAATCCGGATAAAATTGTTCGGTTTGGTTTTTTCGTTTCGGACAGATCACTGCGCAAATATTTTTTGTTGGTTCACTATTGTATCTTCTTTCAAAATAATTTAAAAAAAAATTGCATACCAGATCATATTCTGCGTCGGTTTATTAATATACTTAAATTTATATCAAAGTCGATTGACTATATCATAAGGAATGAAAATATCGTAAACAAAATTTGTCAATCGACAACAATTGGAGCAATTTCATTAATATTTTTGGGCCTAAGTGTACAAAAAACATTGATCCAATGATTCTTAGATAATATCCAAATTGTTTCGTTTTATAGGATATTTTGTGGTTTTCCATAGCCCTAGATGGCCCACTCTGAATTTATTTAAGCATTCAAAAAATAGTCGCCACATGAACTTCGATGTATCGAAATATCGAAGTTGAAAAATATCGAAACTTCAATGTATCGAAGTTTAAAATACCGAAAAAACCGATGTTGACCAACATCGATGTTTTTCCAGCACTACACAATAAACCCATCTAAGCCTAGGCGTTCCTCTTGCGCGGTTCTGATAACATCTAGCGAATAGTATATTTGGTACTGCATGACCTTTATCCGCTCTTATGATGCGATCCGCATGTTTTAACCATACTATTTGCAATCAATATCGGATTCTTTATAAGTTAACTTGATATTGTAACAATTTCGCTAAGTCTCCATATATAATATTTTCCATGATAGATATATATCAATTCCGATTTACACTCATTACAGAATTAGGTTTGCTATGCTTAACATAAAAGATTACAAGCCCTGAGAGCGAAGAGCCAAAAGCGAGGCTCAAGTTCTTGAAGGAGTCGAGGAAAAAAGTGTCCCTTTATTTGCCCAATTTTGTTGAAAAATACACGAATAAAATCAACTCAACAAACAAACCAACAGATGACCCACCCTATACCAACTCCATAGAGAAAGCAAGGAAAGTATAAATAAATATAAACAATATTTTCTTTTTTCTAAAGATTGTGGGATTATGGGAGACGGCTGATCAATTTTCAATTCACCTCATATGAGTCCCATGACTTAGAGACATCGAGGGCAACTGTATTGCCGATGAATTGGCTAGACAAGGTACTACCAGCATTCTCCTTCAAAACAAGGAGGGCCTGGGTATACCTATGGCCAGGTGCAAACTGAGAATACGAAATTGTTCGCTCTCTGTGCAAACCAAACGTGGAATCGGACATCGAACACGTGTAGGATCCCACGACGAACCTGGCCGATATACTTCAGTAAAATAACTAAGGATCTTTGCTGCCTGAACAGATCCCAATGTCTAACTGTTATCCGTGCTATTATAGAACATTGGCTGGTGGGAAATCACGCATCCAGGTTGAATGCTCCCCACCAAGATTTTTGTAGAAGCTGTGGCAATGAGGAGAATCTGTAGACAGTGGAACACTTTTTCTGTCATTGCCCAGGACTGGGCAGTAAAAGTTTCCGGTTCCTAAACTCATATTTTCTTCATGAATTATCTCAGCTCTCCGAACAGAGTCCAAAATGACTTTTAAGGGTTATTCACACTGCTTGATGGCTTTCTTATCTCATATAGGGAACCTCTAAAGGGGGGAAGAGCGGTGAAATGGACCACTATAGCGGTATCACAACGGGTACAACTTGGCCTAAGTGAGTTGGGACGTCAGTCCCAACTGCCGCCCTATCGTAATCTAACCTTATGGGTTTTTTTTGTCAGAGATCCAACTTGGTAAAAAAAAAACTGAATAAGACATATCCAATTAAGAAAAATTGCGATTTTCAATTAACACGCACAATCGATTATCACAATCTACTTGACTGTTTCTTTCAGTGTAGCAGCCGCCCAAATCTAATGAGTTTTACAATTGACCAACGCGTTAAGAGTGAAAAAATTATTATTATTATTATTATTTTTTACCATGTTATTGCTATTAATTTATTACTAGGTCGTTGCTGATGAGCAGCTGCCAAAGCGTCAAGAGGTTCAATGCCATCTTAACCCAATGCAGTAGCCGATTATTACTAGATACTACATCTCTTTGACTGCTCCCCCCGCCGAAAGACTTTACAGCTTCTATTGATAATTTATCAATCAAAGTCTACGGCTTCATTATAGAATCCATTGAGCTTGCCGGGATTAGGAGCTACTTAAGCAAATAGCTGCTTAAATTTTTGTTAGTTTTAAGTAGTTTTTGTTGGTTTTGTATGCGCAGTGTGATGTCAATTTTATTATTATAATTACTATTGTTGTTGTTGTAGTTACTTTGTTGTTAAACCACAAAAAACAATAATAAAAAAAAGCTTAATTGGCAAATATTTGCTATGCGTTAATGTTTAGTACTAAAGTATTATGTGCACATAAATTCCTATTCGGTACGAGATTCTACACATAATATTATATTATTTACTACGTCTGTAGGGGGTCTTTGACCAAGTCTATTCGTAAATTATGATAACATTTTAACGCTTTTTTTATTCCATTACTAAACTCAAGAGTCGCTACTGTGTTGATAGAGTGTGGATGGAATTGTGGAATTGTCGAATTGTTGTCTCTAACAAATGAGTTTTAATGTTCGGTAATGATCAGAGATTTTTATGAAGTGTTTGAATAGTTGAGGAATAGTTGAAATCTTCGACGCAGATAACTTGTTTCGAGTGTGGGTTGTACCTCAAAGTAATCAATTTCTTGTACTTTTTGTTGGCTTCACAGCCATTGTATACTTGATTTATAAGATATATTAAGCATACGCACCTTGGGCCCAAAAAAGCGAAAATACAGTTAAATAGGTTTCTTTTTTGTTCTTTTGACAAACTCTAATTACAACGTGCCAAATTACAGGTAAAAATTGTTTTTTTTTTATTTATTTTTTGGTAACGGCGCTGCGCATGCGCCGTACGTGCAAAAACGGTGAATTGGCTAACGGTAGCTGTTGTACAGCTGAAGAAAAAAACGGGAGAAAAAAAAAACACAAAAAGAAATTCTATTTGGACGAATTTTGTATACACTAATTTGCTGTAACATGATATTTGGGCAAAAAAAATCAAGTTCAACTTATTTTTTGTAGGTAAGCAGGTTAAGGCGGCAGTTGGAAATTGACGTCCCAAATTACTTAGGTCAAGAACATGCCCTTTATGATACCGATAATGGGAGAAAGTGAGAAGGATATAGAATAGACAGGATAAATTAAGGAAATGGGAAAAGTGGAAAGATCAGAACCATGGTTAGTTTTTTGTAAATATTCCAAGAATCAAAGATTTTATTTAATATCTACATTTATTGGATATTTCTATTCTTCTATATTCTATATTCTTTCTTTGAAGGCATATAAATTCTGTTCACACAAATATAAATTTTTTATGACATCAAGTCTTTTCCTTGAACATTTCTTCCAAATGTTTATTAAAGTCTTATTATTCCAAAAATTTCTAGTTTAATTTTTAATTTTTTTGTTTAAAGAATTTTATTCCTTATCTTTTTACCGATAATGATAGCTATGTATTGATATTGAAGGCAGCAGTGAAACAGTCGAGAATGTAGAGGGAGCTCGGGAGCTACATTTCTAAAGACAAAGTTACTTTAATTGACCATAATTGACAAAGCGCAAATAGCTATCCGCAAATTGTGCAAAGACAGGAATAGACGATGGTCCGTTTTCTGGCCAAACATCATTTCTAATGTGAATCTCCTTGTGATTACCAATAGTGAGCCAACAAACACCATTATCAAGGGACGGAAGTGGAAGTGGATAGGCCACACCCTAGTCAAAGGGGTCGACCACATAGCGAAAATGGCCTTCCAATGGTATCCGCAAGATAGCCGCTAACCCGGAAGACCTCGGCCTACAGGGATGAGGCCATCGTTGGACGTACTTTGTTTTTGCCCTTTGCTTTGACCATTATGCAGGATGCAACATGCTCACAGAGTGGGAAGGTCTACGGACACTGCACTGTATCACCAGAAAACCCTTATTGAGGAGTTCCTAACAGGCGGTGGCACTATGTGCTTTCCTAGATATACAGGGCGCTGATAATACGCCCCACGAGGCTGTGAAAGTATCATTAGCTTTACAGCTATCATCTAGATAATCCACAGCAACTATTGGGAGACAATCCACCACAGTAGTGACGACAAGAAGGTGCCCTCAGGCCGAGGTATTTTCACCGCTCTTATGGAGCCTACTAGTTAATGAGCTACTGGAGACACTAACGAGCAGAGGCATTCTATGTTAAGGCTATGCTGATAAGATCGTCATCACAGCAAGAGGCAAGTATGAGGAAATAGACATAGCGGATAGTGGACTTTGTCGCTTCTGTAGCATGGAGGAAGAAACTTCATCATAAATGTATAGCACTCGTCGATGAAAGAAACAAGCTACTAGGCATGTACCTTCTCCCGCCGAAGACCGATGTTACCGTAAGTCCAAATATAATATTGGAATAGATGCAGGCCATATGACTTTTGGGGGAGCTCTGAGACATGAAGGGGATACAAAAGATACACTAAACATAAATCCCTAACAAAACTTTCCAAATAGTGAGGGGTTCGTACTAGGTTTTGTCGAGCATCGAGATTCTGAAAGAATAGAGGAATGTGCTTTTACGATCTAGAGAGTCAGTCTAAATTGAGACGTGATGCGAAAATTTTTCTTTAATTGAATAAAACTTACAGGTGTTAATATTGTCCAGGTTATTTAGGAGCGACGTGACCCAGTACAAACCATCCATATACAATGAAAAGTTTTACTTGAGAATTATGCTTAGTTTAGGATCTTTAGGGTGGTCTTGGGTATTTCATTTGAGTATTATTCATCCTAAAATTAGATATAATTGTAAGAAGTCTGAAAAGTGGAGTAGTCTGAAACTTTTGCTACCTCAGATTCTACTTTCCGCTTCCCCTTAAGGTAATATGAAAATTACATGTTTATCGAGTTATTGAATATTAGGATTTTAATTTTTTGACTTATTTTTGATAGGGATCTTCTAAACGAATAAACATATTAATGCGAAATTCTCTACAAAATATGTATTGATATTTTTTTCATATAACCGAATGCAAGACGTACTTTTTTGCAAACAAACAAACAATCAAGTAACAAAATAGCATATACTAAATCGTTTAAATATTTAGAGCGCTATTACCAAACAAATACCTCACTAATTTTTGTATATGATTTCCTTCCATCAATGCTTCAAAATAAAAATGTTTTTTTTTGCAAACTTTATAACAAAATCAAAACACCCTTTGTGCAACATTTACAAAAAATAATATAATAATTCCCATAAAAACTCAAAAGCAAATAAACAGTACAAAAGTCAAGAGCCCTCTCCCCGAAAAAAAAACTACACGACAATAGTTGACCAAGGCCAAAAGCGAAATTTAATCGCTTTAAATGTGAAATTATTTTCATTAGGAACAATAACAAAACAACGCTAAAGTGAAGTAGCAAAAAGTGAGTGATAAAAAATAGAGAAATAAAATTAAAATAAATAAATGAATAAAACGAAGAGCAGAGTAAATAATCAAAACATCTAACGCTTCATTTCCAGACGATTTCAATTTCACTGAAGACGAAACCACAAAATCGTGATTAATTAATTGCAAAGTTTATTTTACAACTCACTTCACGTTTTACTTTCATTTCTTTCCGCTACCCCTTTTGGTGTTCTAGTTCTCTATAGTGGGTGCACTTGATATGATGACCCGCCAACCCACTTCCCCGCCCACGAAACAGTAGCAATACAAACTTTGAATATTTAATTCGATTTGTTTTTGTTTTGTTGTTATAAAAACAACAACAAAATCGAAAGAGATTTCGAGAGAGGGAGAGAGAGAGAAATAGTTTAGTTTTAATGAGGTCATTCATATGCTAGCCCGACGGAATCATGTGAAAGGTGAATATCATCAAAATCCAAATCGAAAAGTGAAAGCATTTTAGTTGAGGCGCCGCCAGCTTTAACTATTTAATGAAATTCTTAGAATCAATGATTATGCAAAATTAAATCATATTAATGAGATACGACGAGCCGTGCTACGTCACAAGACCTGACAGGTGTTGGTCAAATTGTGTTAAACGATTAATTAAAAGTTCATTAAGGCTTTGGGTGAAAGATGGATTAAGCTCTAATTCGATTTATTAAATTTGCAATTTAATTAAGTCTTTGTTTGGTTTTCTTTTGCCGTGCTGCGTTTTCTCAGGTTGCGCAATAACGGCAAGGTGACGTCATAATTATGAAGTTTATATGACAACGTAGGTAATTTTTTAATAAGATAGATGTAAAAAGTCATTTTATACATTTTTGTTTATGCTTTTAACAATTTTTTATTTACACACAATTTTTGAGTAAATATTTTCTGCCATCTAAACCACTTAATATTTTAATATGTAAATGAGATTTTAAAATTTATAAGTTTAGTCAAATATTTTTTGAGTCAATCAATCAATTAATTTTATTTCTTAAACTTAATTTTACAATATTTGAGATACTAAAATATGAAATAGTTTTAGGACTATTTTGAGTATTTTTAGGGTACTATTTTTTTTTTCCCCGAAAGGGTTCCTCACAAATAGGTGGGGCACTGCAACTGTCTTTTGTACCATACCCATAAATTGAAGCAAAAGACTTTCCGCTTTCCGCATGAATTGCAGTATGACTTTTGTTGGTATTGACCTAAGATGGAAGAGACTTATCCGTTCCTTTCCCATGTGGCAGGCTCTGTCCCATACCAGTGCTGGACAGGGACAGAGAATATGTCTGGTGGTTTCATAGTCTTCTAGACAGAGCCTGCATTCTAAAGAGTCCGATAGGCTTATTTTCTGTACAGGGTCCGGCACTCGAAGTGTAACCAATTAAAAAGGCAATAAATTCATTTTGGAAAATTACCTTTACTCAATTCAAGGTACAAAATGTGTAAAAATAATACGAAATTTAGAAACGATTTACTTTCGCTCAATATGGCCACCTTTTGCCTTCACTATGGCCTTGAGACGGACCAAAAATGAATCGCAAGCTGCCCGAATGTGACTTGCAGGTATTTTGGCCCACTCGTGGACAATGGCTTTTTTCAGCGCCTTGAGACTGTTGTATCTTTTAGTTCGGACCTTGCTCTCCAAAATGGCCCAAAGAGAATAATCCATCGGATTCGCGTCTGGTGAATTCGAGAGCCATTGTGTGGACGTTATGAAGTTCGGAACGTTGTTTTTCAGCCATTCTTGGTTCACTCGAGCTTTGTGAGACGGTGCCGAGTCCTGTTGAAACGTCCATGGTCTGTCACCGAAATGTTTGTCTGCCCACAGCTTCAAAGCAACCTCCAGAATACTTTCCCGATAATATTGCGCATTAACCTTGACGCCAGGCTCGATGAAAACGATTGGAGAACGCCCATCTGCGGTTACAGCGGCCCAAACCATTATCTGTGGCGGGTGCTGCCTCCTGGTGGCCAATCGATGACTCAAATTCTCGTATGAACGGTCCCTCAAGAAAACCCTATCGTTTTGAGAGATTACGAATTGCTCAATTGTAAAAATTTTCTCGTCGAACACAATGTTCGGCAATTGACCGCTTTCGGCCAAGCGAAGCAACTCCTTCGCTCTCTCAAGTCTGACTTGTTGCTGCTTCGGTGTGAGATCATGTGCCTTTTGGATCTTGTAAGGCTTGACCTTGAGATCATTTTTCAGTATGCGACGGATGCTACGGTCAGATATTTTCAGTTCTTTCGCCATTTGATTGGCACTTCGTCGGGGATTTCGCTCAAGTCGCTTCTTCACTTTTTGAACCATCTCACGTGACGTTGCAGTCTTTTGATGACCACCTCCATGACGTTTTGCGATGCTACCAGTATCATTGTAACGAGTTATGGTGCGATGAACGAAAACTTTATTTACTTTAAGGTGTTCGAGCTCCCGAACAATCGCTGGTTGTGATTTTCCAGCTAAATATAATGCAACTACACTATTACGTTTGAAATCCATTACTGATTTTTTTTCGCGTTTACTCACGGCAAAATGCTTTCGTGCGCTTGTAAACAATACTCTAAACTGTCATTTAGCTAACTTACAGACAGCTGATGCCAGTGCGTCAGCTGCGCGAGCGGTCTGAATTTGGTTACACTTCGAGTGCCGGATGGTATCCAGCCATCATAACCATAATCTGGCCAGAAAGGTAAGCCACCAGGAGCTTAAGGTCCGCTCTGTTAAGACCTTTTGTCTTGATCATATCCAGAGGTTTGACAAGCACTTTTGCTTGACGAAGAACGGAACGGAGAACCAGTATCTCCTATGTTCTCCTGCAGCCCATTTGTTTATCACGGCTTTGATTGTGGACCAACCAATACCACAAAACGGCGCAGCAGATGTAGTCAGGGTGGAGGCACCCTGTCGTGGTAGATCGTCTGCGATCGAGTTACCATCCACTCCCGAGTATCCAGGCACCCAACATAACACGACTTTGTTCCGGGCGGATAGGGTTTGGAGGTAGTTATAGCATTGTTAACTATCCTGGAGGAGATGTTCCAGGATGATAATGCCGCAATAGCAGCTGGGCTATCTGAATAAATGCAGATGTTTGCTCCCCTTGTTCCCTGAGTAGGATACTAAGGGCGCAGATCTCTATGGCATGAATCTCCGCTTGAAAGACGCTGTATCAGATGCCCATTGTGGTAGAGATTCTAGTGTTGGGTCCAACGACCTAGGTCTCACTAATAATTGTTTAAAATTGTTTAAATTGCTCCAATTGAAATCCATGATCTTCTTGATGTGGATGTTCGTCCGCGGCGTTCCAAAGTCAACGTCACTTTCTCTGTCATATTTTAAGTCCTTGTTGTTTCTATAAATATTATTCTCTGACATTGTCAATTCACCGAAGACCTTCTTTTAACTATTTTGTGGTTCCATTAAGAGCTGCTAATAGGTCTTAAAAATAAAACCAGAAAGGTGTCCTGCTGAAACAGTAATATTTTCAAGCACTTGGTACCCTGAGAGTGATAGAGAACAAGGTAGGGTATGTAGGCCAACCTTCATGAAGTTTTCGGGAATTAACTGCACTCGGGTTCATAGTTGCGGATTAAGTGCGGATGCTCTTTTAGTTTAAAAAGTTTTGAGTGATCTTCCATGGTATAAAGCCGATAAGTTAGTCCAACAGTATTTTTGTCTAAAAATTTGTTCAGTTTCACAAAGTTGCCTTTTATAAAAACGACACTTTAAGAAACTTCACCTGTCTCCATTTATACATTAGTTACTTTCCAATTAAACACACAATTCGTTAAAAAATAAATCTTAAAAATGTATAAAAGTAAAAGTACACAAAAACCAAAGAGCGAAAAAGAGACGAAACTTGCCAAGGATGGCATTCGTAACTTTTTATGGTGAAATAAAGCTGCCAACGGATGTTACGGATCGCATAGCCGGGTATATGAATGACTTGGTGTACAAGGGTGGCTGCCAGCTGCAGGACAAAGGACAGTTTGCGGGCACAGTGAAGATACTGTGCAGTTGTGTCATCAAATGCGAGACGCCAACGGTGTAAGTAATGATCTATTCTTATGGGATATGTTTAAAACCGGTTACACTGCAGGAGCCTAGCTCAGGGGCTTCAGCGCAACATGGGTCAGCTTATAGCGAACAAGGATATACTTTTGTGGTGGCCAACCGCCGACTGGTGCCGATACTTGCGATGCGTGTATGAATGAGCTGGAACAGAATGAGGGAGATGAGCAGCTGAATTTGGATTTACAGCGTGTTCGTAGCTTGAATAGCAAGGTACCCGCACAGCTGGAGTTGGTGTCAAAGAGCAGCATGAAGGTATGGCATGAGAAACTACTTAAGATCTTAGTACCAAGCATTTATTTTCCGCCAGCAATTGACAACGGAGTATGGGCAAGCTATTGATTCGGTCACTAGGCGTATGGGCGTGCCCGAGAAAACTCCAAGCTGCGCCAGCTGCGGAGATTATACTACGCATCGCGTACTCCCGCTGGTGACTTTCTCTTGTGTGGGCCAGAAGAGACCAGACCTTGTCTGACGTCCATGTCCTGGATGACCAAATGGGAAAAATGTCCCAAATGTGGGACTGTGGTGTTGGCTTGAGTCGGTATTAGATGATTCAGATGAACAATTTAACGATGACAGTGATGTACTGCTTTCTGACGAGTGACTATCAGTTGTCACTCCAACTTGTTGCTGAGGATTATTTCTAGACTGACGCGCATTCTTGACGTCTAGTTAGTATTGTTCTGTCGGCTCTTGGCCTGACTGATCTTCGGATTCTTCTGAGAAATC
This sequence comes from Chymomyza amoena, assembly GCA_037043745.1. Taxonomy (NCBI): domain Eukaryota; kingdom Metazoa; phylum Arthropoda; class Insecta; order Diptera; family Drosophilidae; genus Chymomyza; species Chymomyza amoena. The sequence continues at coordinate 638,147 of JBAMAX010001276.1, forward strand.
GAATAATGGCAGTTCTCCAATGAAGCTGCTTATTGACGAGCTATCTGATGAGACACTATGATTTTCCCGACTGCATGTGTTTAACTTATCTAAGCTGGGTTGCTTGTGCGGTCGATTATAATTTTGGCTAACAGAACCAGATGTATACGCTCCGTGATCCATTGGATGCAAGGGCTGTATGGGATGTGAATGTGGTTGGTGCACGTTTTGATGGCTTTTAGCATTACAATTATTGGGTCCATTGGAACTTTGTTGAGAACTGGCCATTAACTGGTTTGCAGCATTGGCTGTTGGGTCTTGATTCTTTTGTTTGTATCCTTTAGACAATTGCTCACCAAGGTCCATACTCTGGTTTGGAACTGGTGGCTTTTCATGCCCGCGATGCTTTATCGGCGGATGTGAATCACGAAGTTCTGTTGTCTCTGAACCTATCGGTAAAAGTCGTCGGGAACTGGGCTGTATTAAATGGTGCTAAGCTTGGATGTAAAATTTTCTACGTAGTTCATATTTTTACTCTTTTGGTTGGTTTTACTGTTGGAGCTCTTGCACTAAGAATTAAGAAATCGAAAATGAAGGGTGAGAAAACTTAACTGTAGAAATAAGAATAGTCAGAATATGACTATTGTATACCGAGTAATAGTCAGACAACAGTTAAGTTTAGTGCAAGAGCTCCAACAGTAAAACCAAACAGAAGAGTGAAAATATGAACTACGTAGACAATTTTACCTCTAAGCTTAGTAACGAAGACCATTCAACAAAGGCCAGTTCTCGACGACCTTTACCGATAGGTTAAGAGACGACAGAACTTCGAGATTCACATCCGCCGATAAAGCAATTTGGGCATGAAAAACCACCAGTATCAAACCAGAGTATGAACCTTGAACAATTGTCTAAAGGACACAATCAAAAGAGTCAAGACTCCACAGCCCATGATGCAAGCCAGTTAATGGCCAGTTCGGAATATTCCGACGCTGTGCTGAACGAGCGTCACATGGAAAAGTTAACCGCAGACGATATAATAGCAGAAATTTAGCCAAAGCCGCCAGAAGAAACACCCGAAGATATTTGCATAGATCCTTGTCAAGTGTCGGACACGTTTCTTGCCACTACCAAAAAAATAAATAAAAGTAACATTATTATTCTTGAAAATGTATAAGTTGAAGAAACTTCTCACTTGAGGGATCCCCAGACCAGAGCCTGCTATTTTTATTTATCAAAAAAGGTATTCGGACCGCCTATGTTTTTTTTTGGGACTCTCATAACGATCTTACGCCCATTAGGGAGTAATTGAAGCTAAGTTCTGGTTTCTTAACACTTGATCTGAATATAGTACTCTTCTTTTTTGTTTTGATCAAAATTCAGTTTAGTTTTAGACTCTTTAAACAAAAGTCGTTTCAGAAGTTTAGGAATTAGATTTGGTCTAGACAGGTACGTAGGTAGGTTAAGGCGGCAGTTGTGACTTATTGTCCCAAATCAGTTAGGCCAAGAATACCGATTATGGGAGTAAGCACTAAGGATATAGAATATATATTTATTTATTTCTTTTACTCCTAGGCCTGCAACAAAATTCTTCAATCTATTTTAATCCGATGACATCCCTTTAATTTAAATCCAGTTCCAAAGGCTTGAATTCGCTGCATAGACCTTGAAGCTGCATTCCAGGTTAGGACAGATACTACATTGGAATCAAAGATTCTCAGTTTGGTTCCGCGTGACAGAGATGTGGAGTTCCAGATATTGAGTGGTCCAAAGTTTTGCTGCGATATCTTGATCCTTTTTTCGATGTCTTCGGTACAGCCGCCAGAGATCGAGATTATCCATCCTAGGTAGCAATAATGTTCGACATCCTCTATTGATTATTAAGTCCCACTTTGGAAGCCAGCGTCAATATTGTTTCGCGCTTTATTCTGATATAGAATAAATAGGAAAAATTAGGGAAATAGAAAAAGCGAAAAGTGCGCGACCGTGTCGTACTCGAACCCACAACCTCTGGAATGATAGTCTAGTCACTAGGCTATCGAGTCCGCTAGCTTTGATCTAAGTTGGTTGGGAATTTTGGAAGTAAAGAAATGAACTGGCTCTAAATCATTGCATCCTATTCTCACTTCTATTCAAAAGGCATATATCCAATATGTTGGTAGGTATCTCTTGAAGGTCTAGGGTTCGCCTACCTATCCAAACGTTTTAAAATGAATCAGTGCGTTTTATCATTGATTGTGATAAGAATTTGGACCTTGCACTGTAATCTAATTATTAAAAATCGTGGAACTCCAAATTAATTGACAGGCGAGCATCTATATTGTCCGGCTTTTAAGACATCAAAACAGATTAGCTGATAAGCCTCCTAAAGAACATTCCCTAATACTAAAATTTTATTTAAATTAAAGTTCTCTTTCTCAACTGTATGACTGTCCTGAGGTTGTCCAAATCTGGTCTTAACATAGGCTACCCTTCACGAGTTGTTTCTAGGAGCCTGGATTGGCACTACATGTTTGAGAATACTACAAATTATAAAAATGTTTAAAGAAATATTAGAAAAAACGCTCACCTTCATGAAGCCCTATGAAAATTACTAAAATTGTAAATAAATGTCTGGAACTAAAAAAATAAATTTTCATTTCTATGGATTTTATCAAGTCTGCCGTAAAAGTTTGCTCCAAAGAATTCAATGTAGCAAGTAAAAATTCAACAGCATCCTTATACATATATTTCTCATCCAAGCTTGCAAGTTATAGTAAAAATTGGTTGTGTTCAGGAATCAGTTACGGATCCACAGGTGATCCTGGATCCGCACCTGTCAGGAAATTTTTTGTCGCTTATGCTTTATACTTTATGCGAAAAATTAACGATTTTTTTAAACCATAGTTGTCAGAAGAAGTATCATAATCGGTATGTCCCGATTGACCAACTTTTTTTTTTGCCAAAATCGGTATAGAGTATTCCACTGTCGGTTTATCCCATTGTTAGTTCTAACATTGTTCTAGTGCACTCTATTGTTTACTAAAACCCCAAAATAGAAGAATACAAAACGAAATTCCCTGGAAAACAAATATTTACAATTACGGCTTAATTTTTATTTGTTTAATGTTAAATAAAAAATGCACACAAAAATAACTGTAAAACACTTGATTTGCATTTTTAATTGCAACAATAACAACAACAAAAAAAAAAACAACAAACATGAGTTTATGTTGTTGTTTATTATGATTTTTTTATTTTGTAGTTGTTTTTAAGCGCGTAAAGCCTCATGGAAGTTGTTTTTATTGTTGTTGGCCATAATTTTATTTAAGTAGTGTGCGTGTGTCTGTATTTGTGTGAGAGTGTGAGTGTATGAGTGCGGATACAAAATGTGCAAAAGGTGCTTAACTATGAAAAACGACCTCATGTAGTGCATAGTTCGAAAGCGACACAAAGGAGCAGGACGAAAGAGAAAATGTCCTGAATGAGAAACGTTGAAAAGAGAGAGAGGAGGAGGGCGGTTTGTGGCCGCTTTGCGTCTACATTGAATGTGTGTTTTTAATTACCATAATTACATAACTTTATACACGCACGCACTCAATCACACACACGCATTCCCTCACACGTGATTCGACGAGGGTTGCTATTTATGTTTATGGAAGTTAGCTAACAAAGCAAATACTTTGCTATTGGGCTCAATTTTGTTTGGGGTGTTGTTCACTTTGTTCGGGAAGAAGTGCGGCAGTGCCTGTCTAATCGCGAAAACAACCTTAATAACGAAGCAGAAATGCAGAAGTGCCCAACTCTCAGCGTGAGCAGCAATAATCATCTTTTTCGGAGGAGCTGTTACCATTTGTCAGACGAGTGGCTGATTTTTTTGGGGCGTTTAAAGAAAGGATGCTTTTTTGAGCGGGATTGATTTCGGGTCACTCTCGCGTTAGCTCTACGTCTTCCTTCTTCATCGCAGAAGCTGTTATCTCCGTCGGAGGAGCTATTATCACCGTCGGATGAACTGTCAGCATATCTCTTTGACAATGTCCACACGTTTCTCATACTTCACTTCATCAATTTCTTTCCAATTTTAGAATTTTTTCCTTTGGAAATAGTTTTGTCCTTTGTGACATATCGCGCGATTTGTTTTTATCAACGGTTTTTTTTATGAGAGAAAATGCTTTTGGTGGGATAAAACATAAAATTTGATCTTCTTCTTTAAAGAAAAAACAACTTACATAAGTTTCTGGTGAAAAAATCTTTTTAATGGTTATTTTACGATTCTTTTTTAAGAAATTTTTGTTTATATTTAAAATCTAATTAGGTAGCATTATTATGCATATTTTGAGCTACAAATATTAGTTTTTACAATATAAGAAGAAACAAAATGGCGCCTGCAAAAAGTTACGGATACGTCTCCAATTTTTTGAAGAGGACTCCATGTCTGCAGCTTTTGGTTCGGCATTGATCTAAAACCAAGGCCCTATGTTCCACTGGGGATAATTGGAATTGAGATACAAATTGATCTGAAACATAAAATAAAAATTGTTTTCTTTGAATCTGTTGACCCAATGCAAGTGAACCCTGTAGGGGTTTTCAATTATATAAATTAAGAAAAAGTAGAATAAGTTTGAAAAAAAAAAATTTCGCAAAAAAAAAAATCATAAAAAATGAGTTCTTAAAAAAATGTTTATAATTTTGACAAAATGTTACGTTGTTCTCTTGGAAATGATGAATGAAAATTTAAAATCGATCGGATGAAAGTTACTACGTTATTCCTGAAACTATTCGAAAAAATGGTTTCGAGAATAACGCTTTTAAAGATTCTAAAAAGAATTGTTTCCAGATAATAACGTTTAAAGTTTTAAAACTGGCTACTATTTTATTTTCTTCTGAAAAATGACTTCGGCACATCATTTCTAATATAAATATCTACCAATTTAGCCCAAAAAGCATAATTTTACTTTTTTAAGATTCTACACAGGTGTTATTCCTTAATTTTTCATCATTCTACATTTTATAATATAAAACTTACCTAACTACTACTTTTATATCAAAATTGCTTTGGGCGAAAGCATCTTACTTTTCATAGTCAAGGTTCTGGTTCGGACAAAATTAGAATTTTTTTTTTTTAAGATAATGTTGGGTATTTCTGCATTTATTTTTTAATACAATTTGTGTAAACTGTAGCAAGTTGTTAAGATATTTTTTGGTTCCAATTCAATTTGTTAAGCTAAGATCATAAGATAATTTTTTTTTTCTAGAAAGGTGTGGAAAGGAAACCAATGAGAGTTGGCTTAGAATAAACAATAAAATATAGAGAGCCATATTTTATCAATACCTTAGTCAGGGGACTTCGTTCATAGAACGAAGACTGTATGAGTTACAGGATTAATGTTAAATGATTAATGTTAAAAGGACCCTCGCAATAAAATTAGCAATTAATCTCTTAATAATTAGTTTGATGCAGTTTCAGATTTAGGCAAGAATTCTATAAATAGGTATCCAAAATCAAATTTATAATCATTAAAAGAGCTTATTCGCAGTGCCTAGTATTACTTGGGCTATTTCTTTAGGGCCTCTACAAGAGTCTTTTGGAAACTTTGGGCCTCTACAAAAATGTCTCTTTATTGGTTTTAATAAACGCGTTTTTTCGTTTAATCTGGCGATTTGTCAGATGCGATTTATTCTAGTGGTGGGTTGACGCTAGCTTCATTAAAGCTCTCAGGCAAAAAGCTCATCTTACTGGGTTAGCATACTTTTGCTTGCCACCTCATCTATTCCCAAAGATGAGAGCCAAGAAGACAACGGTTTGCTGATCGCATTGAGATTGATCGAGCTCTCCCAGCATCACTGGCAATGGATTTGGTAAATATGAAAAATATTGGAAAGCTTGGAATAATGTGGTTATGGGGATTTTGACGCTGGACAGTTCGCTGGTTCGAGCCAGGGACCATTTCGAACACAAACTCACTAATATTAAGAGAAAGCTGAAAATAAAAGTGCTTCTAGCTGTTAGGATAGAGAGGACCAAATTCCAGGAGAACAACTTTTTCAACTGGAGTTCCAAACTAAACCTACAATTTTGTTTAGATATATCACTTATAGGAACTGCTTGTACCCATATTAGCTTCTGCAATACCGGATAAACTACCTAATATATATAAAGCTACTGCGACTGATGTGCCACAGGAATACCTGAAACTTTTGTAAGCCTCCTAAGCTTCTCTAGTCTAAAACATATCAAACTTTATTTGGCAGATGTTACTAATTGCTAATTCCAAAATTTCAAGCGTAACCCTCGCATTGTGCTTGCGCCCGTAAGTATGCAATAACACAAAACCCAACTATAATAGAGCACAGAGAGCGCTGACTAGGAGAGAGAGTAGAGAGAAGAGAGGGAGAGCTCTTAAGTGTGTGCTGGAGAGAGTTTGGAGTTCATTGTCTGCGGTGGCTGCTGCTGCGATTGTAAAGTAAAGTCTTGAACTCGTCGAATGGGTAGGTGAGAGGTGAACCGGGGGGCCAGGAAGCGAGGTAACATCCTTATTGTTGCCTGTTTTTATCACATAAACTTAAATAGTTTTTGCCAGCCACTTTGTGGCTTTTAAGTTATTTTGCGTGCGCTACTTAAGTCGAGTACTTAACCGGTTTGTTGCGCCTGTTGCTGCCACAAATTTAAGATGACATTTGCATTAATGCCGGGCTTAAGTCCCCTGGCTGGAATTATCTACAATCATACTTCATATATGTGGAATATAACCCTTAAAATGATATGTGGACCGCAATGGCAAAGACTTGGTAGAAAATGGTTAGGAATGGGACTCAAGGCGCTTTTGTGTGGGGTTTGTTAAAGAGTCTTTCTTTTCGTTGCACCAAAAACTAAATCTTTACAAGAACTAAAAATCGATGTTGAAGCAAATCAGCTTGTGCTCTTGATTCTGATGTTTGTTTTCGAAGTAAAACTGGCTATCTAAGAAGACTAAGATTTTTGGGAAAACAAAGAAGTAAGACGATTATAGTCGAGGGTGCAACAATTGGAGGAGTTCTATGGGAAAATCGAGTGTGCGACAAATTTATGAGCTCTTTCTCTTGGTAATTTCGTTTTGGATCAGATATGTGGATCAGATAGTTGGTGATAAATCTATGGATGATATTGAAATTAAATATTATGAGTGTAAAACCCAAATAAATTCATAATAAAGTTTCAAATTAAAGTTAAATAAGAAAAATGGCGGACGTAAAGTCGGGCGCGGACGACTTTAGGATACCCTGTACCACTAGCTTGTAATAAAGTCCGATTTCTTCACAAAAAACCAAAAACAGAAGAATTTTTAAGCAAAAAATTTTTTTTTGACCGATCGTTCCTATGGGAGCTATATGATATAGTCAACCGATTTCAATAAAATTTGACACAGTGCTTAAATACCTTTAAAAAGATATGAATGCCAAATTTATTTCAAATATCTTTACAAACAAACAAAACACATCGAATTTTGTATAAAAAACGTGTTTTTGGACCGATTGGTCCTATGGGAGCTATATGATCTAGTCAAACGATTTGGATTAAATTTGGTACAGTGCTTAGGAACTATAAAATACTCACGAATGTCAAATTTGGTCCCAATATCTTAACAAACAAACGAAACACAACAAATTTTGTTAAAAAATCGATTTTTTGGAAGATCGGACCTATGGGAGCTATATGATATAGTCAACCGATTTTGTTCAAATTTGGCACATTGCTTAAGTGGTCTAATTTCCAAGCGCCAAATCTGGTTAGGATATCTTTATTAAAAAACGAAATATAGCGAATTTTTCTTTAAAAAAGAGTTATTTTGGCCGATCGGTCCTATGGGAGCTATATGATATAGTCAACCAATTTCAATCAAATTTGGTACAGTGATTGGAAACTATAAAAAACTTTCGAATACCAAATTTGGTTACGATATCTTCATAAACAAACGAATTATTCATCTAAAACGCTTCTTTTTTGTCGAGGTCGTCTCAAACACCCCCATGGGAGCTATATAATTTATCCCCGATATCAAAAAAATAAAATAAACTTGCCTCCTATGGAATAATATGGGATCTAATGTGAAAGTTTGGTAACTCTAGCTCTTACCATCTCTGAGATCTAGGCGTTCACACGGACAGACGGACGGACGGACGGACGGACGGACGGACAGACGGACATGGGTATATCGACTTCTCTATTCACCCTGATCATATTTTAGGTAACTTTGGGGTGTCTCCGACGTCTCCTTCTATATGTTACATACATTTTCGGCTTGCACAAACTTAATATACCCTTGGTACCATACGGTACAGGGTATAATTATACAGATTTTTTATGTTTATATTTTCTCCCCATATTTTATGAAGTACAGGAACTTTAGCTTCTTGAAAAATATATTTTTGATGTGGGACTCTGAAGCAAGATAGGCTTAAAATTAAAAATTATATATTATCCAAATATCGGTATCCAACATTCATTATGGACACTAAAAAACTCGTTTTACAAAATATGGTGAAAAAAACCCTTTTTACTATCAAAATAAGAATAAAATGAATTATTTTTTGGCGATGACCGAAGTTCTCAAAAACTTTAAGTTCATCCATGGATTATCATCATCATCCTGACGTATGTCTCCCTTTGTATGCTTAGAAACTCAAAAAAAGATTTTCATTTCCTTCCTGTTCTTTGATGAAATTTTTAGTTCGTTCCATAAATTTCCGCATTTCTTTAAGTAGGGTTCTCCTTCACAAGATCATAGATCACAAGACTTATCTTTCTGTGTTTTTGGGAGTTCTTAAGAAGATTTATTCGGCAAAATGCATGTTTTCGAAGTGTGTGTCTCAACCACCTCCATTTTCGTTGTTAGATATGTTTTACCATTGGTTTCAAGATAGATCCTCAAAAGCCTTTGGGTAAGCCAGGATCTCGTATCCGTAGAGCAGTACTGAGAGATAAATAGTCCCATTTTTAGATTTAAAGGATATTTGCGTCGAGTTCGTGGCTTGGCGCGGCGCATGCGGGATAGGTAATGATAAATGGACGGTTTGAATTTTAATACAAGGTCTCGAAAACTGTAGATGTTATTTGGTAATTTTTTTTAAATATGCCACAGAAGGGTAAAGGTTTCAGGTTGTACCAAAATAAAAGAAAAAATTGGATTATTTTATCAAAAAATTGTGTGTACTAACTTTTTAGAAACTGATTTCAAATCTTTTAGCACCAAAATTTTATTTTAACCGATTTAAAAACAGCATCGGTTACCTCCTAAAAAATAATTTTAAAAATCTACGGACAGATCTGTTGGTAGTTTAGGACTTGCTTAAATCCTGTCTGAGGATAAGGTTTATTAAATTCTACTATAAATTATTTTTACTTTTCAAAACGAAAGGAATCTTTTTAGATTCCAATATTTCAGATTTAAAAAAATGTCTCTTTATACATCATCCACACATCTCGTAAAAATTCTCCAATATTAAATTTTAATGGTATGGTTTATCAAAGTCCTCAAGATCAAAGTTAATTTCTGGATTGCAGCGAGTTAAGATGATGATACACAAAAAGTTAGAATCAGTTTTTCAAAAAATGTAACACTCAAATCTTATTTGCACTGCAGTTCTACAAAACGAAATAACGGTAACGTCCCAAAAGATCTGAACGATGGAATTTATCACATTATAAGATATATGTTCGGTCTGGCTTTTTGGATTTCTTTTTGCACATCACGCTTGTTAAATTAAGCTCCTAATTCATTTAAGACTTAAAAAGCGGAAAAACTTTTCTTTCATATAGTTTATATATTTCATCCTAGTTTTTTCTCAAAAAATTATAACCTCTCATCTTTACCTACGATATAGTGAAAATTTTTGTAGGAATTCAGACTTAAAAAGAGGAGGACGCTTTTCAAATGGCGAGATCTTATCTTATTAAATATTTCTATCCAGTTTTTTCTTAAAAATTATTATCGCTCATCTTTACATACCAAACATGTTAATTTTTTTATGGATGACCACAAAATGCGTTTGACGTCTGAAAATATCTTCTTCAGGAAATATTTACGTGCCAAGCAGACATATCTCCTTTCTCTCCCAGGAAAATTTAAATTTTCCCTTGACGCAGTCTTTAAATTTTAATTACCAGTCTGACTGCCTGTTCAGCTCTTCCAAAGTAATTTCAGGTTCCTCACCTAAGCCCTCAGAGCTTAGTCCATTATTTACCATCATTTTCCGCTGCAAATTATGCCAATGTGTTTCTTCTATTTTTGTTGTTTTCCAACACTGTTTTCATTGCCTTGCATTATTGCTGGCACTAGTATTAGCCGGGCTTATAACTACAACAACAAAAGCAAGCAACAACAACTTCTAGAACAAGTTGCAAACTGGTCTGTTGCATAATTTGCTCCACGCCTGTATTTATGCTTCCTTCTTGGCATCAAACTGGAGCAATGTTTGGAGCCACCTCCCTTTTTGCAGGATTTACCTGCTGGTCTGGTCTTTGGCACTTGGGTAAATGTTTTGCAATTAATTTTCGTGCCATGTCGGTTATTAACCTGCCATTGCCTACTACTAACCGGGTCTTATGTTGGCTCCATTTTTTATTTACCATGTTGCAGCTTGCTTGGGTGTGTCCTTGTGGGGCGTGTCCTTGTGGCACAGTAAATCAAAATTTGTATATGCTTGGGTATTTTTGGCTTGGCCTGGAGGCGTCTCTTAACGCTAAACTAACCAACTAATAGAAAAATAATATAGTCAGTCCCACGTATAGCATTAAAGTGGGCTAAAACCATGTTTTTAATTTGGGTAAACGAATTTGGTCAGGAATTAAGTGGAACATGAAAAAACTTCGTGTTAGCCTAAAAGCATTTATGCAAACAAAAACTTTTTTACAGCAGTTTGATGCAAGGATGGCTAATCCTGGCATAAGTTCACTTGGGTCCTAGTTTAGAATGACATAAAATTAAATTTCACTGGAAATCTGTTACCAAAAAGTAAATCGTGCCCATGTGGGCTGCTGTAAGCCGGATTTCCTGGAATTGTTAATGATTAAAATGCTTTATGGTCTTAAAATTTTGGCTTCGTTTTGCAACACCTAAAAAAAACAAAAAGTCGTCGAAATGGTGGAAGCTATGTCACATTTGAGCGAACAATATAAAATTCTCTTTAAAGCCAAACAATGTCTTCTATAATCCATAATCATCGCTTCAGACATTAGTATACTGCTCTCTCAGTAAGTTATCCGTGATTGAGTGGAGCGTATAAAAGCAAATTTATTATTAAGCCAAGATTTTTTGTCCGTGCTCCGGAAAACGTTTAACGCAAACGAACAATTTTATTCGGATTTGACTTTGCGTGCTCCGAATTTTAGATTTTTTCTATTACTACCTACTTACTACCTATTTCCTCTAATCTTTGTTAGCACAGGTCTGGGGAAAATATCCCTGACTTTTTTTTTCCGAAAAAGGTCACAGAGAGGTGGGGCACTGCAATCAAAAGGTCTTTTGTATCATACCCTTAAGTTAACGCGAACAACCCTTCGCTTTCCGCTTGAATAGCAGTAGGTCTTTTGTTGGTATTGACTTGAGATGGAAGGGACTAATCCGTTCCTCTCCCATGTGACAGGCTCTGTCCCTTACCAGCGCTTGGCAGTCACAGAGAATATGTCTGGTGGTTTCATAGTCTTCTAGACAGAGTCTGCACTCTGAAGAGTCCCATAGGCCAATTTTCTGTAGATGGTTTCTAACAGTGTGGTGGCCAGTTAGGTATGCTACCAGGAGCCTTAGGTCCGCTCTGCCAAGACCTTTTGTCTTGATCGCATCCAAAGGTTTGACAAGCACTTTTGCTTGACGAAGCCTCTATAAGGAGAACCAGTATCCCCTATGTTCTCCTGTAGCCAATTTGATTATCATGCTTTTGATTGTGGACCAAGCAATACAAGAAAACGGCGCAGTAGATGTAGTTAGGGTGGAGGCACCCTGTCGTGCTAGATCGTCAGGGATCGTGTTACCATCCACTCCCGAGTGTCCGCGCACCCAACAAAGCAGTAGTTATGGCATTCTTTAACCATCCTGGAGGAGATGCTCCAGGATGACAATGCCCCAATAGCAGCTCGGTTATCTGAATAAATGCAGATGTTTGCTCCCCTAGTTCCCTCGAGAAGGATACTAATCTCTATGGCATGAATCTCCGCTTGAAAGACGCTGTGCCAGATGCCCATTGCAATAGAGATTCTGGTGTTGGGTCCAGCGATTCTAACACCAACACTCTGCTCAGTTTTGAAAACATCCTTGAACCATTGTTGCCACCAGAGGTTTCCACAGGGGCTACCATCAGCACAAGTCTCCCGTCTTGGGAGAAGAGATCAAAATTTTTTGTTATGAAATAATCCCGCTATTATAAGATCTGATATAGAGCTGATCGTTACGCCAGGAAGGAAATATATAAGTGCGGCATGACCAGTGTCACTTGCTAAGAGTCCAGATGTGATTTGGATATGCAGTAGACTCTGCATGGCTGACTTTTTGATGAAAATGTGCAGTGGTATGAGTCCAAGGACTGACTCCATGACAGCTGTCGGACAGGTATGCATAGTTCCCGAGAGAGATATGCATACTAGTCTTTGAAGCTTGCTGCATTTGTTGGCCACATTTTGCTGCATCTTGGGCTGCATATGTGACGGTAGGCCGTACCATCAAACGGTATATCCATTCTATAATATGAGGGCTGAAGCCCCATGTGCTGCCATGGGAAGCACTTGTTATAAGTGGGAGTTCCAGTTGAGTTGTTTGTCTAGGGCCACACTTAGATATTTGACCTGGTCTGAATACTCCACCTCAGTGTTATTTATAACAATGTTTTGAAGCTCCATGTTGTGTCTCTTCGTGAAGGAAGCTTTTTGGGGGTTGATGCTAAGCTCTTCACTTGGACACCAGTTTAGGGTAATTTGAAGGGCTTTATCCATCATCTCTCTGATCCCGTCACTATGATAGACAGGTCGTCTGCTTACCCAATTACTTTATAACCAAGCATTGTCAGCTTAGTTAAAAGCTCGTCGATTACGAGAGATCATATCAGGGGAGATAACACACTTCCTTGGGGACAACCCTTTACAGCTCTTATGCTGACTGTTGTACCATCTAGAGATGAAGTTACGTCTCTCTGTCGGAGCATGGATTTAATCAATGCGTTCACATGAAGCTCTATGTTCTAACGTGCCAATGCTCTAGAGAAAGAACCAAAGTCAGTATTGTCGAAAGCTTCCTCGACATCCAGCAATGCGCACAAAGCTATGTTCTTGGAGTCAAAAGGGTTTTCAATCTTTCTGACTAGGTGGTGTAAAGCAACCTCTGTTGACTTCCTTTGGAATAGGCAAACTGCATTGGATGCAGCGGTCTCGCGGCTTGCAGTTTGATTCTGATGTGCTGGTCAAGAAGTCTCTCTACTGTTTTCAGAAGGAATGATGTTAGACTGATTGGTCTGTATGGCTTGGGCTTGTTTATTGGCCTGCTGCCAGATTTGGGGATGAAGACAACACGCACTCTCCTCCAAGAGTGAAGTCCGTATCCTTAGCCAAAGCTTGCTTAAAACAGACAAATCAATGGGTTTAGGATGAAATCCAGACATTTCTGGAGATGTGCTGGAAAGATTCCGTCCTCACCAGGTGCCTTGAAAGGTTCAAATGAGCCTATTGCCCATCTTACTTTGTTGGCATCGAATATAGCGCCTGATATAACACATTCACCATATGAAAATTCAGGTTGAGTTTTTTTCCGATTCATTTTATGGAACTTTTATTTATTTGCACATAGCTCGCATTTTGTAGTCGAAAAAATAGCAGAAATCTTTAGTGCAAAAAAATTCAGTAAAACCAATTCCCTCACATAAACTGTGAATTTCAAATATGTTTTTACTCAATTTACGAAAAAATGCAGTTCCATTTCTATAAAAAACTCCATTTTCATTTTACTTTTTACTCTCTTTTACTCACATGCTCTTCATCAGACGCATTTCTGTTGATTTTTTATTTTTTTTAGCTCGTACCTTAAAAGTTTTTCTAAGCTTCCCAAATTGCAGCTGTTTTTTTTTATTGCATCCTTTTGAATAAACGTTTCTAATGCCAAACAAGCATCAAAGCCAATTTTATTGAAACTGACATGGTTCCTGTCTAGAAATCAATTTCCACTTGATATTTCCAAAAAAACAAGAGAAAAGGAGTGAAAAAATGAACCAAAAATCTTTCAGCAAACATTGCCTTTTGGCATTTTGCTAGTTCTCTATTTTTTTTTGTCGTCTATTGCTAAAAAATGTTACCGGTTTTTTGCTTTCGGTCCATGTTTATTTTGCAATCAAATTGTTTTATCGCATCCGCATAACTAAACCGTAAATATTTGCAGGCAACACATTTGCCAATTTTTTCCCAGCCGGAGCAAGAAAAATTCTTCGCAGTAAATCTGAAAAAAGTCAAGACAAAAAGTGCAACATTGCAAAAAAACGATGCGTTTAACCTAAAAAAGGCGTGCCGCTTTAGGGCGTTTCAGTTTTTTTCCCGTTCCGGTTCGACGCGAGTTTTGATTGCTCCCAGCAATGGTTAATTGAAAAATCAAAATTTGTTTCAAAAATCAATTAAAAGTCATTTAGAGTCTACCAACTGCACTTGAGTTTGGCTAATTGAAGCTGAAACTTTTGCCCAAACAACAACTAACAAAGTTTCCGAAACAAATCCGGCCGCATGACACGGACTAAACGTTCCATAAACTCTTCCCGTCAATCTGTTACTGTATAAGTAACTAGCTCTATATACCAAACCATGTACTCTGTATATATGTACTAGTAGTATGTTATGTGGCTGTACATCAACCACATATTATTATTCATGAAATTTTCAATCGCTTTTCATTTTGAGTAAGCTGCTTAAATTTGCTTTTGATCCCCAGGGCCGGAGTCTGACAGTTCCCGAACGGAGCACGTGACGCGCATCTAAAGAGTATTCAAATGTAATGCCAAAAGTTGCGTACGTAAAGTTGCAAAAAGCAATGCGGACTTTGGAATGCTCTTTACTAAATACATTTAAATTATTGTATTTATTTGAAAAATATATTCGTCGTCCTCGTCATCAATTGTTTTTCGCGTTTGAGTGTGACCATAAAACAATTTTTCTTATTTTAGTGTGGCCATAACTTAATACTTTAGTTTTTGTCTGTAGCTGAAACATCGCATAGAGTAATAAAATTAGTGTGACCGCATATACTAATTAGTTTATATGAAAAAAAAGAAGAGTTTTTTAGGGTAATGCTGGGTCCAGAAGCACGAATATATCATTTTTATTTTTCTAAATCGACATGTACTCGAAAAACGTGTTTTTATTGCTCATTTATTTAAAAAATATTGTCATACATTAACTTGTATTGTTTTAGTGTGATCTTAAACATATTTTTCTCATTTTAGTGTGTCCCTATATTAATACTTTAGTTTTTGTCGATAGCTGAAGCATCGCTTATAATAATTTACACGAAAAAAAAAGCTAAAAGTGTTTTTTAGAATAATTTTGTTCCCAGAATAAGGAAAATTACATTCGTTTAATTTCCTAAGAACCGCTTTGAAATTTTTTCGAAAAATACGTTTTTTTTACACATTTATTTAAGAAATATTTTCGTTCTCTTCGTCATCATTTATTTTTATAGTTTTAGTGTGACCTTAAACTTATCTTGCTCATTTTAGTGTGGCCGTATATTAATACTTTAGTTTTTATGGATAGCTGAAACATCGCATAAAGTGATCAAATTAGTGTGACCGCATATACTAATTAGTTTACATGAAAAAAAATAGAGAGTAGAGAATAGAATAGAGTTTTCAGGGTAATGCTGGGTCCAGAAGCACGAATATACAATATAATTTTTTTTTAATATAAAAATATATTCACCGTCCTCGTCATCATTAACTTGTATAGTTTTAGTGTGATCTTAAACATATTTTTCTCATTTTAGTGTGTCCGTATATTAATATTTTAGTTTTTGTTGATAGCTGAAACATCGCATAAAGTGATCAAATTAGTGTGACCGCACACATTATAGAAATGTTGAAACGACGCATAAAAGTGTTTTTTAGGGTAATTTCGGGTCGAGAACAACAAAAATATCTAATTCATCTTATAATTTTTATCGTAAAAACCGTGTTCGTGATTTTTAAGAAAACTTGTTTTTTTTTTGTTTAGTTATTTCAAAAATATTTTTCTCGTCCTCATCATCATTTATTTCGTCCGTATTAGTGTGACGTCGAACTTAGTTTTATATATTTATTCTTTAGTTTGTGGCACTTGGTCAAACATCGCATAAAGTTATAAAATTGGTATCAGTTTATACGAAAAAAAATGGCGGACGTAAAGTCGGGCGCGGACGACTTTAGGATACCCTGTACCACTTGTAATAAAGTCCGATTTCTTCACAAAAAACCAAAAACAAAAGAATTTTTAAGCAAAAATTTTTTTTTTACCGATCGTTCCTATGGGAGCTATATGATATAGTCAACCGATTTCAATAAAATTTGACACAGTGCTTAAATACCTTAAAAAAGATATGAATGCCAAATTTATTTCAAATATCTTTACAAACAAACAAAACACATCGAATTTTGTATAAAAAACGTGTTTTTGGACCGATTGGTCCTATGGGAGCTATATGATCTACTCAAACGATTTGGATTAAATTTAGTACAGTGCTTAGGAACTATAAAATACTCACGAATGTCAAATTTGGTCCCAATATCTTAACAAACAAACGAAACACAACAAATTTTGTTAAAAAATCGATTTTTTGGAAGATCGGACCTATGAGAGCTATATGATATAGTCAACCGATTTTGTTCAAATTTGGCACATTGCTTAAGTGGTCTAAAAAATTTCCAAACGCCAAATCTGGTTAGGATATCTTTATTAAAAAACGAAATATAGCGAATTTTTCTTTAAAAAAGTTATTTTGGCCGATCGGTCCTATGGGAGCTATATGATATAGTCAACCGATTTCGATAAAATTTGGTACAGTGATTGGGAACTATAAAAAACTTTCGAATACCAAATTTGGTTACGATATCTTCATAAGCAAATGAATTATTCATCTAAAACGCTTTTTTTTGTCGAGGTCGTCTCAAACACCCCCATGGGAGCTATATAATTTATCCCCGATATCAAAAAAATAAAATAAACTTGCCTCCTATATAATATGGGATCTAATGTGAAAGTTTGGTAACTCTAGCTCTTACCATCTCTGAGATCTAGGCGTTCACACGGACGGACAGACGGACGGACGGACGGACAGACGGACAGACGGACATGGGTATATCGACTTCTCTATTCACCCTGATCATATTTTAGGTAACTTTGGGGTGTCTCCGACGTCTCCTTCTATATGTTACATACATTTTCGGCTTGCACAAACTTAATATACCCTTGGTACCATACGGTACAGGGTATAATGAAACTTTAAATAAAAGTGATTTTTTGGGTAAATTTGGTTCCAGAAACACGCCATTGACATTAAGTTTTTCTTTTTTAAGAACCGAAAATCATGTTTTTGGGTACTTTTTTTAGTTGTTCGCCGATAAAAAATTTGTGATGACATAACTGAACGCAAAGGAAAAAATGTGAGTGAAAAATTTTTTTCGACTAAAAGTTTTATTGACGGATCGCATTTTTCGAACATGGTTTCATACAAATAATTTTGAAAATCGTAGTCTCGAAATGTTCGTAAAATTAAAAGAATTATCTTTCAGCTCAAAAAAAAGTAAAATTTTTGTTTTCTGTTCTCTAAATATATCATCATCACAAAAGCAATTTTTAGCAAATCACTATATAGGAAAATATTTTTCTTTTGTAAATGATTCCGCAGACTTAATGGTTATTCGGGACAGAGATTTTTATGTAGCTTAAAATTAAATGTTTTCATTTTCAAGAGGAATTGTAGGATTGCCACAATACGTTCAAAAGTGTATGTATATATAATAAAAATAATTATTCGAATATTCTTCTATATTTTCACAATAATTTATGCCAAATTTTGGCTTAAATAGTTATTGCTAAATGTTTGCATTCTTTTTTTCCGAATCAACCTAAAAAATAGCAAATACAACTCAACCGAATTTTTAAATGGTTTATATCTTGCATAAAAAATGTCTCTTGTAGTAGAAATATCATTGTCGTGCATAATTTACCTAAAAAGGTGTAAAACTATCCTAACAATCAGCAAAGGAAATATGAGTAGATGGCAAAAGCAAAAAATTTTGATTTGGAATCACAAAAAAACGAATCCGAAAGATATTTTCTTTTTTTTTTTATCATTTTCCGCAGCACGGCATTTTATTTATGATTTCTGAGTATCAATTCAGCCTTTCGAGATAAAGATATCTTTTTGCCACTTTTGAAGTCTCATTATGACTCTTAATTCTCTTTAAAAAATGAAAAATTCTGCGATTTTTGACTTTATTGTTGGAGTGAAATTTTGAGACTAAAGTTGTTCCCTGATCTTTAAACAAAAATTTAATTGAGAAACATATTTCCACTATTAATTCATATATCTCCCACTTTATATCTCTTCTAATTGGATTTCAATCTATCTATCGGATAGAAATGCCTTTTTAATATACGAAGGGAGTAATAAATAATAGATTTGTTAAAATATATTGTATTTTCATTGGTTAATGTGATCGAAATTTAGGATTTCAAGATCAATTTCAAGATACCGATTCATTTGGCAATCTGCAATTACTAGCTTCATATAAATTGTTGTTGTTCATGGCATATTGTGTCAGAAATTCTTTTCATCGGAATTGCTACCAGAGCAGTCTAGCTTGCCAGATATAATATCTCTTCTAGCCGAATTTCAATTCGTGTAGTTTCTAAATATCTTTCCAAAACTAAGCGTTTCTTTAAATTTCTTAGCCTTTAAATATAAGATGACATTTTTCGGATATACATAAATGCTTTTAGGCCTTATGAATGACATTAGGGGATGGGTGAATTGCCATTAGAATTTAGATATGATTGAATTTGCCCTTCAAATTCTTTCTATTTGTTTCAGAATTTCAGATGAACCTTTTTTCAGAGATCTAGCATGGTTAATACGATATCCCTTCTTGCCTAATTTCCATCCGTGTATTTCCAAAAATAAACTTTCCACAAAAGCAATTATTCAAATTTCTTAGCCTTTAGATATAAAAAGATAACTTGTTTGAATATTCATAAATGCTTTTGGGTCTCATGAATGATATTAAGGGATGGCTGAATTGTCATTAGAGCTTAGATTTGCTAGAATTACTCGTAAAAATTCTCTCTTTTTGTTTCAGGATTTTAGATGAACCTGTTTAAAGAACTACAAATTATGACAGCTTCTGTAGTTTTCAAACATGACATAAATGAAATATTTTTTACCCAAAATCATCTTATATGAGAATTGTTATTTCCTACAAAGAATTCTTTTGTTTGATGTTTCAGAAACTTAAAATATCAAATTTTTTTTGCTTAATGGAGCTACATCGGCAATAATTTTTTCGAGAATTAAAAGGATCCATTAAAACATTTTAAACCATTGTAAATTTTATTGCAACTTCGGCATTTTTTAAAAAGTTTTTTTTACGATAGAGTCTATAATGCTAATCATAAAATATATGAGGAATTATAAAACAGGACAGAAAAGTATAACTCGAGAATTAAAAGGATTCATTGAAAAATTTTACATTATTGTGATTTTTATTGTAACCGCGGCATTTTTATTAAATATTTTTTTTAAATCTATGGGAAATGCGGAATTTTTTTTTGCTTAATTGAACTGCATTTTAAAAGTTTTTTTTTAAAAATGTTTCAAAGTCGCCTCGGAATATTTCCTTGATTTTTTTTTTAAATTGATTAATTTATCATAAAATTTACATACTTGGGAAATCATTATTCTCTCTGAAACATACATCCAGAATAACTCAATACAACCTGATACCCTATACTCTATGTACTTTTTATACCAAAGTAACAAAGAAGCCAAAATGGCCAACTAAAGGTCGACAAAGATACACACAAATACACCCATATACACACACAGATACACACACACACACATATACCCTTACATATGTAGGCAAATTGTCAACGAAATGACAATGAACATGAAAATGTCAGATAGAGTCCGTGGTCTTGACCAAGTCTCGACAGAGACTTTTGGCTCATGGACAATTTAACAAACTTATTTATTTATGGGCAACAAATAGACGACACATTGTTGTTGGATTGGAATAGAGCCAAAGACGACGGGGATTGGAGTATGTGACTGAAATTGGGATAACCGAGATGTCTAAATTATAGGACCCTATAAAAACCAATTACATTGACATTTGCCTAATCCCATATGGCACGCACGAAGACGGAAGGAAGCTAGACGATTTCGACTCTTGGCAAACAAGTTGAGCAGAAAATCACAAGCTAAATTATGTTGTGCCAGGGGGGGTTGGAATAGAGGCATTAATCCTTGATAAGGAATTTCATCAAAATATGCATAACAATTAACTGGAGTGTGTGCATAAATATTCATAAAAGTTAAAGTTGGTTTTTTTGCACAGTTTGCTTTGGATATTGTCGACAAAAAAAGAAAGTACAATGGATTGAGTAAGCCAAATATTTTTTTTCCGGCTGTTTAGCTTTATAATGAAGTATTAAATCTGTATAAATTATATTATTTCTAGTTCCAATTTTCAATAAATTTTCTTTGTTATATGAGGCTGTTGATAGTGGGTTGACAAAAAGTGCAGCATACTTTTAGGCTCCCATTACAAATTTTGCTTTGCTAGCATTACATTACATTAAGGAAGGTTACTAAGGTCTGAGAGAGAACTATCCTTAGAAATAAAATTTTTTTGGAAAATGGAAAACCAAGTCAAATTCACAGCCGTTTCTCCGAAATTATTAAATATTCGAAAAAAAGAGTTCTTGAAGCATGAAACACAAAATAGCAATTTTCTTTCAATGCTTGCGAAATTTATTTATATCCCGAAAAGCTAATCCCCTAAAAGATGGATAATTTGGAATTTTAATGCTAGACAATTCAGATTTTCGCACCAAAAAGAAACGATATATAAAATGAAGAAAGTTTAAAACCATTACAAAATTTAAAATTAAAATCAGGAATCGCAAAATATGAGGGTTGGAAAAAAGTTGTGTCGAAAAAATGTATAAAATGAAAAATCGAATTGGGAATTCAATTAAGAATAAATTGATATTATTTAATCAATTTTCATTTGTTGATCTTTAAATAAAAAATATGACATAATATATAGATATAAATTTATTGATATCTAAACACGAAACAATTTTAACTTTTTTGCACTTTTATAATTAAAATCGGGGATGGCAAATCTTATAAATTTTTTAATAATATTAATTAATTATTATTTTTTTTAGTTTTTATGAAAATTGCAGAAAAAATTTTAAATAAAAAAAAACGTGATAATTAATTACTATTGTAAAATAGTTATTTCTTTTTTTTTTAAATTTTTATATAACAAGTACCATTCAAAAAAAATTACAGAATTTTAAGCTAAAACCAGAAAATGCAAAATTCGAGTAGTGGAAAGAAGCTGTATCGAAAATATATTAGGTCTACAACTTTGCTCCCAAAGATGGCGCTAGTAGCCAGTAATGTTTCAAATAAATAAATCACAGCTGTTTTCCATCAGTTTTGACACCGATAAATATAACCTTACATCGATATTAGTTAATTTTTGTTTGCGTCATATAGTTACACTTAATTAAATATGTCAACTTATAAACCGAATTCACGTCATTTGCGGGAGATTTTACTTTTTCATTTCAACATGAAAAAATCGGCGGCTGAGGATCATCGGGTTATTTCAAGTTCTTATGGTGATGATACTATTAGTGAAAGAACGTGTCGCGAGTGGTTCCAGCGCTTTAAAAGCGGTGATTTTGTTGTTGAAGATCGGCATAGCGGTGGCCGAGAAAAAAATTTTGAAGATGATGAACTGGAGGCTTTACTTAATGAAGACTCGTGCCAAACTCAAGAACAGCTAGCAAAATCATTGGGAGTAACTCAGCAAGCAGTATCAAAACGCCTGGAACAGCTGAGAATGACCCAAAAACAAGGATACTGGGTACCGTATCAGTTGAAACCAAGATATGTTGAGCGACGTTTATTTGCTTGTGAACAGCTGCTTGAAAGACAAAAACGAAAAGGATTTCTTCATCGTATTGTTACTGGGGACGAAAAATGGGTGCACTACGACAACCCTAAGCGACGCACATCATGGGGATTGCCCAGCCACACTCCTACGGCGACACCTCGACAGAATATTCACGAATCCAAGGTCATGTTGTGTATTTGGTGGGATCAGCTTGGCGTAATTTATTATGAGCTGCTAAAACCTTCTGCAAAAATTACTGGTGCACTTTATCGAACGCAATTAATGCGTTTGAGTCGGGCATTAAAAGCAAAACGGCCGCAATACGCTGATAGACACGAAAAAGTAATTTTGCAACACGACAATGCTCGACCTCACGTGGCGAAAGTAGTCAAGACGTACCTCGAAACACTGAAATGGGAAATTCTACCTCACCCGCCATACTCTTCAGATGTTGCTCCGTCTGATTACCATTTATTTAGGTCGATGGCACACGGCCTGGCGGGCCAGTGCTTCGATTCTTTTAAAAAGTGAAAGAATGGATCGATTCTTTGATCTTATCAAAGGATGAAGAATTTTTCCGACGCGGGATTCGTTTGTTGCCTGAAAGATGGGCCAAAGTAGTGGAAAGTGACGGACAATACTTTGAAACATAAATAAGATACCATTTTTTTTTATATAATTTTTAAAATTACAAAAAAACGACGGGAGCAAAGACCTAATATTTTTTGGATTTATTTTTTAGTTACTGAAATAAAATTAAAAATGATGACATTATTGTTGATAAAAATTAAATATGAAAGTTTATCCTTCATTCATATTTTTTTTAAAGGATTATTCGGATTCTTTAAGATATATATATAAATATATAAAGTATACACTGTGTCTTGCACTTTCCTTTGATTTTTTTAAAGCCCATAACTTTTATATGCGATCACTGATAAAAATTATCTCTTTAATGTTTTTACTTTAAAAATTAAATTACAATTATATTTTTCTATTTTAGTAATAAATATAGTTTGCTTGATTTAAAATATCTTTAAGCTTTAAGTATACAATTTACATTTTGGTTTCAAAAATAAAAGTTATTTTTTTTAATAAAATAAAAAAATCAATAAATAAATGTTCTTTCATTATTATTCTTTATTTTGTAAATAATTAAGATTCTTCTTACAATATATTGCTATAAAAAAAATCTCTTTTAGATTGTTTTTAAAATAATGTGACGTTTGGTTATACTGAAAAAAACAATTTTTTTTTTAACTACTTCAATTCAATATTCGTTTTTAGTATTTAGATAAAATAAGTTTATAGTATTGAGGATAAAAATTATATGTTTAAATTGAAATTATGTTAATTAAAAAATAAATAAAAAAACACTTTTAGAGACCTCCATTTACAATTTATAAAAAAGAAATTGACTAGAAATCGATTGAGAGTTGAATTCAAATTAAATAAAAAGCTATTTTTTCAATTAAACCTTAAAGCGTTAAATTACGATAAATTGAAATTGCTATTTCCAGTCGTGCTAAGGAAAATGAATAAATAAATCCAAACAATTTTATGCGGAGTCCATTTTATTCGGAATTCGTTTTGAAACCGAATGTTCTGTGCTTCTAATTGACAAACAGAATTTTTCATGTCGTTTAGCCTCATTAGATTTGTTCTAGGAATTTATTTATTGCATCCTTACCAGCTTGACTAATTGCTACTCTCATATATCCTTTAAAATCAAATTCAAATCACCACCCAACACAGGTTTAATATGAACTAGTTTCCTATTAAAAACCCTCTAAAAATGTTTGCCGAATATTTCATTTAGTTTTAGACAATATGTCAAAAATTGCAGTTTATAATTTTTCGCAGAATTTTCCAACACTTTGACTTATGTTGGACATTTTTAAAAAATGAATATGCTTTGCATGGTAGTTTTTATATGGTTTGGGCTGCTATGTGTGTGGTAGGTACAACATGGCGTATGAGTGCTGCTGGTCAAAGTTCGCCGCCTGACACGCTCCTATTTCATTTTTGGCTTTTTTGCCACAGACAGCTGCTATTTTTTTCAGGGGAGGTGGAGGGGTTTGTTTTTGGACATTGTAACAGCTTTTGATTAATGGCAGCAACAACGTGGTCGACCCTTTTCTATGAGCTTCTAATTACATTTGGCTGCCAAAAAGGCTAACAAAAAATTAACCAGAAAAAAAAAGCATTAAAGTAAATACGTTTATGAAAAAGGCCAACACAAAAAACTCATTAACAGAGAAGACAAGTGAGCAACTGCATAAGTGTGTTTGTGCGTGTGTTTATATGCATATGAGACAGGCTTTCTATATATATGTAAACTACATATGTATTGCGCATAATTTCCATAATAGTTTTTTTTATGTGGAATTATTTTTTGTATTTTTTTTTTGGGTTTTCACGCTAAAAAAACTGAATTTGTAAAACGGC
Organism: Chymomyza amoena; assembly: GCA_037043745.1. Lineage (NCBI taxonomy): Eukaryota > Metazoa > Arthropoda > Insecta > Diptera > Drosophilidae > Chymomyza > Chymomyza amoena. The sequence continues at coordinate 662,723 of JBAMAX010001276.1, forward strand.
AAAGTTCTGTGCTAAAAAAAATCTGTTAACGTTTGCAGAAAGCGCTCCAAAAAGGAGTCATGAGCGTAAACTTTTTTTGATGAGTGTTTGTGTTTGTATTTGTTGAGGCGTACTTCGCACATGGAAGCTACACTGAAAGAAACGTAGGTACAATTTCGAAATGAAGCCATATGAAATTGTTTTTATGAGATTCACAAAAAAAAAGTACTATCATGCTCACGCGTATATTGGCATTATACAATAACCAAAACTGATGAATTCTTCCAGAACACTCTATCAAGAATGCTTCGTAGTTCTACCTTGTGCGAAATCGAACTAAAAAATATCTTCTCGCCACTTTTTCATTTTAATCTTGAAAATTTTACTCAAATTTTTTGCTATTAGTTAAATAATGGGTGATGCATTAAGATCTTTTTTTTTAATGGTTGGCAAATGCAAATTTCAAAGGAATGATGGGATCTTTATTTATGATTTCGAAAGGATATTTTATGGCATTTATTTTTTAAAAATAATCTCGTTCAAATGTTGGCCGCAACTGCGTTTTAAATGGTCTATCCTGAAGGTCCAATTTTTCATGACTCGTTCAAGCATTTCCACTGGTATTTGGCCAATAACACGAGTAATGTTGGCTTCCAACATGGTGCTTATGTAACTCCAAAGAAAAAAGTCGAGCGGTGTGATATCGCACGATCTTGGCAGCCAAGGTACGCTTACCAAATTGACCTCGCAATAGAGCCATTGTTTCATTGGCAATGTGGACCGGAGCGTCATCCTGTTGGAACCTAATGTCGTCGAGATCACGGGCAACATTTTCAGGCAGCAAAAAGTCCGTTAACATGGTCCGATAGCGTGTGTCATTGATGGTAACGTTCGCACCTTGCTTATTTTTTGAAAAAATACGGATCAATGATTCCACCAGTCCACAGACCGCACCAAACCGTTGTTTTTCTTGGATGTAATGGCAGCTGGTGAACCTCTTCGGGTTGATCTTCTCCCCAAATACGGCAATTTTACTTATTCACGAAGCCGTGGAGCCAAAAGTGGGCCTCATCACTGAACAAAATTTTGGTCGAAAACAACGGATCTTCATCGATCTTACCAAGAGCCTTCACTAAAATAACAACGTGCAGAAAGGTCATTCGGCTTCAATTCTTGAGTGAGTTGAATTTTGTATGCTTTCGAGCCGAGATCCATATGTAAAATGCGCCAGGTGGTTGAATACGACAGGCCAAGTTGTTGCGATCGGCGCCGAATCGATTCTCCGCGGTCATCGTGAACACTGTCAGTTCTCTTCACTACGTGCTGGATGTGGTCAATTTGGTCGTGTATCATCAAACAATGAATACTGGGTTTAAAATTTGGTGATGGTATTACGAATTGTGGGTTCGGTGGGTCGATTATGTTGACCATAAGTCGATCTCAGCGCACGAAAACATTCTTTGCAGAACGCTGATTTTCGTATTACAATTGTATAATTTGTTATTCGGATGTGAGTCTTTGCATGATGATTTGCCATTGAATACTAAACAACTTTGCCTTTGACAGCTGTCATGGATCACGCGGGATCCACACGAAAGTCCCTATTGAAAAAAAAGGTCTTAATGAACCACCCTTTACTTACATATAATATAATTTTAACTAATCTTAATTCCTTAAACTAAGCTTGCAACTGTTTTCTTTTTGTAAAAGAATAGGTAGGTAGGTAGAAGTGGTTGCCATTCCGACACACCTAGCCCTATGAAAGACCCGTTGTGATGCCACTTGAGTCCGTCCTCTACTCTCTTGTATCCTCTTTGAACCAACCTGTCGATTTAATAAACGAATTAATCGTATTTATTATAATTTCTGCAATTTCAGTAATATTCCCAAAAGTTTTGGAACCCAGTGTATTCAGTCTCCCCTCCTGCATAGTGCCATGCATCCACATAGGAGGCGCTCCACTGCTTCCTCCTCTTCTGCCTCCTGACAGCTTCTACAGTAGTCAAAATGCGACACGCCCAATCTATTGGCGTGTCTACCAATACCAATAAGACAATGCCCCGTGAGAGCCCCTATCGTGGCTCTAACGTCTAATCCGCTAAGTTTTAAAAGTTGCTTGCTTCTATTCAAGCTCCATTGCGGCCAGGTTTTCCTACTAATAAAAGAGGTACTGGTTTGCTCCCATCTATTGTAAGCATCATTATTAATACTTCTATCTATTGACAACTTCACATGTTGCTAGTGGTATAGATACCTACGCCTTATCCGGTTGAAGTGGTACCCTTGTACCCCGTCTAGCTAGTTCATCTACCTTGCAATGGCCAACAATATCTAAAGTATTTAGTAGTATCTCATGTTTTGAATGTGAACCTTACTGACTGTAGTGCTTTTAAAGCAGCCTGACTGTCAGAACAGATCTGAATTTCCCTTTCGCTTAAATCACGATTCTTAATTATGGGAATACTTTCCATTATAGCTATGACTTCTGCTTGGAAAACACTACAATGATCTGGTAAGCGGAAGGATTCGTCAATGCCTAACGATTCCGAATAGACACTCGCTCCCACTTGATCATTGAGTTTAGATCCGTCCGTAAAAATGGTAATCTTGCTATTGCAGTCTGGTATACCATTGTCCCAATCTTCTCGAGGTGGGAAAATTACACTGAACGGTTTGTTTAGGAATAACCCCATTGAGTCAGAAAAGTCGGTGATTCTACGAATTTGCGGAAATTGGCGCAAAATAGTCGAGTGTCCTTTTGAACTTATGGCTAGATCTGAAGATTATTCTCTTAGCCTTAAGGCCGATTTCACTGCCATATGCTTACTATATAGGTCTATTAGCAATAGATGCAGCATGGTTTTTAATGTTGCGGTCGGGGTCTTCTAAGTGCACCGCTGATACTCAAGCTGGCTGCTCTTTGAATGGAATTGATTTTGTTGAGCGCCGGCCAACATACCAGAACTCCTTTGGTTAGTATTGGCCTTGCTATCTTCTTCTTCTTCTTATGTGGCCAACCGGATTACCGGATTACGGCCTGCCTTAAAACATCTCTCCAGGCGCCTCTGCATTGCGCGCGCCTTCTTCAGTTGGTCACACCGAGCGAAGACAGGGCCCCTTCCACTTGGTCTTTCCAACGCAAACACGGTCGTCCTCTCCGCCTACGGCCGCTGACTACCGCATCCATCCTAACGAAATGCCTGAGCCAGCGAAGTCGCTGGATGTTGATACGCTGAGCAACGTCCACTTCGTTGAAGAGCTCATACAGCTCTTAGTTGGTGCGGATGCGGTAGTCATCGCCAACTCGAATAGGACCAAAGATGTTGCGCAGTACTTTCCTCTCGAAAACCTGGCCTTGCTATCGCTGTGTAAGTCCAGGCAACAACATGGGGTTTTAGACCCCATCTTGCTCCTACTGCTCTTTTGGATGAGTATAGGGATATTGCTGCTTTTCTCACTCTATCTTCAATATTTAGGTTCCAAAGTAGTTTCCTGTCTAAAATCAGTCCTAGGTACCGTGCTGTTTCGCTGAATGCTAGTGTGATTCCATTTAGTCACGGGGGTCTAACATCTGATAGTTTGTGATTTCTTGTGAATATAATAAGTTCAGTTTTGCTGGCGTTAACACCTAGCCCCAGCGAAGGACCAAAAGGTCTATGCTAGGCTGCACTTTGTTGTGGTCGGCCAGTGTAACCTAACACCTAGCCCACATGCTTTGGACCACCGTCTTCGATTTTTACCTAGTCAAAAAAATGGAACAAGTAACCTGTATCAAATTTTGTGTGAAAAACGAAATTAAGTGCGAGGATGCATTCCGAATGTTGACTGTGGCATACGGAGAAGCTACCTTGGACCGAAGCAACGCTTATCGGTGGTACAAAATGTTCTTAGAAGGCCGAGAAGATGTGAACGACGATCGTGGGTTTATGGTTATGACGTTTAAACCAAAGCTCAATCATCTCAATGGAAACTGCCGCACGAATTAAGACCGAAAAAAGCGCGCCAAGTTCGGTCGAATGCGAAAGTTTTGCTTACAGTTTTCTTCGATTGCAGGGGCGTGGTGCATCATGAGTTCTTGCCACAGGGTAGAACGGTCAATAAGGAATATTACCTGCAAGTTATGCGGAATTTGCGCGAAGCAATCCGAACAAAATAGATATTCATGCATAAATAAATCATTTTTGAAAAAACACAAAATTCGCGATACTTTTTGAACACACTTCTTATATATTAGAGAACTGAAGTCGTTATGAACAAGTCAGCTTAATTATGTTTGCTGAAAAAGCGAAAAATATGTTTAAAAAATTGATTAAATCCTTATTGGAATGGATAGAACGATCAATATAATTTTATGTTTGAAGATGATTTCATGCAAATGTTGGCCGCAGCTCCGCTTTAGGTGGCCCATGCGCAAAGTCCTATTTTGGCACACTCTCTCCAACATATCGACCGGTATTTCACGAATAAATGCTTCAATATTGGCTTCCAGTGCGTCAATCGTTGCTGGTTTATCCCTGTAGACATAAGCCTTAATCCTACAGGAAATAATCCAAAGGCTTTAAATCACATGATCTAGGCGGCCAATTGACGGGCCCTAAACGTGAGATAAACTGTTCACCGAAGGCGGCTCTTAACTAGTCCATTGTTTCACGTGCCGTGTGGCATGTGGCACCATCTTGTTGAACCACATGTCAGACATGTCCAATTCTTCCATTTTGGGCAAAAAAAAAGTCGTCAATCATCAGACGGTAGCGCTCGCCATCACGGTAACGTTCCGGCCATTGTCGTCTTTGAAGAAGTACGGCCCGATGATGCCACCGGCCCATAATCCACACCAAACAGTGACTTTTTCGGGCTGCATTGGTAGCTCTGGCAATGCTTCTGGCTGGTCTTCACTCCAGATGCGATTCGAAATTTAGTCACAAGCTTCCGAATAGCTCCCTCAGTAGGCCGACCAAACAGCCCATAAATTGGAAGAAGTGCGCGATGCACCTTCTTAACCGAACATGAATTTTGATAGTAAAATTCAATAATTTCCAAGCGTTGTTCGTTAGTGAGTCGATTCATGGTTAAATTATAGACCAAACTGAATAAGTTTGACAATGACACTAGACACGATTCACGCGTGATCTGTCAAAAACAGTGTTGCCAAAAAGATATCCGGCACTCGAAGTGTAACCAATTAAAAAGGCCATAAATTAATTTTGGAAAATTACCTTTACTCAATTCAAGGTACAAAATGTGTAAAAATAATACGAAATTTAGAAACAATTTACTTTCGCTTAATATGGCCACCTTTTGCCTTCACTATGGCCTTGAGACGGTCCAAAAATGAATCGCAAGCTGCCGGAATGTGACTTGCAGGTATTTTGGCCCACTCGTGGACAATGGCTTTTTCAGCGCCTCGAGACTGTTGTATCTTTTAGTTCGGACCTTGCTCTCCAAAATGGCCCAAAGAGAATAATCCATCGGATTCGCGTCTGGTGAATTCGAGAGCCATTGTGTGGACGTTATGAAGTTCGGTACGTTGATTTTCAGCCATTCTTGGTTCACTCGAGCTTTGTGAGACGGTGCCGAGTCCTGTTGAAACGTCCATGGTCTGCCACCGAAATGTTTGTCTGCCCACGGCTTCAAAGCAACCTCCAGAATACTTTCCCGATAATATTGCGCATTAACCTTGACGCCAGGCTCGATGAAAACGATTGGAGAGCGCCCATCTGCGGTTACAGCGGCCCAAACCATTATCTGTGGCGGGTGCTGCCTCCTGGTGGCCAATCGATGACTCAAATTCTCGTATGAACGGTCCCTCAAGTAAACCCTATCGTTTTTAGAGTTTACGAATTGCTCAATTGTAAAAATTTTCTCGTCAGAAAATACAATGTTCGGCAATTGACCGCTTTCGGCCAAGCGAAGCAACTCCTTCGCTCTCTCAAGTCTGACTTGTTGCTGCTTCGGTGTGAGATCATGTGCCTTTTGGATCTTGTAAGGCTTGACCTTGAGATCATTTTTCAGTATGCGACGGATGCTACGGTCAGATATTTTCAGTTCTTTCGCCATTTGATTGGCACTTCGTCGGGGATTTCGCTCAAGACGCTTCTTCACTTTTTGAACCATCTCACGTGACGTTGCAGTCTTTTGAAGACCACCTCCATGACGTTTTGCGATGTTACCAGTATCATTGTAACGAGTTATGGTGCGATAAACGAAAACTTTATTTACTTTAAGGTGTTCGAGCTCACGAACAATTGCTGGTTGTGATTTTCCAGCTAAATATAATGCAACTACACTATTACGTTTGAAATCCATTACTGATTTTTTTTTAGCGTTTACTCACGGCAAAATGCTTTCGTGCGCTTGTAAACAATACTCTAAACTGTCATTTAGCTAACTTACAGACAGCTGATGCCCGTGCGTCAGCTGCGCGAGCGGTCTGAATTTGGTTACACTTCGAGTGCCGGACCCTGTAGCAAAAAATCACCCGTTACAATATATTCTGACTCATTCTAACTTTTTATAAAGCCCCCTCCTCTGTTCTCGCAGTGTTTATATTTTTATTATATTTTTTTAACACACACTCCCCCACAAATACAGCGGCACCCAAACATGGCTGCTTTTGCATTTACATATGACTGGGAACAAACAAAACCGCAGGTCCGGCAAACAAAACAGCTCCAACATAAATACCAGACATCTGTCGTTGGTGTGTGTGTGAGTGTGTGTATAGGTGTGTGTAAGTGTACCGTAGTGTGTGTGTTTATATGTGTGTGTGTGTTGAAAGTGACAAAAGCATTGACAGGAAACAAGAGAGACGTGACAGCTGTTAAACGGAAGTGAAACTATTGTATAAACAGCAGCCATGACAAATGAATAATCGTTGTTCGTCGTTGTTCTCTCGCGTTGTTTCTCGCTCAGATTAAACATGGCTGACCGACCATCATACAGGTCGCTTACTGCTCCTCCTCCTCCTCGCTCTCTCTCTCTCTCTGTAATAGCATAAAAAAAAAAACAATCGCTGTTCACATGTTAGCCAGATAAGAAGATACAGATACAGATACTTTTAGTATTTGTGTGGGAAGTTTTTATTGATGTGCGGCCATTGAGCCCAAAACTTTGTCATTATAATACATATACATGTGTCAACTGTGTTTGTGTACTTTTTCATTGTTTAAGTGTGTCAAGTGTGTGTGTGTGTATCTGAGTGATGTGTTTGTGTGTCTGTGCTTAGTCAACTGTCGAGCGTTTGTCAATTTTGTAATTAAATATGTTGGCCGACTGCTATTGCAACTAAGTCTGTTTGATTTGTTGGCCATTTAAACACACACACAAACGCACACATACACAGAGAGATAAGTTCACACACACACTCACACCAGTGCAATAAAACTTTCTGTCATTCAGCGACGTAGATTGTGGGCTTTGAGGGATCAGTCGTAAATCTTGAAATATTATGTTATACAAATAACATTTGTTTATATAAACTGGATTTATAAGGAAATCTTTTAATAAAGTCTGTTAAGCATTTATGAAGAATTCCATTCTGAAATCAAATACCAATTAGGCCTTAAAATTCTAAGAAAGTGAATGAAAACTCACATGAAATATGGATACATTTTTCTTGAGAAAGTTAAATTTTGTTTTTACTTCCGAAAATTTATGAGTAACATTTTAATTTATTTAATTGACTCAATTATAAACAATGAAACTGCGCAGCGATGGAAAATTAATAAAATATTTTTAATAATGCCTTAAATTAACACAATAGTAGATTTTCAGAGGAAACTTGCTATTAATACAAATATTTTTTTATTTTGTATTATTATTTTGTAAAGTAACTTATTGTCTAATGAAGACAAAGTGTAAATAAAATATGAAGAAAAACAAGTTTACTTTAAAATGGCAAACATTTTGAAGCAGTTTTACAATTTAGCTGGCCAAAATCTTTAATTATCAATTATATAAAATTTTTTTTAGTATTCCTTCCAAAATGAAAATATATACAAAATTGACAAATCAAGGATTTTGTTCCAAATTATTGTACTGCATTTATTTAAGAGAAAAATTATTTTTTATTTTGCAAAAAATATTTCTTACTTCTTGAGAGCTACAAAAAGTTCCTTTACTTTATTTTTCATAAATATTAATTAAAAGAAAAATTAAAATTAGGCATAATAACGTTTGCAACTATGCATATATAAACTTTAACAAAGATTCGCTTGTAAAGCTTTTTTTAACGTGTGTGTTCTTTGCATAAAGAGTAGCTCTGGCAATTAGCCGAAAAATATGATACATATATAATTTCCCTTCCTTAAGTCCCGAGTTGCGGAAATTAGAATTTTAACTCTAAAAGTTGAATTTTAAAAATTTTAGAAATTTGTTATGACTGATCTGTAGTTTTACTCTGATAGAATAAATTTAATCGATGGGATTGGCAAAATCGTAGATATTGTTTTTTAAGTACGTGAGCTTTCACTCATTGTTTGGACGCTTCTTAAAAGTCTTAAATCGACAGGACTCTAAAGAAAAATTGCGACACGTTTCAAATTGTAGTTAAAAATGTTTTTGAAATTGAAAACGTAGGCTAAAATGGGGCAAACCCGACAGTGCAGGTACCTCACTGTTTCTCAAAAACGACAATACTGAACGAGCTCATATTAGTGTTGTCGTGTAAAGCATTAAAAATATTTAAAATTGTAATAATAGTTGTCTGTTGATCTATATAGATTTTTTGGATTTAATATTTTATGTATCGTGGTAAAAGGATTTATCAAAAAATTTCGACGTAAAGTCGAGCGCGGACGACTTTAGGATACCTGTACCACTAGCTTGTAATGAAGTCCGATTTCTTCACAAAGACCAAAAACAGAAGAATTTTTTAGCAAACATTTTCATTTTGACCGATCGTTCCTATGGGAACTATATGATATAGTCAACCGATTTCAATAAAATTTGACACAGTGCTTAAATATCGTAAAAAAGTATACGAATAGCCAAATTTATTTCAAATATCTATTACAAATAAACGAAGCACATCGAATTTTGTATAAAAAACGTGTTTTTGGACCGATTGGTCCTATGGGAGCTATATGATCCAGCCTCAAACGATTTGGATTAAATCTGGTACAGTGCAGTTAGGAACTATAAAATACTCACGAATGTCAAATTTGGTCCCAATATCTTAACAAAGCAAATCGAAACACAACAAATCTTTATGAAAATAACGACAATATAGCGAATCTGTCCTTCAAAAAGTTATTTTGGCTGATCGGTCCTATGGGAGCATATGATATAGTCAACCGATTTCGAACTCAAAGTTTGGCACAATGCATTGGGAACTATAAAAACTTTCGAATACCAAATTTGGTTACGATATCTCTCATAAACAAACGTAGTTATTCACTCTAAAACGCTTTTTATATCGATGAAGATCGTCTCTAATCATTCCCATGGGAGCTATATACTTTATACCGTACGGTATCAAAAAAATAAAATAAACTTGCCTCCTATGCCGAATAATGTATGTGACATCTAGATGTGAGACGTTTGGTGACACTCTAGCTCTTACCTAATCTCTGAGATCTAGGCGTGAATACGAGACAGACGGACAGACGGACATGACAGACAGACGGTCCGACGGACCATGGGTATATCCGACTGTCTCGTATTCACGCCTAGATCATCAGTTTTAGGTAAGCTTTAGGGTGTATCCGACGTCTCCTTCACATTAGATCACATACATTATTCGGCATTGGAGACAAGCTTATTATACTCCTTGGTACCATACGGGTTACAGGGTATAGCATTGGTCTAACCAAATTTGATAAGTTCAATATTCAGTTTTTAGTAACTCGATAAATAATCGGAACTTTGTAATCAAAATTTGACGTGGATACTACTGGCTAGTAGCTCCACCAGTATAAATCATCAAATTAGGAAAAGGTCGGGAAAAAAGTCGCCCGATTCACTTATTTTCGCCGATATAGGATTTTACGATTTTCAATAAAAGTATTTAACATTAAAAAAAAATGGTATGAATAGCATTGATTGGAAATTTCGTATAATTTTTTTGTTGGCGTCATCATGAAAAATAACATAGTGGGGCAAATCCGAACCTCTTAATTGTTGAAGCCATACCAGACGTGCAGCTTAAACCCAAAATACACAAGCAAGCTATTTGGACAGCAAATCAAATAATACTAAAAATACAACAGTGGGGCAAATCCGACCTCGGTATATTGGGGCCAACTCAGACATCCATCTAAAATCACATAATATTCTAAGCAAGGTATTTGGAAATGCACATCAAATATCGGTCATGAATACATTACACAGTGGGGCAAACCCGTACCTCCAAATCGGTGGGACCAAAGCCAAAGTCCTGTTTCGAACCAAAAATACGACAAGCTAAGATTATTTGGTCAGCAAGATCAAATAACTCATGAAAAATAACACAGTTGGGCAAATTCAGATCCTATCTAAAGTATGTGAGCACCAAACAGACGTCCATCGAAATCGATTAACAATATCATATAGCTCAGCATAGCAAGCTATTTGGATCAGCAATTCGAATATCTGCTGATTAATTACGTAGCTGATTCATTGTCAATTATTCGGTTTTTATTAACAAGCCAGTTCCACTTTGTATATCAGATTGTTTATGTTCAACTTTCCATTTGGCATTTTTTTTAAATAAATGTATTCAGTTTTGTAAAAGACCTACTAACCTACTCTTTTGATTTATATTCGAAAAACCATTAAATTTGGAGCCTATATGGGCTAAATCAGCCAAACAAATAAGCGGTCGGGCTTACCCCACCATTTTGGAAAACTGAGAAAAATTTACTTTTTTGATAAATAGTCATAACTAAAAATTAATAAATTGGTGATAGACTTCACAAAGTTGTACAAAATCCTATTCAATTTAGATCATATCTGTGCTTAATTAGCCAAAAAAAATAGCAGTCGGTCGGGTTTTTCCCTCCATTTTCGGAAAATGAGAAAAATTTACTTTTTTTAATAAATGTTCATATCTCAAAAATTATCAAGTGGCAAAGCCTCACAAAGCCGTCCCCTATATTGTCACCACTAAAGTTAGGTCATATCTGTGCTAAACCAGCCAAAAAAACTATGCGGCTCGGGCTTACCCCACTATTCTTGAAAATGTAGAAAACATTTAGTTTTTTGAAAACTGTTCCTAATCCTCAAAGCTATCGACCGCCAAGACTTACAAATCTGCACACCTAATATGGTCAGCATTACATATCTGTGCTAAATCTTCCAAAAAATAAGCGGTCGGGCTTACCCCTCCATTTTGGAAAATAAGAAAAATTTCTTTTTTTTAAACTTCGCTCACCACTACTTACTCGCTACAAACTACTTGCCACAAAAAGTTTACTACAAAAAAAACTTTTTATAATAGAGGAAATGTTGATATCTTAAAAATTAACAATGCTGTCGCCTATATTATTATGCTTAGATCATATCTATGCTAAATAGGCTAAAAAATACACGGTCGAATTTACCTCATCATTTTTGAAACAAGACAAAAATTATGAGTTCTTTGGACAAATGGTCATGTCTCAACAAAGGGTATAACTGGCCCTTCCATATATGGACAGAAGATAAATTTAATTTGTCCAGACAAGGCATTTTGATATATGATTTGTTCATTATTTATTTTTACCATAATATTTAAAATATTCATTTAGTGGTAAAACAGAGTTTAGCTTTAAAACTTAGATATATATTCTAAACTTTAAATCTAAATATTTATTATATGATATTAAGGGGCACACCTAGTGTGACAGCCTAAAAAAAGGCCATTTTTGGGAATTAATAAAAAAAACTAGTGAATCCATCTATTTAAAATTTTGAGGGTATATTTATACATGTTTTGAGAATACACAGTAAAATTTTTGAAATAAAATATTGAATATTTTTGAAATGACACGCGATCTCCGGCGGCGCCAAAAAAAAGTTCCTCCACTGCTGGAGTGATTGCAGCCTTCTCCGTTGATAAAACCTAAAAAAAAATTCTCGTTAAACTAAAACATATTGTCTGTACCATGAACCTCGGGCGAACAAAAAAATCGAAAATTGACAAAGTGGCGGCATGTTGAATAAAAAAATTTATAGCCAGAGCAACGTAGGCCTTCCGGCTTTAATTACCCAAATATTTTAGATATTATTCACATACTGACAAACCATATATAGAGTATAGCTTTACAGCTTTACAACTAATATATTTATATTCCAAAATTTAAATTAAAATATTTAGCTTATAAAATTAAATCATTAAGGAAAATGGGAAAAAACCTTACAATAATGATTTGTCCATTTTTAACAAATTTATAACAACATTCCTTTCAATAAATAAATATTAATAAGGAATAATACCTTTTTTAAAATTCTCATTCATTTTATTTAAATTTTATTAGCACAAATCCACTTCATTTATTTATTCCCAGAACTTTTTCCCTTTTTCGTAATTTAAGAACACCCCCTTTTCACCTTCTTATCTACGCCTCTGATGTGTTTTTATGTAGCCCGTGTCAAATTTATGTTCGCTTTATGTTAATGTTGTTATATCTGTGACACTTTTATTGCGCGCTTCTAATAACTTAATTGACAAGTTAAATTTCATATGTTTTATGTCTTTGTGCGTGTTTTGGTTAGATAATACCCTAACATATAATTATGACACAGATACACAAACACACACATACATAATCACACCATGTGATCTGTCTAATTGCTAATCTTAAATATTTGTCTAGACGGGATACAAATAAATATTTATATATAGAAATTTAAGCCTATCGTCTGAACTTAAAGAAATTAAAGCCAGAAGGTCATATCCATTAATCTTATTAGAGGTTAGACTAAGTAACTCCCTAATTAGCTAATATACAATTAGCTTTTGAATCTTCGGCTATGAGGTAAATAATTATAGTAGGAAAGGACAAAGTACTTAATTAGAGAAGATTGTTTGGTTGACAAAAAGAAAACTGAGAATTAAGTTTAATTTATTTTATTGTTTGCCCGAAATAAATGCTAACCAAAAAAAAATTTAGATATATGATATAGGTCGATGTGAGATATAAAGTAGAACTTGAAAATATTAGAATAGGAAAAGAGTTATTCTAACAGATAATCAGGACTGACTTATTAGAATTAAATCTTAACAGAAAAGCCTTTATTTATTGACTTACAATTCAAAAATTTATTTAATTTATTTATTTTAAAGAATAAACTTTCTTTAATTTCCAATTCATGAGCCATTTAAAGCTAAAATCAATTTCGTAGGAAATATAAAATTGATTAAGCACTGTTAACTTGTATAATCTCAGTTTTATTTGAAGTTGTTTATCACGCAACATTTTGTGTTTCTTAATTATTAAAATAAATGCATTGCATTAAAGTTTGAAATTATATTCGTAAAATTTAAAATTTAAAAAATTAAATTTAGTGCTCAAACGAACTTAAAATGCAAACTGCGGTATTTCGTGAATCTATTTTGAGAATGAAAAATATCTACATGAGGTACAAGCTCTTGGCAGAAGACCAAGAGAATGTTCATATTTACACCCCCCTTGAAAAGTTTTGGAATTCTGGTTATGAAAGTTATGGCCTCGATGTGTTTTAAATATTGCTTAATTTTGACAAATATTTGATATGAGGTGATATGGGTTCGTCAGAAAAACCAATGCACGAAGCCCCAGAAAATTAAAAGCCATTTTCTATTTGATGTATTAGTGACGTCACAATATGCAATTTTTATATGCTGTCCCATACAAAGGGCATATTAAGTTTTTGTAAGTTGGAAATGTATGTAAGAATCTACTTTGATTATGAAAAATGTTTTTATGTGGTACAAACTCTTGGCAGAAAACCAAGAGGATGTTAATATTTATGCCCACCCTTGAAATCTTTTTGGAATTCTAGCTATGAAAGTTACCTCGAAATGTTTTTAATATTGCTTAATTGTGATAAATATTTGAAATGAGCTGAAACGGAAACTCACAAAATTTGGGTTCATCAGAAAAATCAATGCACGTAGGCCGAAAAAATTAAAAGTCATCTTTTTATTTGATGAATCATTGACGTCATAAAAAATAATTTTTGTATGCTGTACAAAGGGTATGGTAAGGGATGTTAATATTTATGCCCCTTGAAACCTTTTGGAATTCTGGTAATAAAAGTTATCGCCTCGAAGCTTTTTTAATATTGCATAATTATAATAAATATTTGATATGAGCTCAAGCAAGCTCACAAAATATGGGTTCAGCAAAAAAATCAATGCACATAGCTCGAGTAAATTGAATGCCAATTTTCTGTTTTAATGAATCAGTGACGTCACAATATGCAATTTTTATATGCTGTACCGTACAAAGTGCATATTAAGTTTGTGCAAGTTGGTAATGCATGTAAGAAACAAAGGAGACGTCGTCAGTGTTTCTGGATGACCGCCTACATCTCAAAAATGTTAGGAGCTAGAGCAATTAACTTTTAGATTAGATTCTTAATTATGAAGTTTTTTTTATATCTATTTATATGATACCTCATTAGGATGTTTGAGAGTACCTCATAAAAAAAAAGCTTTAGACGGGTAATTTGTTTTTGAAGATATCGTAATGGGTGTTTCGTAGTTTTTATTAGGTTACAAATTCGAGTGTTTTTGATATGCTTGTAAAAGTATCGTAACCGAATTTGGCAATCAAAAATCGTTTAGAGTTCTGAACAATGTGCAGGATATGATATCAATTTGGTGGTACCGGGTATCCTAAAATCGTCCACGACCAATTTTCACGTACGCCATTTGTTCCGGATACATTTGTCCTTTTTAAAACTACTTCATTTAAATTTTTGTTATTTTTTTAATTTGTTGCATAATATGGTATGAGCAATTTGTGAAATAGTTAAAATTAAAAAAAAAATGTTAAATTTTCATGTCATAATTTTCGCATTGCAATAATAAAAACTTTTGAATAATTTTAATTGTTGAAAAATTTTGTTAATGCTATCAACGCGCTGAACGTGAAGCGCAGAGCTGAAGCTAGATGGAAAAATCTAGACAGCTGTCACACAGCGAAAATCATGCTGGCTCATAACGGCAGGAAACAAAGTAACTTCATAATGAAACTCTCACGCACTGAATGCAGGACCATCACGGGTGTGCTAACAGGACATTGCCTCTTAGCGAAGCATGCGCATAGGATGGGACTAACGGCAAGCGAATCATGCAGGATCTGCAGGGATCCAGAAGTCCCTGAGACCCTAGCACACGTACTCTGCGACTGCCCAGCCATCTCTAGACATTGTCTGACCACCCTAGGAGAACCAGCGTTTGTCGGTCTAGAAGAGGTGGCCAGGCTACAAGTTGGGCGGATACTTAATTTCGCTAAAAAAGTAAAATTCTTAACTGACCATAACGTTGCGTAATAACCTCGAATCTGGCACAGCTAAGGACCAAAAGGTCTATGCTAGGCTGCACTCTGTTGTGGCCGGCCAGCGTAACCTAACCTAACCTAACCTATCAACGCGCTGAAGTTAAAGGTAGTTATTTTTGAAGGCTAGTTCGAAATAATTTATACATTCGAAAAAATAAATAAGGTTGATATTGATAAGATTTAAAGTTGGCTGCCCGCAGGGATCTTGTCTGTCGCCATTTCTGTTCAACCTATTTACATCAGAATTTCCGATTATACCAGGTTGAACCTTATCAATATTTAAGGAACTTTTCGTAATAAAATAACAGGTAACTTACAATTAGGCTTTGAATCGTTAGTAGAATATTTTTCAAAGTGGAAAATCCTCGTTACTCTGAGTAAATGCAGTCAATATATGTTATTAGGAAACGAAAAGACATATACCTATCTAGGGACCTCATAAATCTAGGTAATGTTGATCAGAAATGGAAATCAAATGTTAAATATTTGGGTATGAATCTTGATAAGAAGTTTCTACAAAAACACCAATTTAGGGCCACGAAAAATGGTTTATGTACTCTGACTCGCGTTTTGTATCTATTCATTAATAGAAACTCCCGATTAAGTATAGAAAACAAATTGTGTTTTTATAGATGTACATTTCAAGCCGTAATATCATCTAAAAAAATATTTTGTCGAAAAAGGAGCTGTTTAAAAAAGCTATTTTTATTCCAATTCCAAAAATATGGTATTTAATTATGGCCATCAACTCGGCTTAGAATTGTCGAAGTATTTATTTTTGGGGACGAGTTTGTAAGATTCATGGCAGAAGGCATCTACTAAGGCTACGAATTTGAGAAAGTGTCGTACTTGTAAGTCATTGTTGATATATGGTTTTTTCGGTAAAATTTCTGGTAATGTTCCATGGATCCAAGATTTTCATATATGATATTTATACCCTGTACCGTATGGTTCCAAGGGTATATTAAGTTTGTGCAAGCTGAAAATGTGTGTAACATATAGAAGGAGACGTCGGAGACACTCCAAAGTTACCTAAAATATGATCACGGTGAATAGAGAAGTCGATATACCCATGTCCGTCTGTCCGTCTGTCCGTCCGTCCGTCTGTCCGTCCGTGTGAACGCCTAGATCTCAGAGATGGTAAGAGCTAGAGTTACCAAACTTTCACATTAGATCCCATATTATTCCATAGGAGGCAAGTTTATTTTATTTTTTTGATATCGGGGATAAATTATATAGCTCCCATGGGGGTGTTTGAGACGACCTCGACAAAAAAAGCGTTTTAGATGAATAATTCGTTTGTTTATGAAGATATCATAACGTAATTTGGTATTCGAAAGTTTTTTATAGTTCCCAATCACTGTACCGAATTTGATCGAAATCGGTTGACTATATCATATAGCTCCCATAGGACCGATCGGCCAAAATAACTTTGTTAAAGAAAAATTCGCTATATTTCGTATTCTAATAAAGATGTCTTAACCAGATTTGGCGTTTGGAAATTTTTGAGACCACTTAAGCAATGTGCTAAATTTGAACGAAAATCGGTTGATTATATCATATAACTCCCATAAGTCCGATCTTCCAAAAATGCGACCTTTTTTAACAAAATTTGTTGTGTTTCGTTTGTTTGTTAAGATATTGGGACTAAATTTGACATTCGTGAGTATTTTATAGTTCCTGCACTGTACTAAATTTAATCCAACTCGTTTGACTAGATCACATAGCTCCCATAGGACCAATCGGTCCAGAAATACGTTTTTTATACAAAATTCAATGTGTTTTGTTTGTTTGTAAAGATATTTGACGAATAAATTTGGCATTCATATCTTTTTTAAGGTATGTTAAGCACTGTGTCAAATTTTATTGAAATCGGTTGACTTAAGATCAATATAGCTCCCAGTTTAGTGAACGATCGGTCAAAAACAAATTATTTCGTGTTAAAATTCTAGTGTTATTTAGTTTTTTGCGAAGAAATCGATTTGCTCCAAGCTAGTGGAACATGGTATCCGGAAATCGTCCACACCCAACTTTACATCCGTCATTTTTCGACTTCAACCTATAATAATTAGAATGTTAAACAGTCGATATATTACATGAGCGATCTACACAACACTTAAATATATAAAGAACAAGAGTCATTAAACATATTTTTTATCAAACATATCTTTAGAACTAGTTCGAGTCTAAAGAGCCCTGCTAGCCAAATGGCTTAACCTATTTGTTAATTTAAAGTTTACTTTTCGAAATTGCTGAACAAATTTTACACGTGATACTATAAATGCTAATTTTGATAGCTCACAACTCGTAAATTGAAGTATATTTCTTGTAATCGACTTAAGATTGTGTCACTATTTCGTATTTGTCTTGTACAGAGCTCCACTTTATATATTACTAACTATATAATTAATATTTTTGAAGAAAAAGCTATTTGTTTTATTTAACGTGTAGCCTTATGAAGGTTTTCCTGCTTTCTTGCCGTAATTGTTTTTGTCGTTTTTGTAACAACAACATTGTTACATATACCCAGCACAATCCAGCTCAACATTGTTTGCAAAGATTTAAATGCACAGACACCCAAAAACACGCAATAGCAATAAATTCGATGTCATTTCCCAAATCGTTTTACTTTAAATACTCTTCGCTTTTTCAAGCAACCGAACCGACACTGCCCCCAACCGCCCCTAAAAGTATGCTGCAATTTGGCAAACTTTAATTGCAGCCATTTCTAATTACAGAACAAAATGTCTGCTGCTTTTTGTCGCCACATTTGACAACGAAAGTGAGCATCAATTTCTTTAAATGGCGGCGAAGCCACAAAATTTCGTGGTTTGATCTTTTTGTTGATAAGATAGAGAGAGAGAGAGATAGAGTGCAAAAAAGGGAATGAGAGCGCAAAAAACAACAACAGGTGTGCAATATGTCAACCGAGTTGGACGCTCTCTCGGCTGCGACGCTCTCTCGGCAGCGACGCTCTCACGACTGTTGCTTGCTGAGCTTTTTATTCAGCAAAAGCTTGCTAAGCTTTCTTGGCTGCCAACGTCGTGAAGCGTTTTCAGTTCTTTGTCGCGTTTGAGTGGGCAAAGGACTTGAAACTGAGAGCGGAGTCAAGGCTGCTTTTGGCCGTCTTTCTGAATAGGCCCCAACAAATTGACGTAGTTTTTAAAGCAGTTTTTTGAGGCCAGCAAATATTTGCGCTCTTATAGATTTTCAAGCATTTGCGGACTTATTTTTAAAGCTATTGACACTGCGGCCTAAGACAACAACAAAAAACGTTTTAAAACTGAAATTTTGCATATTTTTAATGTACAAAAACAAAACGTAGCAATGAAATTAAGTTGACAATTTTCATTATACGTGCGCTGGCATTTGGCCAAAAACAAAAAAAAAAAAGGAAAACAACATTTTGATAGCCCACTTATTTTCATGTATGCCCCCAAACAGCGGCCCAAGACGCTTTTTGTGACACACTTCAATCAAAATGCCATTTAGTGGGGCATGCAATGGCAAAAATATATCTAAAAGGCACGACTTGCCACAACAATAAAGTTCAGGACTTGGCTAGTAAAACATGGCTGGGCTTGGCACGTGTTGCTTTTTAAAGTTGACAATTTTTGGGACTGCCACAAAACTAGCAACAAGTTTGCTTTTAGCTTTTTGCCTTTTAGCCATTTTATTTTATTATTTCTTTTTTTGACTTTGTGCAGCCCAACAAAAATAAAGACATCAAGGTGCGTCACGTGTGTGGCCATAATCTCAGGCAGCAAACAACAACCAACAACACGGCTAATGAAACTAGTGGCAACAAAAAAGTTTAGACGTCTTAGTGCGCCCGCCCCCCGTTCCGTAGGCGTGGCAGGCAGCTAGCCAACTGTAACAGCCATCCATCAACAAAAGCAACAGCAACAAAACATTTTAAAACTTTAAATGAGTTTTTGTGCGGCGCAAAACTTTTTGGCCCAAAAAAAAAAAAGAAGTGAATTCTAGACCGAGAGCAGCTCAGCCAAAAACCAAAAACTGTCAGCAGCAGCTAACCAATGAGATTTTATTGGCAAAATTGACATAAGTTAAAGAAAACAAAACGCAAAAAAAAGAAAGGAAAATCTCAAAAATAAAGTAAACTGTGCATTATGGCCAAGACGTAGCTGCTGCTGTAGCTACACAATTCAGACACGCTGTTTGTATTTTTCTTAACTTGGTAAATATATACGGCAAAAACCAAGTGACAACCATAACAAAAACATGGCAGCAGTGACGTAGTTATGCTACCAAGGGATTTAGCTTGTCAGTTGAGTTGAGTTCGATTGGAAACTCAATTTTATGACAATTTATTGATTTCAATTCACTTGACTTGCTGCTAATGAAATTACGAAATTATTTTTTAATTTTCTTGTGCATTGTTTTAGCCACGAAAATGCATCATTGAGCAATAATTTTATAATTTTGAATGTATTTTAATTAAAAAACTGCATTATTATTTAAAAAACGTTTTTTGGCTAGTCTTCTTCGTCTCCTTTGGCAACAACGCAGCCGCTAGATTGCGCAAGAAAAATATTGTCGCTAGATGGCGCTGGATCGTTGTTGCATTTTTGTGTTCAGAATAATTTATTTTTATCATTTAAACTCACTCAGGTTGCGCCCACCACTGTGCCTCCCGTGAGGTGGCGGATTAAGAGTATCCACCTCAGTTTTCCTCTGATTGTCGTAAAAGGCGACTAAATGGGGATCGTCTGGAGCTTGGACAGACATATGATTGAAACACGGTTGATCATTTGGGACACCAGTTCCCGGGCACTTGATAGCAAAAACTGGATGGACACCTCAGTCCGGGTCTGTCAGGACCAAATGGGGGGGGCTACCGAGTCCTTAATTCGGTACCACGGGTTGAGTTCACTTTCCAAGCCCACTCATTGCGGTTGGCCTCCTTGTGGGAGCTTCTTGGTGGCTGTGGTTGAAACCTACATCGCGGGTAGAGTCAGTTTGGCTCGACGTGGTGTTGCATTCTCAACCGGGTGCTGCTAGCCATAAAGCATAAGAGATGATAGATACATCTCGCCTCTTACCAGAGGGAAATGCATGCCCGACAGCATGCTTTCATAGAAACCAAAGAATAATCAGAGGGGCAATAGTTTGGTGCATTTTCCAAACTCATTGTGTTATATGGTTACATATTCGAACACCGTGGTTTTAATCCCACACGGGCATATATCACGTAAAACAAAATCCGGATAGAAACGGCTTTCATGTTCATCGACTTCAAGAAGGCCTTCGATTCAGTAGACAGAGCAGCGATATAGTGGACATTGGCTAGGAAAGGAGTGCCAGTCAACATCCATAGTCAAAGCGATGTATGATGATGCCGACTTGGCGGTACTACAAGTCAGACAAGGATTCCTCCTATCACCACTACTTTTTATTACGTCATTTGGAAGACTACGCGAACGACATACCTATGTCTCATCTCTCATAAACTTAGTGATATCCAAGCCAAAGCGAATGATCTCGAGATACTTGCCAGCAAAGTTGGACTCTCAATACACGCATCCAAAACCAAAGCGAAGCGCGTCAGACACACCAGCCAAGGTAACATAACCATCTGTGGGAACACTATCGACTTTGTCGATAGCTTCTCATTCCTTGGTGCCACAATTTCCATCAGTGGTAGGGTGGATGATGATATAGAGAATCGTCTCAACAAAGCGTGCGTCAAATCCATCCTTTTGTACGGCAGCGAGACTTGGATGGCCCCCCAGAGAATGATGTCGAAACTGCAATCGTTCGTCGACAAGTTCCTAAGAATTTTATGCGGGATATTCTGGTCCAACTGGATATCAAACGCGGAGCTATGGCACTGTACGAGTGAAGTTTCTATCTGCACTGAGATAAGAACACGCAGGGACGTTATATAGGATAAATCGAGGCAGCATTGTCAGGATGTCTTTGGAATGGAACCTCCAAGGAAGCAGGCGAATGGGAAGGCCAAAGGCAACCTGGCGAAGTATAATATTAAACGAATTGTCCTTACTCAACATCAGCTGGGACTCAGCTAAGCAAATTGCGCCAAATAGAGTCCAGTCGAAAGTTCTTGTAGAAGCCCTATGCTCCTCGGAGGAGTACTAAGTGGAAAAAATAAAAATAAAAAACATACTTTATAGTGAAGCCCCAGCCTTAATTAATTTTCTAACTGAAACATCAATTTAAGGTTGAAATGTATTTAAATATATGGGAGATTGGAGTTAAGTAAATATGTCACTTTACTAGTCACAAAGAAGCATCGGAATATTGGGAAATGATTTAAAGATCCATATCATTCAGCTAAATAACTTCCTTATCACGTTCTTGTAACGAATGACTTTGAGAATCACTGCAATTTTGGTCAAATTCCCAAAGAACTTAGTCTCACTTACGCTAATTAATCAAAATCCTCACCAAAAAATTAATTGTTTTGGGGTAATTTTCTAATTCGTAATTTTGGTCAGATAAAAGTGAGCTTCATCAGTGAAGAGATATACTCTACATCCCAAAATCGACATACAATTAATTTTCCTTCATCACCCATTAAATGGCCAGCTCTGTGCACGGTTCACTACATTCATAATACTCCTTGCCTTTAATAAACGTCTCACGAAGCCTCACGATGTTTCACGGTTTCTTTTTTTTTTAAATTAACAAAAGTTCAAAGAAAAATTGGTAACCATCTTTATGTTCTTGAAAATTTATGAAAATTCAAACAAAAACTTCTACACTTTGGAACAAAAATGTATTGTATATAATATTATTGTATTCCCCCCAATACAAAAACCTCTCTACGTCACTGCCTAACAAAATGTACTGCTGTCCAAGCAAATCCAAACCCAAAAAAAGCTATTGCAGCTTAATCTATGCAAATCCAGAAGAAAAACTCATTTTGCGGATTTAAAAACTTGATAAGAAAAAAAGTGCTGCAGCCTTTTAGGCGACGAGTTTTGAGCCAACATTGAGGCAGAGTGCGTGACGCAAAGCACCCTACAACTAAAAAATAAAAGTAGGGTACAATAAAAGGCTATACTATATATGGAGCTAACTTATCCACAACATTGGGATTCGTGACTGCTCATAAAATCCCAGTTAATACTTAATATTTATATTGTAGCATGTACATAAATACAGTAAATATATATATATATATTTAAGTAAATACATATATAAAAATAATGGCATAAGTTTCACAGTTTTTCAACACTTGGCGTGTGAATTTGTTGAGAAGAATGCGCGCAAAAATATTCACTACATAGAGTACAGAAAATGGACGCATTCTCCATTTTGTTTGTGTTTTTTGGCTGATATTTTATTACGGCATATTTTATGAGAGCACTGAAAAAAAATCAAAAATTTCGAACGCGCGAAACAACAAAATTATCAAAGGCATAGTAGGCAGCTACTTGAAAGCGGAAAAACAAAGTAGGAGGCGAAAATTTAAGGGTTGATGGGGTTTAATAATAGGAAAAATACCAAAGGGGTGCCTTGAGCCTTAAATTTTGTCTGCTGCCGTATCTATGCATAAAAACTAATTATCTGGAAGAAATTCAACAGCTTGCTGTTTGGAACAGAGCCAAAGGGATGATGTGCTTGAATGAGTTCCAGGTTGAGTAAGGTAATACAACGGAAATCCTTCGTTGAGCTTTAAGAGCTTACAGGTGTAAGAGCGGCTGATGTAACTTTTCCAATTGCATTCTATTTTTTTTTGTATTATGAAAATGTTGGTTTCTTTTCGCTAACTGGCTTAGTTTGATCCGAGCGCTTCCATCCACATTCTACAATTTTTTTTGTTCCTTTGAAAACATTTTAAGGCCCTTCTTGAAGAGTAAGGGTCTACATTCTTTATAAAAAAGTTAGTTTCTTCTATTAACCAACTATTTTTTATCATTATTCCATTTTTCTAAGAGGGCCATTCTATTGTTTTAGGAATTAAAACGAGTCGAACCTTGTAGAATCTCTAGATCTAATTTTCCTTCAAACTATTGTATATTGATATTGGCGTTCCAACTATTAAAAAAAAACCAACATCTTTAAAAAAATTAGCTTCAAGACTGAAAGATTTATGGTTTGAAGAATCTTAAAGAATATCTTAGAATGTAGACCAGGCTTCGACAACAATAAGTACACGCCCCTTCCATTTCAAAACACCCGGTCCGCCCAGGACATGATTTTAGATTTCAATGAAACTGGAATATGTTGTTCCTTGGTCCATTGCAAAGTGTCACTCATTCCGGTCAATTCAAATGTTTAACCGTCTAAATCCATCCAATTTTGACAAAGTTATGACGTAACATATCGACATTTACCTCTAAAACAAAATGGCGAAAAGTCTGAGAAAAAAATTTTTTTCGGCTGAAAATTAAAATACGTGTCTAATGAAATGGACCAAGGAACAACATATTTCAGTTTTATTGAAATCTTAAATCATGTCCTGCGCGGACCGGGTGAAAGGGGTCACAGAATAATTCACCTCATATGGATCCCAGGACATAGTGACGTCGAGGGCAACTGTATTCCGGATGAACTGGCTAGAGAAGGAACTACCAGCATCCTCTCTTCAAGACAAGTTGTGCCAAACTTGAATTAGGACATCGAACACGTGTAGGAACTCGCGGCAATAAAATAATTAAGGAACTTTGCTGTCTGAATAGAGTCCAGTGCTTAACTGTTATTCCTTCACAGGACACGGGCTCCTCCCCATAACTTCTGTGGAAGCTGTGGCGATGAGGAGAAGCTGATGAGAGTGGAACACTTTTTCTGGGCTGTGCAGGAAAAGATTCCGGTTCCTAAAGTCACACTTTTTTGATGAAATATCTCAGCTCTCCTAACAGAGTCCAAAATGTTGCTTAAGGTTTATTCAGGCTACTGGATGGCTGTCTCACCTCATAGCGGACCTTTTAAGAAGGTAAGAGTGGTGAATGGCTTACAGTAGCGGTAACACAACGGGCCGATTTTTGGGACTGACGTCCCAACTGCTGTCCAAACCTTACCTAAGCAGCCCTGAAAAGGACTCATATCGAAAATTGTATAAATGCTGGATGCTATCAGAAGAACCCTGATCTCCCATAATCCCAATGCTTCCCACCCTATCCTTTTTTTTTATATTAAACGGAACCAAAAAGTTATCGATAAAAATTTGTTTCAATTATTTAATTAAAATCTTTTAAAGACCAACTTTGAGAGCATTTGGTCACATTATAGATATTAAAATGCAACTTTAAAATTATTGATTAAAAAGTTTAGCATTTTTTTCCTCAGTGCATTCATTCAACGTACAAGGCATTTCATTGTTTTCGTTGTTAGTGTCATTCATTGTCATACAACATGTCAGGATCAGAAGGTCTGAGGACTTGTGCCACGTAACTCTGAGGTCATTAAAATTTACAACTTGCCCCGGCACAAAAGTTGAGCCGCTTTCATTTGTTTTCTTACCCAGTTGCAGTATTCATTATAAGCGAACTTACATAAATATATATGCAGACCTATATATGTATATAAGAAGAAATACACACATGACTATATACTATATATGTATACAGTATGTACTTATATGACCACTATGGTATGTATATTCAATTTAATGGCCGCTGCTTGGGTTCAAAAGGACTTTCGCCCGCATTTATATGAAGGCCATAATTGTTTGTAGGCGCTTCTGTGGGCATTTTTATTCAATTAGGAACCAGAAGAGTGTGTATAATTTTTTTTTTGTTTTTTTCGAGTGCATTGTAACTATAAGTTATTAAAATTTTCAAGAACTCAACAGGAGATTTTGCTCTTTGTTTCTCTGGGGGCTGAAGGTCGAACATTGTTGGTGTATAGTAACTATTTGTGTGGCTTAAAGAGGCAGCTGTTTGGAGGAGTGGGTAAGGTCATATATATAGTTAAGGTCGATGGGGAAAAAGAGCTCTGTCCGAGTCACTACTAAGATATCATCTTCAATATTTATTTTGTCTCCTTCAAAATATGCCCAATACACACATGCCAACGCTTCTTCCAATCTTCGAAACATTTTTAAAGGCTTTGGCCGGGATGGCTTTCAGCTCTTCCATCGCATTCTGTTTTAAGGTCGGTATGGAGTCAAAACGGGTTCCCCGAAGTGACAATTTTAGTTTTGGAAAGAGGAAAAAGTTACACGGGGCCAGATCTGGACTGTTCGGTGCCTGGTCGATGGTATTTATCGAGTTTTTTGCCTTAAATGCGTTCACAATTCACGAATTGTCTGCCCACAATTCCGGCCGAATACGACGGAGCTATTCACGCTAACGCCTCAAAACAGTCACATAATGCTCCTTATTGACCGTTTGTCCCTCTGGTACGTATTAATGATGCACCACACCACGAATATCGAAGAAAACGATAAGCTTCACCTTGACTTTTGAGCCGCTCTGGCTTGGATTTTTCGGTTTCAGCTTGTTTCTTTCAGAGTTGTAGATCCATGTCTTATCACCAGTTATAATGCTTTCCATAAAGTTTGGGTCAGAATTGGCACGATCCAGCATGTCCATCGCGACCTGCATCTGATACTGTTTTTGAAGAAAATTCAGTTAGATCGGAACAAGCCAAGCGGCGACCCAAATTTTACTAAAATCAAACGAGCCGTTTCATGAGATATGCTGAGGTCACGAGCTAACTCTCTAACACTGGTATGACGGTTTTCGAGAACGATTTCCCTTACTTTTTCGACGTTATCGTCGGTGGTAGAGGTGGAAGGCCGGCAGTAACGAGACGCGTCTTCTACGGTCTCCCGACCATCCTTAAACGCTTTATACCACTCGTAGACTTGTGTTTTCGATAAAACAGAGTCCCCATAAGCCTTCTGCAATATTCGGAGCGATTCCGCACACGAAATATCTTTCAAAACACAAAATTTGAGACAAACTCGTTGTTCAGTATTTTTTCGCATTGTCAACTTCGACGAGAACTAATGAGGTGGACTGGTATTAACCGCTGCCGTAAACAAACTGGTTGACAGATCCTGCTCATTTTTGGCATAGCCAATAGTACAGTCCTATCAACATACAAAAACTCAAAATATTGCGTATTAAATGAGAAATTCCGGAGACTTTTTTGTCACAATGTAGAGTGGTAAATTGACATACTGCGAGAGATACTTTGCAAAACTGAACTTTTTTTTACTTTTAAAAACTGAAACGAAATTAAGAAGCTAACAAATCAACAAATGGCCCACCCTATAAATTTATATATTAGAAATTAATACTTGATTATAATTGGTTTGTAGTCAGAGCCAAATAGGCTTCAGTAAATCAAATAAGCAGCACATTTAAAATTCACGAACATATAAAATTTCTTTGTAGAGAAATTCATTACGTAGTAGTTCGATTTCTGGAAGGCTTCTATTTATTAAATTTCTTCTGTACAATGGGAAGCAAATAATTTGCTATAAAAGTGGTTACACATGCAAGTAACATCCTTTTATGCTACTTGTCGGGGCACAAAAACTTTCTGCAGAAATTCCCTGCGGCTTCAAAGTGGCTTTGCCAACTCAAACTAAGCAAAATCACAAAGGTTCGTAGTCCTGGCATGTTACTTAATTGTTTTTGTGCATTTGGCTATAATTTGTAGAGATGCAGTTACAAAGAATAAGTTTTTTCCTTTACAGCTTAGTTCTAATTAGTGCATTTCACATTTAATTGTGAGTACCTACTCTACTGCCAAAGCTGCTCCTATTCCAGACTCCCACTTTTTGTCTATTCAACATCTTCCTTAAAAAACAAGTCATTTGCAAAAATGCCCAATTATCCAGCAGTCTTTTTTGTAGGAAAACTGCAAACTTTGTCCTGCCAAAAAAAAACTTTAAATATTTCATTTCTTGCTGGCCCAAATCCTAGACATCGCATCAACTATGCGCCTTGTAACTTGTCCGAGTTTAATATTCTTTCGTGCATTGACTCTATGCAAACGTTTGCAGTCAAACTGTCTGCAATTGCTACTCCAGGGCAGGCAGCCAGCCGTTTGGGACACCATCCGGTTGCAACAGCAGCGCTCCGCACCCGTATCTTGGAATACATTTTTTGTTCTTTCAAAGCACGCAAAGCAACCAAGTAAACGATGTTTGCCAATGGCAGTCAAGCGATGACACGCGCCGACCGCACAATCTTAGACCAAGTTCATGGTCAACGAATCATGGAATCACTCACGAACACACACACATAGACACTCTGGTCAAGGAGTGGGGCAATCAGTCATTGACAGAAGCAGCTGCTTTTGTGCTCGTGTCAACGGCTTGAGGTAGATGTCCTGTCAGTGCTCATTAAGGCTACAGGACACAGCTTCAGTTGCTGTTATGCCTCAGTGGTAAGCCTCACTCCTTGCCCCCAGCCAACATCCCCAGTCATTGCCTTTCTATCGAACACTAAGCTGATGTCAAAGTTGTTGGCGTACTCGTTGTTGTTGTTATTGTTGTCACCGCTCTTTGTGGTCATCTATTTGAGATGCCTAACATTTGCCGTGCTACATATTGAGGCAGTGACGTAGATAGAATTTTGTTGTGGTGGGAGGGTTATGCTGACGTTTGCACCAATGTTCAGCAACCAATGCTAATTTAATGGAGCAGTTGGCAGTGCATCGACATTTTAGCAAAGATTCAATCTTAGTGTTGAGTCACACTTTTGGATATTTACATTTTATCCACTTAAACATAGAGATATCTAGACTCTTCATTGCATCTGGACAAGAAAGCTAAGCCAACCTCATTTGGGAACACACACCTTCCGAAACGGAAGTGGGGTATTTGTCATTGGTCTTTCAATGCATCGTATCCTAAGGCACAGGCAAACCAAGGGGCTTAGTTGGTTCCAGTTGGTCATCAGCCCCAGCTATCTTTTTAATTATCTCTTGCATAACGTGTGTTCGTGTCGATCTTATCGATATTATCCATTTTGACGAGTTGATTGATGACGCTCTTGAGGTTAAAGTACTTTTCCAAAATAACCGACCGACATGAGCATGAACACAATTTACAACAAACCATGACGAAACCTCACGTTCCAGACGTTCGAAGCTTCTAAAAATGCACGCAACGTGTAGAACAACTGCGATCCTAAAAACTATATGTATGTCTTACTAGGCAGATCTAGAAGATCTATCACGCTGGCTAATCGCCTCCCTCCCGTCAGTAGAAAGGAACGCAAATAACTTCCTCTTGGGCTTCTTTTGTGTCAAAACTTCCATTCTATTTTTCCTGAAACGTACTGAAAACTGGTTAGAAATCTTTGGAACAATACAAAAATTCATCATCATCTTCAATTGGCCTTTAAAACTGTGGGTCACTGGCATCCACTTGCTTCTGATTCTGGCGCTATTAAGCCTAGCCAGGTCTATAGATATGATGATCTTTCCATTTCAGCGGGACTACCCTCTTCCGCGCTTACCACCAGTTGGCCTTTTCGAAGGTTTTAGTCGCTGGAGCATCATCCATTCTCGCCACATTACCTAGTCAATGAGGTCACTCCAACTTAATGGCAATCACCCCCAACGCAATAGAGACCAATGATCTTAATTACATTGTTACTCTCTCGAAAAGTTCAAAGACTCGACCGTCGCCATAAAAAGGGTTTGAATTGTGCTCGGTGAGATCAGAAAGGAATCATTCACTATGAACTGCGATCATCAAGACTCGTCGAGGTCATGTGGAGGTCAAACGAATTTCAGGTCAAGGGAAGGTTATGCAAATGGCTTGAGAAAGTTAACCCTTAATTTATGGCTTGCTTGGAGTGAGGTTTCTGTTTTTTTGCCCGAAATTCTAAACAAAATTTTTCTAAATAAAGGAATATATAATTCGTTGCAATACAGGAGAAACTGAATACAAGTGATTAAGCTCCTAAATCCAGACAGATTGGCGAGGTCATGTGGAGGAAGCCATACATACATAACTTGACAGATTTTTCGATTCTATTTCTATTATTATTTATATTTTATTGTTTCTTGGAGTCATTAGATTTTACTAAAACTGTAATCTAAGCCCAATTCGTAATTGGATGAAAGCCTCAACGGGCTAAGCAAAAAGTTCTGACGGTTTTCGCTAGATATGTTTAGTAAGCCATATCTCACGAATCGTGAGTCACGATGTATATAACCCATTGGGAGACATTTCGCTTGTTCTTGTTCAGTTTTTCTTTGGTTAAGTCCGTTTGGTCCTAAATCGTTTCAAAATCGAGCTAAAAATAGAGAAAATTCGATATATTCTTCAGTGCTATTGAGAGTAAGGCGTAGCTGACGGTCAAAAAAATATGTGCTGTTTATGGACCCAATGCAATATCCAATACAACAACAAAGCAGTAGTTCCAATGAATCCTTTCTGGTAATATGGATACCACAGACAGGCCACACTCTGGTAGGCCAGTCGTGGAAATCACCAAATCGAGCCAGCAGGAGCTCAAGAAATATTGATACCAAGAACAAGCTCAATAAAAAGGCACCCCACAAATTGGAGCATGACAATCTTTGGGACAGAATTGATGGGATTATTGGCATTGGGATTGAATTGATGATTTATTTTGAAAGCGCATGGTGACTTTCGATGAGAAATCACTAAGGAGAACAACAGTGGACAAAGATCGTGGTCAAATCACCATGAGTCCGCTTAAACGACAAATACGTTTAATAAGGTATTACCATAAGTTTGGTGGGATAAAAAGAGAATCATCCACTATGAAATGCGCCCATTAGGACGCGTCGAAGTCAATGATAGAGGTCAAGTAGAGGTCCCGTAGTGGTCAATTGAATTTTAAATGAGATCATCAGCGACTCAATCATCATCGAAAATCAAGCTTAAGTCGCATGGAGATCCTAGGTAGGTCACGATTTGGTCGAGAGTACATCCCATCTAATCTAAAACCTTTCTATCACGCTTCCTTCAATAAGAAAGAAATCATCCATTATGAAGTGCACAAATCGGGTTGCGTCGAGGTAATGTGAAGGGCACGTAGAGGTCAATTGACTTTTAAAAGAAATCATCGGATGGCGGAGGTCACGGAGAGCTCTTCTGAATTTTTAAGTAAAGTCAGAGAATGTTACACCTACGTCATGTGAAGTCTCCTGAAGTTCAAGGGTAGCCCACAAGAATGCCTCGAGAAATTCACTCGTAAGTCTCTTAGAGATCCTATGCAGGCCACGTTTTGGCCACGAATATATCGTATGTCAATTAACACGTGTCTATGACGCTTCTCTCTTATATATTTTCGATATAAGAATGAAATCGTCCACTATGCAACAACTGCTCCCATTGAGATAACCACTCAATTCGTAGCTCTACCCCAAGTAATCAGCCAGAAGAAATTGATCGATCAAAGAGGGAAGAAAGAATGTTTTATGTTCCACCAAGATAGCTCCATGTCGCAAATCTTTCTGGAGTTCCGCGAGTTTGAGTGGGATATACCCCTATTTAAGAATTTTTAAAATTTGCGTGATTGTAAAAAATTAGGTCCGATTTGTAGTAATTGTAGTTGCGATTATTTTCTCATTTGGGAGCAATGTTTATTTAAAGCTAAAGCGATTAAATTTCTCGGAGTTGAAGTAATTACAAATTTGGCTTATTTTCCCGCTAAGTCATCTCATTTGGAAGTAATCCAAAATAATCCCTTCAAAGTAGAGACAAAAAGTTTGTTCTAATTTGTAGTGTTCGTGATTGTAATTTATTCGCCTTATTTCGTCCCATTTAGACGTAATGGCTATTGAAAGTTGGAGCGGTATTTTTTTTCGAAGTTGTAGTAATCACAAATTTGTCTTATTTTTGCGATAAGTCGTCTTATTTGAAAGTTATGGCGGTTTAATGTTGATTTTAATTTATTTTCACTTTTATCATAATTTAAAGTTAAGATGATGTCCTGAAGAGAGGCTTGTGAAATACGTTAGGGACGAGGACTCTTTGAATCGGCATCAAAAAAAGAAAAAAGAAGTCGGGAACTTGTTACTTTATTTTGCTGGAATACGCTTAATATTTATTATTTTGATATCACAAAAATAAATCGTTTTTGCTTAGCTAGAAATCTAATTAGCTAAAAGTATCGTCGCGGCTTTTTATACAAATTTGTAATTATTTTCTATTTTTTTAATCTTTGGCACCCCCTGCGATACACCCCTGCATTGACGCATTTGGGGTCATGTCATTCATTATTTTGTGGTTTCCATTTTAATAAGTGACATATTTCCACTTAATTTTAAAAATTTGCATAAAAAAATTGCACAAAATTAGTTTTTTTTTTAACTTGTTTTAGATGTAAACTTTGTTTAATTGAAATTTTTGCTGCAGTAAAATTCACAGGATATAAAAGTCCAGCTGTGAGATTGTGTCCATGTGTGTGTGTGTATCTATGTGTTGATTTTCTTGCACTGACAGTTTAATGTGTATTTTGTGTGTGTGTGTGCGTGTGTGTATTAGTGATGTTCGAAAGTGCCAAAAAATTGTCTTAAATTTAATTGAAATTTCTTTGTGGCTGTGGTTCGAATCTTGTTGAAAATCCATCTTCAAAATTGACGTTTTATTTTAAGCAATTTTCCAATGCTTAATCTTTAGAGTGAGTTCTCTCTGTTTTAATCACATTTTCAGACTCTTAAGCAGCGTATGAGGAAAGCGAATTTCTGTGGAAATTTGTGCAATGAAAACTACTTTAGATTGGTTAAGATAAAATAATCTTAATAATAGAGGAATTAAAAAATTTTAGCTTAAATGTTTTTATTTTCCACAGAGAGTAAGTGAAAAAATTGTCATGTGAAATTTTAGTTACCAAAAAAATTTAAATTGCCGAGATGCACAGTGGGACAATTTAACTTTTTTCGTTGTAAAGTCAATATATTCTAAAAGAAAATATTTGATTTTATGTAAATGCTCATGGTGTTGCGATATCTAAAAACTGGAGAAAAATATTGTGTTGGGGTTAGTGCCAGACAGCGACATATTCCTACTGACTTATCCAATTTTTGGATCTATGAGTTTAAGGAATATGAAACTAGGTGAGTTTTTCAAGAAAAAGTAGACATACAGTCGTGCCTGGATATACTAAACTAGTACTTGCAAGGCCAGCTTAGAGATTTTCGATTGTATACTACTCTATGTAAAAATTTAGGTGTTCCCTATATCGAGGTGATAGCTATACCGACAGAAATTTGTGGGCCTGCGGTTTCGAAAATTATTCCTTTCGCCTATATGATGCGTATATGACCGATTTCGATCGAATTGGGAACTGTGCTGGGGATCTCAAAAAACTTTCGACTGCCAAATTTGCTCACAATATCGTTATAAACAAACGAATTATGCATCTTAAACTTTAAGTTTTAAGAAAAATTGACTTTTGATACTCTTTCTAAAAAATTTCCATTTATTCCATAATTTTTCTCCAATTTTGGTAAAGAACTACTCATTTTCTTTATAATTGATCGAACTTAACGAGGCATGAATAAAACTGTACATAAAAATTTTTAAACATTTTTTAATTTACCTTCGAAATACAATTTTTTTAAACAATTTGCTGAAAATTGCGAAAAATATTAATTGAATGGATAAATAAACCTAAGCCGCAATTTAGACAAAAATTTGTTCCAAACATTATAGATAGTGATTTCTATCTGCAGTTCGGTAAAAAAATAATAAAAATCGGTCTAGCACATCCAGAGATATTTGCTTTCAAGTAAGTAAGTAAGAAATATCTCGAAATCCGTTTCATGAAAAATTTTTTGACTTGATTTTCGGTTTTTGGCGTGCTGTTTTACTACGGAAACGAGTAAAAAAAATCTGTCATCCCCTTTTTCTAACTTTTTTCCGTACCCGAAAACCCATTAGAATCCGCCACTGGACAGTAGTTCATCTGGTCTTTGAGATTTAGGTGTCTATAAGATCTACCAGGCAATGCTGATAATTTCTACTTGCTGCCCGTGAAAAACATTGCCTAATTTTATTATACCTACATAAATAGGAATCTTATTAATTTTCAAAATTTTTTTTTTCTGCGTTTATTTTGAAGATAACATTTTTTTTTGTAGTTCTAATTTTAAAGAATATGTAACAAAGATAATTAAATGGATGTCTTATTGCCTTATTTTCCTATATTTTCACCACTGTGCATTTTCCTACTTACTTTATTTATGAATTTTTTACATAACAAGACTCTGTGGACTTTATGATAATATAAATTTTTAGAAGGAGAACAAAAAACTACAAGAAATAACATAACAGAGAAAAGAATTTTAGTTGCAGAACTGAAGCGCCTGTCCAGCTCGAAGGATGCATTTTATGTTTAATATAAATTAAAAGTCATTATGGGGCCTAAGGGGTTTCTTATTAAAATAGCGATAACATATAAGAAATTAAAAAAAAAGTTTGCAGATGTGCTTTAAAAACAAACCAGATGGAGTGTGAAAACGTATGAGACTTACATGAATCAGAATCAGAGGACATAACCTCAAAAATCCCTCATAATATATCAACATAACCTCAAAAATCCGCGGTTAAAATAATATTAAATATTATCCTTACGAGCGTACTGTGTGAAAGACTGAAGCCACTCGCCAAGGCACTGATTGGACCTTATCAGTACGGCTTCAGACCTGGCAAGTCCACCGTCGACGAGATATTCACACTACGCCAAATCCTGGAAAAGACCCACGAACATCAAGTCGACACTCAACACCTGTTCGTCGACTACAAAGCAGCTTTCGATAGCCCAATAAGGGATCGCGTATATGCCGCAATGTCTGAGCTCGGTATCCCTGCGAAGCTGATAAGGCTTTGCAGAATGACGTTGAGTAAGTCCTGCAGCTCCGTCAAGGTAGAAAAGGACCTCTCCGAGCCTTTTGATACCGTGCGAGGTTTAAGACAAGTCGACCCCTTATCATGCGATCTCTTCAACTTCGTCACGGAGAGCGTTCTGCGGAAGGCCGGCGTACATCGCAATGGCACTATCATCTACAAGAGTGTCCAGCTCCTTGCGTACACCGACGACATTGACATCATTGGGCGTACCAAGCGAGAAGTCACCGCGGCCTTCAGTGCTATCGAACGGGAGTCTGCGAAAGTGGGTCTGGCTGTAAATGAGGGCAAAACGAAGCATATGCTGTCGACAAGTAGGGACGTGCGGCGGCTTGGGTCCCAGATTACGGCCGACAGCTATACTTTCGATGTTTTCAAGAAATTCATCTACCTTGGCACTCACTCTACAAGGCACTCATCCTTCCAGTGCTTCTTTTTGGCGCGGAAGCCTGAACCGTGTCGCTAACTGATGCAGCTGCCTTGGGAGTTTTCGAGAGGAAAGTACTGAGTAAGATCTTTGGTCCTATTCGAGTTGGCGATGACTACCGCATCCGCACTAACCAGGAGCTGTATGAGCTCTTCAACATCAAGGACGTTGCTCAGCGTATCAACATTCAGCGGCTTCGCTGGCTCGGACATGCTGTTAGGATGGACGAGGATGCTCCAGATAGACGTGTGTTCGATGCGGTAGTCAGCGACCGTGTTTGCGTTGGAAAGACCAAGTGGAAGGGGCCCTGTCTTCGCTCGGTGTGACCAACTGGAGAAGGCGCGCGCAATGCAGAGGCGCTTGGAGAGATGTTTTAAGGCAGGCCGTAATCCGGTAATCGGGTTGTTATGGCCACATAAGATAAGAATAAACATGGTTTAAGTTATGTTTGAAAATAAAATCAATCATCTATTAAGTGACGTAAGGGGTAACACAAGTGTAGAATCTTATGAAAATGGAATTTTCGATTAACATTTTTATCTTTTTTTTTTTTTAAATTATCACACACTTAATTATTTTATGTATAGCGAATAATTAATGTACTCAGTATTGGATCGTCGGTTGATTGCCTATACAGTAAATAAACACAAAATTTTGTTTTTAATTTAGTTAAAGAATTTTTTAATGTTTCAGATCAAATTTCAGTTCCAAAGGCTGCAGCCCTGGAGGAATCTCCGAAAATTAGTTATGTACTCGCAACTCTCTACATGCGCCATTTTGTTACTTTGGAAAAGTTAACTTTTATAGAACAATAATATCGTCAATTATTTGGATTTAGAATAAAGTTTTGTTTTGCAAAAGAAATCATAAAATGTTCTCCAAAAAAGTATTAAACCTAAAAAAAATTATAAAAAATAGTTTGGAACAAATCATTAAACTAAAAGAATAATTTTCCACAGTTTAACTTTTATTCAAATTCATTTCAGCAAAAAATATTTACTTGGAAGCTCCTTTTATAAATGTACGGCTTTGTTTTATTATTCATTTCATTTAAACTTTTCGAATAATCCAAAAACTGAATAAGCTTTAAATGATATATGAAAGCAATTTTAAAGCCTTTATATTTGGCTTTTGATATATGCTATTTACGTAGCCATGGCTTAAGATTAAGAGATTATTATTTTTTGCAGCTGCTTTTGTCGTTCTGTGTACATTTTCAGGATTTCAAAGAGATTAAAATGAGTTTGTTAAATTTAATATGGATAGTCAATGCAGTCACATTTTTAAATGGAAACCAAATAAAGACAGATGAATTTAAGTGCACATCTGTACACAAAAAAAAAGAAAAGATAAACTTGTTCTTGGAAAATATTTTTCATCAAAATTTGGACTAAATAAAGCTACCGTGTGGATGCGCAGATGAAGCTAGAACTAGTCGTCAAAATGAATTCCCTTCGAGCCAACTTTAAAAAAATTATATTTTAATACTTTTTTATCATCAATTATTGTCAACTCATTGTCTTATTCGGCCAACACTTTGCTGCTAACCATTAAAGAGATTTAAGATAACTAAGATGCTTTTTAGCTGGATGTGCTTACAATTCACCAGTAGTTAAAACAGTTTTACGATGTAACTATAAAATAAATATGGATTTAAATGTGCTTGCTTGAAATTCGCAACTGGTTTAAGTTATTTTCTATTTAAATTGCAATTTTTACAAAAAATAAGAAAAGAAAGTTTTTATATTGTTGTTGATTCCGGATCTTACAAAAAAAATCTACCATTTTTTATTTAAATAATTTTGTGCTGTAAAAAAGTTGGGGCATTGTCCAAATTATCTATGATGGGGGAATTTTAGAAACCAATTTGTCGTGAGCCTAGTAACGTGTCCGTTTTTCGTATCTGTCTAAAAATGAGAGCACAAATTCAGTATTTACATGGCACTTTATAAAAAGGTTATCAAGTTTCTT
This sequence comes from Chymomyza amoena, assembly GCA_037043745.1. NCBI lineage: Eukaryota > Metazoa > Arthropoda > Insecta > Diptera > Drosophilidae > Chymomyza > Chymomyza amoena. Next base: position 699,327 of record JBAMAX010001276.1, read on the forward strand.
GTTTTTCTTATTAAAATATAGTGACAAAATTGCGTAATTTCTGATTTGCTCCAAAACCAACAAAATTTCTGTGTGAAGCGCTATCAAAATTGCTCCCCTATTTTATATAGCTATCATATAAAAATTGAACGAGTTTTCGGTGAAGCTGAACTCACGTACTTCTTTGCGGCACTGTAGCTGTCTAGCATTATATGCTAGATTCGGCAGCTTGATACCCTCCGAGATCGACCAGATAGTGAGCGGTTGATGCCTTACATCCAAAGAAGGATGTTAAAAGCGTAGGGGGAAAGGTTATAGGCATAGTCAAGAGATCTTGAAGGAAGAGTTTGTCCAGATAGTATGAGCGTTTCTTAAAAAATAGAGAGCAATTCCATAGCAAGTTTTAAACGATTTCAATCTCTTCTTTACAACGTGTTGCTGAAGCTTAAGCAGAGAATGTGGGTCAAAGATACGGATTTTTGACATGAAGGACTGCAGAAGAAGCTGAGGTTCTTTTATTTAAATACTTTACAGGAAAAGTCTCAAGACGCTCTCTGCAGCACTAAAAGGCCAATAAACAGAACAGGTATCTGACACGAACATATGCAGATTCTTCTGTGATTAGGAGGATCCTGGGCCACAGAAGACACTTAATTTTAGGTGCATACCTTCTGGAAGATGAATACCTTCAAAAGCTTCCTGTGAAAGAGTATAAAGGGATGGATCAAACTGGTCGCATTGCATATAGGCCCTATGCCTAGCCCTTTATTGTGCTTTTATTTTACAAAACTCTATGTGGTATCTCCCTACCCAACAAACAATGCAACAGGACCGTTTGGTGGGAATCTTGTGAACTAGAATTACATATACGAGGTGTGTTCAAAAAGTATCGCGAATTTTATGTTTTTTCAAAAATTATTTATTTTTTCATGAATATCTATTTTGCCCCCTTCAAAGTAATCACCATGAGTTATTATACACTTGCGCCAACGGTTTTTCCAATCTTCGAAGCATTTCAAAAAATGATTTTTTTTAACTTGTTCTGCTCCTCATTCGATGCCTTCTTTATCTCGTCAATCGTAATCAGTTAATATTCCTTATTGACCGTTCTACGCTGTGGCAAAAACTCATGATGCACCACGCCCCTGCAATCGAAGAAAACTGTAAGCAAACTTTCACATTCGACCGAACTTGGCGCGCTTTTTTCGGTCTTGGTTCGTGCGGCAGCTTCCATTGAGATGATTGAGCTTTGGATTCTACGTCATAACCATAAATCCACGATTCGTCACAAGATATGACCCTCTGGAGCAAGTTTGGGTCGTCGCGAACAGAGTCCAACATCTCATTAGCAATGTTCATGCGATGCTGTTTTTGGTTGAAATTGAGCAATTTTGGTAAGAATTTCGCGGCGACCCGTCTTATGCCCAAATCATTGATAAAAATCGAATGGCACGAGCCAATCGATATGTCCAGGTCCTCAGCAACTTCTCTAACGGTGATTCGACGATTGGTCAATACCATTTTCTTCACTTCATCAATTTTTTCGTCCGTTGTTGAAGTGCTCGGGCGTCCGGCACGCTCTTCGTCGTTCACATCTTCTCTGAGAACATTTTGTACAACCGATAAACGTTGCTTCGGTCCAAGGTAGCTTCTCCGTATGCCACAGTCACCATTCGGATTGCATCCGCGCAATTAATTTCGTTTTTCACACAAAATTTGATTCAGGTTCTTTGATCCATTTTTTTGAATAGGTAAAAATCGTGCAAGCAAAGCAGCTGTCAACAATTAAGTGAACATTCAAAATGGCCGAGCTTGTCGGCATAAGTGAAACATGAGTATTACATAACGCCACAAAAAAATCGAAATTCGAATATTCGTAGCCCGCGAAAATTCAAAATTCGCGATACTTTTTAAACACACCTTGTATTAAGCCAAAAATCATTCTTTTTTAATCGAAAAGTTTGACTCCTTCCCCGATTATTTTTTTTGCCAGCCAACTCAGTTAAGCTTGAATGCCTTTCTTTAATAGCCAAAAATGCTTCCTTTTGGAGTCTATCCTCACACTGAAAAAAATAATTATACTCCTATTTTTTTTGCTATGAACTTCTCTCCTTTGAATGTATGTGTGCATACAAATTTGTGTGAATTATCAAGCGCATCTCCTCTGTTTGCATACTTTATTGCATACTTGTGGGCGCCGTGTGCGGCATTGTCAACCGCTCAGTGGTTTCGGTTTGTTCGCCTTGCGGCTCGTTTGTGGCATGGCCACAACGCATTCAAAGCGCATAATTAAAAAGTTTTATTTTTCCAGAATTTTTCTACTGTGAATGTGGCATGGAATACATATTGCACAAACGCCACAGAGCAGATACATAACACCACACACACACACACACATGGCTCTATATACTATATATAAAGTCATGCATGCCTTGATACTTATGTACAAAGCTTGCGTAAATTTGCTGCAGTTTGCCAAAGGAAACCCGCTGCTCGCTAAGCTACTCACACTCATACTTACACACAGTTGCCCTCACACAGATACTCACACACACACATTTGCGCACCCCGGCACGAATTTCAAAATAATGGCGTACATTTCGCCAGCTGCAGCGCTGTCATATACATTTATTTTGATGTTAACCAACACTAACAACTTGTTTGGTATTGTCTTGCCTTAACCCAGAACTCCCGACAGTGCGTCGAACAATTCGTTGTCTAACGAACCGTCAGTTCCTTTTTAAATGGGTTTACTCCTTTCACTATTCTTGCGTGTCCGCCCCCTATTGAACTACTCTGCCATAGTCGTTCGTCAGTCACTTATGCATTAGTTTAATAGGTGAGAGAGCTACAAAGTGTCATCGCTGCATCCCAATCTAACCTTGTCAATAGCTTAATGCAACCCATCCATAGGGATGCAAATTACGAGTCCATTAGCAAACAAGTCTCAACGAACTAAAGCAATCCTCGATATCAGTCCATATATCCACTTACTGGGCGCCATCTTTTCCAATTTCTGTAGGTGCTTCTATGGAGCTTGGTTACTATCCACAAGCGTTAAGTGCTGGAAAGAAAGTACTCTATTTATCTTGGTTATGTATCTCAGACATAGTTGTTCCCTAAAACTTGGTCTGCAAGTTAAGTTACCTCTTTCCTCTGCTCTGAATCCATTTCATAAGGCACGGAGCTAGCTTGTATGCATAATTTTATTGCTTGACAGTTTTTAGCTCGTCAGACGTTTCTGTTTTCGAATCTTGCAGGTAAATGCCCCTCGGTTACCTGCTACCTTTCTAAAGAAAGCCAGTTCATTGAAGGGTATACTGGCCTGGAATAAAACTGCAAATAACTCAAAGTCCGCTTATAACCCGGAATCGATGGAGAGCTTCTTGCGGAGTTCTTTCTTTATTCCTTGAGCCTGCACCGATATTAGCTTCCCTGAAAACTTTAAATGATGATGCGATAAAGCACTAAGGAAAATTCAATATTCCTTGGATAGATTCCTGAACGTTTGTACGGCTCAGAAATTAAAAGGCAAATATTTAGGAAGGCAAATTTAGGAAGACGTAGATAGTCTCTCTTGAGAATAGGAGATAATAATAATTAACTGATTTGAAAACTTTGTCAGTGGTTTATAGAGGAGCAAGAGGATCTCTAACAGTGAAAGTGGACCTACAGCTTATAGGAGTCTTTAGAGAATATTTTTTGGGAGAATAAGGTATTTTTGCTAGCGGTGCCAGTACTAGAGAAATCGAACAAGCGACCATCGGGTTTGAAATAGAGCATGCTCCCACTGTGCCATCGATGGCCACGATGGAACAGGAGATACTCTAATGAAACTCTGGCGGGATCAGAAGTACAGGCTTACGTCAGTCCAAACCTATTTTTGTCTCCTATAATAGATAGGTTCAATATCCTTATCATTTACTCCCATTAGCGGTACCACAAATGACCTGTTCTTGACCTATGTGAATTGGGGCACTAAGTTCCAACTACAACCTTAACCTGCTTACATATATATTTGTATTGAGCTTCTAGCTAGAAGTGGTCAACCGCCCTTTGCCTGAGAAAAAGTCCCAATGTTTCACTTTGTTAATCCTTTTGGAAACTTGGGACATCTATAAGCTTTTTTTTCTTAAAGAGGCTTCAGTAAGCGGGTTTTATTTTCGTTCGGTGATCAGCCAGGTGCGACTTATCCCATCCATACCTGCCGTCTAAATACCGTCTGATCGTGTCGTCACTTGGTGATGGGGCTACCATTAAAGCTTCCAGGGAAGTAGCTGATTATTCTAGGTTAGAACACTTTTCGCACGCAAATATCTTGAAATCCGCGGAAAAGATGAGAGCCAAGATTCCCAAGGCTCGTGTCCTTCCTGACCACTCTAAGCTTCTCCGAGCTTTCCAGGCTTTTTAAAATTGTTTTTCATTACATGAAAAGCTGTGTGTTGAAAGGATGCTTGCTGATGAAATAGCGGGGTTGAGGAGGGTAAAAATATTGGGAAAACAGAACAATGTGGTTAACCGTGTTTTGGCGTTGGACGGTGTGCAACCAGATACTTCTGGGATGGGAGTGCAGCGCGCCAAACCATTGCCCCACGAGGCCCTATAACGATCATAACAATATCAAAGAATTAGTTTGTTTCGGCTAACTGGGCGACTGGCACTATAGATATTTAACCCTAAGGCGACGGGCACAATAGATCCTTTAGGTAACATTCCTAATAACAAATTTATTAACGTTAGATCCCTAGCTGCTATTATCACTAATAGCTCCCAACTTAGTGGATGCTCTGGTATTTTGCAGCAATTCCCATCACCACGCCCATGTGCTCAATTTTTTTACAGCTTCCATAAGTACCACCCTCTTTTTATGAGCACCCAGCTTCAATTTAGAGTCCCGCATCTATTTCCTCATTCCATTTAAAGCTCTTCCCACTCGCTTCTATGATTGCAACATTAGAAGCCGTTTCCACCGCCTTTATGTCTTTGTGCATCACTACCTGGCTGAGTGGGTAGCACTGCACCCAGCTGTAACCCAATCTTTTATGTGGCATATCATATGAAGAAATGTTGCACTGCCCGTTGCTGCCAAGAGCAATGCAGTGATAATGACTTGCCATTTGGATGATAACTTGAGATGGAACTGAATGAGTCCCTTGTTTGCACCGTCAGCTTCTCTGAACGGGTTGTCTGACATAATATGTCAAAACGTGCGCATTCGCCATGCTGTGAGTAGAGGAACACTTCCAAAGAAGTAAGGATATTCCTCAAATTGCAAGAAATCTCAAGCTGTGCCAAATAATATTGTACACAACGTGTTTTACACTAAATCGCTGATGTCTGCCGTTTTTATATCCACAAAAAAAAGTAAGACATTTGTAAGAAAATGATTGGCGTGGCTAAAGTAAGGGATTTTGCCATGTCCATGTCAGTTTTTACCCACGCTCGACCCAATAGAAGTTTGGTATTTATATTATATTTATTTTTTCGATGCAATATTTAAACTTGACAGGAGCTAAGAGAGTTTCTGTTCTTCATTCCTTTACATGGGGGTATAGACGATAGTAACCACATTTATTTTAAGATGTGCAGAGCCGTAGAGTGAAAATCCGTTTCCGGGGGAAAAATGTAATGTCAACCCTATTACACTTTTAGATTGAATCATTGTGTTCGGCAATACTTACACCTGGCACCCTAAAGAAAACTACGCTCCTGGGGGAAACCCCTGCTACTCCACCCCCTTCCTTTCGACGGGCCTGAAGATATGTATATCGGTAAAAAAATATGTAGCGAGCGACTTTTTTGGACGATATTTTCGAGTTTGATGATTATAGAGCTACTATCCAATTGTAACCACTTGAAATTGGAGGGAAAAGTTCTGATTATTTATCAAGTTATCGATATTTAAATATTGGATTTTTCATTATGAGACTTTATTTTGAATCTCCGAAAGAAATAAAGAAACCGCCACCAAACTTTTTTGCATGAAAGAACAAGTTTTATATTGGAAAAAAATTTTGGTTTTATCACGAGTTCGTTAACTCGATATATAATCGGAATTTTGCAATAAAAATTAACGTGCTTTATAAGCTGTATTACATCTGGAAAATCATCAAAATCGAAGATGTCGACCACTTCGTTATTTTCGCGATATAGAATTACAAATAATTTTTATGGTTTCCACGTCGTATTCGAAACCATTCTTTCTCTGAAATTCAATAATAGCCGGAAAAAAATTGTTTATAATATATCAGTCATTATATTCGGAGAAGAAAGAAAGCCTCTATTAATTAAAGATACTGCCGTTGGGGTTCGGCTATAGGTAAACTGTAGGGCCCTTTTCGGTTCGAACAGTTACTAGAAGAAATCCCCATGCCCCCATGGGTCAGTCAGGGAATTATTATTTTAATCTAAGAATTATTAATATGATCACGCGTGATCCACACGAAAATCCCTATTGAAAAAAACCCTTAATGAATCACCTTTTATATATATGTATATTAGGGTGAATACATTTTTTCGGTAATAAGGTTCTCGGCTATTTTGATTCTTCGGGAATCCATTTTTAGGATATATTTTTTATTTTATGCACCACCAGAGGGCGCTTAGGTGCAATGAAATTTTTTATTTTTTTTTTAAAGTGACGAAAAGATCGACGAATATTTCACTTTCACATAGTTTTCAAGCATTGTAGCAAATTTCGTTGATTTTCGCAATTTAAATATATGTCAAAAAAGGGTTCGTCGAGCCCAAAAACCCCCAAATTCACATTTGGTTCAAGGAAAAATAACATTTTTTTGGCCTTATAAATTAGAAAGTCTATGTCGATTTGAAAGTTTTTGATAAAACCCAATTTTCAAAAAATAGTGGGCAAATTGAAGTTCTTTAAGACCCATGGTTTCTTGGGCAAAGTGCTTAAAATGACATATGAAGAATAAAATCGCTGAGAGCTAAAACTTGTTTGGACCTATACAAATTGATTCGCCTAATGTATAGCAGAAATCCTCAACTGCCTTAAGCTTCCTACAGTTCAGTTATATTTTTCGCACTAAATTTATGAATTCTAATTTTTTTATTATATAGCTCCAAATTATGTTAAAAATAAAGTATTTTTAAATTTGACCCAACTTTAATTCCAAAAAAAAAAAAAAATGGTAATTAAAATGAACAAATGTCAATTGTAATTTTTTAGTGTGACCAGCTCACAAAATCACTACAGTATTCACGCTTTTGTTATAAATTCAGAATATTTATCACTATCAAAGCTTTTTTAAATCATTATTATGTCGATGTGAACTACAATATTTAAATAGTAGAGTTGATCTGTTATTAAATCCTCTATTTTCAATAAAATAATTTGACTAAAAAAAAAATAATAATATGTATAATAGAGAACTGTGTATTGCAAAGATCTTTTTAAATTTTATTTTTATTTTAGATATGAATCAATAATTCGATCGAAAATATTCAACTAGTACGCGACTACTCCTTATGTAACCAGAAAGATGTAAACAAGTTGTAGCTTGTAATTACTGTTAAGTGGAGCACATTATATAAATTTATTCACATAAAGCTTAAAGTTTATAAAAATACCTTAAAACATATTTCTACCATGATATAATCCACTTATTTAAAGCTCTACTATATTATGCACTTTTTAGAAATAATATTATTTCTTTTTTATATTTATGCTCATGGCTGGTGCATAATTATTGCATTTGTGGTTATGTTATAAGCCGCAAAAATGTCACCAACAACACAACACATACACATGTAGGTACCACCAAACACACACACACACACACACACCACACAAACACTCTTACAAACTAAACATTTTTATGTTACTCATACGCAACGTTGGCCCCAAAACATTGTTGTATAGAGAGCGAGCGAGAGCTATTTGCATTATTTAGGTCAGGGCGCACATTGCCGTGCCAGAAAACTACTCGATAGGATACACGGAATAGCCTGAGCTCGGCAATTAAAACGTTTTAATCCTGTTTGCAATTGAATGTCGACCGCAATAGGAGAACGAGTGAACGATTTTAGCCAAAATTGGCATTTGACATTTCATGCCACAAAACTTGGCTGCAGCTGCAGCTCTGTGACGTCACAAGCTGCCAAATTGCATTCCATGCAGGACGAGGGTGAGAGAGAGGAGAGTGTAGAGTGTAGAAACTTTTTCACTGTCCACACAAAGAAATAAAATAATAGCAAAATTCTGATACAAGTTGGGTAACGAAGCGTTGGTGTTTGTTGAGATATTGGGTGGGATGGGGATTGGGGTGGACAGCTGCTGGGACAGGTGTCGGCCAAAGTTTTTCTATCGCTGGGGCTTTTAATACTCTATCGGGAAAATTGTATTTTCAAATTGTGCACACGTGACAGTTTGATGGAGCAGGAACACTTAACGATGTGTGGAAAGATGTAAGATGCTTTTGTGGGTGTATGAACAGGTAAATCAAGGACCAGGAGAGCTAGGGTAACCAAACTAAGGAAATACAAAGAGATGCATGTTATCCGTACAATAGATCAGTTCGGTAACTATGCATATATATGGCCCATTCTGGACAACAGTAGTCCAATCAGACTGTTCGGCAATATTTCTGTCTGCTTGACTTGTTTCGTATTCAGAAAGCTATAAGACGGCGAGAAACCTCGCTACAGAGATAAATTTTTAGATTTTGTTAAGATATTCCCAAATCTTTTTTGTGTTCCTTTATATTTTTTTACGCTCTATCTCACGACTGTTATACAGAACATTCTCTTTCTTTGTTTACTCAGTCGTTATCAGCTGTTTTTCGATGTTAGATGTGGTACGTTCCAAAAACATATCGTTGTCTTTTGTGCAACTTTTAAAATTTTTTGTATGCTGGTCTTAAAGTAAGTTACAACTTTTTATTTTTTTTTGCAGGCTTAAGAACCTTAATATATGGTACATACATTATGTTTGAATATAAAACAAAGAATGCAACATTTTTTTTAATCTTTCTTAGATCAATTAAAATTAGTTATATCTTTTATTATAATCTGTCAATATTTCTTTTAAACAAGTTCTTTAAGGGGTAACACAGTGTTCAGAAAAGAAGCTTAGATTTAATTTTTTTTCAAGCGTATGCCATTTTTTTTAAATGTTGATTATTTTAAAAATCTTTATATGGTGCATAGATTAAAAACGAAAAACTTTCTTTATACCTATTTTAGATCAATTCACTGTGAGCCAAAATTCTCATATTTTGGTCAAAAATCTGGCAATTTCATAATAATTTTTCCTCAGTCCATTTTTTTAAATTAAACTTTTAGATAGTTAATTCAATTTCCGAAAATCGTGAAAAATTAAATTTTCTTGCAATATGTACATATAAAGAAATTTATAACATATCTTTTGATCAAATATGCAGTTCCGTACCCTAAAATGTCAACTTTAATTGCCAATAACTTGAAAATCATATCAAATTACTTTAATACCTTACCACAATATACCTTAATTTGTGCAAAAGTATATTCAATTATCAATTTGTCCAAATTGTAATTTTCTTCTGGGAGTCTTTTAGCAAAACCCAACTACGCGGGCCCTGTGTGCAATGGCATCGTCCACTGCAGCAATGGGGACTTCTCGAAGATTAGTCAAATACTCGTAAATCTATAAAGGCGCCATTTTGATTTTTACTTTGGAAAAATTTATGTTTTTAGCTTAAACTATTAAAAGCTAGTGAGCCTGGCAGACATTGTCCTGCCCAAACTTTTTAATACTCTTAAAGTAAATAAACATTGTAAGTTTCTCTAGTTAGCTTATCTGGAAAAATATAAGATTTTTGGATTAGTTTGCAGCTTGATTCAAACTTGCACCATTATTAGTCGAATGTCGTGCTTCACGGGTCTGTCTTAACCGAATTCTTTCAATTTCATTGCGATCTTCACGTTCCTCGGCAGTACGATTAGATTGATAATTAATTTGATTTGTTGCAATTTTTCCAATTGAAATACATCATGCCATGATCGATTAGGAGACGGCATTCCCAATAGCCCTAATGCTTTATTATCCATCGCCAAGCATAGATCTCAAATATGAACTAAAGCTTCATTGTTAACTTCCGGCGTAAATTCCATCACTGGAATACTTTTTGCTTGACGAACTCGAAACAAATAATCTTGATATTTTACCCACAATTTAGGTGCCTTTCATGGAAAACATGTTGCCAAAGTAATCCAAATAGATATATATGGCAATATACACACAAAAACCGATGTTCACAAAAACTTGATATCTCACGAACCAACAACAAAAACACATCGCAATAGGCTTAAAACCCGTGTATTGACAACCTCTAACACACAAAAATCAGATTTGAAATTCATCGACGCGTTCATAAGAACCTCCGTAATACGAAATAAGTTTCTTTTATATGTATAGACATCGTAATTTTTTTGGAATTTTATGTAAGGATATAAATATTTCCTTAAGGAAAGACGTGTTGTTATATTTTGAGTGTAAAATAAATACTATTACCATGCCAGCTTCAAGTTAAGTGTGTAACTCATTGAAAATATAATATGGGATCTTTTTCGTTAAGTGTATTAAGATTTTTAATAGCCCTACGTTCGGGATATCGCTAGAAGATGTAATTAATATGAGTTCACTCAAGGGCTAATATGCCAGGTTCCTTATGAGCAGAATATAGTACTTCAAAATAAATAAAGTAATATTTATCTAAGGTAAGTTTTGATTATAGAGACAATCATTTTATAATATTTTGCCAATCAAAAAAAAAAAATACCAAAATAATTATTAATATGCTACAAAATTGATTAATATTTTTGAAAAGTGTTTATATTTTAATATAGCCTCAAAATTTGCCTTGAACAACACTGCTCTACATATATTTTTGTTTTTCATATATCATTAACTATCTTTAGACAATAAAAAAGTTTACTAAATAATAATAAATTTTATTAAAATCATCAATAAAATCAACCTTTTTTTTCTTCCCTTTTCCGTTTAAGTCACTTAGTACTTACATGTGTTTAAAAATTCTTGGTACAATGGAAGGGTATAAAATCTTCGTCGTTCTAAAGATATTTGTCCATTGTATTACTTTATTTTGGGTTTTTAGATTTCGCTGTTGTTTCAGATTGCAACGCGTTGTGCGCTGCAGTTTTCATAACGCATTATGGCCAAAAGACTTGATTGTGCAAAGTCCGTGCTGGCAGATGTCGATATATACAATATATATAGTATATATATATAGTCCAATGGAGTAGTGGCTTTGTTGGGTTTCTAGTCGAGGAACAGCAGTTGCGTTCAAATTACCAAAACTGGCAGCAGCGCACTTCATTTGGCAGAGACAAAAAAAAAAAAGAAAAACTTTGTAAATGAGTTGGCCAAAAAGAAAAAGCAGCGCAATGAAACTTTGCGAGAAAAGTTCAAATTGATTGAATTACTTGGAGTAGGTTGAGCAACGTAGCGGGCCAAGCTACATAGCCAAGTACTATCCATTAGTACATTTAAATTACAAATCTTCATTAATAATTATTATAAATTATGCAACAATAACTTTGACATAATGGATACGGCCGGGGAAGCCGCAGGCTCGACAGGAACCGCGATAAAGCAAGCGGAGACGTCTCGCCAGCCAGAGGAAGTCTCCCAATCTAGTAATCTACCGACTGGGACTGGGCAAGTGCCAGTCCTGGCTAATGCAACTCAGTAATTGACAAATGATGATAAAGTGTTTCGGTAAATGCTTCGCTGGACGGCGCCTACACCAAAATTGACTCCTCCATCGTTTAAGAAGCCAAAAAAACAACTTTAGAAATTTCCGGAGGAAACAGAAAAAATTCAGACTATTAACGCGCCTTGACATGTTTTGGCGCGTCCAGCTGAACAAGGTGCTATATATACAATATATACATATATATAAGTATACAGATTTTTCACATGCAAATCGGATAAGGGAGAGCGCGCATATTTCGAGTGCTACACTGAGAGAAATCAGTGAAAGTAGACAAATGAATCTTCAAGTCTTTCAACACCGTGGGGCATAGGGCGGCGACAAACTTCCTCCAGCCTTCCCGATTTGCGGCTTTTTACTTTAGCTGTGGCCACGTTTTAGGCTGTGTTGCTGCTTCGGCCAATACTGTTGATTTCCAAATAGTTCTTGGTCTACCAATTCGAAGTGTACCTTGAGGATTCCATTCGAAGGACTGCTTCACGATGCTGTCGTTTGGTCTCCTCAACGTGTGGCCAATCTAGCGCCACTTCCGCTGTCTAATTTCGACATTGAAAAGCTTTTGACTCGTTATGCGCCACAATTCTTGATTCGATATAATTTGCGGCCATCGGATCTTAAGAATGTATCGAAAACAGCGGCTTACAAATGCCTGTAATCTTCTCGTGATGGAGGTAGAGACTCTCCATGTTTCACAGGCATACAGCAGTACAGATTTGACATTGGATTCGAAGAGCCTTAACTTGGTGCATAGGGAAATTTGACTAGAGTTCCATACTGAATACAACATTCCAAAGGCGCTGCGGGCTTTACTTATTCTGCTGTTAACATCCAGATCCGTTCCTCCGTCTGACGACACAAAACTTCCTAGAGGATTAAACTCTTTGACCTCCTCAATGGGCGTCTGTCTCAGAATAATGGGCTGATGTGCTAAGCGGCCAGTGTGCATTATTTTGGTTTTTTCCAATTTATCCTAAGACCAGCCATCTCTCCATTCACTTACAGTTATTGACACATCTCGTTCATCCCAATATTGGTACTTGCCAGGAAACAAATATCGTCAGCATACTCCAAGTGGCTAATCCTCTCAAAAGGTCTCCATTAGATACCATGTCTCTCAGTTGTACCTTTGGTGGCAGTCAGTATATCGTCTATCTCCAGTAAAAACAGGATTATCGACAGAATATCCCCTTGCTTTACTCCCTGTCGCACTTCGAAAGAGTCAGAACCTGCCCATTACGAAGCATCTTGAGGCATGATAGGACTCCTTTACAACAGCAACAATCTTCGGGGGAATCCCTCTCCTATCTAAGGATTTCCAGATCCATTTGCGGTTAACCTGGTCAAAGGCCTTCTCAAAGTCTACGAACATAAGGTAGAGCGGTGACGTAAACTCAGTTGACTGTTCGAGTTCTATACGCAGGGTGTTGATGTGATCGACACAGGACCAACCACTACGAAAGCCCGCTTGATGCCTCTTGAGCGCATTCTCAATCCTGTCCTTTGTCGGTTCGAGAATGATAGTTGCCATTATCTTCGGGAAAACAGACAAAATGGTAATACCGCGCCAGTTATTGCAGTTCTTAAGGTTTCCCTTTTTGGGTATCTTAACAATAACTCCATCATTCCAGTCCCTGGGGTATTTTTTGTCTTCCCAAACAGCCAAAGCAGACAAAGTGGATAGTATAGTAGAAATTTTAGTTGAATTTGTGGCTTTGTAGACAATGTTTTGTTTATCTGGGTTACACACGAAATTTGTGGCAATATCTTATATATTACTCGAATTTTGAGTGAAGAAATAGTTTTAGTTGGCGCATAGATATCAAAAACATTAACCAGTTACTTTGTAAGAAGATCCCTTTTAATAACTCGCTTGCATTCCATAAAGTTTCTTATTTAGTAACTAAAAATAATACTTTTAATATTAATTCTCTAAGCCACTTGAAAACAAAGTATTTTCGCTTTAGATGTTACCCAAGTAACAGAGTTTTAAGTTTCCGCCGCCATCTTTTCTCACAGTGCATGGGGGCTACTCGCATGGCGACGGAAACGGATGTGAACTGAAAAAACATGAACTGACATGACTGGCACAAAATACCCTCAGAAGTGGCATTATGCTCCTCCATTCGCGACTTCACTCGATTGCGAATTGCGATTCGTGGCGAGGGGGTTTAACTTTTGGGCTTTGATTTATGAAGTGGCAAAAAAGTGTCACTCCGACACTTGAAAATGTAATAAGACGCGAATTAAAGGCTCCACATCCATTCCATGGAATATGTAAGCATATTTGTTTGTCCGATATCTTTGACAGTTGTAAAGCGCTGGAATTTCAGTGTCAGTCACATCAATAATGCAACAAAAGCTCACCTCAGAGACGCCGCCATGTTTGTTACTGTAATGCAGTGTAATTCACAATATCACGTATACGCACTGCTGCACGCCCAGGCAGCATAATGTCTGGCAAAATGTTTTACAAAATGCATATTTGATGTGAATTTGTGAAAAGCCCAAAAAATCTTCGGAGCTCCTCTCTCAAATGACTTGTAATGGACATTTGCAACAGTGCTAAAAATAAATGGCCTACACTTTTTGGCAACTGCTAAAAACATGCCCTAAAAATATGTACAACATTATGTAGCATGTTTATTTTTTTTTTATTCGCTCTGGTCCGAAATCTCTGCGCCTGTTTAATGAGGCACAGTAAAATGGCGTGTACTTATGAAAATTTTTGCGCATTTGTTAAAATAAATTACAGAAAATAAAATTGTATAAAAAATTTAACTAGCTGAAAACATGCTAATTTTGGCACGCCATGAAGTTTTTATGCACTAAAGTAGCTGCTTGTAATAAGTCTCATAAAAACTTTAGTACATGTATATAGAAGTTTATATTAAAATTAGGTTGTATATTGGAAATGCCTTTTAAAGTCGACATATATTATAGTTCTGGTAGCTTTAAGTTTCTGGATTTAAAAGGAAAAAACAAAATTGTTGTACTAAGCATAAATACAAAATATTTAGGTAAATAAGGTAGATATTATCGAAAGTTCTAATTTTATAAGACAAAACTAATTTTTTCTTTAAATAATAGGCATCGTGACGGCTTTACTAACCAATTCTCTCGTCTGATTTTTTTTTTATATGGTTAAGCCCTTTGAACTAGTAATATAATGATTTTACTCTCCAACGGCTATCTGAGGACCAAAATTTGATAATTTGAAGATTTTAGACCAGAGAATTTTAGAAACGAGATTGGCCATCCCAAAAACCCATATTTTCATACCCTACTCGAACTTTTTCGCTAGCCATCATACGCCTGCCGTTTTGTAATTTTAGACCAAGATATGAAATTAGTGACCCCGAAAACAAATATTTGGATACCCAATTCAAAAATTCACGTCATATATCATTATACCCTGTACCGTATGGTACCAAGGGTATATTAAGTTTGTGCAAGCCGAAAATGTATGTAACATATAGAAGGAGATGTCAGAGACACCCCAAAGTTACCTAAAATATGATCAGGGTGAATAGAGAAGTCGATATACCCATGTCCGTCTGTCCGTCCGTCCGTCTGTCCGTCTGTCCGTAGGTCCGTCTGTCCGTCCGTCCGTGTGAACGCCTAGATCTCAGAGATGGTAAGAGCTAGAATTACCAAACTTTCACATTAGATCCCATTTTAATCCATAGGAGACAAGTTTATTTTATTTTTTGATATCGGGGATAAATTATATAGCTCCCATGGGGGTGTTTGAGACGACCTCGACAAAAAAAAAGCGTTTTAGATGAATAATTCGTTTGTTTATGAATATATCGTAACCAAATTTGGTATTCGAAAGTTTTTTATAGTTCCTAATCACTGTACCAAATTTGAAATTTGATTCGAAATCGGTTGACTTTATCATATAGCTTCCATATGACCGATCGGCCAAAATAACTTTTTTAAAGAAAAATTCGCTATATTTCGTTTTTTAATAAAGATATCGTAACCAGATTTGGCGTTTGGAAATTTTTGGAGCACTTAAGCAATGTGCCAAATTTGAACAAAATCGGTTGACTATATCATATAGCTCCCATAAGTCCGATCTTCCAAAAAATCGATTTTTGAACCAAATTTGTTGTGTTTCGTTTGTTTATTAAGATATTGGGACCATATTTGACATTTGAATATTTTATAGTTCATAAGCACTGTACTTAATTTGATCCAAATCGTTTGACTAGATCATATAGCTCCCATAGGACCAATCGGTCCAAAAACACGTTTTTTATACAAAATTCGATGTGTTTTGTTTGTTTGTAAAGATATTTGAAATAAATTTGGCATTCAGATCTTTTTTAAGGTATTTAAGCACTGTGTCAAATTTTATTGAAATCGGTTGACTATATCATATAGCTCCCATAGGAACGATCGGTCAAAAAAAATTATTGCTTAAAAATTCTTCTGTTTTTGGTTTTTTGTGAAGGAACCGGATTTTTATTGCAAGTTGGTGGTACAGGGTATCCCAAAGTCGTCCGCGCCCGACTTTCCGTACGCCATTTTTTTTAATGTTTTCGGCAGCTATCTTAGGTCCTGTATTTTGTAATTTTACTCGATGATACGAGATGAACGATCCCGAAAATCCATATTTCAATACCCTACTCGAACTTAAAACACAAAAATTATGATTTAAATTTCGGGAGCCAATTTTGGTACGCCATATTGAAATTTTAAAGTTCTTAGCGCAGATTCACCATTAGCGACATCTAAAAACTTATATTTTGCGTACCCAACATGAACTATAAACACAAAAATATTTTTTATATATTCGACAGTCATCTTAGGTCCGTCATTTTGTAATTTTAGTGTATGAAACGAGATCAGCGAATCTGAAAACCCAAATTTGCTTACCCAACTCGAACATTTAACACAAAAAGACATTTTATATTTCGGCGGCCATCTTTGGTCCTCTATTTTGAAATTTTAAAGTTCTAAACCAAGATTCGTAACAAGCTACCCCGACAACCCCTATTCTGCATACCCAACTCAAACGCAAAAATTATTTTTGAATTTTTCGTCGGGCATCTTAGGTCTGCCATTTTAAAATTTTTTTTATTTAATCGGGTACTTATAATCAGCTACCACAAAAGTGTCTGAATAGCATAATAGAAAAGTGGTTGCAATAATGCTTTTCTGAGAATAGGATTAAATATTGTGGAGTATTTTGAAATATCACAAAAAAATTTTTTTTTTGAAAATTGAAGCGTGAATTTTTGAATATCAAAAATCATGATACATTTTTTTTTGATGATTTCTCTTTAAAATTGGCGTATTAGTAGGGAATGACTGGTTTGACAAATAATGACCAATATTTTTATTTATCTTGCTTTATAAGGTATAAACTTAAGCAACTCATACATGGTATTTATATTCTAATACTTTACTCTAATTAAATACACAGAAAACTACTTGCGCCATCTATCGACCATACTGAACAGAAAAATAAATCATGATGATCATCATTATGACGCCCAATGACCGTAAATAACAATTTTTTGGTTGCTTTAAATTATTTTTTTATTTCAAAAAGGTTTTGAATTTATGCTTTTTGTTTATTATTGATTTATGTCCTTTTCAATTCAATATGGAGCTGCACTTTCTAGTCTTCCCTTTGTGCTTTCCTTTTTAGTTTTGTCTATCAAAGAAAATATATTTCTATTCATCATTTGCCATTTGCCATTTTGGTTTTTGGTTTTATTCATATTTATACCTACATTTAATATCCTGCGACCATATAAAGCAAAAAATCACGAAAAATTAACTTTAAGAAAAATTTAAAAGATACAGAAAGAAGATTTAAAAAAAATTTTAAATTAAATTTTCCATTGATAGGCAATAAAAAAAATGGAAGGTGAAAAATATTTTTTTTTATAATACTAAAGAAAGCCATTTTGAAATTTAAAAATTAAATGACTTAAATAATTTTATAAGTTAAATTAATTTTGCAGTAGGATTGGGAAAAATTTGTTTCTATAGAACAGAATATCGATAAATGAATGCAAAAAGTAAGGAAAGAAAAAAACTTAAATTAGTTTAGAGAGAGCATAAAAAATATGGACGGAAGAAAATAAACTTTTTATAAAAGTTAAGTCTTAAGTTATTTTTATAATATGAGTTTTACTTAAAGCTAACTATTAAAATTACAAATTTAGATGTCAAAATTTTGACTAAGACAGGCATATTTTTATGTTATGAATTTAAATTTTGAGTGTATTTGCGTTGTGAAGCCAACGGAAGTAAATTCAAAAACCTTCTACAAAAGAAGAAAAATAAGAAATTAAAAAATCATTTTAAATTTATATGTATATTTTCATGAATCAATATTCTGCATTTAAAAGGATATTTAACAAATTAAAAAATGGCGGACGTAAAGTCGGGCGCGGACGACTTTAGGATACCCTGTACCACTAGCTTGTAATAAAGTCCGATTTCTTCACAAAAAACCAAAAACAGAAGAATTTTTAAGCAAAAATTTTTTTTTTGACCGATCGTTCCTATGGGAGCTATATGATATAGTCAAACGATTTGGATTAAATTTGGTACAGTGCTTAGGAACTATAAAATACTCACGAATGTCAAATTTGGTCCCAATATCTTAACAAACAAACGAAACACAACAAATTTTGTTAAAAAATCGATGTTTTGGAAGATCGGACCTATGGGAGCTATATGATATAGTCCACCGATTTTGTTCAAATTTGGCACATTGCTTAAGTGGTCTAAAAAATTTCCAAACGCCAAATCTGGTTAGGATATCTTTATTAAAAAACGAAATATAGCCAATTTTTCTTTAAAAAAGTTATTTTGGCCGATCGGTCCTATGGGAGCTATATGATATAGTCAACCGATTTTGATCAAATTTGGTACAGTGATTGGGAACTATAAAAACTTTCGATTGCCAAATTTCGTTACGATATCTTCATAAACAAACGAATTATTCATCTGAAACGCTTTTTTTTTTCGAGGTCGTCTCAAACACCCCCATGGGAGCTATATAATTTATCCCCGATATCAAAAAAATAAAATAAACTTGCCTCCTATGGAATAATATGGGATCTAATGTGAAAGTTTGGTAACTCTAGCTCTTACCATCTCTGAGATCTAGGCGTTCACACGGACGGACGGACGGACAGACGGACGGACAGACGGACAGACGGACAGACAGACAGACGGACATGGGTATATCGACTTCTCTATTCACCCTGATCATATTTTAGGTAACTTTGGGGTGTCTCCGACGTCTCCTTCTATATGTTACATACATTTTCGGCTTGCACAAACTTAATATACCCTTGGTACCATACGGTACGGGTATAATAAAAACTATTGAAATAATAAATAAAAGTAAAAAAAATAAATTTTCTCTCTTTTATATAAACAAAGAAGTAAGTCCCTAAGCCCTAAAAGTCGAATGTCGTTGTGCTCATAATTTTTATATCTGTTTAGTGTGACCGTGTCTTTATATTTAATTTTGCCGCTAGATGAAGCATGGGCATTAAGAAAATGTTGATGTTTCTTTTACTATTGATTGCCAATAGATGGCGCCACAAAGTTGCAGCATATTTGTACAAACAATTAGATATATAAATAAAATACTCCTTTAAATATAAATAATAAAATAAATAAATTGACTATTAATACCTTTGAAATTCGATGAAAATATAAATATTCACAAACATAATTTTATTTTTGGCTATTTTAGGATTATTTCAATAGATAAATCCAAATATTGCAAAAATTGGTGTTAGTTATCTTTAATTTTATTTCTGCCAAGAGATGACCCTTTAAATTTTAACATAACATTATATTCTTGGTTAAATATTTTTTTTAAGATTTTTTTTTTACTTTTTGCACAATCAAACGTTGGTATAAAATAAAAAGTCATAAAAATATTTTAAGGTAAATGATTCGATATCGAAAATAATATTAAATTAAATTTAATCTACCTTTTGGTAGAAATAGTGTTTAAAAGAATCTTCTTCTCGTATAGCTTTAAGAAGAATCTACTGCCGCAATATTAAATCTTAAAGAAAGTGTTCTTAATTAAATTTCGCAGTATAAATTTAAATTTTTAATGCTTTTACCAGAATCAAGTTTTTTTTGTTTATTTAGGATACGTTTTTAGTTAATTTTGAAATTAATTTATTAATTCTGAAATTAACTAAGAACAACCTAAATGAACGAAAAAAGCTTGAATCTAGTAAAAGTATTAACATTTATTATTGAGATAAATTAACGCTTCAAAATTATTTGAGTCACAAAAGCTTTTTAAATAACTTTAAGCCAAATATTTCAAATAAAAGCAGGTATTCTTACAGGGTCCGGCACTCGAAGTGTAACCAATTAAAAAGGCCATAAATTCATTTTGGAAAATTACCTTTACTCAATTCAAGGTACAAAATGTGTAAAAATAATACGAAATTTGGAAACAATTTACTTTCGCTCAATATGGCCACCTTTTGCCTTCACTATGGCCTTGAGACGGTCCAAAAATGAATCACAAGCTGCCCGAATGTGACTTGCATGTATTTTGGCCCACTCGTGGACAATGGCTTTTTTCAGCGCCTCGAGACTGTTGTATCTTTTAGTTCGGACCTTGCTCTCCAAAATGGCCCAAAGAGAATAATCCATCGGATTCGCGTCTGGTGAATTCGAGAGCCATTGTGTGGACGTTATGAAGTTCGGAACGTTGTTTTTCAGCCATTCTTGGTTCACTCGAGCTTTGTGAGACGGTGCCGAGTCCTGTTGAAACGTCCATGGTCTGCCACCGAAATGTTTGTCTGCCCACGGCTTCAAAGCAACCTCCAGAATACTTTCCCGATAATATTGCGCATTAACCTTGACGCCAGGCTCGATGAAATCGATTGGAGAGCGCCCATCTGCGGTTACAGCGGCCCAAACCATTATCTGTGGCGGGTGCTGCCTCCTGGTGGCCAATCGATGACTCAAATTCTCGTATGAACGGTCCCTCAAGTAAAGTTTGAGAGTTTACGCATTGCTCAATTGTAAAAATTTTCTCGTCAGAAAACACAATGTTCGGCAATTGACCGCTTTCGGCCAAGCGAAGCAACTCCTTCGCTCTCTCAAGTCTGACTTGTTGCTACTTCGGTGTGAGATCATGTGCCTTTTGGATCTTGTAAGGCTTGACTTTGAGATCATTTTTCAGTATGCGACGGATGCTACGGTCAGATATTTTCAGTTCTTTCGCCATTTGATTGGCACTTCGTCGGGGATTTCGCTCAAGTCGCTTCTTCACTTTTTGAACCATCTCACGTGACGTTGCAGTCTTTTGATGACCACCTCCATGACGTTTTGCGATGCTACCAGTATCATTGTAACGAGTTATGGTGCGATAAACGAAAACTTTATTTACTTTAAGGTGTTCGAGCTCACGAACAATCGCTGGTTGTGATTTTAGCGATGTCAATTTGTAATAATTAGTTTTATTAAAGATATTTTATTACAATATTTTTTACCTTTCATAGTATAAATCTCATTTTATTTTTGTTACTTTACA
Organism: Chymomyza amoena; assembly: GCA_037043745.1. NCBI lineage: Eukaryota > Metazoa > Arthropoda > Insecta > Diptera > Drosophilidae > Chymomyza > Chymomyza amoena. The sequence continues at coordinate 720,588 of JBAMAX010001276.1, forward strand.
ATAATTTTGTTTCTCAAGTAACTTTCTCAGTAATCAATACAATATTTCACATAGAATTCGGTCCTTTCAGGTGGAAATTTCTGCTTAACATAAATTTCATAGCATCAACTCTATAGAAAACACATTTCCATAAAGTCCAACAGGCTTTGTGAAAAAGTTAAAGCGCTCTCTTCACAAAAAACATGGAATTTATTTTTTTGTGCATACTTTCAAGTTTGTAAAGCAAAGACTACCCGAGTCCTGGCCAGCTTAACATGCGTAGGCGCTATTGAAAAGTTCCACCGTGCACTTTGAAATTTAAGTGCCAGTCATCATGGGCGAAAAAAAAATATTGACAGTTTCTTAAAGCTTCACGTGGACGCTTTTAAAGTTCAAAGTTCTAGAAAAAAATTTGCAAGGTTTCATGATTGATTATGGGCTAAAAAGCAACCTGTAATTGAGTGTAGCTCATTCCGCAGTCTTTATACCGTTGTCCAATTTTGGGGTTGACGGGTTCCGAGTGGTCTTGGGACTGGGTTGGGGGGTTGTCCAGCCTAGCACCTCTATTCACGTGGGCTTTTGAATAATTAGAAAGCAACGTTTTTCATAAAATTTTGTGTTGGCATAAAAAAATATGAAGGCGTAAAGAAAAATTCAAATGTTTCAGTTTTTTTTGTTGGGTGCATCTTTTGCTTTGGCACTTGCTGCCTAATTTGCGTAATTTGTTTAATTAAAATTTGGCTAAAAGTAAATGTGAAACCTTTTTGCGAGCGTTTTCGCGGGTTTTTTCGTAAATTATTCATCTTTTTTGGTAAATACTCTGCGGGTGAGTGTATCTAGCTTGTTGGGAGCTTTGCAGTGTATTTTAGGATTTTTTCAGAATTTTTCGAAGAACGTAACTAATTTAAGAATTATTATGGTTAATACTGACTAATACAGGTCTACAAATACCGGGGTCCTGTCAGTCGTTCGAAAACTAATCCGGAATCCAGGCATCAGAAATGGCCCATCAGGATTTTGAAATATTTGAGGTTATGTACCCTAAAAATGCCGCTTATTGCTACTTTTGAGGTTATGTACAGGTAGCAAAAACTGTATGTATTCACCTAGCTAGAGCATTTAAGAGTCTTTGCGACCCTGTCAAACGTTTAAATCATTTTTTCTTTTGTTTATCTTACAATCTTTGTGTAATATTGCCCTTCATTATGTTGAACCTTGGTTTAGGTTAGCTTTACTGCCCAGACCTCTTTAATTATTGTTTATCAAAATGATAATTTGGCAATTTTAATTGCTGCTAAGAGAGCTCTTGGTCTTTGTTTCACCAAGACATGGAGGAGCAGCAGGATTCACGTAGCTTGGCATGGTAACTGGTACTAATCAAATGCACTTCAAATGCACAATATCTACGTCAATTTGGAAACATAATTTAGAGATTTATGTCAGAGAGATGACTAACCGCAGTAGTTATGACAGATAACTAACAAGCATAAAGGGATATTTAGTTACAATCAGGGCAGCAAGACCTTAGTATACCCTTTAGGCTTGCTTAAATTCTCAGAGTTGTGAAAAGGATTAATTTTGGTTCTAAGAAATAGATAATATTAATAGATAAACGATGATTCGAATATGGATGAGGTCAAGGGAGCAGGCATCTTCTCAGAAGAGCTTTTGACGAAGCTTTCATTGCGCTTCCCTGGCAAGAGGTTAGACTTATTGGCACCTTGGACGGAATTCCGAAGAACATTGTAGTTCTTGTCGATAGTCAGACTCCAATTACGGCTCTGTCATCGCATACCGGAAATGAGGCGGTGAACGATTGCGCCAGGAACGCTTCAGCGCTGGCAGATAACCTTGTGGACATGGAAAGACCTTTAGAGGACGTCGTTTTGCATATCAGGGAGACGGCTAGAGCTCTGGCGGAAAGAGAAAGTAACATGGCGTCCGGTTGTCGCATCTTCCGAGCCCTCTGGCTGCGATATGATCCAAAGCGAACATCTGAACTCTTACGCTTCCATAAAAATAG